>ML681964.1:32041767-32153304 GCA_007922195.1 Podocnemis expansa | reverse complement strand
GTGCAGCGCTGACCCCCGCCAGTGCCTGCTGGCCAGGGGACACCCCTCAGCACCCTGGCCAAGGTTCTGAGTGTTCCCTGGCCAGGGTGCTGAGGCGGCAGCCCTTTAAATGTTGTTTCGGAACCTATTGTTCCGAAACAACATGTTCACATGCGTTGTTTCGAAACAAGCATTTCGAAACAAGGTTGTTTCGCCCCCAAATGGGGTTTAACTTGTTTCGAAACAACTGTGCGTCGTGTGAACATGGGTTTTTTTGTTTCGAAACAATGAGGTTGTTTCGAAACAAAAGTGCCGTGTGAACACAGCCTTAGTGATGTAGTTAACCCAGTATAAACCTTGGTGTAGACTTGGTAGGCCACTGGAAGAGTTGTACCTTCTGATGACTTATGTCACCAACTCTTTTGGGGAAGGGACAGTTACCAAACTGATGGAAAAATCCAGTCTGTCCCCACCGCAAGTTTCTAAGGCTATGTCTACACTAGGAAAAGTTAGTTCAAATTTATTAATTTGAACTAGTAAGTTCGAGTTTAGCTCGAACTAAACTCAAACTGATTAGTTCAAATTAACGTGGACTAATTTGAACTAATTGTAGTTTGAATTAGTCCACTTTGTTAATTCAAACTAACTGGCCATGTACAGACCCTGGTTTAACAGCAGGAAGATACGATAAGATGGATATGATCAGCCATGCACCGGGCCAATTACTCCCAATGATTTTTGGGCCCAATGTTAAGATCACAGAAGAAGAGGATGTTTATGTGCTCTGCAAGCAGCAGCTACACAGCAGCTCATTGGGCACAGACCTGACTTAAAAAATACCTCCATCGCTGTGGGCAGGTTATGCCAGGATCATCCACCATACACTTTCATTTTAAAATTTGATATTGGGCACCATGAGAGACAGGACAGAGGACAGTAGACAGACATAAGAAGATAAGAATGGTTATTCAAATCAGAACAAGGGTACATCTAGCCCAGTATCTTGCCTTCAGCAGTGGCCAAGATCAGTACTTCAGGAGGAGTGTACAGAAGAGGCCAATTGGGGTGATTTACCTAGTCTTTACCTCTCAGTTTCTGTCAGTTACAAGTTTTAGAATATAAAAATGGCCACACTGGGTCCAGACCAACTGTAGCCATTTTAACTCAGTTACAGTTTTGGCCTTCTCAGTATCACCTGGCAAAAAGATTAACTGTCCATTGTGTGAAGAAGCACTTCCTTTTGTTTGCTTTAAGTGTGCTGCCTATTAATTTCCTTGGCTATGACCCAACTAGCCACAGGAAGTTTGAACTTGCTAGTTCGAACTATGAAGTTTGAGGTTAGTTTGAACTAACCTTACACTTATACGTTCAAACTAATCACATGTTCTAGTTCAAACTAACACTTAGTTCGAACTAGATGGTGCAGTTATTTCAAACTGACCAGCTTGGTTCAGACTTCTTAAATTCAAACTAAGTGTTAGTTTGTGGCCACATCACACCTAGTCCAAACTAAAGTTCAAACTAAACACATAAGTTCAGACTAACCCCTAGTACCAACAAGTCTGAACTAAACATTCCTTAATTTGAAGTAAGAAGTTTCTTAGTTTGAACTTGGGAAAGCCTAGTGTGGCAACGGGCTAAATTAGTCTAGACTAAGGCTCCTTAGTCCAGACTAATTTGCCAGCATAGAAATAGCCCTGGAGTACCTCCTAGTCCTTGTGTTATGTAAAGGAATAAATAATGCTTCCTTTCCACTTCCTCCACACCAGTCATGATTTTATAGACTTCTATCATATTCCCCCCATAGTTAGCTCTTTTCCATATCCTATGATGGATTTATATCATGACATTATGATATTTTATGCCTCACTATCTAGCCTCTTCCCAGTGGTTCCTAACATTCTATTAGCTTCTTCATCTGCTACAGCACAGCACAGCACAGCACAGATGTCATCAGAGAATGATTCACAATCACTCCAGCAGCAAGTTTAGATCTAATCATTTGGTATGGATAGTTAAGACAATGTTTTCTAAAATGCATGATTTGCGTTTACCAACAGTGATCATCATGTACTATTTTGTTGCCCAATTGCCCATTTTTCTGAGATTCCTTTGTGACTCTTCATAGTCTGTTTTGGGATTAGCTATTTTGAATAATTTTGTATAATTTGCAATTTTTGCCAGCTCACTGTTTGTCCTTTTTTTTCAAATCATTTAAGAATATGTTGAATACCAATGGTCCCACTACAGGTCCCTGGAGGACACTTTATTTACCTCTGTCCATTCTGAAAACTGACCATTTATTCCTACCCTTTATTTCCATTCTTTTAACCAGTTACTGATCCATAAGGATCTTGCCTCATATCCCATGACTGCTTACTTTGCTTAAGATTCTTTAATGAGGAAGCTTGTCCAAGTGTTTTTGCTGAAAATCCAAGTACCTTATCTTCATGGGATCACTCTTGTCCACATGTTTGATGACCCCCTCAAAGAATTCTAACATATTTGGTGAAGTATGATTTCTCTTCATAAAAAGTCATGTTGACTCCTTCCCAACATCATGTTCATCCATGCATCTGTGATAATTCTGTTCTTAGTTATACATTCAATGAGAATGTCTGGTTCTGAAGTTAGTCTTACTGGCCAATAATTATTGGAATCATACTGGGAGCCTTTTTAAGAAGTTGGTGTCTCATTACAATCATCTGGTACAGAAGCTGATTTAAGAGAAAGGTCACATACCACAGTTAGTAGTTCTGCAACTCCATATTTGAGTACCTCCATCTTGTCCTGGTGACTTATTACTGTTTAATTTACCAATTTGTTCCAAAACTTCCTCTCTTCTCCTGCTACTTCAATCTGGGACAGTTCCTCAGGTTTAGGTCACCCAAACCTTGGGTTGAATCTCTGGCAGTGCTGGCTAACAGCATTTGATGAACCTATCACTGTTGTGATGCATTGTGGCAGTTCCTGTGTTCTCATTTAGAAATGAATCACTAGTCATTTATTTCCTACTGGCAGAGCATCTCAAAGAGTTACTTCAGCTTTAGGGCTACAGTAATCCCTGTGGGGAAGGAATTATTGCCAAGGCTAGGTCCCAGTCTTCTGGTTTGTGTATGAAATGTGGTGTGCACAGAACAGGCCATAGTAAGCATCTAAAATTGATAATCCAGCTTTTTCAGGGACCATCTGACTGATTTTCCCTCTTTTTTTCATCCACAAGCTCTGTGCCCTTTGGTAATTTTATATCTCATGAGATCAGGACAGGGTCAACAGCAGAACCAGAACAGAGACAAATGGAAAGTGCTTCATCACAGAGAGCCCAGAAAGATGGAGGGGTAGGTAAAAGAAGAGCACCTATGCTCTTTCCACTTCCTTGCCCAGGAAGCAGTAGGAAAGTGCACAATAGGTCTCTCAAATAAGTGGAAAGCTGACTGAAGGAGAAGTAACACAAGCAACTGTCAGAGATGGAGTAGGTGCATTGTAGGAAGAACTGGTCATAGCAGGGCCTATCTAGAGTGTAGAAGCCGTCATCATACAGGGGCAGAGGTACAGCAATAGTGAAACTATGCAATTCCTGAGACCCCTCCAGTTCTCTGGCTACTTCTACTTTGCTTAGTGGTCCTTTTTTCTTCTCTTGTGATGTCTTCTTTCAGCCCCACTCTCTCACCCCATTGTGTGTTTGACATGTCTCTCATTCTGAGAGAGGAACTATAGGAAAAAAAAACAGGGGTTCTTTCCTTGCAATAGATCAAAGGGAGTTGAGGAAAGCAGTTTCCCTCAGGAATTCATACCACTCTCTTCCTATTATCGTTAAACCAAGAGATTTCTTTCTGATTTAGCTGCCACACTCTTCAGCACAAGTTGGTGTCAAGCTAACAGGGGAGAAAAAGCCCTATGTAGGTAAATCCAGAATTACTGAATGAGAGTAGTTTTATGTTTCCTTACATGAAAGCTAATACAAATCACCATAGAAATCATCTTGCAGTAGGCCTGTGAACTAGCAAAATCCTCCAGCAAAACTGCAGTATTCAGAAATACAAGAGAGTAACCATATTAATGTAACAGGCAATCTTTAATTTATACAATAGCTGCAATATTAGGAATGATCTTTTATCTACTAGAATGGGCTTTGGTCAAATATAAAAATTTTAGAGTATAATGAGTCAGATTCTAATCTTTGGTTGGGTCTGGTGCAGGAAGATATAGTGTTCTCTCTACCTCTATGTATTTTAATCTTAAGGAAAAAAAATCCAGATCTAAGTGCACGATCTAGATTGTTCTATTGCTTAATTAAACCTTACTTGGATCCAAGAATATACGTGTCCAGATTAATGAAAGAATGATGAATAGCACTTTGAACAGTTCCCACAAATCTTCCATAAGGTTTAATTATTATGTCTGAAATGGACTCGAGAATGGAGACTGCTGTTTTACAGTTTAATTAACTCATTTTCCCTTGAATGTACAGTATGTTGCAATCTGTTCATTATATACCAAAGGATTATCCAGACCAAAGAGAGAAACAGCTAAAACAGGATTTACCAGTATAAAAACACAAGCTATGCTAGTTTGTATCCTAGGTACTGCATTATAGCTGAATCTAAATCTAATTTATACCATATCCAGGAGAATTTACTTAGTGATATTTATAACATAATGGGTTCTCTGTGGTTATGTTGTCTACCCTTTGCTATTATTTTGTAGGTGAATTATCATGTACAGAGCAGCAATTGGAATAGCATAGTTTTTATAGCAAGTAAATTCTTGGGAAACAGAATAGTTTGTCAAGGCAAAATTAGAATAAACTTGAAATTACTTTCAAAAGTTGGATATCATGATCTCACTGCACAAACCAAATATCATTGTGATGCAAAAGCCTGACTCAGTTCTTATCGGATCAATTCTAATGGAGATTCAAGGATATAATATTAATAAATCAATAAATTCTTATAGGGTATGTCTACACTTACAAATTAATTCAAATTGATGAGGATCAATTCAAATTAAATAAATGCATGGCCATGCTGGATTTCATTAATTCGAACTCAGGAATGCCTTAGTTTGAATTGATGAAAGCTAACTTTGAAGTTACAAAACCTGGTTTACTTCAAAGTGATGTTTAATTCAAACTCATTAGTTCAAATTAGCCCATTTAGCCGTGTTAATTTGAACAGTTAGTTTGAATTAACCGCAACTTGATTTTCCCAATGCAACAGCGCCCCCTGCCTAATTCGAACTAGCGAGTCCTGAATGGACGTGCTAGGATGAATTAGGGTTTCTAGTGTGGCCATGTTAATTCAAATTAACTTAATTCGAACTAATCATTATAACTTTGAATTGATTCATTCAAATTCAGTTCATTTGAACTAAAAAAAAAACAAGGAGTCGTGTGGCACTTTGAGACTAACAGATTTATTTTTTGCGTGAGCTTTCAAGGGAGAAAATCCCACTTCCTCAGATCTAAGTGTAGACATACCCACAGATATGGATTCATTTTGAATTCTTGTACTTAAGAGTCCTCTCCAACATATTTGAATTTGTTTCTATTTTTAATACTATTGTTAAAATCACAATAAGAATGTGAAAAGAGCACAATTTATTTTTCATCATTTGTTTGTTTACTCTGTGCATTGCATTCACCAATGGGCCCAACCTCCACCATGGTTACCATGGACTGGAAGCTCCTTGGGGCAGGAACTGTGTTCTTTGTTCCATGATTGTACAGCATCTAGCACAGTGAGGTCCTTGTACAAGACTAGAGCTCCTAGTATTACAAAATATAAATAAAAGACTCAGGTTGAAACTTAGTCCCACTGGAGGAACTGGTGAAAGACTGAGGATTAGGGCAGTAAAACTAACCATTGCTTTCTCTTTCTCTTCTTTATCCCTTTCCGGAGCTCATCTGTTAATAAAAGGTGATGCTGCATTACAAGCCTCAGAGCAGAACGTTTGAATCTTTCTCTCTAGATTTGAGACAAGTTTTCTCAGAAAGGACTAGTGATTTTTAATGCCTCCATTTGTCTAAGCAAGGAGCAAAAACCTTGTGAAAATGCAATCTTTTGGGAAGGCTTAACCAGGAAGTTATCACAACACCTTTATCTTAATGACCACAAAACAGCAATATTCACTCTTACAATGTTAAGGAGAACTGTATTTCCTGAATGCCCCAACCACTTCTCTTCCCAACTCACTGGGAAGCTTGGCTGTCATGCAAGTGCTCAGACTTAAGACTACAATTGACTTCAATAGACGTTGTATCAGGCCCTAACTGATTGGTCCCAGCCTTGCCAATCCCATTCTGTAAAAATTCAATCTGGAAACCTTTTCCAATCCCAAAACTTCCATCTACCACACCTCCCTACTCGACCACCACACCAGTTACAGAACAATCTCACTTTTCTCCAGACAGTTTTCCATACAATTTTCAGCATATTATAGATTCATAAATGCATATGCTGGGGCTGAAATGCCATCCCATCTGGCCCCTCTAACAATCAGATCCATTTCAAAACTGGGAAATCACAGTGAGAGCTGCAGCATTGTTGCATGTCACATATATGTGAGTGAAATGTAAATAACTGCTTAGCCAGCAAGGACACTCCATGGCCAAAAAGACAGCAAGTACCCTGCCTTACTGACATTCATGCTATATACTTCAAAATACAATAATAATATTTAGCACTTTTCAGCCAAAGAAACCATACCCCTCTCACATCCTCGATATAGAACAGATCACACAGTGTTGTAAAATAGTTGCTTAAAACAATGTTTTTCTACTTATATGAGTAACTTTGGGCTGGACTGTACCATTGATTTCAATGGGGAGTTCTGCTTAAAAATGACAGCACAGTCATCTACTACAGGAGAGACCCAAGAAAGAAAGCAACAGAACACCACTAGTCACCACGTACAATCCTCAAGTCAGACCTCTGCAAAAGATCATTAAGGACCTACAGCCTATTCTCAAAGATGATCCCTCTCTCTCTCAAGCATTAGGAGACAGACCACTCCTTGCCTATAGGCAGCCCCCTAATCTTAAACAGATTCTCACCAGCAACTACAGGTCTAACAACAGGAACATTGAAGCAGGCACACACCCCTGCAAAAAACCACGCTGCCAAGTCTGCCCACATATCTACACAACAAATACCATCATAGGTCCTAATCAAGCCTGCTACTCCATCAAAGGCTCATTTACCTGCTCATCTACTAATGTGGTCTATGCCATCACGTGCAAGAAATGCCCCAACACCTTATATATTGGACAAACAGGACGATCGCTCCATAAGAGACTGAATGAGCACAGAGCTGATATCAGAAATCAAAGAACAAAGAAACCAGTTGCTGAGCACTTCCATCTTCCTAATCACTCGATGATGGATTTGTTAACGACTGTCGTTAGAGATGTACCTGGGACATCAAGACTCCAAAGAGAAACAGCTGAACTCGAATTAATATGCAAACTAAATTCTGTGAAAGCAGGACTCAAATCGAGACTATGGGTTCTTTTCACATTACAAAGGGTAATTTGACTTCAGGCTTCCCATTCTTTAAGCCTGTAAACTGCCCTGATTTGCTGTTACTTTATGACCTGATCCTATGTTTTACACCCCCTTGCATTTAGTTTCATTCCTTTCTGTAAGTTCACCCATCTTCGAAGCATCTGAGGAAGTGGGATCTTCTCCCACGAAAGCTCATGCAAAAAATAAATCTGTTAGTCTTAAAGTGCCACACAACTGCTTGTTGTTTTTTTTACTGGACTAGACTAACACGGCTATCCCTTTGGAAGCACACTGTAACCACTTTTTAAAATACCTGGATTATTTCCCAAGCATTGGATTGTGGTTAAGACTAATATAGTCACACAGAGGATCTTGGGACAGTAGCGCTCCACCTCTGCTATTAATAATTTTGCTTGGATCTCCTGAATCAGTGGTTCTCAACCTTTGGCATATCACAACCCTACAGGAACACCAGTCCATTCCCCCCAGGCTTAACCCAGTCATCTTCCCAGCTCTCCATGACACACTTACCACTGTGTGGTGACACAGTAATGTGTCCCGACACAGTGGTTGAGAATAGTTGTCCTAGATCACAACCTGGAGACAGGAAGAATGGAATAGGAAGAGCTACAGGCCCAGAACCTTCCTTCCCTAAGTATGTGGAGGTAGAATCCCAGCTCCATCCCCTCAAAGAATTACTGTGGGCATATCAAGGGTCTCTGGTGCCTGGGAACCAAGCCTACATTTGCAGCTTCCCCAGCTGCACAGGCCAGGAGGGGTCCTGGCATTGCACCCCAGCTGTCCCGGGGGCGGGGGTGTTGGAGGGTCTGTATCTATGGAGCTAAGGAGGGGCAGGGAACCAAAGGCTTGGGAGGTGCAAATATAGACATAGCCCCGCAAGCTGCCTGCTTTTATCCAGTGCATGGTGCTGACACTGAGCGCGCACTGCCCAGGCAGGAGAGCTCTGCAGAACCAGATCTGTTCTAAATTTTTGCAAAGAAGTTGTTATTAATATTGATAGTTCCTACTGGCAAATAAGTGCTTGCCCTCCTTTGAGTTGTTTGTTTGGGCTTTCTTCAGATGCAAAGTTACATTTGAAAATTCAGGAACTGCTTTTCCTTTCTCTTCCCTCTTTCCTGCTCTGCACTGGCAGCAGTGACCTTTCCTCTGCATACCACAAATGGGGGTGGGAGTGGGGATGGGGGAAGGGTGATCACAGCCCCCAGCCCTGCCCCTCCTTCCCATCTTCTTCAGGGTTGGAGGCAGTTTTCCCAGCACCCGCTAGCCGCTGCACCAGGTGACTTCGAGGGAGGTTCCACCAGAGCAAGTTCCATCCAGGCCTTAGCTGCCCCTGGCACTGGCTCCCACCCTCCCTTACTTACCACCCTGCAGTGCTGAGGGAAAGTCCCCATCTTAGCCAGGGAACCTGTAAGCCCTGGCAGTGGCAACGAGGCTGGGATTCCCTATGGGGAGGATTGCAGGCCCTGGTCTTGCCATCTCCAACTCCTTCAGAGTTGGAGGCAGCTTTTCAGCCTCAGTTTCTTCTGTGGGAAGCCTGGAGCCAGCTCCCTCTTGCTCTCAGGGCAGGCAGCTGGTGCCAGGGAATCCAGGTCTGCCCGTATCTCTCGCAGAGCCTCGCTGCAGAGGCACTGCTCACTCATACTCGGTTGAGCTGAGTGACTGACAGGCAGCAGTAGCAGCCCACTGGAGCAGGGTTTGGTGAGGGCCTGCCCAGTGCCCCTTCCCAGGATGGCGGCCAGGGACACGATTCTCCCTCAGCATTCTTGCCACTGGAGAATCAGCCAGCAGAACTGACACTGAGCACGATGGGAAGAAACATGTGCTGTGATACAGGGCTGAAGCAAATTACTTTTCTCATGAAACAAAATGGTGAGGCCTACCACGTCCTGTAAATCTGAATCACCATTTCTTCCCAGGGAGCTTCCTGCACTGGCACAACAGAGCTTCTCCTTAGACAAGGCTAAGTCCTAAATGAAGATGATTATAGAAGATAATATAAATATAAACAATAAAATAATATAAATGAAGATAATTGACCTGATTATCCAGTAATTTACACACATTATTAACCACTAACATAAGTAGTCCTCTTAGTGAGCCAAATTCTGCCACCCTGTGATTCTCAATAGACTCTGACCCTAAAGCAGACACATTGATTTCAGTGGGACCATTCAAGGAATAACATTACTTATTACGAGTAAAGACGGCAGAGTTTCACTAATCATTCATTTGTTCCAGTACTGCAGACACAACCAGTGTATCTAGTCATCAGAGGAACTGCAATTTCCCTTCATAAATAGTGTTCCCAGAACTGGATTGACATATATAATGAACTCATTACAAGCACAAATTATAGCAATAAGTAAGCAACAGGGCTGCATTGTATTGCTATACAGTTAAGCAGCAATGCAGGCTGAAGGACGGCAATTTCTTTCAATGCAAACCCAGAGTATTATAAGGCAAAGAAACGATGTATCTCACCTTCCAGCAGGATTTCCTAGTAATAGAGTAACACTCATTCTTATTTGTAAAATAGCTCTGTCAGGTATTTCAAAGTTCTGGGAGGAAAGCAAATGGTACAAATAATATTCATATTACTATGGTAAAGAAATTGGGCTTCAGCCTTTATAGACACAAATAATCCTTACACACATAGGAAGAGGTTCTAGCATCCTTATTTACTCTGAATTGTTACCTTACACTACAAATAGACCCTCTGAAAAAATAGATTAGGGTAACAGAATTTGGCCCAGATATAGCTCCACTGAAGTCATTGTCACTGTTTGTGTGAGGGACTCAGAATCAAGCCCTTCATTTCTCATTTCTGGCCTGGGGTACACTAGAAATATAGTTTGGCATAAATACATCTCTCATGGATATGAAAAATACTGAGTGAGATATAGCTATACTGACCTAACCCCTGTTGTAGGTCGCATGAGGTCGATGGAATTCTTCACAACATGTCCATAGAAGCTATCTGTAGTTTACCGGTCAGCCAAAAGTCCTGGCTGGGATGATGGGGTTGGTTCTGCTTTAAACAGGGGGTTGAATTAGATGAGCTCCTGAGATCCCCCACTATTCTATGATTCTATGCTTGAAAAATGAACAGCGTCGCATTAGCAGAATCCTTGTTGAAGGGTCCAGTAATACTTCATTTATTGGTAACAATAAGAATTCTTCCAATGACCTAGCTGCCATCTCTCAGGGAAGTGGATTACCTATACCAATAGGAGAATCATTCCAATTGGCATAGGTAATGTCTACACTGAAGCATTACAGATTTGCAAATGCACTACTGAAGCATTTTAAGTGTAGATATGCACTGTGTGTTGCGTTAGAAATATTAGATGTTGTGGTCTTGTTACAGAAGGGCTTACTCATCACCATGCATGTAGACACCAGCTTTATTTGGTATTTTCTGGAAATTAGTAGTAAACCAAGGAAATTATACTGCATTCCAAATACACTCCTACTTACAATTTAGAAGTCAGGTTGTTTAATATACTCTTGTGAAAATTCTAAAATGTCAAAATTAAAATTTATGCTAGTCACAAACACTTCACAGGACTAAACTTCAGCAGGATGATGAAAAAAATCTTATGTATACTCACATATTTAAATATAATTGATGATGAACTATTCCTAACAAGACTTTAAAAAGGGAGGCAAAGATCTGGGATTACTGATCACAGAAATATAACCACTAACATATTAAAAGAATGGCTGAACAGTAGCTAACTTCCAAATATGTGCAAAGACACCTATTCCAAAGGAGAATTCAAATATCATGCCTGATTATTTTCTCTCAGTTGAGGCACATAGATTTCATTAAATCTAATAGGAGATAATATATGTAAATCTATGCCATAGCAACAATATATTCCATTAACTATTATGACTGATGCAGACTAGAAAAATCTAATATGTACATTCTGTAATACCCAGCGCAGTTTGTTAAATAAATAAGTTTTAAAAAATTACTGTATTTCTAATTTGATGAGAACAAATCTCTCTGCAGAAGCTACTTGTAGTTTATGCTTGACAGAAATAAGAGCACTGTATTAGCAAAATCCTTGTTCAAGGTACCAGCAGTACTTTTGTTTATTGATAGCAATAAGACAAGTCATTCCAAAAAGACTGTTGACCTGTATGCCATGTAACCCAGATTTCTATCAAGAACTTCCAATATTGTTTTCGGCTACTTTGAACAGAGTTCTGACACTTTCAAAGCATAACTTTAATTTAGTACATTTCAAGAGGCAGCAATATACTTTAGATTAGAATTACATTTTTGTTTTGCAGGCAGTACTATCAAACAAACAGTAGTACAGATTTTCTCATGTTAAACCACAGGCTCTCTTACTCTAACATTTTAATAATTTCAGATGAAACCAAGGGAATTGATTTTACATGTGTCTTATTTATGCTTCTTCAATCAGGAGAGACAAAGAAATTGTAATACTGTACAACTACACTTTTTAAGTTATTTATTTCTTTTTGCTGTTCTTTCTCCTTATTTGCAGGCATAAAACATGGACTGATAACGTGACAAAGTGATAATGCTGAGATTTGGCCATATTTTATGGACAGTTTGACCTGTTTTACTGGATGAGCGTGACAACATTAAAGGTAGCTTCACGTTTCGAGCCCTTGGACCCTAGAGTTAGCACAATCTGACCACTACTCTATCTCATATTGGCTTACAAAGACCTTCATGGGCGCAGTCTTCTTGGGTTCAGGTTGTCCTCTGTATATCAGCTAAAGTGGGAAGGATAATTGGATGAACTTCTTTAATAGGGCTGTGCTACTTGTCAAGTGGAATCCTCCACTTTTTCTAGTTCTGTCATATGGAGTGGTGCAAAGCACCTTAACAGACCAGAGAAATCTGGTTCTCTGTGCTCAAAGCACAGCGCTCAGAAAAACTAATAAATTACCATAATACCGCAATGTGGTAAGTGTGATCAATGTTACTTTATTTTGCAAATGTGAAAGTTGAAGCACAGGGGAAGCGAAATGTCCAATGCTGTACATTGAATCAATGGCAAACCCCAAGTTTAAAGTCCAGAGTTCCTGACTCCAGGACCCAGTCTTATCCTTCTAGACCAGTAGTCCTCAACTAGTAAATCATGATCTACTTCTGAAGGGCATTTGCCACTGAACCCTATGAGCATTGTGCCATCTACTGACGAAAGGTTGGAGACCACTGTTCTGGGCATTGCTGCCTGTTATGCTGCTGTTTAACCACACAAAAACAAGTTTTGCACATTCAATAGGGTGCCAGCCAACAGCCTACATACTCAGCACTGATGGTTTGTCTCAGATATGTGGTGGATGTAGTTGTGATTGCTTTTTGGGTGCTGCACTGTCAAATATAAGAAATATGCCTCCGCTAGGAATCAAGACTTTGGAGGAAACCAAGATGAAGCATGCTGCAGAATGATGTCTCTCATGAAATTCTCTCTCACAAAAGGTCGGTCTTTGTTATTTCCCTTACTCATAAACAAAAGTCATCTATATTGAAAGCAGGTTTTGTAAAACATACCAATGTTGATCTTCAACAGACATGTTTAAACACCGACATGCAGAAGTTGGCATTGTGTATATATGGTCCCCAGTACACTCATCAGCCACTGGAGTTGGATTTCATTTGGTGAAACAAAAAGAGAATCAACTACTTGTTTTATTTATATTTCCAGGTCATGCCATTTTGGAGGCATAAAATCAGCCAACAAATCTCCAGGATGTAAATCATCATTTAATTATGTTATTTTTCTATGAGTTCAAACCGTCATTTTCTACATTTCACAGTAAACATCAAAAACCAGAATCATGCTCAACAGTCTAGCATGACTAATCAGTGCTCAGTCACTTCTGGTTGTTCTGACTTTAGTGGGAATAATGGTTTCAAGGTTTATTTGCTGCAGATGCAAAGGACACAGGAAAACTGAACATGTTGTAGTGGCTAGGCAAATAATGCCCTCTTTAACCTCAGTCTGCAGGTTGTTTTTCCTCTCATGGTTAATGGTTCAGAGTGCTCAGAATAACACAGTTGTTTAAGTTGCCTGTATAGGGAGATGTTTGTGAATATTTAAATCTCCTGTAGATATATTTTAAATATTAGGTTCATCAGCAGAAAAGATGAATATTATTCTGTTATTTGTGCTAAAATAAGATTAGATACTGCTGTGACTGGTGATCTATAATTGTGTAAATATTTATACAGAGAATACGGCACAAAGCAGAGATGCAGGGGAGATTTGATCCTCTGTGCTTATATAGCTGATTGATGCTGTATGATCCACTGACAAATTCAATTTGAGATGATGGTTTAAATTTGGTCTTCTCACAGGCATCCGTGCACCCCTAGTATATGATGTGTGTAACTATCCTGTTCACTTCTGTAATGAAATTGCGTGATTTGATGCCAAGTATTCCATGCAAGGGGTCCTTTGCAGATGTCTATAACGTGTTCTGCATTATTAGTATGGTATGTTTCCTGCAGCATCATGTATGTGTACAGATGTGAAGCATGTTCGCAGGCATTCTATATAGCTCAGACCATCAGGACTATCTCTCAGCAAGGAGGCTAGAGAGGCACATGACAAAGGCCATGCAAATTGAGCTCCCTGATTCAACTGAGACAAAGAAAATCACACAGGAGTGAGAAGGTGGAGAAGGGAAGGGATTTAAAAAAAAAAAAAGCAAGGAGAGACGCTTGGAACTGCTAGGGGCTTTTTGCCAGAGATTCTCCATCTTGAAACAGCTACAAGAAGAATTGGACTTGCCTAGGGATAGGCAGACTGGCTGCTAAACCATCATTAAGCCAGATCTTTTGAGTAATCCTAGGTAAAGTTGTTACATAGTATGTGTCTTATCACTTTTATTTGCCTGTGGTAACTCCTGAGTTCCTTATTAAATGATTGCGCATTGGATTGCTATATACTCACTTAAAATTATGTTTAATCAATAAACTAGTGTTTGTTTCATCTAAAGCTGTAAAAACTTCAGGAGGCATGAATGAGTGAGGCTGAGCATATCCATTTCTTTAATAAATGGGTGGACAAGTATCTGTGAGTCTACAGTGATTGGGGAAGGGTCCTGATCCTCTAGGACAGCAATTCCTAGTGTGGTATCTGGGGGCTGGAGGTGCTTGCTGCAGGACTCCTTTGAGTGACTGCCTAGGACTGATTTCACACAGGATACCGGTACAGACTGACTCAGGAGTGAATCGTCACCTGGCATAGCAAGGTGAATCAGGGTTCTGGGGCTGAGGTGTCACAGTGGCACACCAGACCAGATCCTGGGAGGGGAATCTCACAGGACACTTCTAATCCTGGGAGAACAGCAGGATTTAGTGAGAAACCAATTCATAATTTTAATGTATCTAAAAAGTCAGTTCAGAATATTAAATTTGCCTTGAAGATTCTTGAATGTTAACATGTTGCACCCAATGGGTAATCTTGTGAATATCAAAGGGCTGCTGGATTGTGCATTCGAACTCAAGAAATATATCCAATAACATTTCAGAACCCTGTTTTCCAAATAATATCTTTCTCCTCTAGTCTTAATTTTCTCCATGCTTTGGAGAATTCCTTAAAAGTACAGTTCTCAGAAGCTGATTACTGAAACTGTTTATGGGTTTATGTCAACCCTGAAAACCACTAGAATTTTTCCATAGACTTTATTGGAAGTTGTGTCTGGTCCTATTTGTTTCAACTGTGGCAACAGGGCAAAGTGATGTTTAAGGGATATAGTTAACTACTGCATTGGAGGAAGAAGCTGTTTGTATTTCCCAATGTAGCCAAAATGGAACAGCCTTATCAAAATCTCTTCCCAGCTACTGTAAATCTAGACTTAAAATCAATGGTGCACAGCATACTTGAACATTAGGAAAATTCAGCTCCACTCTAGCCTTTAGGTAGCAGAGTTCTGTAGTAAGAGTTTCAAGACATAAGATGATCTAAGATAATTTACATAACATATTATGATGTAAAAATCTCTACAATACAGCATGGTCTGTAACTGGCTCCACCTCATTCAGAAATGGTACTCCTCATCTTGTTTGTTAATTTTACATTACATTGAATTATAGAATCAAGAAGTGGTAAGAGCTAGCTGTGCTTTCTAGCCTTCTTTTTATCCATTTAAGCTTTTATTGTACTCCACAAGGCCAGCTTCTCTGAATTCTTTCAAAAAGTTGCAGAGATAGCTGTACAACAATGCTAAATAGGCAACTGCACTCCAGAGAAAAGCAAAAGGGTTCCCATAGGAGTCATTGTTCAGTCAAGTCTCAGGCTATACTCATTTTGAAGTAAACAGGAGAACACGTTATGATGTTAAATATTAATATTTTCCATTTGAACATATTGCTTTTTAAAGACACTTTTTCATTTGCATTTCCACATAGGACTGAGTTGTAGAGTGAAGTCTCTAGCCCATTCTGAGAACACCTGAACTAGTGGCTGACAGACAGCTATATAAATGAAAGCAGCTCTTGGTCTTAAGTTACCATAAAGAATAAGAGACAGAACAATTTAGAAATTAAAGTGAGTTAACTTTTATTAAGTTTAATGTAAAAATACTGACTATAGTAAGAAATGTATTTGCAAATACAAAGTGTCAAGTGCTATTTGCAATACAATCAATATTAGTTTTATTCATAAAAATATCTGTCTCCTCTAGGCGCTTGCAAATATATATTTATCTGTCATAATTGAGAGAATAAGAAGATACAGGACCAGTGATAACTCCACATTCTCTGTCTGATGTGCATCTCTAATGCCTATCTCTTCCCTTCTTCTTTTAAGAGAACAACTGTAGTAACTAAGTAATGTGTCAATACTGACTGCTCGGCTGCCTACAGAAAATTATTCCTACTATTGACTTGCATTCTAACTAAGATGTTTCTGTGCTATGTGCACAATCTTGAAGACCTTAGTCATTGCTCAATTAAATCTGAATGGAAGATAAGTAAAAACTGAGTAGAATGTTGAGCATTTGGCCAATAGCATTGCTAAGCTCCAATACTGCGAGCATTGATGAATGCATTTAAGTTTACATCCATGAGTAATTCCACTGTAGTCAATGGACCTACTCATATGAGAAAATTAAGCAGGTTTGCAGGATCAAACCTAAGTAGTTGAATTCAACAGCAGGAACAGCTGGGCACATTGTAGCAATCTTAGTCATAAAAGACAAAGGATGGTATAGCATGACCTGTCTGGGTTTTGGACCACGGTCAAAACTAGTTAATTCAGTGAGTGTATTTCTTTTAACTTTAGTGGGAGTTGGGTGGGTGCCAATATTCCCAGTTCTGCCAGAGACTTCCTATGTGATCTTAGACAAGTCACGGGTTAATTTTTTTGTCTCTCAGTTTTTCTATTTACAAACCAAAGAAAATACTTACCTACATGGTTACCTCATTAATGTAAGTAAAGCACTTTGAGACTGGTGGATGGAAGTATAAAAGATGGAACAGTCAAATCTTTTTTTTTTTTTCATGGGGTCTTTCCATTCAAGTTAGCAGAACAGACTAGCTGTATGGAGGTACTCATCTTTGGGTGGAAATGCAAAAATGGCGGTAGTGGTTTTGCTTTTGCCTATGGACTACCCCAGTGTAGAAATTTAACCTGCAAACTCTAACATACTAAAAAGAAAGAAAAGTGAAATGGTTTGAATTACAGATATCAGCTCAAGGCAAGCAGAAAGCAAAACGGTAAAAGGAAGCCTAATATAATATACGGAATGTGCACTCTTTACTGAAAGTGTCAAAAGAAGTGAGTTTTGTCATTAAGGATATAAAGTAATATGGATGTCTCAGAAATTCTAATGTACTGCACCTCAGAAAAAGTGTGCTGTATTATCATTTTATACCATAGCTGACTTCGAACTCCAATTTGTTTTGTTTTTTAATTTTCATGTGGGTGGTAGAATGTTTCTTAAAATTTAGGAATTAATTTTATTTTTATTTAAAGATATGATGTTTGGACAAAATCTGAGTCATCAAAACAGTTTCTCCTGGAGCTCCCTGGCAAAAATCAATCTGGCCAAATCAATTTATACTGCTCTGAGACTACTTTTGATTGCTGTAATGTTTGCTACTATAACAAATATAAAAAAGTTCTCCTGCAGCAGGTGCTTATCACAACTTGGATTTTCATTTCTTTCTTTATGAAAACAACTGGCTGGATTTATTTTGGCAAAAAAAAAAAAAGTCATGGTAAAAGAAAAGAAAAAAATTTACAACTTCTAATGAATTGTCTAACAAAAAATGTCAGCTACTGCTAAAGTGGGACTAATAACATTGCTTAATCTAAATCTTCCTTGCCATACTATAACATTATTATATTTAATTTCCCTTGCTATTCATTTTAGCATTAGCAGATTACTTAGAAGGGAAATATATTTCCATTTGTCTTTTCACAGTACTTTGAACTCAAGATACTATGAATCACTCAAACTGTCAGTCAAATTCTCCACGGGTGCAAATTGATTTGGGTTTTTATCAGTTTACAGCAGCAGAAAATTTGTCTCCATAAATTCATGCAGAATAGCAGTTGACTAAAATTACAGATTTCATAACAACACTACACTAACTGCTGCAACCATGGCATAGTTATTGATTTCTTTGACTCTTTATAGCTATAAAGCAATACATGCCACCTGTTGTTAACACTAATGCTCTTTTAACTCGGTTAAATAAAAGTCTGAAATACACTACACTGATTATATTCAGATACTCAAAACATATCAGATCACTGGCCCAGCACACTTGAAGAACTACAGAAAGTTCATTTAATGTTTTAAGTGCCACCAGCCTCCTTGTTTGTTTTGCTGAACTAGATACCCCTTTGGAACTGAAGGAAATTGGTTTATTTAGTCTGCAAAAGAGAAGACTGAAGGGGAATTTGAAGATAACCTTCAACTGCTTGAAGGAGTGCTCCAAAGGGGACAGAACTAAGCTCTTCTGTCCTTTGTCACCACTGGGTGTGTTCACACAGCATTCTTATTTCGAAACAACGAGGTTGTTTCGAAATAAGAAATGCCATGGCCACACAACGCACGGCCATTTTGAAACAAGCAAACCGCTTGTTTCGAAATGGCTGCCATTCTTTCGGAACGGCTTAAACCTCATTTCCTTTTGAAACAAGGTTGTTTTGAAACAGCTCGTTTCGAAACAGCCCTGTGCGGACATGTTGTTTCGGAACAAAGTGTTCCAAAACAACATGACCTTCCTCCCAGGGTGCTAAGCAGTGCTGGCCCCACCCCTAGCAGGAGCAGCTGCGCCGGGGATTCCCGGGGCCGCGCTCACCCCGGCCCTTGCAGCGGGGGGGTGGGGGGGGCTGAGTGGGACGCCCCCGACCCTGCGACAGCGTTTCTGGGCAGCCAGGGGTTTAAAGCCCGCGGAGTGAGGCGCGTGGCTCCGCTTCACCCCGCGGGTGCCTGCAGTCCCCTCCCCAAGCGAAATAGCATGTCCACACTGTGGACATGCTATTTCACACCCTTATTTCGAAGACACTGTTTTTGTCTTTCAAAATAAAGAGTTATTTTGAAACGTCTTGTTTCAAAACAAGCCCTCTGTGTGTGAACATAGCCACTGAGAACAAGGAGTAATGGTTTTGAGCTCCAGCTACGGAGCTGTAGGTTGGATATTAGGAAAAACTTTCTCATGAGGAGGGTTGTGAAGCAATGGAATGGGTTGCCTAGGGAGGTGATGGAAACTTTGAAGATCCAGTTCGATAAAATCCTGGCTCAGATGATTCAGTGGGAATAGTCCTGCTTTTAGCAGGGGGTTGGATTAGATAAGCTCATGAGGTCCCTTCTAGCCCTAATCATAGAATCATAGAAGCTGGAAGGGACCACGAGAGATCATCAAGTCCAGTCTCATGAACTCATGGCCTGATCAAGTACGCTCTCTTAAAAACTCTTCCTAACAGGTGCTTGTCTTACCTGCTCTTAAACACTTCCAATGATGCAGATTCCATAACTTGCCTAGACAACTTATTCCAGTGGTTAATCACCCTGACAGGAATCTTTTTCTAATGTCCAGCCTAAACCTCCCTTGCTGTTATTTAAGTTCATTGCTTCTTGTCCTATTATCAGCAGTTAAGGAGAATAATTTTTGTCCCTCCTCCTGACGACAAGTTCTTAGGTACTTGAAAACTGTTATCATTTCACCTCTCAGTCTCCTCTTTTCCAGACTAAACAAACCAGTTTGTCTAAATCATTTTGAATTGTGATCCTATCCTCCAAAGAGCTTGCAACCCTGCTTAACTTGGTTTCATTGGCAAACATTGTAAGTGTACTTTCTCCCATCATCTAAACCAAGGGTCTCAATCAGGCGGCCCGTGGGCCTCATGCGGCCCCTAAAGCTATTTCCTGCGGCCTGCAATGACACTGTTTTTACCAGTATTTGCAATATTGTTGTGTGAAAACGTTTCAGTGGTGCAGCCCTCATGCTAACATACTAGTCCTCATGTGGGCCTCTACGAGTCCTCATGCAGCCCTCGTGGTTTTGAGACTGAGACCCCAATCTAAATCATTGATGAAAATATTGAACAGAACCTGACCAAGGACAGATCTCTGTAGTACCCTGCTAGGTATGCCCTTCAAGCATGACTGTGAACAGCTGATAACTAATCTCTGGGAGCAGTTATCCAACCAATTTTTCACCCATTTTATAGTAGCTCCATCCAGGCTGTACTTCCCAATGTTCTCTGCTTCTATGAACTAAAATGGGGTGTGATTGTAAGTGACAACACATGAATTTTTGGCTAATCTGGGGTTGCCTCTCTCTCTCCAGTGGCATGCTGTGGCTCTCCAGCACTCAGGGACTGGTACTTGAGTAACTTGCATTTGTGGCCCCACTGCAATTGTGGTAGCAGCAGCAGCAATGTCCCCAGCTGGAGGGGGTCTTTGGGACTGTTTCCCACTCTCACTCACACATCTTCTCTCTCCTCCTACTGTCGGGGCAATGGGGAGCAGGAGTGATGGGGCAAATACTCTGGAGCCCTGCCACTGGGTTGGCGGCCTGGCCTTTACACAGTTGGAGTCCTCGCAACTCCCTGATGACATAGCACCCAGCCCAGGAGCAGAGGGACTGGGAAGATGCTTGATCTTCCCACAGCAGTAGCCCTTGGCTCCTGGCAGCCCTGAGCTGGGGTCAGCAGGGCTGCCTGGGATGTCAAAGCCTGGTGACCCCTGGCCACCTGCCACAGCAGGCAAGGATGGCTCCTCCTCTGAGGGTTCAGCCAGTGTCCCCCACAACAAGGCCAGCGCCCAGATGCATGGTCCCCTGCTGCAGTCCTTACCAGTACACCACTATGTCTCTCTTTAGCTAGTGAATCTGTGTGTACATTGTGTTGTCCAATACTATTACTGTACTTAAGTGCAATTTATCTAGAAAAATAAATACATAAATCTTGAAAATAAAAGTGGTAATATTAAAAGAATTCAAAAGAGATTCAGTGTTTTGCAAACCCATATATGGAACACTTATGTAGTGCCTTTTATCTTCTACATACTTTATGAATATCAGTTAGTTCATTGTTATAACAACTTGTGGAATAAATGAGTTATCGCCCCCATTTTAAAATGGGGAAACTAAGGCAGGAGGTCTAAGGCCTTTGATATTCACCTGCCAGTTTTTTTGTGCACACATCATGATTGCATATGTATATTCAGTACTGTTTGCACAAATGACTGGTGATGCACCTAACTGGTTATTTACTTGATTTATTCACGTTGTTAAAGTACTTTACAACCATCCATTCACCTTTTAGAATCAGGAGAATTGCCAAAACCATTCTTGTGTAGCCCTGAGTGTTAAACTGCTTTTCCCAATAACTGAGATTAGTGGATCAGGTGCTGAGAAGATCAGTTTGGAGGAACTCATCTTATTCCTTTTCTCCAAGTCCATGAAAAGCCATTTCGCACTTGCTGACTTCCTGCTCCACTGAGATTTTCCAGCCTGCGTTTTGCTGCTGATTGCCATTCCAACCTCAGCAAGTGGTGGTTAGTGGAATAAGGTAGATATTGCAGCAGAAGTAGAGATCCAAATATTTAGCTGTCTCTAAGGTTTTTCAGTATTTTCATTTTACACCCTGAGGGATGTAAAATGAGAATATGAACTAGTAAACCATAGAGAACCTCTGAATATTTGAAATAAAGTAAAACAAAACATAAAAAGTATCTACCTTATCCCCATAGGTAGACTCCATGCTCCAACGTTGTTCATTGATGGTACTGATGTCACCAGCTCTGTGCACACTGGGACATCACAGTGGAGCAGGAAGTCAGAGAGTGGAGGATTATACTTCATGGATCTGAAAAATGATCAAAAAGAATAAATGAAATAATTTGATACATTTGTTGAAACAACTTCTAACTGTATTAATTTACCAGTGCTGCTACTGATGAACATTATGGGATAGTTGGCTCATTCCTGCTCCCACTTCAGAAAAGCGGCTTCAGTGCAGAAAGGATCAGACTGTTATTATTGTTTATTACAGTACTTGCATTACACAGTATAGCTCAGGGAATCCCAATTGATGACCAAGGACCTGTTTTGCTAGGTACTTTCCTGCTCCCAGCTGTTCACAATCTAGAATACTACAAGATGAATAAGGATGAAAAACTGGCAAATGGAGTAGGAAAAGTAAATAAGGGAACAGGGAAAACAAGCTTAGCCATCTTAGCTCAAGACATGCCCGCACATAGTAAGTATAGATTACCTTTAGCATTAGTACCACTGTATGGAGTGGAACCATTAAACAGCCCCTCTAATCAAACTATAGGGTCTACATTGACTATCTACAGTGCTGCCTGGAAACATCTGCAGAAACTAGAGGTGGCTGGATGTTAAATGTTTTGTTGAAAAAAACAGGTCGCTAGTTTGATAGGGTTGAGTTGCTTCAAGCTTCTGGGCTGTCTATTCTGCTTTCCCTCTTATTTAGGAAAGCAAAGCAATGATCAAAATGTAGATATAAAAAAAAATTAAAAGGCTAACACTTCATACAGTGGCTATGAAAAAGAAAAACAAAATCTCAAAAGAAAGAGAGCCGATTGAGATATTACTAATTTTACAAAATATATCCATAAGCACTACCTAAAACACAGCTGGATTAGTAGAAGCTAGGACAGAGCAAAAAGAGAATCTTTGCATTGTTGCTACTAGTCTGAGGAAAACAGAAATTTTTATAGTGCTGTCTTCCATTCCTAAATGAGAAAGAAATGGGAATTTTAATCTAAACAGTCCTTTGGGGCCTATTTTGACTTTATGAAGGTTGATCAAAGATGATGCTTAGTTTAACAAAGATTTCCAAAACACATTAACTGTGTGTGGCATTTATGGCTGAGTTGCCTGTGGCAAGTGATATTGAATACAGCAAAAAATTGTTAAAATGAGTTTGTAATATGCTTCCAAGCACCATGTCATGACACGAAGCAGATACACGATAACAAGGGAGATTCCACTCACTGCGAATCGGTGCACAGACTTACCATTGACAGTTAACCAGTAGGCATAGGGACTACTAAAAATAATTTCAGCAAGTTTTAAATCTCCTTTCAAATCCAATTGATTCAAAATGGGAAAATTTTAACATCTAGCTACCCAGTTTATGAGGACAGGTATTACTTGCACCCACAAATACATCCAGATATTATTTGTGCTCATTATTGATTGCACATGCAAATGTTCACATGAATTTGGTATCTACTATAGTGAAATATTCTGTAGGCTCAGATCTGTGCATGATTAGTCTCACATACATACTGCTCTTGTTTATTGCACTACCTGAAAATGTGGTGTTTAACTGGGCACAAAACAATGAGCACCATTTTACACTTTTTAACTCTTTATTTTGTAGCCTTTCATAAGCAAATTCATAGTTCTAACTTCATGTTAAAGTACCATGCATCATATTTTGTTGCTTTTGTGTATTTGTAATTGCTAAAAATTAGAGTTGTACAACAGAAACATATTGATGCTCAAAGTTAGGATGAAGTTTGCCAATGTCAGGGAACGTATCAGTCAATGAGCTTTAACTTCCAGCTCTGCTGGGCTTAACATGGGTCTGAGGTTTGGGTGAAGCATTCTTGAAACATGAAACTATGTGGTTTGCAAAATTTGCATGGTTTAAGCTGTATCTAGCTTTCAGTTTCAGAGCTGAAGAAAGCTCAGAATTCAAAGTGAAACTTTTTTTCATGAATAGAGTTTAATGAACAGGTTTAGTCATTATCACCTTTTGTACACAAGGAAACCAGTTACCGTTATCTTATTGGCAGCTATAGATAATTGCTGATATTAATCCATTAACTTCACTGAATTTTCATGAAAGATTTTAGCTCTATCATTCTAAATGCAGTAACAACATCAATCCTAAATAATTTTTTATTGTGAAGACTTTTTTCATTGTAGAAATTTAATCAAATAACTTGCAAAGAAAACGTTAAGGATATATAATTTTGATTCATACAGAGAAGACACAAAGGCTATATTCACTTCACAAAAGCAAATGTACTCATTGGGAGGACAAGGAACCTCTTCACCCACTGATGTATCTGTAAAAGCATCAGATGAAATACAGCCTCATGGGTGTCAAAGTCATGGCCCCCAGCCAGATCAGGATCAATTTTTTTGGGTTATGATCAGAATATGGACTGCAAAATGACATATTCTTGCTCTGAACATGGAGGGGGAAAGGGTTGGGGAACCCGTGCGGCCACATGGCCCGCAACAGGTGTCCTGCCTTTCAATGTGGTCCTTCACATTGAATGAGTTTGACACCCTCAACAGGACTGCGGCCTGGTATACTCACCACAGCTAAGGACACTTTAAAAAGTTGTGATCAGTTAAGTGTGGGTCCCATCAACCTTGCACATCTACCTTTCTCCAACAGATAAGGAGAATGAAGAAGTAGTCTTGTGGCACTTTTAAAAACTAATGAATTCATTTATCACCTTATGCAACAAATAAACTTGTTAGTCTTTAAAAAAGCCACAAGACTCCTTGTTTGTGTTGCCGAACTAGACTGACAGAGCTACTCTTTTGGCAGGTGTAAGGAGAATGCTTATTTTGATCTTTCTTCCATATTCCTGAGGCTTTCTGCTGGTATCTGTCCTGTACATCTGAATGCTCAAATTCACCATTATTAGTTGTATTTGGCACAACCATGCTCGATGCAACACTTAAATACAGTGAAAGGCTGAATAGAGATTATCATCTAAATAGGCAAAGGAAGCATGATTAACCATATCTGACAGATGACAAACTAAAGCACAGAGAAATTAAGACCTACTCCACAACCTACTAGGAATCTTTACATTGAATTCAATGGGCTTTGGATAAAGCCTTAAGTGATTTTTCACGGATCATTTAGGAAACCTGCAGCATGAAGGAGCATTAAACAGCTGCTCTCTCAGCAGATCAATAACACCTTAACCACAAGGTCATCTTTCCTGTCCTGTACTCAACTACTAGACACATGCCTCCTCTATCACATTTCAGGGAAATAAAGCCAGAATTTAGTCCCAATACTGTAGATAAACTTTAGGTTCTAAATTACTGAAGTATATTGTACAATAGCATTTTTAGATTGAGATGCCTTATAAGTTTGGCATCAATTTATTTATAAATGCTAAAAAATGCCACTGTTTAAAGAATAAATTTTGATACCAAATATAGTGGCAAGAACTCTTCATACTTCAGTTATATACTACAAGCAAATTCAAAGAAAAAATATATACAGTGTTATATGGAGCCATTTCTCCCCCTTATCTACCATATGCACACAATTCCCACAATTTCGCAGGGAGCTGAAGAAGCATGCACAATATATTAGGGCAGAATGGAAAACACTAAATTTTTTTGCACATCAGCCTAAAATCTTGTTTACTTTAGTTTACTAGCAGTACAAATGCTCAAATACTCTGAATTCTTCTACTTGTTGACTGAGTTTTAAAGCTTGCAGCCGGTAAATTTCATGTGTTCACTTTCCCTGTATGAAACTTTCACTTCTGACTAAGCTGGAGAAGTTTCATGACCCACCAGTATAAACAATGCTTTCTGTTACCCATTGTATTTGATATAATATCAATCATTTTGTGTTCTTCCTTAGATGATTTATCCAAGATTTGAGCCCTAGAACACCTTTATGAGGGATATCACCTCCATGCCATCTATGTGGTGGATGACAGATAAACAATAAGTTTGGCTTATCTATATGGAAATCAGAATTAGGACTTCTGCAGATGCTTCAAGCAGGGATGTCCACTGCCTCCATGATTCATCCTTACTGGCCTCAATATATTTCCAGGAGGGAGAACAGTTTGTTAAAATGGGCTTTTAAGCCCACTACCCAATCACCCACCAGTATAGACTTTACAGTCTCAGTTGGAAATTACGGACACTGTGGGCCAACTGCTCCTCTCCCACTGCTCTCCACTTTCCTAATTTGTCTGCTTTATGCTGCTCAAGTAGTGCCAAATATCTCAAAATCTGGTATTCCATGTCCATGTCTACACTACAGGGCTTGGTTAAACTGGCTTAATAAGGTCTACTTTAAGCTGGTTTAAAGTAGACTTTATTAAGTTGCCTTAGCACATCCACACTCAAAATGCCAGGAGACTGCCCACATCCACACTGGCAGCTGCTAGGTTGCCCTAGGAGTGGTGCATTGTGGGTACCTGGCCCACAGTGCACCACAGCAGAAATGCCCCTCTCTCCTGGCGACCCCTTTTCTACAGGAAGTGAGTGACCACACCACCCTCCATACTGTGCGTGGCAACAGGGAGCCCAGGAAGGTCAGGGAGCCTGACATAGCCCAGCAATGTGCCAGCACAGCACTCTACATACACCCTTTCTGCATTGGCCAGACTCCTCTGGCTCTGGACCAGGTGCTGCAGGGCAATTGCCAGTGCAGAGGCAGGGCACAGCAGTTGTAAGACTCAGACACTGGGAAATAGCACATAGAGGAAAGTGAAGTCAAATCACCTGTTGTAATGGGAAAAAAAATCCATAGTCATGATTTAATCCTGCTTTCACACAATCTAATCTAAAAGAAAGAAAATTGTTTTCTCCTTCTTTCTTTCTATGTGCTGTTTCCCAGTGCTTGAATCTTAGCAACTACTTTGATTTGCTGTCAGAATGTGATCTGATCCTATGTCTTACACTCCTCTGCATTTAATTTCTACCATTCTGTAAGTTCCCCTATCCTCATACTGTCTGATGAAGTGGGATTTTCTCCCATGGAAGCTCATCCAATAAATAAATGTGTTAGTCTTAAACAGTGCCTCCAAATTCCTTGTTTGTTTTACAACAATACCGGGGCGGGGGGTTCTCTGAGAAGGGGAGACACAGGGTTGGGCAAAGAGGGCAAAAGACAGGCAGAGTCGGGCTGAGAAGGGCAAGGGAGGAGACAGACAGGTTTGGGCAGAGAAGTTGAGAGACAGGCTGGGTCGGGCTGAGAACGGGGGACAAGCGGGCTCCAGCTGAGAACGGAAGAGATGAGAGGTCTGGTTGAGAATGGGAGAGATGGGGGTTCGGGCTGGAGAACGGCGAGGGATGCCAGGTCGGGCTGAGACGTGGGGTTGGGTTGAGATGCGGGGAGATGCCAGGTCATGCTGAGATGTGGGGCTGCACTGAGAACCATGGAGATGCTGGGGTCAGGCTGAGATGCGGGGTCAGGCTGAGATGCAGGGAGGGAAGCCAGGGTTGCACTGAAATACAAGGAGAAATGCCAGGGCAGGCTGAGATGCGGGGAGATGCCAAGGTCAGGCTGAGATGTGGGGAGAAATGCCAGGTTGCGCTGAGATGCAGGGAGATGCCAGGGCTGTGCTGAGATGTGGGGAGAGATGCCAAGTCACTCTGGGATGCAGGGTCGGTCTGAGATGCTGGGGTCAGGCTGAGATGCGGGGAGATACCCGGCTCGGGCCGAGATGCCAGGCTGGACTGAGATGCAGGGTCAGGCTGAGAAGTTGGGAAGATGCCAGATCAGTCAGGGAACATGGGGAGTTTGGATGTGGTCTACACAGCTGAGAATGCTCCCAGCTGTGTTGTGCCTCCTCTACAGCCCCCAGCCCCATGTTTTCTGTAGTTAGGAGGCCAATTAAGTTGACTTAAGGCAACTCCCTGGCCACCATTGCCTTAAGTCAACTTAACTTTAAGTTAAGTCAATTTTGTTAACTGTTAGCAATCAAGGGAGTTGACTTTGTTGTCCTGCAGTGTGGCCTGGGCTTAAGTCAACTTAGGAGGCCTTAAATTAACTCAAATCCCCCGTGTAAACATAGCCAATGGCTGGCAGAAGAACACTATAGTTGTCTCTGCACAACCTTTTCAGAGAGTATCAAGTGTGCCTTGGCCTTGCTTCTATTCTCCCCAGACACCTCTAATGAACTCTGGCTGGTGGAACAGTCCTTAGGTGTCTGTGGTGGTTGGGATAACAGAGTAGTTCTTTGGGAAATTGGTCCCATGATTAGGGGAGTGGAAAAATGTCACTTTTTCCGTCTCTTCTTGTGATCTGTGCTGAGCAGAGTTTGGCCAGACCAGGTCTGCCCCTCCCTCACAGAGATAAACCTCTACTCCTTGGTTACTTAACCTGCTGTTTAGGAGTCTCCCCAGAAATGCAGACACCATGCACTCGGATGTTCTATTGCTACATGGATAAAGATTTGTCACTTTGAATAGCTATTCATAGGTTTGACATGTAAGACACCAAGTTGATTGTCAACATTTTCTTCAGAAAATCATCAAGCACACTGAAAACATTGGCTTGGCATCTTGGAAAACTAATGATTTTGAAATGTAATGAGATATGTGTATCTCATTCTTAACCACAAGAAAATCTAATGTATTTTCTCCCACCATGGCTCACATAGCCAGAGATTTACCTCTTAATAGGAGCACAGCCAAAAATGTAGAAATAATGCTTTCCATTACAAAAATAACCACTCCTTTGTGAGACATTCTTTGGCCCTTATTAAAAAAAAAAAAAAGAACACATTAAACTTCAAACCTAAGTCTATCTCCATTGATTTCAGTGAGACTTATGTACATGCTGATTTTTAAATATGTATTTGAGTGTCTTGCTGAACAGGGATGCTTTTCTGAACTGAGACCCTTAGTAAGGATTTGGAGGATCAGGCCTTACATCAAATCCCATAATGCCCTGGCCTTCATTATTAGTAACATTGAGTCACAAAGTCAGATATATTCTTAGGATTGTGTCAGATAACTCAATATGTGATTTTTTTTTCCCCCCTCATTCATCAGTGGATTGCTAAGCATCAGCAGAATAATGGAAGAATTTCAAATGCCTCTTCCACGTGCTGGGTTGGTTTGGCTACTGAAAGTACGCAAAGTGGATTTCAGAATCTTCTCTCACCCTGCATAGTGGTCAAAATTGAATCAGTATGGACCAAGATATACGCATGTGTTACTGATGCACAGCGCCATGCTTTGGATGACACTCATCTTCTAAGGATAAATGAAGTCCCATCCTGCCTGATTCAATCAGAATTCAGTATAGTTTTGTGTGTGTAAAAATGATTACCCAACAGGATACTTTTACAAATTCTGAACCAAAACCACTAAAGATAATTGCTGGATCTCAATTAACTTAATTGGATGAGAACCATACACACTCCTACAGTAAACCATTAAACAGAGAATACAGCTTAACTGTGTCCCTAAGAAAGCAAATAAGGAGAGACAGAGTTAGGATTTTTGGAAGTGCATATCATTCCCAATCTACTTTCTTCCATCAACTTAACTGAGTTCTTTAAATACAAAAGGGGCTGTGAGAGAGAATGTTCATTTCTGCCTTCTGTACCAGGAGGGAGGCCCAGCCACTTTTTCTGGGACTGGGCATTGCTGTCAATATTTGAAACATATTTTCAGTAGTCAATTGCTTAGATGAGAATGGGGCCTGAAGATCTACTGGTTCTGATCTTCTGCAGGTTTATTCCTTCCCACATTTTAACAACAACAGGAGTAGCCAAACCATGGCTCACAAGCCACATGTGGTTCTTTTGCAGTTAAATGGGGCTTGCAGTACCTCCTTAGCCTCCCCTTATTTTTTGCCTGCTAGACTGGGAGGGGGCAGCAGGGCTTGGGGCTTCTACTCTGTGGTGGATTTCAGCACTTCAGCCCCATGGGAGATACTGCTGGAGGTTGGGGTAAAGTCCTGTGGGAGGAGCAGGCCGAGGGTTGAAACCCTGAGCACTGCCAGACACACCTGACTCTCGAGCTTCTGAAGATTATATGTGACTTGGAACATCAGTAAATTTGGTCACCCCCTGTAATCCATCATTACCCACAATGGAAGCTTCCTTGTGTTTTCCACACAACCTTTCCAGGCTGTGTGCTGGGGACAACTCAATATTCTAAAAGTTGTGGTGCCTTTTCTTGTTTTTTCCCAAATATGGCAGGAAACCATAGTATATGTTTGTTATGCTTCAGTGTTATAGAAGCCTACAGGCCCCTTCCTTCTTTGACAGAAATAAAGGTGTACAGAAGCAGGTCACTTCTATATATTCTTAAGATCAGCACTATATTCTGATTAATTATGTCCCTATCATGTTCTTACTGGGACCATTCCCCAAGTATGAACATAAAAGAAATGTGAACAGCTATTACTGAATACCTAGAGGAAATTATAGATGATCTTTATTTAGAAGTAGAAATATTTATAATACACATTTACGAGTTCTGAGGTTCTGCTCAACTGATATTTCTTTTCAATTTTCCCAGTAATATAATGGAACTCAGCCACACTCATTTATTCAATATTTAACACTTTTCTTCTTACCTCAGCTACATTATTCTAATTTTTGTCAACTAACTTTTAAATTGATTACAGTATATCTGTTGATATTTAATTTGAAAGAACATAGAGTAATTAACAGTGAAATTTTGGATTAGATCTTTGTGAAAGCCCTACATCTCCATCAGAAGTCTTGAATTACTGTCAGATATTTTTTCTATTGCACAGTAGATTAATCTGAATTGTTATTTAGAGCCAGAAGCAACAACATCATCTTTTATCAGTCCTTAGAGATTTCCTTTAAAAGTACACTGGCTACAATATTTTTTGTTTCCCACAGTTTAATGTCAGTAGGAGTTCTACGTTGCTGGACAGAACTATTTTGCATTCCTGATTTAATCGTATCCTGTATAGATTCTTATTGAAGTAACAAGCTAATTCTTTGTGAATATTGGTAATATAAATAGAACATAGGACTTCTCCAGCTTAGAAGCAATTTCCAGCTGATTAAAAGCATGTGTGGAAATTAAATAAGCACAATAAGGCAAATTATTGACATAAACTTAGAATCAGGAACCTTAATAACAGGTCATGACATAACGCCCAAATTGTGACAGGTAATGTGCACACTCATAAAATAAACATTAATCATACCACATTGAAACCCTTTAGCTTATGTCTAAGAATGAACCTTGATATCTGATAGATATTGTGGTTTTCTTTCAGTGTTGATGATCTGCAAATAAACATTTACATCGTTAATTGTTATGAAATAGAAGCAGCTCAACACACAAAATTCACATCTGAATCTTAATCCAGATTTTGAACTTTCCAATGTTTTGGCATATCGAAATATGAGATTTGGTTATATTAAGATATGAGAGTTGGTTAATTAGCTAGTTAGCCTCAAAGAACAGCTCAATGATTTTCATATGCACTCCCTTTGTCAGTCTACCATAGCCAAATATATTGACTTTTCATACGTCATGAAGCCACTGTCTTAGGCAAATGTTTGCTTGTGGGTTGGTGAGGTATCAGAGGAGTTTCCTCTAATATTGAGATTAGAGATCGTATTCATTCATTGGTATTCATGCTACCTGCTGCCAGGATAAGTTCCCAGTGTGGGAGATTGCTACTGACACTGTCCAGTATTTGTTTATACTATTGTTCACAGAAGGCTGTATGATTGGCTGATATTTGCAAATGTTTATGCAAAAGAGTATAAAGTGAAAGTGAAAGGGCCAGATGACAGGTAGTCTTAGTATACGTCCTGTGTTCTAATCAGGTAGAAAAAAATAATTAGCATTACCAGTGGCACTGGGAAAAGGCACAGTTGGGGGAAGGAAGTTCATTTTTTCTAACTAGACTTCTAATGTTGATTCTCTTAAAAGCCTGATTTGATTTAAAGCCCAGTAGTTGAAATGGGCAAGAAATTTAGAAATGTGTCTTAAAACCACAGAAGATGGAGAAAACTCGATATTGGCATAGTGGCCATGCATGTTGTGCTATTGTGTGAGTGTAACCCATGGGCTTAAAGGAGGAGTGTTTCTTTAAGAGTTTTGCTGGTGTCTGAGTTGCTCTTGCTGTGTCACTGCTGCTGGGCAGATTTAGCTGCCTAGACCCAGAAGTTCCAGCATGTCCTGTGTAGTTTGGAGCATGCTCAGCAAGGTTCCCTGCCAGCGCAGTGGTCAGATGTCTGAGAGATCAAGCAGCCAGGCCAGTTGCACTGAGGAGAGTACTGGTGCTCTGTGCAAGGGGAGAAGCTGAGCCAGGAACAGATAGCAGGCTGTTTTTCCCCAACTCTGAGGCATTTTGCTTCAGGTCAGTAGCCTTGTTAACCCTTCAGCAGAGAAGTCTAGAGGCAGTGGGTACAGAGAAGCAACTATTGGGAAAAGAAGGGTGGTTGCCTTTTAACTTTATACTCTGGGTTATGGGCCTTACTACAGTTCTTGAGTGTAATAAGGGGAAAGAGGCAATTATATTTTGTTATTGTCAGTGATGTATTTTTCTTTTGTAACAGGGTTTTTTTAATATGTGTGTGTATGTAAATGAGTGTGGACTGAGTAAGCTGAGTGGACAGCAGTGCTCCCAGCAGAGGAAGAAAGCTTTTCCAGGACTCATACAGAGGATTTCTGCTGTCAAAGAGGAGGGAGCTGCTTCTTCTAGCACAAGCATTTGGACTTGGTGATTTGAGACCATAACAGACTCATGTGGATACTGCTAAATAGCCACTATGTATTATAGATCTGTATACTAATAATTTCTTTTGCTTTCATCAGAAGGTTTATAAAGTTAATGTTTAATATAGTACATTGCTTTTGTTTATTTTTTTTTTTTAATGAATTCTGAACAGTCTTCACTGTGAGCCCCTTTACAGACTAGATCCTGGCTCTCCATCTGCTTTCTGTAAGGCACTGGAGAGGGGCAGATAAATGACTTTGAGCCCACCCTAGCAGGTTACATGAGCATTAGTGATTGGAAAATGAGTGGACAACTTTTAATCTGATAACTTGGGGAAGGGGTGAAAATTGACATTAAAGAACACTGACATGATTATATTCCCATTGAAGTCAATGAAAAAGTCTGATTGATTACATTCAAAGCAGGATTTGTCCAGTACAAGATAGTTGGGACTCCACAGTGGCTGGAAGACAGAAGTACATGAAACAGATCTAGCAAACATTCAATTTCCTTCATAAGAGCTTTGAAACACTAACTTTGGGAATGGAGTAATCAGATCCTGAATGTGAAAGACACACAACACCATTCACTAGTGGAGGACAGGGTGGACAACAGGAAATAATCTTTCTGAGCGTGGGGTGGAGAATGAGGAAGCTGGGCACCAAACAAGCCCTCCCAGCTGACTGTGCTATAGATTTCACTCAGTGATCAGGGGTGCACTGCTTCAAGGACATACACTTGTACTGAGGACAAGAGGAGGGTCTGGGATGGAGAAGGTAGAACATCAACATGGGAAAGACTGTTGACGTACACATAAGCAGCCTGTCACCAGTTTAATCAGTGCACAATATGTCTTTCAGGTGGCCATTCTTCAGAGGTTTTGCAAAGCAAGACTAAGCATAGGAACAGGACAGCACCCCCCCCCCAGATCAATGGTTCTCCTTCTGTGGAGAGGACAGTCAAAAGGCTTGATATACACTTTTTGTAAAGTGTGCTGCCCTTAAAAGGAAGGCCAAAAATTCGAAAACAGCTTGTGAGGAAACCACATCTTTTGGAAATGTAATGACTAACAGTTCTGGAGCTGACAGGCTAGATATGAGGCTTTATGCAATTCCTGTGTTCCAATATACCCCACAGGGGAAATGTCATCCACAGAGTCACAGGATAACAAACCACCCACTTCACCAGGAAACCTTGAGCAACAAGCAGAGCCAGAAAGTAGATGAGGTTGAGCTGGGATGAACTGCATCAAGAGCAATTGACTCCATGAACTGACAATGGTAACAAGAGCACTGACTGACTCCTCCTTTCTTGGGCAATCTCCATGAGAATGGCTTGTATGCAGCCCTGACTATAAATAAGTGATGCTTTCTCTCGGAAGGACACAGAAAAACAGCAGAAGTGCAAGCATTAATTGTCTTCTATAAGGGTGAATGAAACCACTGGCCAAAATTTTCAAAGTGACTAGTGATTTCGGATGCATCATTTTTGGTTACCCACCTTAAAAGGACCCAGTTTACAGAGGGCAGGCTATCAGTATGAGTTGCTTATGGAAACCTCTATAGTTAAGCAGCATGTAGGAAATGGAAAACATGGCTAACAAGCTATGTACTAAAATACATGATAACGAACTGCACTGAACAACATAGCTAAACAAAACAAAACAAAAAAAACCTCAGAAGCACTGACATTCAATTTTATTTCGTTCTACTTAATTTAGGGAGAAAGACTGCATGCAGTGTCCTTAAAAATAACACAATACAGTCTGATTGGTTGCCAACAATATCATTTTCACTTTGTAACAAAGATAGCAGTTGGTTTTTGTAATTGTTCTCTATGTAGCTCTTTCAAAAATTTAATCTCACAAAAACAAAAAATGTTTTCAGATAAAATCTTTTGAACACATTTTGTACTTTAGATTTGAAATGTAGATCTCAGAGAAGTGGGGCAAATTAAGCATGCAACAAGCTGTGACCAGTCTCCACTGAACATGGTTTATTCCACCTACAGCCTAATTGTTCCTAGCATTATATCTAGCAAAGAATGAGTAGGAAACCTGTTTTGGACTAGTCAGCTAAAATTTTAATTAACAGATATTTTTCATATTTTCTTAAACCTTCCCATGATAATTTTTAATAATTTTTGTGAAAATGGTAGAAAGTTAGAAATAGAAATGTTTTATCGAACCCATAGTGAAATTTGTTAACAACAAAAAAATTGGTTTTAATGGCACTTATTTTTTTAATAAGCTTTTTTTTAATTAAAAGCATTATGTGTATTTTTTTTTCTTGAACCATCTGTACTTATAAACTGAAAACTAGAAATGAAAAACAGTTTTAGGTCAGTAAGGAAAAAAAAGTCCTCTGCTTCACAGAGGCTATGCATAATAACAATAATCTGAATTTGATTCATATAAAACTCTGAATAGATAAGTCAGAGTTATAGCTACAGTTAATAGTTATAAAATTTTACTAGAATTTTTCTTGGATATGAAATCTGACTTGTTGCAGAAACTGAAGCGGGTTTACTGAAAATGAGTCTTAAAGATCTAACTCCATTGTTCATGACACTTAATGAAAGATACAAATGTAGGATAGTAACTCTCTCTCTCTCTCTCTCCCCCTTTTGGGATAAACTTTTACTTTTTTACAAAAATAAGAAAGAAAAGGCAGATTGATTGTTATTCAGCATGGCTCACAGTATTTTGATTATGTCTGGAACATTAAGGACAGTCAGCAACAGATTGTGTTCAACAATGGGAATTGTCTATAGAGGCACAGGAAGGCTCCCCAAACTCTGACTGGTGTTAAGAGGAGTAATTTTTAAAATTATCACTATTGTTGCTATGGTTCCAAGGGATTCTTAGAAGCAAAACTGCAGAGATACGATGAGATGAGGAGCTCCTATAGGGAGCAAGTATGAGAAAGCATAGTTCTCTGGGACACTTCTGTTTTCATTGTGATTTGTTAACATTGCCAAGAGCTAACTGCATTTTTTTAAAGTGACATGGAAGCATTGAAATGCCATGTCACATTGGCTTGAACTGACTTACAGAAGTGAAATATAATGTTGGAAAGCTGTTTTGATTTGTTCAAGTCAACTATAGTTTAGTATGATCCACAAAAAATTGGAGAGATCTCAATATGTATTTTGAGGAGAAGGATATTTATTGAGGAAATAAGTGTCATAAAAACTCAGTAAAAAGAAAATAATGTAGTAGAGTCTGCTGCTTTGTATTTGCATTTTATTTTTGTTTAGCACTTTTTCTTTCTTTTATGTAACTAGAGGATTAGAGATATTCCATCTTGTTTATAGTCCTTCCCTTTCCCCTTCCCCATCCTTTTCCTCTTTTATCTTCTATGTTGTTGGGTGGGTTTTTTTTGTTTTTTTTTTTAAAAAATCACAATATACTTCTGCAGCCTGATCAAGAACTAACACAGAAATATCATTCCTGTAAAAGCACTTAGCTTTTGCAATTGTTTATTTGTTCATTCCAGTTCAAAATAACACTTCAGCAGTACATTTCAAGACTATCGTTGCCCTGAAAGGGAGCTTAGACTAATGAGCCATTTGATTATGACATCGACTGAGGCATGCTATACAGCCAGTCAGATCTTTTTGCCCAAAAAATACCTGAATGCGGTTAGCTAGAACTAGCGTTTTACATAAACTACTATTTTTGTTTTCTATTTACATTAATTTCAGCTAAAATGTTACAATGCTTTTTATATATGTTGAAAAATGAGCAGTTTTTTTATAATGTGGTGAGCGCCCTATGAGCAGAGTAAAAGCACATCAATAACTGTGTATTAAAAAACAAGATGGACTTCTTAATTGACAAGAGTTTGAATATAGATTCAGGAAGCTTAGTTGAAATGAAAGCATTAAGACAAAGGCCACTGAAAACCACAAAATGCATGAATATTCCCAGTATTCAGTCAGCTGCAAAAGTTGTGTGACTAATGAAAAGAGAAACAGAGAGAATAATGTATTTGAATGAAGTGTGAAAAACAAAACCAGAGAAATAAAATATTTTCTGTAGAGTACTTAAAGAAAAGAATAGGATCAGCTGTGTCTCTGACCTCTAGGGTCACTGGGCAGGTTAGTGTAACCATATCCCCTGATTATATTCCACCAGCAACAGCCAATGTTTCAGCCCCTAGTCTAGCACAGCAACCCTGTGATGGTTTGCTGTGCAGTCATAGCCCTTTTCATTTTCCCTTTCCCATGGCTAAAGACCAATGAAAATCAATTCACATAAATAACTGGGCTGTTCAGCAGTTCTGAGTAGCAGTAGGTGGAGGATACTCACACTGCCAGATGAGTGGGGTTTCTCAACACTAGAGTGTCACATTGACTATAGCTAACTAATCCAGTCGTAATTACCTTAATTCAGCATCTCCACACTTGGCATGCATACTTTTGGATCACCTCCACATTCATGCTACATTCAATCAAGTTATTAGTGATGCCTCCCAAGAACTTGTCCTAGAGATCCCAGCAATTATCCGTAGGTCAGCTGAGCATCAATTCTGAAATAAGGAACTAAAGAATGAGAAACTGGTAACAACAATGATATGTGTGACTCTTTAATTTTGTGCAAATTCTGTTTAGCATATTTGCATCCCAACTTCAAAGTGAAACTCCTTATGTAGGAAGTGGAAGAGGAACTCCTGGGGTATGTCCACACGAGTCTTTTATTTTGAAACAACACCGGTTGTTTCGAAATAAAAAACTGAATGTCCACACGACGTTTTCTTATTTTGAAATGACAGGCTCTGTCATTTTGAAATAAGAACCATCATTTCGAAACAGCTTAAACCCCATTCATTTCGAAACGACTGTTATTTCGAAATAACGCCATTTGGACATGTTTCGAAACAACTGTTTTGAAACAACATGTCCAAACGGCCTTATTTCAAAATAACCATTTTGAAATAACAGCCGTTTCGAAAGCAGGCTTTCCCTTAATTTGAATTAACATTTTCTTAATTCGAATTAACTTATTTCAAAATAATGATGTATGTGCGGACATAGCTCTGAACAGCAAAACCACCGAATTTTACATACCTCTTATTTTTCAGGCATTTAGTTTTAGAAATGATTTTTCTCACTTCCTAGATGTGGATCTGTTATCTTGCTAAGCAATCGGATGTATTTTGAAGCACAAAGGTTTCATGCAAAGATTTAGGATAAAATAAATTATAGGGACGATGCAATATTTGCGAAGGACAGCCATATAAGGCAAACATTATTTAATATAAAAAATAATCAATCTTCTCAGTGATCAGCTGTCAGTAGAACAACAAAAAATAGGAATGAGCTAGACAGACTATTAATATAAAAACAGTAAAAGATTTTTTCTCCTTGGCATGAAATCCCTTTTTCTATGGAAAAATCCAATTAAGCTGCTGCATAACAGCTGTAAAGTTTTAAAAGTTGTCACAAAATTGAGGATTTAAAAATATTTCATTGCTGTACTACTACATTGCCAATTCTGGCTACACAGATTGAAGCTGTGACAGATGTTAGCTGTGCATTTGGTCCCAGAATACATTGGATTGCTAACAACCCAGGGCAAAAAAACCCAGAGTTTTCTGTTGTTACTGTTGTTTCAAATGTAGGAACACAGCATGATGTTCTGCTGTCCATGTGGGTTTATGAGCACTCTTTTTTGGCAAAGTCATCATTGCATTTTATCCTGAGAAAATGTTTGGCTTTGCTAGCATGCAAAGCTATTATAATAGGATTTGTACTTGTGGCTCAAACGCTAGCACTGAACATCTTTCATCACTCCCAAATAATTCTATTTTTGCTCTCCTCAAATCCATTAATCCCTTGAGCTGTGTATATCTATTATCTACAGCACTAAGACGGCATGGCTAAAAACCCAAACCCAGTAAGAATGAGACAGAATATATTTCCAAAAATAGAGGAGTATTTCTGGGATGTCATAGGGTATGTCCACACGTCTCTTTTATTTTGAAATAACACGGGTTATTTCAAAACAAAAAAGATTAGGTGCACATGACGTTTTCTTATTTTGAAATGACGGGCTCTGTCATTTTGAAATAAGAACCGTCATTTCGAAACAGCTTAAACCCCGTTCATTTAGAAATGACTTATTTCGAAATGGTTACTTCAAAATAATGCCGTTTGGACACATTGTTTCGAAACAACATGTCCAAATGGCCTTATTTTGAAATAACCATTTTGAAATTACAGCCATTTCAAAAGCAGGCTTTCCCTTAATTTGAATTAACATTTTCTTAATTCGAATTAACTTATTTCAAAATAAGGACTTTATTTTGAAATAACTCATTTCAAAATAACTTATTTTGAAATAATGATGTATGTGTGGACATAGCCATAGTTTTCAAAGTCCTACCTGGCACCAGCTTTCATTCTTTACAAATGAGCTTGAATACATTCTTTACTTAATTATGAACTTACCCAATAAAGGGAGTCAGTTAAGCAGACTATCAGTATGTTAAAGTACCTAACATCTTATCACTAACTAATACAGGTAATTTAGAAATGTGTTTGTTTTTTATTGGGCTCTGGAAGCACTTCTATCTCAAGCAGGACTCGAGGCAGGTTCAAGGACTCCTCATGAAGGCAACACCTGAGTCAGGAATGAAGTAGACTACAAACTTTATTAGATTACAGCCAAATTAAACCCTAACACTCACCATCACGTAACCCAGGGGAGAGCCATGTCCTGGCATGAGTGGCTACACCGCCACCTTGGGGTGAGTGGCCCCCTTCAAACAAACTGAGAACCCCGACTCTCGGTGTCTTCAGACCCGAGAGAGACTCTCACCCCTCCTTTCTAGTGGCTTCCCTTTTATATCCTGATACAAACAAATTAACATTGCTTAACAGCAAAAGCAGAAGTAAAAGGAAATAAGGAAAAAAAATGAGTTTGCCACTTTTAGACAGTTTAACCCTTTCAGGGAGGGGAAGAGGCTGCCACTTGAACCAGACATGTACTCCCCCTGAACCGGAGGGCGGGGGGGGGCAGCTTGTGTGTGTGGCAACTTCCTCTTTTCCAGAGGAGGCTACAATTGCAGTTTCAGCTGGCAGCTTAGCAGAACTTTACTTTAATTCAGGCTTTGGGGCCTGCCATCCCTCTAGTCATCCTAAACTGACACGTGACAATGTCTTCCAGTAGGTGACCACTACAACTTCACATAAATTCAATGACCTGGTAACAACAGAAATAATGAACTAGCTTGGTGAAGGTAAAGCATGAACAGATGTAAACCATTTTTGGCCTGATTCAACAGTTTATTCATGTCAGTTAATCTTTCCAGTAACTTGAGTGGATTTTAGATCTGATCTTAAGTACAGATAGCTATGCTGTACCCACCATAACTTATACTGGATGAGACTAGAATTGTGTGCCAAATTAATAACGCAAAGCAATCATTTGGGAAATGTTCATTCTGTGAGTTTCATTGAATGCATAAAATTCATTATTGATTGCCTCAAAGCTTAAAGATCTTACATTTAATTCTCTAGGTTTATGGAAGGACTACACCACTCTACTAGCTTGTTGTGGGTCAGAAAGTTTAAATTAGAATTGCCCTAATGTTCCGAGACTGGGTTGAATTGTTCATTTTCAAAAGAGGACTGCGAATGCTCATTAAGTAGATGCCTTATGACTTGTCGCTTTGCATATTTCAACAGTCATAGTTATGTCTGAATAAATTATATGCACTATTAAAGGTGAATATCATGCTCCAAATGTAATAACAAAGAAACTCTCCACAGAGAAGACTTAATTTTCTCATTTACTTAAGAAAATGAATTATATTCCCATTTCACAAAGCATGAATTTTAGAACACTAACCCCATTTATTAAACTTAAACACTTAAAGATGGTTTTAAAAAGAAAAACACAGAAAAGCAAGAAGGGAGAATTTCTTAGCTGGCATATTACTATGCTCCATTGAAGTTATTGTGTTTAATACAATTTACATCAGCTGTGGACCTGCCCCTATGAAAAACAAAAGCTGGATTCATTTCCTCATTAAGAGACTTGAAGGGCATTATAAACAGTAGATAGTAGAAGATGGTTCTCAGTATGGACCTAATCCTCCTCTTTGAATTCAATGGCAGAACTGCCCCTGGAAGAGACGTGACCAGGATCAGGTCTTAAGATGTTATTGTCTATAACTGTAATGTTACTTCTGTGATATGTCAGACATGTATCAGGTAAGAAGCAGACCAGAAGCACAATGATCATTGCAGTATAGCATTGCAAAGCTATGACTTGACCAACAGATATCAAAATTCCACAAGAAAATTCTCTTAAAAAATACTGTTTAGTAGTTCAGTACAGACTAATTTTTAAAAAGGAAATTTAAAAAAATAAATATTTTAGACAACATAGTGGTTTTCATCACAAAAGATCTATAAGTCAAATCATGCCGACCCTATCATAGGAGTGCTTTGTATCTAATCTATCTGATTCTTGTCAATGATGCTTAAGAATATGTAACATGTTTCCAGGGCTCTGTAGGATCAGATTTTGTTGTTGTGCACTGCAAATTGTTTCTTTAGCCAGCTGTTTATAGTAATAGACCCTACCCAGGCAAAACTCTGATGGGCACTTAAAGTCTGCAAGGTGTGGCCATACTTAGACTCACATCATCTCCTGAAGATGTGGAGGTGTAGCGGGGCTTCAGCTGCCTAGTGGTCCCAACTCCTGACTATATGGATATATCTCTGTGAGTGATCCACAGGGAAGCAGTATTGGTGGAAAGAGAAGAGTGAGGGAAAAAACCCACAGCTCTCTGTGTCAACATCCTCTGTTGTGTACTTTATTTCCAAGCAAAACTCAAAGCAGTAAGGAGGAGTACACCTCAGACTTGTATTATGTCCCTCGGATTCCTCTTTAGTACTGAGCAGCTATAGGAGTAAGACACCTGACAAATGAAAGCATGGCTTCAGGTGAAGCTGCAATGCTAAAAGAAAGGACACCAGTGGAACTGAGGCTCTCTTCATGAGAGCTCATCTTTGTGTGAAAGAGATTCCCTTTTTTTATTCCCTAGTTTCCCAGGAACTATTGACCAGATACAGCCCAGCCTCCAGAATCCTTATCCCCAACTAACTGAGAGGGAATAACATATGAAGACTCCAAGGTTCATCCCACAGAATTTTCCTCCATTCAAAGTGAACTTCATGCAGTAGTAAACTACACCTACCACTGGGGTTTCCTCAAGGCAGAGGAACAGTTCAGACACAGCTCATTTTCTTGACAGAAAATTAAGAGATTATTCTAACTCTTTCTTAGTAAGTCAGAAATGGGCAGGTATGTGATATCCTAGAAATCTAGGGCTGGATCCTCAACCAGGGTAAATAGACATTGAAATCAATGGAGATATGACAATTGACGCCACCTAAGGCTAGGGTCTGTCATCACTAAACAACCACTGAGGTTTTTAAGGTATAGTGCATATAGCAAAGATGGAGCTACATCTTGTGAAGTAGTAAAATTTCTACATCACCCACCAGGAAGACAGAGAGGGGCAGGGAACTCAGAAATACCAGCTGTAATTAAAAAAAATATATATATCACATGTATTTCAGAGTTTAGTCACACTGGCGAGTGATTCTCTATCTTGAGTTTTCATATTATCAGGCTCAGCAAAACAGTCCTGAGAAACAGTCTGATCAGTCAAATAAGAAGCGAAAAACACAAACTGCAGCGAGACTTTTGCCATACTACGGACTTCGGAACTTGATCCCCTTCCTTCCCCTGAAATAGTAAGGTATTACTGTGTCACTGTAAATAAATATTAATATCACATTTTGAGAACTGTTATAATGAATAGAACTGTAAAACAAGAGAGTTAATTAAGATTCCAGTACATGGCCCAACCATTCAACCATTTCCGGTAACATTTGTTCATGGATGGACATAAAACCCTTGCCTTCAGCCAGGCCACTTATATGGACATTAGTCATACGAGTTAAGGTTGCATGGTAAAGTCTAAAAACATGTATTATGGCAGGGAATCACTCCAGTTCTCTTCAAATGTGGATGTATTTGGAAAATTGCAATCTTTTTCAACAGACCCAGCAAGGGCAAATTATCCACTTCAGCTACAATAAGAGCTTTTGACTGATTAATAGTTCTCAAACTAAAGCTTGTTGCTTTCTTCTAAGTATCCTTTTAAAATTAACATCTAGCTTGTAAAATACATGTTACTCTGATGAAACATTTGAGCAGTTTTTTAAAGCTACCTAAATGTAAAAAATATGTAATGAATATATTTTTTATGTTCAGTAGGGTTAAATCCTTCAGCCAAAGGTTTAAGTAGGGGGACTTCTTACCCTTCATTAAATGAAAGGAGCTAGCCTTCCTCAGCTCCTTCAAAGAGGAAAGCTCCTGCTCCCCTCACTGCCTCAATAACTGGTAAAGTCAGGGTAGTTAAGCAGTGCAATGAACAAAGAGGTTGTTGAATCTCTGGCATTGGAGGTTTTGAAGAGCAAACAAACACTGGTCAGGATCTGACTAGATAATACTTAGTCCTTCCTTGAGTACGGGGATTGAACTAGAAGACCTCTCATGGTCTCCTCCAGTCCTATGATTCTATGAAAGTGATGACACACTAGGAAAGGAAGTTCCAGGGGTTTCCAACCATTCTACCAGTAGGTGGAGCAGCAGCAGACTGGAAGAAGTGGTGTCTCCCATCTGATCCCTTGCCATCTCCTCCTATTCTCCACATGAACAATGGAACTAGGAGGAGATGTAACAAGACTCTGACTACAAACTATAACAGCTTAGGTCCTAAGGTTTGATGGGTTTGGTAGGCACAACACTGGGAGACAAGGTAAAAGCAAAATAGTTTTATTTAAAAAAAAGCAAACAAACAAACAAACAAACAAACAAGGAAATAAGAAAGCACCAGTGCTTATGCCCCTTGCGCAGATGGGAATTCCAGTTAAACAACTCCAGTGGGAAAGAGGGAAAAGAAGAGGAGACTCCACACCCACTAACCCTCACTCGTGCTAGCAGGACAATAAAAATGGCCCTGTCAACTCCCAGGCCTGCTTGCATTCTGTAATAGTGGGTGTTAGATGATGAAAATTTAAGAGACAAAGAGAAGAAATAGGAGAGGTGTCTGAATGGGGAAGGATGGAAATGGGGAAAATGGGAGGAGAATGAAAGAGGAAATGGGGCAGAAAGGAGATTTGAGTGGAGCAGTAGGAAAACTAATTTTAGTGAACAAAGGAACAGACAAGGAAAAAGAGAGGCAGAAGGACAGCAGTGAAAAATATGTAGTGACTTAAAGGCTATGTCCACACATACATCATTATTGTGAAACAAGTTATTTATTTCAAAATAAAGACCTTATTTTGAAATAAGTTAATTAAAATTAAGAAAATGTTAATTCGAATTCAGGGAAAGTCTGCTTTCGAAACGGCTGTTATTTTGAAATGGTTATTTTGAAATAAGGCCTTTTGGACATGTTTCGAAACAGCTGTTTCAAAACAATGGTGTTGTTTTGAAACAACTTGTCCAAACGGCATTATTTCTAAATAACCATTTCAAAATAACAGCAGTTTCAAAATGAATGGGGTTTAAGCTGTTTCGAAATGATGGTTCTTATTTGAAATGACAGAGCCTGTCATTTCTAAATAAGAAAACGTCATGTGGACATTCAGTTTTTTATTTCAAAACAACCAGTGTTGTTTTGAAATAAAAGACTCATATGGACATACCCAAAGACGACAAGAAGAACAGAAACACTGGGAAACATAGCAAGTAAAAGGTATTTTTAAATTATTATATAAGAAGTCTGGTGCCAAAAGGAAGAGGTGGCTTGGGAGAGCTGAATTTATGTGGAAGATGATATAGGAGCCCAGTATTCTCTCAGAGAGGAAAAGAGGGAACTTGTGATGGTTTTCTATGGTGGTGCCTAGTGGTTTGGGTGGTTTTGGTATAAGTTTGTTGATATTTTAACACTATATTACTTGTCTTTGGGACTGTTCGATTACATCCTAAAACAGAGTAATTGCTTTCATTTTGAAAAATATTTCTTCTGATCTCAAGATATGAACAAATGAAGAATAAGACTTCAGGTATTCTAAAAAAAAAAAAAAAAAATTCACTTGGAAGGCTCCCAGGTCAGCATTATTTTTTGTTATTACACCATCAGTAAAGGAGACTTGGATGGGTCAAGTCTGTCCAAGGGCATTTACAGGAACAAGGGTAGGCTGAACCAGAGATGTACACAGTCCTATTGATCACACATGTACTTTTAAATTGCTGGATAGAAGCAGCTTTCTGAAGTACATAATTCCTTTCAGGTACATTTCTTCTCTTGTTTCTTCCCTCAGGTGTATGCTAGCAATCATAGCTGATGTAAAACCATCAATGATTTCAGCACTCAGTGATCAATACATTGCAGTTAAACAGTACTTTAGTCCTAGTCTCACAAAAATCAATGGTTTTCAGCATGACAATAGCCACCAAGACTGATAAGTGACCCTCTCTTTTGGTCTTCTTTAGCCTCAAGGCCAAGGGATTCAGAAGCATGGCAGATGGTCCAGGCCCACAAGGTGGCTAATTGCTTCACAATTCCATGGACTCTGATCTGATGCTATGAGCAGCAGCTACAACGTGGGCTGTAGATTCTACCAAAGGAATCACAGCTCCTGCAAAAGTGTTGCATGGGTGCTCCATGGCTTCCCCTGTCTGGGAGAAGTTCATAAACCCCTGAGTTACCTTCAGCAGGTTTCTTGTGAACAGCCCAAAAATACAGACTGTCAACCATAATTTGGGACTTGAAATTCTGTTGAAAATACTTTTCTGGTGTGCCAGCTATTGAGTACACAAATGATAAGTTATTAATACAAGTGTCCTTGACTACAGTTGTTTCAGATGCATGGCTCTTAAGTTGCTTTTGATTAAAGGAAGTAGTTCATCAGCATAAAGAGCTATATTTAAACCTCTGTAGGATTACTTAGACCTAGGAGTTCAATCATGGATGTAAAGCACTGTTCAGATTACTTACTGAACATATGCTCAAAACATCTTTGTGAGGGCTTCATCTTCATGAAGACAGAAGATGATTCAGCACAGATGTGATGCTCTCTGAAAAAAATGGGATTCCTTTTAGTGCTCCTCTCCCTCCTTACCAACTGCTGCTTCTTATTCTTTATTTTCAAAAATAAAATACCAAGAATATTAACAATGTTACTACTACTTCCCTCTGAGATCATCTCCAGTCACCTAGTTGCTGGTAATTTTCACTTGTCCCTGACTGAACCAGCCTGCTCTGTTTCATGACTCCTTCTTGTGGTTCCTTCCCTGATTCTTTATAGCTCCCAAGCACTGCCTCCCCCTCTTGAATGCCCAGATACAACACCTGCTCTGGCACTGGAAGACTGTACCTACTTCATTTACTGGGACCAAGTTCCTGGTGACAAAGCCATGTTATCTATTTATCTTCCTTCTCTCTGTATTAGGAGTACTCAGAGGCTCTGCATTCCAATCAAAGTGCTGGTATTCCATTTGTAGTGCAAGATTATGTAGTGACTGACAATTGCCATGGTTTTGGCTTAATTCTGCCAATTCTAGGCTTCTATTACAAAAACAGATTTTTTTTTGTTAGTTGTGAAGATACAGCTAGCATGTTGTAAACACTATAATGCAATCCTCTCAACCCAGCCTAATGAAAAACTGTCTGAACCACCAAGGACAGTACAAAAGGAGAACACTCAATTATTCGAATCTCTTCAATGACGTGTGAACATAAACCTTAATTCAGACCTCTTAAATGATAAGTGTATTTAGCACAGGAAGTTAAATTTGAAAATTAAAAAGCTGTGTATGTCAAAAGCAAAAACTTATGTCTCTGTAGCATGAAGGCTGCATGTCTAAAATACAAAGAGTCAGGAAATGCAAAAGTTAAGGTTCTAACAGCAGAGTTTATTCTATCTTATTGCATATGTGGTATATTAATGATATTAATCCCTCATTTCTTGTTAAGTTATGTACCTTAATGTTATTGTTTATGTAGCAAAATACATACCCATAATACACAATGGATATAGAATGATTCAACATTTAAATTCAGTAGCACTGCATTTTGTACTAATTTATCCATAACCTTTGGAAGAAGGTGTTTCTATTTAGTTAGTTACCCTGCTTTTATAAAGAAACTAACAGAGCATGAAAATATTCAACTCCATGCTATTTGTCAAAGGCAGAGAAAGAAGTATTTGCTTGCTGTGTAGCCAAAACACATTTCAATGTGCTTGACTGCTGATATAAATAAATAGCTAAGACTAAATATTGTACCCTTTGTGTAGGCATACTAAAAAGGAAAGAAAACAATACATGTTTCCCCTCCACACAGCAGCATGACAGGTTCCCTTCCTAGTTTTCAAGAGAGTATTTGGGTGATAGTAGGAAATGGGCTACCACCAACTAGTGAGCTACAGTCCTAAAGAGTCAAGATCTGAGAGTCACAATTATGCCCACACCCACCACTGGCTAACGTATATACTATAGTCCAAACTACACAATTCTTTCTAAAAAGAAGAAGAGACATAGATCACCCACAAGCACTCAGAAGCAACTTTCCCAGCACTTGCACACAGCTTTGACATGAGACGCATCGCCAAGCAATTGCTGCTTCTCTTCCCAATACAGTTCACACACTGGAGGGCAGAATTTCAATTTTAAGCACAAGTAATTCTATTCAGATAATCATGTTCTCCTTCTACGGTGAACATTTTCTCCTTATCATTTCTTATCAAGCACATGTTCATTTTGCTTACATCACAACAGCTAATGCACAAAAGATGACTGGAGCTAACAAAACCCACGGTAATGTTTATGTATGGCATAGATGCATCAGTGGAAAGTTTTAATTTGATCCATCGGCTTTAAGACTACTGAGTCACACATGAATAATTTGCATGATATTTTAATTTCCTTCATGTTTCAACAACTAATGATTTTGAATGAGATCAGATGATATGAACTGAATCAGAATTAATATATATTTTTTCCTTTGATGAGTTCATTATAATTTATTTATCTACTGGCAGTCTCTGAGGGCTTGACATTGCAGTGCTCAGTCAGGCAAAATTGTTGTTCAAGTAAACAGGAGATTTTTCTATATAAATACAGAGGAACCTGGCCTCATGGCTAAAAAACTAACACTAGTTATACCTACTGAGCATCTGTGAGGATGATAATAGACAGACATTTCATAGCTATGATCCTAAAATATACCTGGCTATGAACTACAGTAGAATTTCTGAGTCATGGACATGCAGTTATCCAAGAGTTTTTAAGTCTGTTCCTAAACATTATGTTTTGCCAACATACAAAATTTCAGAGCTGGAGAAGGGAATCTGCAGAAAGTTAAAGCACAAAGACTTCTTCATTTCAGAGTCCATGGATCAGATTCTCAGCTGGCAAAGAGAAACTTAATTCCATGTAAGTTAGAGGTGTCTTACTAGTTTACACCCATTGATTGCTCCATTTAATTCCACTGGCTTCTAAAGGACTCTCACAACAAATAACATTAAAGATTTCAGTTGTTGGCCATAACAGAGAAAGAGAAAGTGATGTACCAAGTCAAACTAATTTAATGCTACTAAATATTTTCCCATCAAATGTTGTCATCCAAAAGAATTTCAAATGATTTTTACTAAACTTCAGAATATTAATTCTATTAAGTTACAGAGAAGCTCAGGGTTATTCTGCGGGTGGCTGCCAAGATTTGCAGAATAAATTACTGCTCAATGTGCCTAAAGCTAGTGGAATCAGACCAGAAAGGTGGGATTCATGAAGGGATTTAGGTGTTGCAATAGTTAATGTCTCTAACTTTAAGGCACTTAGAAAATCACAGGAACAGAAAGCTGAGTCAGACACCTGTGCTCCTTAATCAGTGAGTGGGGCGAGACAGGCACCTTAGACTGTGACTTACAACAACCAGCACAGTAGGTAGGTTAATGCCTAAGCCAGTAAATGAGAGATGTGCAAAGCTCCACCCCTCTTTTGGAAATAGCCACTTAAATAGAGGTTGCAGGAAAGTGCCTAATCAGTTTAGCAATCCATGAATAGGAATCAGCTGTGTGGAGTCAGGTATCTTAGGCTATGTCTACACTAGCCAATTAATCCAGACTCAGCAAGCTTAGTCTGGACTAATTCAATTCATGTCTACACTAGGCTTTGTCCAGGTCAAAGTAAGAAAGCAAGCTTAGTTCGAATTAGTTAGTTTGAACGATCAGTTCAAACTTTGCACTTAGTTCAAACTTTAGTTTGAACTAGCTTGATGTAGATGCCTTAGTTCAAACTCAAAAAGTTCGAACTAAGCGGTTAGTTTGAACTAACTTTTTAGTTCAAACTAGCTGCGCTTTTTAGTTCAAACTAACTTTTTAGTTTGAACTACAAAGCATGGCTAGTTCAAACTAAAGAGCCATGGTCAGTCCGAACTAACCTGTGATTAGTTCAAACTAACCAGGAACTGTTTAGTTCAGACTATAGAGGTCCTAACTAAGCTTTCTGATATAGACATAACCTTAGGCACCAAATGCCCATTTTGAGCGAATGAATTAGGCATCTACCTCACACCACACAGAACAGCAGGAGGAGGTTGTATGACAGCAAAAGCAAGGAACCCTCCCTTTTAATTTTTAGCCCACTGTTTACACTCACCTGGGATGTAGGATGTTCAATTCCCCTTTCCTCTGTTCCATAGGGAAGAAAAGATTTGAACAGGAGCCTCCCCCCATCCCTGAGGATGGTGCTCTAGCCACTGACCTATGGGATATTCTAATATGGGGTGCCCTTAACTCCTGTTGAAGCAGTTCCATCAGGGAAAAATAATGAAAGACTGATTAAAGCAAAGGCAACTAGACCTTCGAGGCAGGTGGCCCTGAGAGAGAGGACATGAAAAACACCTTTACTCACTTGAAGTCACATTAAAAGCTAGTCAGAAGTGTTATGAGATTACAGTCTAGACACAAACATACGAATGCAATAACACAAAACATCTTAAGTGAACATTAAACATAGATCACTAAATCCTCATTCACATCCACTTCATTTAAAATACTGGCAACACACCAAGTTGACTGTAAAGTGTTACAAGTCTATTTATAAAAGGCGTAATGAATCTGCCCCCAGGTCACAATCAGCTCATGCAACAGGCCCTGCACATCACATCCCTCTAGCCTGACCCATTCTGTTCTTGTCAGATTTCACAACCGCCACTTTTGTCTGGCCTTCCAATAAGTGCAGGAAACCAGCAGAATAAAGAGTGTGTGTGCGCAGATGAAGGTTCCATCACTTGCTGGTCCCTTGATGTCCCAGACCCTTCCCCACCATCCAGTGGTCCCATATTCTTACCAGTAACACCAGGAGGTTGTGTTTTCAGAGGCAGAAAATGCTATGTATTTTGCCGCATTTGTATGATGCTTTAGAACCAGGTTCAAGGGCAGTTCAGGTTTATTTATAACCACAAACTCAGTGCTGGCACAACATAACATGCTCCTCGTTTAGGTTTTTGCAGCCTACCAGAATTGTTCTGACAACTGAAACTACCTTCTCATAGAGGGAGGGGTCAGATATTAGAGTCTCATTGTGAAAGAAAAGGTGGTGGTATGAGGGGTGGGGATACTGAAAAAAATATTTTATTAGACTCAGACTTTACAGGCAGAAGAGACCATCATGATCATCTAGGAGGAATAAATAAAGGAAAAACTGTAACAAAAGAACTCTTTGTCCCAAAGTTCCTCCTGTATCACATGATTCATCAATTGTCCTTGGGCAGGAAAAGTCACTACAGATTTATTCATTCATGAGGCACATTTTAGATTAGCACAGCCAATAACTACCTGTACTCAACAACACATCCTCCACAGCACAGGAATTTGCAGGCATACACTGAATCTATGCTTGCTGGTCAAACCGCTAAACCTACCTGAAGCAGACTCCATGGAGAAACTCTCTCCCCCTCCAAACAGAAAATGGGGGGACCAATGCCCCTGAATCAAAGAACCAGCAAGTAATAAAAACACACCCAGAAATCTAGCTAGTGCACACAGCACATACAAAGCACAGCCTCATACTCAGAAACTCCCACAATCCTTACAGAGAGCTAGTGAGTGAGCAAGCAAGAGAATGAAAGAATGACCCTAGTCCTATGGTTAGAGTATCCACTTGGGAGGTTTGATGTTGGTGTGATGTTTCCAAGGGGTATCCAGAGTTGTGAGGCACCTTGCTACCACCTGCCCTTAGTGTTAAGATGCCCTATCTGTGCCTGATGAAATCACCAGCCTCTGACAATAGAAGCACTGGCTTCTATGGCCTCTGCTGGTCCCCACTTTCTCTCTACAGTTTAATGCCGCGCCTACTCCAATTCTCAAGCGCCTCCCCTGATCCACAGGACAGGCACGGAATTCCCAGATCATTTCCCCCAAAGGAACAGCACACACAGCTTACTATTTACACCATGGAATATAGCTCCACCTGACACACAGCATTAAGGTTTGTTTACAGAGAAAAGCAAGTATAATTTTATTTAACAAAGAACAGAGATTCAAATGCAGCCAAGCAGAAATATTGTAAACAAAGGATTACATATAAAATAAAATTGTAACACACATTCTAGAACCTAAACTTAGCAGACTAAATGTTGACAGGTCACGTAGAACAAACACTTATCCCCCAGCGTATTACAGCTAACTTTGGCTGCAATCTTCTCTGTTCGTGAGACAAACATCAAGAGTTACAGTCCAAAAATCTACTGTTTTTACTTGCAAACAGGATAACTCACTCTGCATGTGTTTTCCAGCCTAGAGTCTCCCCTTGAAACTTTGCATTTACTTGATTAGTATTTTGTTCAGACTGTAAATAGGTGTTCATTGTGAAATATACAATACTCAACTTATATATAGATAGATAAATAGATAAACGTCTCCCTGAAAGAAGTCTGCTTCTCACCTTTTGGTGATTAGCTACAAGTCCAGACCTCAAGAACATAATTTTCAGTATATATACATGCACATAACTCCTTAGATATTATCCATACATATAATACACAACAATTATCAGAATTTGTGTGACATAAGATTATAGTAAAACAAACAAGGAACCCTGAGGCACTTTAAATAGTAACAAATTTATTTATCACACGAGCTTTTGTGGGAGAAATCATGTCATTAGACGTGTAACAAAGTGGGTTTCTCCCACAAAAATTCATGTGATAAATAAATTTGTTAGTCTTTAAAAGTGCTACAGAACTCCTCGTTTGTTTTGCTGAACTGTACTAGCATAGCTATCCTCTGGAACTCATCAACATGCAAGACTTACAGTAGAGACCTCTCACGACATGTTTTGGTGAACTAGTATGCAGATACTAGACCCAGGAAATCCCTGTAACCATTATGTACCCTCAGTTGGCACAAAGATGACACTTGGTCACAGCTGACTCCAGTGACTCTTTCATTATTTAGCCACATTAGAACAGCTTTGGCAAGAGATTCTGAGGAAAGCACTTGCATCAGTCTACCCTATAGTTCAGTGGTCAGGGGTGGTCTTAGTGAATCTGCACCCCCCCACCCTTCAGCATTGCCAGGACCCCCACCTTCACCTCTCAGATCTTCTTGTCTCCCTCCAGTCCCACATTTCCCCACGACCCTCTCTTCTTCCCCCTCAGCCTCTCTGCCAGGCCCCCTCCAGTATTGCTGTTGGCCCCCCTACCACCACCCCCAGGTCTCACCTGACAGCCGCCTGCTACCTCTCCCTGAGCCCACACCTGTCCTCCTGGCCTCTCTGATGGCCCCTGCCTGCCCCCAGATTCATCGCCAGCCCCTCACCTGCCCCCTGGCCTCACCACCATCCTCTCGCCCTGCATACCTCCCCAATGCACTTATGGCCCCTTGACCCCCAACTCAGCTGGCTGACAGTCCACTGAGGTGCTTCCTGGCCCAGCTGCTCCCTCTCTGGCCCACATGAGTGTGTGCCATGTTGGCAGCTGGGAGATTTACAGGCTGCTCCAACCCATCCCAAGCTCCTGGTATCCACCATGCTGGGGGGGGGGCTCCCAGCGTGGTGCCCAGTGCAAATGCCTAGATTGCCCAATAGCTAAGACCACCTATGTCAGCAGTTAGCGAACTCTCCTGAAAGCTGGGAGACTCCTGTATAAATCCTTTCTCTGTACCTGGCAGAGAAAGGGGGAATTGACCTCGGTCTCCCACATCCCTGGCAAGTGTTTTATCCACTGGGTTAAGGGTTACAAGGTAGACAGTTGCAGCACCACTGCTTTCACCTCCACCTTCAGCTCCAGCTCCAAGGACACCTACCAAGTTGGGCCCTGCACATGACCTAAGTGTCTAACTGCCCTTCTTTCCTTCGTTTGTAAACCACTCTGGGACTTACATGGGAGACAGACATCCACAGGCCTAAAGGGAGGCAGGAGTGCACACGCTCACAGGAAGGAACATAAGCATCTAGGAATATTTACTCAGAAAAACACAGACTCTGATGTCTACACTGGAGGCTCTGTTAAGCCAACCTAACAAGGTTGACTTTAAGCTGACTTAAAGTTGCCCTTGTAAAGGCAACTTAGAGAGTCCACACTGAAAACTCCTGTTGACTGTCTTAGTCCACACTGGCATGTGCTAGACTGACCCTTCCTGGTGGCCAGAAACTCTGGAAGGAGGCCTGGAAGCCAATTAGGTTAACTTAAGGGCTCTCCCCATCTACATTGGTTTAAGTCGACTTAATAAGGTCAATTTAAGCATTAAGTGAACCTTAAGAAGTGGTATTATTAAGTTAACTTACGGAAGCACTTAAGTCAACTTCATAAAAGCCCAGTGTGGCTGCAAGAGTCTGTAAATTGACTTAACCCTCCTTAAGTCGATCTAAGACTCCAGTATAGACATATGCTGAGAGAGTAAAAGCACATGCAAGGTTAGGTGGGAAATTTGTGGGACAAGTGTAACTGAGAGCCTATTAGAGAGAATGTATATTGATACAGGGAGAAGCAGAATGGTTTAGTAGGATCCAATTTTAGTCCCAGATCTGACACATATATAATCACAACAATACCACTTTGAGAAAGGCAAGTAAGCAAATATTATAATTTTTCAAATAGGAGAACTGACAGATCATATCACTTACCCAATGGCACACATCAGGCCAAGTGTTAATCTGTGACTAGATCCCATATTCCTCAATTTCTAGTCTCCCTAAACTCTGCTGACTTGTAGTCTACTCACTTATATACCCTTTTAAAGATCTGGGCATGTAAGCAGGAAAATCTTTGCAGATGTTTTAAGCAAATTTTTCAATTCAGCACATTTAACCAGCCATTAAAGTCAATGAGGCTTTATATGGGTGCTGTGACAAAAGAAAGCTATCAAAATTCTTCTTCTTCTGCTATGTAGTTTTATTATATGGTATAAGTACAAGACTACACAGAGGCTTTTTAGTCAAGGGCTTTTAAGTTCTTCATAGATAAAGATAGAGAGAAAACATTTCTTCCATGGCATATTCAGCAGGAGGAGTTTTTTTTTTTTTTTAACAGTTGAAATATGCTTATTCCATAGATACCAATATGTTCTGTACAGAATATTTTCACATGCTACCAAGTGCTTTAGTGTTCTCGTCACAGTATTTTATACCTAATTAAATAAAAATAACCATGACTATGATGGCAGGAGGAAAGTTCACAATATAAAACTATATTAGAAAAATCTGAGTCACATACGCTGGTTTTATTCTAATGATATCCCTATGTTCAAGTAAAATTCCAAAAGATTTTGTAACCCATTCCCAGGAGAGCCTTTTTAAAATCATATGATATGAATGACATACTATATCTTTTTATCTTGGCTTCAAATGTTCAGTGTCTCTTCTTTCTATATCTTTCTTTCTTAGACAATCTTTACAAAATTTCCTTTTTTGATCAACTTTGCCACATAACAGAATTTTGGAAGCTAACTCTAAGGTCTAAAATTAATGCAATTTCCAATGGTAATGTTTATTTAATCATTCTAGTCACACATCTGAACTTGACTTTGAGTGATGCTGCAGGGAAATTCTTATCATAAATCACAATATATTTAATGACATGCCTAGGGAGAGTAAAATAATAGTTTAATCAGAAGAACTACAAATAAGGGACAGTTCAGCCAAATGTTAATGAAGGGCTTAGTCCTGAAAACAGCATGTAAAGTAAATTGCATGGACCACAGTAAATCTGAATTTCCTAACACTTCAGACTTTGCAACCTTAATCAAGTTTATGAACTTTTTGTGTGTCTGTAATAATGGACACATAAAATACCTCAAAATAATAGATTTTGACTACAGACCTATATATATATATTTAAATCATATTCAGCACATTAGTTCCTAACGGACAACCAAGAACGGAGCTCCATTGTGCTAGGCTCTGTTTAAATACAAAATGGTAGAAGACAATCCCAGCCCCAAAGATTGTATTCTTCTCAGACTGTAAAACTAAGGGTTGTAAAACTGTCATCTATGGGATAAATTGTGTCCACCTGTGTGAGTTAATGGCACTCAGTGAGCACATCTAGAGTACAAATCATACATACAGCTAACACTAACAAGAATGTTTTAATCTCTTTATGCAAAGATATGTAGGCCTAAGCCTCTCATTCCCACTACTGGAGAATGTTTTTTTTCTCATTCAGTCTTCCCCTTGCTCCTCTGTTCTTTCAGATATTGCTTCTTCGCTATCACTTCTCCAGCTATATGAAACAGTCCACCTATTATACCTCAGTTACTATCCTCCACCCATCTAAAATGGCCACCTGTGTGTCTCTGACTCACTGACTATCAAAATAGTAGTCTCAAATGCACCTGTACTGTGCAGTTAGAAAACTGTTGATCAGTACTGCATCTTGAAATGTATTTTATTACCTAATTATACTATCCTAGTATGATCCCCAGCTAATTCTGATTGTAATATTTGATAAGATTATGTGTAGTTATGATGGAGTTACATGAATTATGTTAAATTAAATAATCAAATAAATATAATCAAAAAATAAAATCAAAAAGACATAATACATGCCATTATGTTTTCAGTCTACTTCTGCTACTTCTCAGAGATGCAATTAACTGTCAACTTCCAGTTCTTCCTTGCTTGAAAATTCATAAAATGAACCACAAAAAAAAAATCAGATTAATTGGTACTAATTACAATGAGATAATGATGTCGCTAATGAAAGTAAGGAAATGAAGCAAATACAGTAACTCTACAACTGTATTTCCATAAGCCAGCATGCTCTAAATGCTCTTTATACATCACCAAATCATTTGCTCTGATAACAGTTAACTCAGAGATCACAAACATTCAGCAGCACATTGTTAAATTATCATTTTTTTGTCTTCTGGAGAAAATTTGCATCTAACTGACACATTAATGAATGAGATCAAGGGTTACAGTTAATATTATTCTACAGCTCCTGAAAAATTCAAACAGTTCTTGGTAAAATGACTTTCTCCTCAGAGCTACACCTAACATGGCAACTAGAACCTAACAATGCAGCCACACTTAATAATAATTATTAGCTGTATGAGAAAATTAAGCTTAATTTCAATGCAATTTTATGCCCCCTTTCCAATGTTCATAGTAAATGGATTTCCTAATTGAAATTGTGGCAGTTTTATTAATATTGAGTCAGAGTTTGAGCTGACTGGGAAGGAACTGGTTTTGGTGAGAAAGGTGATTCAGTGCTGGGCTGGTCTCCTGAGAGAGATTGGGCCATTCTGATAGTCAGGGTTCAACTCCCTTTCCCCAGTTACCCCACCATCTTATAAACTGTGAGGGATCTACCAAAAATACCACTCCATTGCCTGTCCATCACCAGAGGACTGTCTTGTGCAAAGGCAAATTTCCACTGACTAGATCCACCAGTTTTGGGGCAGCTTTCTGCTGGTTCCTGGTACAGAGCTGTCCTACTAGGTAATCTGGTCCCTTGGTTATAAAATGGTGCCACACCAGATCTGATCATCAGAGACATCAGTTCTCTCACTGAAAGACTTTTTGAACTAATATTATTTGTAAAGTGACTAAAAACTTCTAAATTCTTTCTCCACCAAGTTAATTTAAAAAAAGAACTCTTACCACCATTGATATTAACTTATTTGTTTGTGTAGCCTTTCTGCAAGGTGGTGCCAGTAGCAACAAAGGCTAGGTTCAGCATCTAGGAGTTTCTCTTAATATTGCAGAACAGAACCGGCCCAGGAATCCTGTGAAACTAAACACCAATCCTGGATGCCTTAATACTTTCCTACTTGCAAGTATTAAGAGATAAGGGAACACAGTATTAATTCGGGAACACACTGCAACCATGATTCAAAAGTAAAGTAAATACATACCCCAACAGTGTCTAGAGCAGTAGTCCTTCTCCTCAGCTTCCAACCTTGTAGCATGAAAATCCAATGGGCAATCATCCCTTTAATGCACTGCTGCTCTTTTTTTGCTGCACCCACTTACAGTTTGTTATCTAGAGTTAGCAAAGTCCTGGAATCCAACTGCCTGTTCAGGTGGGTTCACATGCAGCTCCTGAAGAGTCTCTGTGTGTTGAATGATGCTTTTACTGCAGCTATCACCGCTCATTATGGTCACTGTCCACCAGCCAGTTTCACTTCCTTTAAATGGTTCCACTACCAAGACAAGCTCTCTTAAAGATTTCACCAGGCAGTAGGGAACCTTGCTGCTGCTTCTATTGGCTCTACAGTGTCTTTTTGACTGCAACGCTAGTCCCACATTAGAATTAAGGCTCTGACCCTTAAACCACTTTGTCAGCAAGGTCAGCTACTGTGAATACTGACGTAAAAGTAGTACCTGATACGATCAATAGAGTCGAATCCTAACTTTAAAGGCTGGAGGACAAGAATCAAAAACCTATAAAACCTTTTAAACAGAATCTGTACTGCTTAATAGAAATACCTAGCTTGGCTTTGCCTTTCATTTGGGCTTGGCATGACTACCACACATTCAGTGGATAAGATATCAGTTAAGGTGACTCCCTCAGTTAGGGTATATTAAGTACAGTTCTGCTGCCCTTTCATCACAATAAGGATAACAAAATTTCATTGTCATTTTCATGAATGTAACCCACAACAGAGAAAACCGATCGCTATGATGAGCAGAGTAGATACATTTGCTGATCACCTAAGTGATGTAGGCATATCTATGTAAATACAGTCTGCTCCTGAGTTCTTTTCCTCCAGTTCATCAACAGATGACCAGTGAGAGCTCATTCTGATCACGAGTTTACACCATTAGTTAAAAAACAATGAAAACCAATTTTATAATCAAATATTTGTCTTGTCTTATTCATTAGTGGTCATTTAAGGTAATAAAACAAATAGGAAGACATCTAGAACTTGCCTTCTATCCATGTCAATTTCCAAAGGGATAGCCATGTTAGTCTAGTCCAGGAAGGGGAAAAAAAAACCCCGCAAGGAGTCGTGTGGCACTTTAAGACTAACAGATTTATTTTTTGCATGAGTTTTCATGGGAGAAAATCCCACTTCATCAGATGCTTCACCCATCTTTGAAGCATCTGACAAAGTGGGATTTTCTCCCACGAAAGCTCTTGCAATAAATAAATCTGTTAGTCTTAAAGTGCCACACGACTCCTTGGGTTTTTTTTTCTTCTATCCATGTACATCCAGGTTCCACTACCACCAAGCCAAGTTCTCAATAATTTCAGCTCTTAGGCTATGTCTACACTAGGAAAAGTTAGTTCGAATTTGTTAATTCAAACTAATAAGTTCAAGTTTAGTTTGAACTAATTTATTAGTTCGCATGAACAATATGGACTGATTTGAACTAACATTAGTTTGAATTAGTCTACTTTGTTAATTCAAACTAACAGCCCTTAGTTCAAACTTATTACATCTGAACTAAGGGCTAATCCTCGTCTACATCATCCTTAGTTTGAATGAAGGATCAAACTAAGGGCTTAGTTCAAACTAACTGGAAGGTCTTACTAGTTCGAACTAAGCTTTCATTAGTTCGAATTAAGGAATCCCTTAGTTCAAACTAATGAAAGCCTGTAGTAGACAGGTACTAAGTCTGAATTAAGCCTCCTTAATTCAAACTAACTGGAAGGGTAGACATACCCTTAAAGATTTCACTGGGTAATGGGGCACCTCGCTGCTGCTACTGCTGCCTGCTCTGCAGTGTCTTTTTAATTTGAGTGCAATAAAAAGGACAGAAAATTTATATTTTCTTTTCTGATTACGACACAGCTCTTGCTGTGTCAGTACAATCTAATTCAACTGCAAGCCATATCCTAAATCTAATCTTAGGAGTCTAACACTGTCCTTTCAACCCAATTCTGAATAAAATACAGTATAACAATCAACATTCAATGGTCAGATAAAACAATGTTTTCGCTTTGAAAAATGAGAAGAACTTCCTTATAACTGAGTTATTTGTTTTGCCATATTTAGTCTAATTTAGAAACTGCAGTGCTGGATATAAGATTTCTTTGCAACAGTATATGGACAGATGAAAAATGGCCAAGAAAAGGAACAAGGCATGGATCAAAATGAGGAGACAGCAGAAGAATCTGTCATTCTTAGCAGGAATTCAAAATTTGTTTATTCATCAAGAATATAGAAGAGTGCCAGGATAGAAAGGCTAACTTGGCAACTGTTCTCAACCTTCTGCAATTGCTCAGTCCCTATTGTTAATCTAGCTTTTTTTTTTTTTCATGGAAAAAGCCACCTTTTAATACAGTGAATCTCGCACAGAGATCTCACTTTCCATTCACAATCTCACAAACTCTCCTCCCATTCATTATATCACAGACTCGAATTCTTCTCCTATCTATAGTCTCACAGACCAACTACTCTTCTCATTATCATATTGCTTCCCCATAATAACTACAGGAATTGTTTACATGGAAAAAATATTAGGAGCATATTTAAAGCATTTTCAGCTGTTTTACAGTGTTTTTTAGTGGTTTTTAACAAGGGAGGAGAGAAAGCACCATGAGAACACCAGCAAGTGCTCAATGGACCACAGTTGGGGAACCTCTGATGTAGATTTTAAACACCCCTTTCAATCCAAACATGCTTTCCAGAACTATTATCATCTCAACATTTCCAATAAGGCTTCACAGTCTTTGTCCTGTAATTTAAGCTTTAGCATTTTTGTGCAGTGCCACTCTCTCTCTCACAGCTGTCTGCAGAAATATACTCTTACATCAGAAATTAATCTACTTTTGTGCCAAAGCAGAATGTTTTTTTAGTCAGTGAAATGCATTCCTGAGAAGTAAGGACACAGTGAAAAGTGCTTCAAGCTGTCCCTGCTACAAAAGGATCACACAACAAACTTGGAATTTTACAAGAAAGGTGTTGTATACTAGAAGATGTAACGAGGATTAATTTTTTGGCCTTAAATAGTTTCTAGAAACAACCAAAGATTGTTGCCTAAAAAAATAGATGTTAAGTTGTACAGAATCAGTGTGCCATTCAGGCCCCTTTTCATGACTTTTGCATTGCAGCTTCTATGTACTCTTGTATAATAGCCATTTAGACCAGTGTGATGTGCATTCAAAATTCTGCTGAGAAGGGGGAGACAGCTATTAAAAGTCATTTTATCTGCTTCTTAGAGTATCCAGAAGAGTTCAGTGACAACTTATCCATGAAAATCTTCACTATGAACTCCATAACTGAATGAGCAACCTGAAGATATTATGTATTCTGAAAATAAAAAACACAAAGCGAGAAACTGATTTACAAACAAGGCAGACTATGTGCTAATAGTAACAGTCCCTCAACTCAGGCTGTTAACAGTACAATTAGAGACTATGAAAAAAACAAACACACATTTTTTGCCTTATCTTATTGAAAACCTTGTGTATACAGTTCCAAAAATGCACATTAGAAGGGCATGATTTCTAACATACACTAATGCATTGTGCTCTAACAGCCATAAGGAAACCCTGCTTTAAAAGGTTTTGAGTTCTCTTGGACATAGCCACAGGATTACAACAATATTACCATGAACAGGGTCTTTTAGACTAGAGCATGCCACATCAGTGTGCTTTACAAATCATACCCTCTGGTGCACTTTGCTATGCTAAATAATAATATTTTAAACTTCTATCATACCTTGAAACCTGAATGCTTTACAAAGCTTAATGAGTTTAGCCACATAGCCAGGGTGGATATTATAAGTTCCATTGTTCAGATGTGGAACTGAAGCCCAATTTCATGCAAGAAGTATAGGGTAGAGCAAGGAATAGAACTCACTTTGTTATTCCTGTAGCTTTTCCAACTTTCAAGAGGACAAGAAGTGTGAAGGTGTAATCAGCCATTCAAAGCATCTCCTATCTGAAATCTCCTTTCTTCTCCTTAGCCCCACCCACCCTATCTGCAAGGCTGAGGAACCATGTGGATGTTTTATGGACATGGCTATGCAACTCCATGGATGACTAGAGCATCTCAGGCAGCTGAGTTTTTTCTTTGCACCTATGCACAGCGACTTTCTCCAGGCTTAACTAAGGTCTCAAGTATGTGCCAAAATCAGGAACAGAAGCTACATTTTTGATTCCCTGTCCTGTGCTTAAACTATAACACCACTCTTATATTCTTCTGTACTGACAATTGGGCCTAATATAATCTCTTTGGCTGAGTTGGTCAATTTAGTTGTCATTAGGGTTAATACAATATTGTTTTGTTGCAATCAATCAGCTATGGTAATTGGATTCTAAGATGTTAATTAGATATGCTGGTCATAATTTTAAATGTTATTGCTTTGGCACAAGTATCATGAATAATAATACTATTTACACGTTAAATCACTGTGTGTGGTATGTGAATTAAAGAAGTAGTATGGTGCATTTATTATTTGTTATTCTGCTGCAAAGCCAATTCATGCCATTGGCCTAGGAACTATAGCAGCACAATATCTTGGAACCTCTAAAATAACCAGAATAAATCATGTTGCCTTTTTGTTTTTTAAAGGGCGAACCACATTTGAAAATTAGTGTCAGTATGGGATAACCAAAGCCAGTCAGACAGCATTGCTTACTTGGTTTTGAATTTTAACAACTCCTTTGATTTGCTGTTACTATGTGACTTGATCCCACGGCTTACACTTCCCTGAATTTATTTTCTCCCATTCTGCAAGTTCCCTCATCTTCAAAGCATCTAATGAAGTGGGATTTTTTCCCATGAAAGTTCATGCGAAAAATAAATTTGTTAGTCTTTCAGTGCCACAGGACTCCTTGAGTACATCTACCTTACTCAAGATTTTCAAAAAAAATCTTTTTTCTGGATAAGTACTGTATTTCAAATTAATTATCTCGAAAAAACTTTTTTTCAAAATGCTAGTTTGGGACAACAGTCCATTGTCCTGAAATACCATGGCTTTTTTTATTTTGAAAAAGGAAGTCTACACCAGAATTTCTTTTTTGAAAAAAGCAAGGCAATGGAGAAGATAAGTAGGCTTTTTTTTTTCCTTTCTCTTTTTTTTAAGCCTTTGCAGTGTCCAGGGATGGCTTTTTTCAAAAAAGCTACCCTGAAAAAGGCTTTTTATTTCAAAAAAGCTGGCAGGTTTAGCTTTTTTGAAAAAGTGCTTCCGTATCTTGTATTGCATATTTGCAACACTGTTGTGAGACTGTGACCAGAAAGAGGCACATAAAAAGTAATTCAGCTCATGCTGGTACAAGCTAGCTAACTTCTCTTTTCTTGAAATGGGCAATTATTACCATCTTTGATACTATCTAAAAGACTGTTATGGGTTTTCTTTCTTTCTTTTCTTTCTTCTGAAAGCCTCTTTCCAGGTAAAGGGAAAGAGAACAAGAGATACTGTTAAAACGTAAGCCTTATTTACATTTCCAATTATTTTCTGTTTTTTCTTTATTTTCTGTATCATTAAGAAAAAGTTAAAAGAAATTTTAAAGGTGTATTTGCCATGGTACTAAGTAGGCTAAGGTCTCTCTACCAAATCCTGAACTTTGTTCAGAATGTTAGTTCAGAGTTATAACACTTTTGACTCTTGGATCCTTCTTTTCATAGATTAATAAAACAGCACCCCCAATCAGCAATGCTCTATCTGATGTCCCACAGTGCATTCTGATGATGTTAGACATTCCGTCTATCATCACTTGAGAACAGAGTCTGCCTTTTTGGGTATTGCAAATTCTAATGTTTCTCCCTGGTACTGCATGTTTTCTTTAAACAAAACAAATAAAAAAACCCAACAGGATTTACCTTTACCTATCTATAAGTAAGCTGTACTGCAACAATTCAGTCATAGAGCATGTGGCACATACAAGTGTGTGCTAGGGTGTCAAACTGAGCAGAAGGCACAATTTGAAGGGGAAGAGAAGAACTGCACTTTGCCCACCTATAAGATTAAAATTCTAATGTGCTAGAACACCCCTTTAACCTGTTTCGATAGCATATTCAGCATATACTTACTTTTTTATTTTAAAAAGTATTTTACTAATTAAATCACACAAATGGAAAATATAAGATCATTTTCTTGGATCCAGGGATGCTATGTTCGATGCAGGACCAGGGGACAGAACTGGCATATGCCACCTTTTTGCCTTGAAGGCAGGCATGAGCCATCCTACCACTCAGCAGGTCACAGAAGCCATGGGAAATGGCACAAAGCAAACAAAACAAGACTGACAGTCTAATCCATAATTTTAAACAGCATATGATCTCATGTTTCAAACTCATAATAGAATATTATAGCACACTAGAGCTAAAATAGTATGTTCACATCTCTCCAGTGATCTTAATTTTATTTTCAGCTGTTCTTCCCTTCTGAAATTTGCAATTCAATGCAATCAATTTCACTTTGGTTAAACACTTTAATGTGCTTTGATAAAAAGAGGCAATTGATATTCTAATTTTGTTGTATTTAAAATAGTTTCTGTATTATCAACACTCATGATAAAAAAAAAAGTGGCAAGCACTGGCACTTATGTAGAAACAGTTCACCCATCCTCTGTCTGGGTTAGGAAAAAATACAGTATCTTACATTTTATATAGCACATTTCATCTCAAAGGATTCCAACATGCTTTACGTATGGTACATACTGAAAACACTTCATTTTCCATGTAACCACAAGTAGCTCTTTAATAATCTACAACAACACTATTTAACAATTTAAGATCCAGTCATGCAAGTATTTTTGCATGCAAGGAACTCTTGCCTTTGTATAGCCCAGTTGAGGATTATATAGCCCAGCTGAGCAAACTGAGATTAGTCAGATTTGTTAAAGTTACTTGCATGCAAAATTATATGCAGTAGTGAGACATAAAACAGCAGATGAAGACGACTTCAATCCCTATCCAACTGAAATTGCACATTTATGCAATGAATATCTTTTTATTCTGTACTTTTATAGTGCCTAGGCCACTGGGGTGGAGTTTTTAGATGTTACAATACCAAACAAAATAAATAAAAATAATAGACAGAATGTAATTACAAGCGCTTGTTGGAAAATGGAGCCAGCGGAAAAAACCCAAAGTTTTCATGCAATATTTTCCCATTGTTTTGATAAAATATCAAAACTTTCCCAATAGCTATAGGTCTAATGAGAAAATGGGAGCAGAAGAGCAGGAAAAGAAACCAGATATTTTTGCACGATTTTGTTACACATTTACCAACTGAAATTCTGCCAGAAGTCTGTGGTTTACACTTCTAGCAGCGTACATGGAATCTTTAACAATCATAAGTGGTTATTGTATTACATCTCTTCCAAAAGGTAGTTTCTTCAACAAAACAGAACCTTAGAGGCACTGGCTCAGTATTGATTCTGAATTAAGACTGCCACCTAATGAATCTTCCGTGCAATTTCCTGTAGCACCTTTGGTTTTCCATGATAGTTTTACTGACTCTGGTAACCTTACAGGATCTGATGAGATATCAGTCTGAGGTCCTGGGTGTCAACTCAACATTTGCCTTCTGATAGTTTACTGGGTCAAACTCTGCTATGCTTACTACAACTTGACTGAGACATCTTTTTTTCTTCATTGGGATTTTGCCTGAAGACAGATGAAGGATAGGGACTGAAACATAACAGGGAACCACACTTCCCTACCCATATCAAAGGGCATATGTAACAGAATATAGTGGCACTTGTTTATTTGGAGAAACTCTGTTCTCCTTTGAAAATGTATCTCTTCCTTTTTGAACGCACACAACCCTACTTTCATCAGCATTGCCCTTATGTACTTGGCAAATTTTCTGAAATGTGCATGTCAATTCAGAAAAAGAAAATCACCTAGTTCTTCACTGATAATCAAATGCAAATAACATTGCACTTTTCCAGTTAAGGCATCATACTAAAGGCAAAGCTATTTTGTGTGGTATCATTGTTTACATAATCTCATAGCTGTCAAAAAGTGAGTGAGATCACCTTGAGAAGGATTAAAAGATTTGCATTGATGAAATTCTGAAATAAACATGATAGTGAGGTACTGTAGGTCTTAGGGCTGATTATTTTTCAGAATTCTAATAGCTCCTCATTTAATCGTGAAAACACAGGTTAAAATAAACAAACACAGGCAGTTGGTAATTGACTCACTGGTATGAATCTTCCTATATAGACAATGGACCATATTTTCCTCTCATTTACATAGGTATGATTCAGAAATAACTCCATTGAAGTTGATAGAATTATGCTAGAGCAGAGCTAGTGTAAAAGAGAAAACAGTTTATAAATCAGCTGGTAGCCAGCAACAATAATAATAGTGAAAAGATTTCCACAGAAATGGGGTCATTATCTTGTTTTTTGTGAAAACAGTGTAAGTGGGTTTATCTTGCATGATAAAGGTCTGAAAGAAAATTGTAGGCAGTGCAATTAATAGATGGTTGTAAGATAAAGTGTGTTGGGGGGGTAGCACCAATTATTTTGCTGCCGTATTCTTCAGGTAGATTATACAAATTTAGACTGAATTCACATAAGGACTTAGGTGCCTAATACCATAATCAAGCCCTACTGGGATTCACAAAGTCTCTACATAGCTGTCTCCTAAGCTGTAAGGCCACTAAACTCTCCCAGAGACCAAATTTTAGCTGTAAATTTTGCTTCAGTCCCTATGTTTCTGAGCATACACACTGCAACCCAACACCAGGTATCCAGAAGCATAAGGCTCTGAGCAATGCACAAACCAGGAGAAGATAAGTATTCCTCCACCTAACTAACCTGCAGGGCCTACTCAAGTAGGTGAGCTAGCAGCAACAGCAGCACCACCTCCACAATGACTTCCACCTCCCTCATAACTTTTAACCCACCTGTTAGGGCAGTGGTTTTCAAAACATAAGTCACGACTCAGGTACTGGGTCACAGTCTCTCTCCGGAAAGAGGCCACCCAGAGCTGTTCCTTTCCGTGGCTTGCCTGAGGACCCTCATCCCAGCCAAATGAAGCCATCTGGAATGGCTCCTTTCAGTGGTGGCTGAGGCAGGGGTCCTCAGGACAGAGGCAACCTTAGGCAATTGAGGGCACTAGGCAAAGGCCCATTGTGGGGCCCTCTATAGGCCCCCAATGCTACATTCCCAATGGCCTCAGTCGCCCCTGTTGCCCTAATTGCCCCACCCCCCTCAGGACTCCTTGTTCGTTTTGCTGAACCAGACTAACATGACTATCCCTCTGGAACTCAAATTACTCTTGGGTATGGTATTTTTAAAGATCTTTCCATCATGAAGCTTGTAAGTGGATCACCTTTCACTTAACATAAATGAGCTAATGCTGAACTACAAAGTTAAAATGAACATTTAAAATATTTTTAAAAGTATGTGAATTAATGAACAAATAAAAAGTGGTAAAATTAAAGATGTCTTAAAAATAACTAAAATACCACATTTAAAAATTTTGGCAGTCAAATCTTACACATTTTTCATATAGGCTTGGGTTTACATACACTAGAGGTTTAATGCAAAAATTATAATAAATAAAAATAAATGAAAAGAAGGTTTCTAGTGTAGAGCTATAAATGAAAAACACGAAATGTCAATGAAATTCTCTGAAGTGCTCAAGTTTATAAGACTCTGGCCCCCTCAAAAATATTAAACAGTAAGTACAAAAGAATCTAAAAATTATTTACTTAAAGACAGACATTCAGCCCAGACAACATACACAGCTGTAAAGATTGCTTGAGGAGAGCACTGTATTTATATGTAGCAGCCTATATGTACCTACCCAGTAACCTGAGCTAACCAAAGCCAAAGGAAAACTTGTCACAAAGGTAAAGGAACAGGCAAAAGAAGAATGGGTAAAAAAAGAAAAGGAAAAGGAAAAATTTCATAAGTGGGATGAAAAAATGGCAGAATAAATGGCCACACAGATACTAAAAGATGAGACCATTTGAAAAGTTTCTGCTATTGTGCTCTCCATTGGTGTCACAAAGAGCTTGTTCCTGCTTTTTTAGCGTGTCAGTATGAAGGTGAGGGGCAGATAAAGGTGAAATCTGTAATTCAGATGAAGCAGAGCTCCTAATGATAGTTTGCCTTCATGAGCCAAGACTGAAAAGTGCTTAGGCTTCCAGCTCTACTGGCTTTGCTAGATGGGAACAATTTCTATATTTTCATTTCTGTCCACCAAATTGAGGATGGGGCCCCTTATTGCTTGGGGCCCTAGGTGGCTGCCTGCTTTGCCTACCTCTAAAGCCGCCACTGAGGGGTTGGGGAGGAGGGACAAACCCAGGGATCAGCAAAGGCTGCCAACCCCTGCACCAGGGCCAGGTTGCAGGCATACATTATATTGTTCAGCTGGGTCTCAAGGAAAAAAAAGTTTGAAATCCACTGTGTTAGGGCATTCATCTAGGATGTGGGAGACCAGAGGTTCCAGTTCTGCCACCATTTGAAGGGGGAGAAGAGATTGGGATACTCTGATGAGGGATTTGGGGTGGCCCTCAGTCTAACTGTTCCACTGTAGGGAGAGAATTTTAAAAATCCTCACAGCTAGAAGACTGGATCCCAGTTCTTCCATATGCCAGGTAAGTATACTAATGACAAGGCTACAAGTCATTTTCATGTTTACACTCTCTCTCTGGACCAGTTACTCCTTAACCTAACCCATGGTTAGGGACCTCACCTGAGAAGTGGCAAATCCCATTTCCAATCCCTTCTGCCCCTCTAGTGGCAGGGGAACAAGAACTGGGGGTTCCCTCCTCTCCAGCCTCTGAGCTAAGAGTTCTGAGGAAAGTCCACCTACTCTGTCTCCAAATCTTCTTGCCAGAAGAGTGTAGGCACCTAGCAATAAGACAGATTTATAGTTCAGGTCCCCAGCAGAGGGAGGTACAACCCTTTTAGTCTGGATGTAGACACCTATCACTGAGAGAGGGATGGGAGGGCTTAGGACATGCCACTCAGCTTGGGATCTCCCATTGGCTACCTTTAGGCAAGGAGCCATCTCATGTGATGGCCTTTGTGAATCCCCTCCTCAGACAACTATCATTCCCTATTCATTGTATAAGGAGTCTAGGGACTGAACTTAGGCTCTGTGAATTCCAGTGATTTTATAGGTTCCTAAAATTTAGGCACAGTGATGTTTTACTTCAACGTTCACTTGTTTTGTTAACCTAGCCCTTTGTGCCTACATTGTCACTTCAGTCGCTAATTAAGTTACTCTGCTCAGCATCACTCACCTACAGATAGCAGAGAGTTTTTAAGGTCATGCCTGTGTTACTGAAGTTATGAGGTTTTTGCTGTTGATTTCAGCTGGAGAAGAACTGGACCTTCAGTTCCTGACCAGCTACCAAATCAACTATATTAGCAGTAGTCAGAGAAAGATATCCCTGAAGCAAAGAACATGACAGCTCCAGTTTAGCTTCTCTGTCATTAATTATGAAAAGTCCAAGACGCTTAGTACAAGGAAGAGAAAAATAATAGCTGAATTAATACTTTTATCGAACCAATATGCTGCTTCACCAACTTCAGCAGTAGTTGCCATGTCCTGATCAGCTTTAGATCAATTACCGTAACAAAATAAACTAATTTTATTTATTTAAATGTACTAGGGTTAAGATATATATGACCCAAATATTACAGCATTTGAAAGTGTAAGCTATGCCCTACTAAAATCATTCAATGCTGTTTTATTTTAGGAAGCTCATCTTTTATGGGATATAAGAGATAATGAGACAAAAGGAAAGATTCTTTATCTTAACATGGTAAAGATTTGCTAAGATAAATCAGTTAAAGTATTTAAATATAAACAATAATGCAGCTTGAAGTAGCATTATCCCAAACAGCCACAGAGCAATCTGGAAAGGGCACTGAATGGAGTAAAGTTTTGAAAAGGCAACAACAAAGAAAAAAAAAAAAGAGGGATTTTGAAGAACATAAGAACTGTGAACATTATATGCACTTCACTGCCTTAATTCTACCTCTGCTGAAATTGTGCCATGTACCTCTTTCTTTTCCTGTCATACTGCTTATTTTCTGGACCATTTGCTGTGGCTTCCCTGAATCTCAGCTCTCTGACACAATGTTGTACAAGGAGGCACTGCCTGTCTTTTCATAAGTTTAAAGAAGAACAATGACTTCACCTTATTCTTGTTCAATTTAATTGATTCCCCATTAATTTGTGAATCCATTTCTAAGTTGTTTCCAGTATCCAAAACCTTCCATAGATTTGCTCCTAATTTAATCTCTTAAATCTTATCTCTTCCTATTTTATTTCTTTGCAACCTCTGCTCACCCAATATTGGACTTCTATTGTATCCCTCTACTCAATCTGGTCTTTGTTGGTTTAACAGTTTTCTTTACATTTATTTGTGTCTGATACATCTCTCCTGCATCATTCTCTCATAGGATTCTCCTAGTTCTATTTCTTCCTTTTTGATTATTCTTTTAATTTCACTATTTCTAATAATTCATTAATTCTGTGACTATATTAGCCACCTTTGTAGCATTTTGGTAATATTTGACATGAAAGACACCATTCCAAATAAAGTTGTACTATGAACAGATATGCTTTAAAAGACACTTTTCCTTGAACATTTTCTATTAAAATTGGGGGGTTCACTTTTCCACACATCATTCACAGAAGCTGTCTGGAACTACCTGTATTGGACACATTTTATTAACAAAATATTTCATATTGCTTTTCAGAAGAAGTCAGCACATTACCTTCCTACAACGGAAGCAGTAGCAGATGGAAGCTTTCTATCTACTACTGCCTTTACACATCCTTCAGTAAATTAAATGAAATGATATATATGGAATTGAGGCACCCTTTGGTAAAACCATAAACCAGTGTATTTATTGCACCTATCTACGCATGCATTTTTTGCTTGTGAGAAGTGCACTGTTGCTAAAATTCATTTAATACTCAGTTGAAAAGGAGTTTTAGTTCTAAGGAAAGACAGACCTAAGTAAAGCTTGAAAAATATACCAGACTTCTATCAGTCCAGGATAGGTACAAAGCCTTCACTAGTGAAGTTGCAGAGTGCCACATTTACTAAAGGTGTATAAACAAACATCGATGTAGTGGATGAAGCTTAGACTTACATGGCTCCCTTTTGCACAGTACATTGTGTTCAGCAGTGATTCATTTGGTCCCTCATTGAAGTCTGGGCTTGAAAGTATGCTGGTAAGTAATGTGATTCTGTTTCACTGAGTTTCTTCACATTTAAAGGTTAGTCTGGTCATTTGTGGGTGCTGGTGTGAGGAACTTAATACTGTTTTACATAGCTTTGGAGACTTGCAAGCCACCATCTTGACTTCCTGTGCATGTGGAAAATATGATCTCTAGTGACTTTTAGTCACCTACTGGCTTATAATGTTTATCAAACAGGTAAATATTATAAATTGTCTAATATTTGCTTAACTGTGACCTCCACATTATCTGTGTGTCACCACCTATCAGAGAGATCTCAGACAGGGCCTCTGCTTCTCCTGACTGACTCTCCTAAGTTCATTCTCCGTCAGATCTGTTTCAGGACCCACAGCTTCTGCTAAACCTATCAGCCTTCACCTTTTGGATTTGCAGTCTCTTTCAGTCACCTGTTTTTTTTCCCCCCCCTTACAGGCATTCTGGCAGAGAGCGCTGTGTTGCCCCCCATTCCTTCTCTGCACTTTCCACTTTATAGCAGACTTCTTTCCTCTATGTCTTGCAGCTCTGGATGCCTGCCTCCATGATTGCCAGCTGTGCAGAGCTGGGATCAAGCTTCTTACTTGTAAATAGGAGAGACTCTCCTGCCTCCCATCTATGTTCAGTATGGGGATTGCAGATGCTATTACACTGTGTATTTATGTGTCCATCAGTCAGGTTAGCTGACCTGTATCTGACATGGCTGTTGTGTATCAGCTCTACCATCTAAGAGTCACATATCTTTCCTGAAGCTTTCATGGTTAGCACCCACTTCATCAGAAGTGCATTCTAGCCCACAAAAAATTATGCCCAAATAAATTTGTTAGTTTTTAAGGTGCTGTGGGACTCCTCGTTTGTTATGCTAAAACAAACTAACACAGCTACCTCTCTGGAACATACCCCTCCTAAGTGACATAGAATCCATTTTAAAAACATTAGAAACAGAAGTGTATTTGATGTGCAGTGACTAAATGGCACTCTATTACTAAATCCTCACCTTGTTTACAAATCCATGGGAGGCAACATGCATGTGATATAGAAACTGCAGAAATTCAAATGTGGCGAACGAAAGCCTCTGGAAAAGCAACCATTCTCAACTAAACCAAAGATGACGAATCATAACCGTTGCTAATTTCAGTCTTCTCTGCTGATTGGTGAGAATATTTCACCCTCCAAACTTAATGAATTGGCATTACTGACCAATAGTGCATCAGTCACAACATACATTAACATTAATAGAAAGACTCACAGTTTTTGATTTTGGGGGTATTGGATTTGTGCCTTTTTGTTGAATTACAACCCTTGCATCCATTAATAACTTAATAAAAGCATACGAAATGGAAGTAAGTATGGAATCTGATTTTGTTTGTTTGAGATGCAGATAACAGCCCTTGCTCAATGATTTGTCAACATTCCCACCTGAAGGGCAGATTTCCATACTTCTGGCAGCAAAATTTGAAAAGGGACTTGATTTCACCTGAAAGTTTATAAATTAATGAACTAATACATGTCACATTTCATAGTCCTAAAAAACAGATGTTGTTGCAGACTTTAAATTTAATAATTTAGAATTGAAATACAAGGCTGGGAGAGAACCTGCATGGTCATTAAGTCCAGCCCTTTCTTACGTCTCCTCCGATCATCAGCCAGTAGAGAATTGCCTGGATACATGTTTTCATCAACTTTTCAACTAAATGAAAATGTGAAATCTAGCATTCAGGCACACTTCCTGAAGGGTCTTCAGGCTATAAGCCAGCTGGTGTACCACAATAAGACAAAAGCATAGCACTTTCATCTGACAGATATTCTAAAGATTCAAATGCCTTCTTTTTAAAATGATATTGTTTTCCCTTTGATCAGTCTAAAGCACTTCCCAGCATGAATATAGTGTTAAGTGCATTTGGCTTAACTATTAAAAACCATGCTTCCATATATATTTGCCTTGTGCGCTCAATATTATTAGATTTTTAAGGTGAGATGGTGCAACTGCACCAGCAGAATCTGGTATCTGTGCTTATTCATGGGGGTTTACATCCCCTGTTATGAGAAACTCTTGATCTCTAAATCTATGAGTGATAGTAAAAGCCCTCCAAGAGTTGGGATTGGTGTTTATTTTGGTGGCAGTGTGCAGACTGCCTACTTCAAAGGCTGAAAGAGTGTCCATGTGCAGCACTGCTGGAGAAACGGGGCAAGTCTTAGACACAATGGCTCTGCGAGCTGAGCTTCAGCAAGAAAGCTATGGCTTGCACCTCTCCCAAATCCCAGTTGTGACTGAAAGTCACAATAGACCTTGGAATGACAAGGTAAATAACCACAAGTGAAAACAATAACTGGATGGGAATCCCCAGAAACAAACACATTAACAATGTTCAATATCTTTAGAACCTTCTTACTGCTGAACTGTATAAAATGGATGAAGTGTTCTATTAATTATTTCACACAAAATAGATGGAAATTTCATGGGAATTGAATTGGATACAAAAATAAGGTACTATATACTAGGCAGCAGAATTGCATTGCAGAACTATATGTATTTTGGGTGAAGTCCCACAGTGTTTTCTCAGTCATAAAGTGAATTTGAGCTGTTATGTGTCATTATAATTGAAGTTCAGGAAAATATTAAAAATGTCAAAAATTATGTAGTTTTTAAAGCTACTTCTGTAGCTCTATAGAAGTGATGTGAACACAGAGCCATGGATTTGAATGAAAAATACATTCGAAACAGATTATATGTATTCTCAGTTGCATACTGTGAGTCTGGCCTTAAATAAAGAAAAAGTATTTGTAGGAAGTTAAAATAGTTTGGCAATTTAACTGATTTCTTTTTAAATTTTACCAACCAGAAAGATCTGGGTTTATTTGTTGATAACAGAATCCACTGACTCATTTCAGTAGCATCACACTGAGACATTGCTTGATGCAGTGTAGACAAATGAAACAATAATCCAAATTAATCTGCTGTGTAATACCACTGATTTTAATGCAGTCACTCCATAGATCCGACCCAATCTTTCCAAAGTTTGTTTCTACTACTTCTATTTAGTACCAGAGATTAATACTAGAAATTACTTGCTCAGCCATGATCAATCTAGCTATCTAGTTTTATGGTTTCAAAACTACCATGACTGGATAGAGACTGCTCAGTATGATTTTTTGTTTTTCCCCAACCATTGAGAATTGGAGCAGAGATTTTGCTACTTTTAAGATGAAGGTGGACCTGAAGGCAAATTAGCAAGCCGCTGTTCAATTTAGAGAACAGATGTCAGGAAGCACTTTGTTATGCAGAGCAGAGAGATTCTGGCAACTGATTATTTGATTCACCATACATTCCCAGACACTTCAAACATATCTGCTTTCTATCTACAGTCACTTTGCAATTTATCCACTGGGGTTTTAAACAGGATACTGGTTATTTAAATGATAGCAGATACTTGATATTAGTGTCCTATGCCAAAGACTAGCAGCTTGAAGTACCTGACTATTCAAAATATTTCAAGACAATCTGGTGCATCCTTTTATAACATCAAAAACCAACATATGAAGAACAGACCACACAAGAAACATCCACATACAACTACTGTCATCTAAACACTTTCTTAGTTGAAAAACTCTAGAAGTTTCTGAAATGATTGGAATATAACAGATGAAAATTAAATGCACAGTTTTGAATTGAAAACTATTCATTTATGATATCTTAGTCTTTATTTCAGCTATACAATGTGAACATTAAGTGCTAAGCCAGGAACATAGCTACAGGTGAGCCTGAGGAGGCACATGCTAGACAGCTGGCCAGAAGGCCTATCCACCTCCACCCATCACAGCACCCCGCAGTGGTGCGAGTTTCACTGTGAAAACCATGACTGCAAAATGGCCAGCACTAGGCAGCTGCAGCCGCGAGTGGTGGCACTGCGGGCAGACACATGGGAGCAGGCTGCTCTCTGCCCACATAACTCCAGTTCAGAGCAGCTGTTGCAGCCTTTATGTCAAAGGGGCTGAGCTGCCTCTCCCCTAACCTCCTCTTCACATGACCAGAAGCAGGACTGGCTGGGCCCACCATGGAGATGCGGGGGCCCAGCCAGAGAAGAGGAACTGGCTATGCCTCTGCTAAGGAGAGCTTTCTAAAACATTGGTGCTTAAAGTTAAGCAGTAGGAGTCATTTAGGCATCTAAGCAAAAATTATTTTGGTAATTATTGAATGCCCACAGCTTCCAGTGAATTGCCATACCAATGGAGCACTCAGAGCCTAGTAAAACCCAGCAATTTTTACATAGATGCCCAACTATGGATTTGTCAAATGTTTTAAGCATTCAAGTTTGAACATTTTGACTTACAAATATGTAAATCCTAGCATGAATGTAATCCACATATATGTTTGATCCTTTGCTGTTCTTCAGTGCAAATTTTGCAAGATAATACTCAAGAAAAATTATAAAGAGATATTAACAGTATGTTTATATGATGCCACCTACTGGACATCTTATCATCCTCCAATAAAAGATGAGGCACAAATATGTACAACTGCAAAACCTGTAAAAAATCAGCTTGGTAGAGGAGCTTCCTATTAAAAACTTGGAGACCAAAAAAAAAAAAAAAAAAAAAAGACAAAAACCCCTCTGCTCCTTAAGCTCTGGGCTTCCCCAAAATCTGGATTCAGCTTTCACAATTACCACAGGAGAACTCTCACTTATTCTTCTTCTGTCCTCTGTTGTGGCAATAGATCTCCATAGTAGTTTATTCAAGGTATATTCTTTTTAACTCTTCACCCTTTGCCTTCTGTGTCCCTTCTTTAATAATCTGCTCATTAATTTTTCAAATATCATTCTTATCTTAGGCTAACAGGCATTATAGAAAATGGAAACCACACTATTATTCTGTGGAGAATGATCAAAAGACATAGCAGACACACACATATCCCCACACTCCCTCCCACGTCCACATCCAGACAGGTGCTGGAATTAACTGATAACACTGTTTCATCAGAATCAGATCCCTTTGGTACCTAAGCAGAATGAGAAGTTAAGAATGGAATTTTACCCATAACTGTATTTCCTGCCTTTTGTTAGACAGTATCTCAGCTTTGGTGATGTTTAACTGCTCCGCTGCATTCTGCTTCAGTGCTTTCTTATATTATATCTCTTCATTACATCTCTCCATTAGAATGTTGCACTTCAGCAGGAAAGTACCAGATACATGGGAAGCTAGTCAGATACATCTTGCCGCCCCTCACATTTAGTATGTTAAGTAGCATTGGAAAAATTGCAAAAAGTAGTATGATTGTTAAAGCTATTCAGAAACACCCTGCAGGAAAACATGTGTCTGTGTATTATAATTGGTTCTTTGTATTGCAGTGCCACAGAGAGGCATGTTGGCTAAGTCTACACTGGGGCTCTCAGTTAAGTCAACTTAACTTAAAGTTGACCTTGTTAAATCAACTTAAGGGTATGTCTACACTGGCAGACATACCCTGGGCCCCCTGCATTGCCCCAGGGCCCAATCCAACTTTGGGGCTCCAATCTGGCCCCAGGAGCCTGATCTGGCCCTGAGCTGCTTCCCTTAGGCAGCAAGGGATTTGGAGCTGGCTCCTGCCACAGGCAGCAGGGGGCAGGGAACCCGATCCAGCCCCAAGCCACCTGCCAGCCATGGAGCTCCTTTGGTCAACTTAAGGCAGGTTAAGTCAACCTAAGGCTCTAATGTAGACATACCCATTGTGCTAGACACTGTACAAACATATACAGCCTGATTCATGCTCACACTGAATACCCATTATTTTGGAAGTATAAAGGGGCTCTGAAGACACAAATTACATTGATATGCACTTTAGAACCCCTTTACAGTGCTAGCAGGAGGGAAAATTGCTTTAAACCAGGTCTATACACAGGTTTTGTAGAGTTATAACTATGTCAGTTATGGATGTAGGGGTTTTTTCTTACTAATATCATTACCCTGCTGCAACCCACAGCGCAGCTGCAGATAAAAGTGCCTTATAGCAGTATAGCATATTATCTTTCTTATTTGAGAATAAGTCCTACCACTATCAGCACATTTATTTTGGTATAACAGTGTCCACACCATGGTATTTGTACCACTTGCAGTAACACTGGAATAATTAAAGTGGCTTTTGTGTGTTGACAAGACTTTAATATAAATTAAAGGCTTAGTCTATTTAAAAAATGTTCTCAAAGAACTGTTTGAAAATAGTTTTTATTTGTGAGGATGATAGCTGAGAGCCACAGAGGTCAAGTTGAGGACTGGCTGTTACCTCCTACCTTAGCTCAAGTAATAAGTCAACTTTGTGCTTCCTTGATACATGAGTCATCAGATATTAATCCAATTCCAAGGAGCAATATACATATTATAAAGGTGATATGCACATGGCAAACAAATGTCTCTAATGTCTTAAGCTAGTCTCCTTTGTAAATCCGGAATTGTAGAAGAAAACTGTAGTTAAATATTTTAATGATTTTCAAGGCTCAAGAAAAGAAATCAAACACTCCTGAAAAGGGGAAAGTAAATGATCATAGGAGCCTGATCCAAAATGCATTATAAATGGGAGCCTTGCCACTGATTTCAAAAGACTTTGGATCAGGCCTTTAAAAAGAACATTTCTAATTTACATACATTACTAGTATTTATTATTATTAGGGACTTAATTAATAGTATTAAGAAATCCAGTTTTTGGTTTCAGACAGTTTTCACAGATTTGTATATCTTACCCACTCGAATGATTCATTATATTAGACCTTCCTTTACCTGCCCAAGAACAGAAAGACTAGCTAGCTTCCATCATAATACATGTAATTGGTTTCTTTATACTCCAATGGAAGATGATACACAACAAAGATGTACCTGTTGTAGCAGTTGTATGATCAAGTTCCACAGAGAAATGAGAGTTCCTGAAGGACACTTTCATTTACACAGATGCAGAATAATAGATTGACTGTCATGCTGCCACTTACCACCAAGCTGATGGGTTTCAATGGCATTCAGACCATTTTAATATTTACTCATAATAGGGTCCTAACTCTAGGCTTCCTGCAATTTCTATTTACTTAAGCGCAGCTTCCTGGAGCTTTTATATTTACTGAATCCTTTTTAATTTTCCTCCTTTGATGTTACCATTGAATGAAAATGTGAACAACCTCTTATGCACAGTAACAGTGAACTCTGTGCAACTGGGGCTGCATTTTCCTATATGTTTCTAAAGCACCCTAGCCCACTGGACCAAGATCCCAAATGGGACATCTCAATACTGTAGAAATACAAATGATTACAGCAAAAATTTATATTATTAAGGTTGCTAAGTCAACCACTCTACAATCAAAAAATGCCACCATTAATACTGCCTGTGCACTTTTAATTCAGACCCTATTTTTTTACCCAGGGCCCCTGCCTGATTCAAAGAACATGATGGACAGTGCTCAGTTAATGAACAGGTTTTCAGAATTTTATTTTTGTTCAGTGTGTGGCATTAGGCCTTATTTGCTAGAGATTATACAAACCCTGTTGTAAAGCAGACTTGTAATTTCCTCCTAGACTTTTCCAGGACACACATCACTACTGTATCTCACTGTTCCAAAAACATTATTTAATTTATCTTCATAACAATCCTGTGAGGTGAAAGGTTGGCTTTACATTTTACAGATGGGTAACTGAGGCACAGAGAGATTAAGGTCAAAAGTATATGCTATTTTTGGATGCCACTTAGAGTACTTAGTATTGTAAGTATTTCTATAGTTAAAGCTCAGCTCTTACTGACTGCTACCCAAGTACCTGTGAGTGTTCAGAACTTCTGCAAATCAAATGCAAAAATCTCAAGTCAGATGAGCAAAAAATGAGGAATGCACAATTAGCGACCACCAGTGAAAAGTTTGGCTTAAGTGACTTGGCTTAACCATGAGACCATCCTTTCATGTTTTGCTACCCCATTTACTATACAATTCTCAATTTCTGCAACAAATATGATGTAGACCCTATGGACAACAGTTTCCTTCACTACACAGCCCTGATTCATCCACAGAATAGGTCCATCATATGCATGGAAGAAGGCAGAGGCTTTGTGGAAAAATATAGTATGGCATCACGTAATTAAAGACTATCATAATGCACATGTCTAAGGGGTTTGATTTAAGCTTGTATAGGCAATCTTAATTCTGGCATTTTCTGACTTTTGAGTGCTTGACTTTATGAATGTGATGTTCTTTTAACAGTTTTTCCTCTGTCATGATGTGTAATTTCCTAAATTTTTAAAAAATCTGAATGAAAATTCAAAATTTCATCTTGTGACTTCATATTAACCCCAGGAGCATCGTTGCCCCAGGGAAAGACCTGGGGCCCAGGCAGGCTGCTACCCCTGGGTCTCAGCCCTGCCCCCTGACCCTGATCCAGAGTCAGAGCCCCTAATCCCCAGCCGGGGCCGGGGCCAGACAAGGCAGTGGCTACTGTGGGCAGCTCACCCGGATCCCAGCCTGGGGGAGGCAGGCGCTGGCACAGCCAGCCAGGCCCTGGATCCCAGGCCACGACAGGCAGGCATTGCTGTGGCTGGCCCAGCTCCAGATACCCGGCCGGGGACCAGGCCGTGAGAGGCGCAGCACGAGAGAGGCGGACTCAGGGCATGTGCCCTGTGTGCCATGTGCCCACAACACCCCTGATGAACACCCTCAGGGCTCATCAGCAAGCCTGCAGTCTTTAGATCCACTGCACAGAACTTTACGACTTCAGCTCATGGCATAAGAGATAGTAATAGTAGGTTGTCTGCCTCTGTGTGGACCAGCGTTAGAAGGGATTAGGACAAATTCCCAGGGGATTTTACAGATATTTGCTGACATCAGAGGAACAGAGAAACTCAGGAATCATGAATTCCATTCCTGGCTATGCAAGGGAGTGTTTTCTAGTGGCCACAGACTCTTCTGCTCAAATTCAGTTCCTTCTGCCCTATCCCCTCCACCCTGTCCCTTTTCCCAAAATCTCTCTCTTACTTGTCCATCCAGTCCCAATCTTCCCTTCTAAGACTTCTCGCCCTATTTTTATTTTCCTTACCTAGACACTCCTATGATATGTCTATACAGCCACAGCTGTTTTGGCACTGTTGGATCAATCTCAGATGCTCTCCAGCTAACACTGTAAATCAACCCCTGTGAAAAACTTAAGGCTGCGTGGACCAGATGGCATCTGCCATTGGTGCAGCTCAGTGAAGACACCACAGTAAGTCAACGTTAGGAAGTTGCTGAGAGATAAGCAAGCTACACTACACAGCTTGCATATCTCTCATTGGTTGCCACCAACAGTGTAGACCAGGCCTTTGTCTCTACCACATGACTCCCACTCCCAGCCTTCCCCATCTTCCAGTCACTACCAGTCTCCCTCTAGTGTCCGTATTTTTGGCCCTACTCTCCTTGCTTAAGGGAAATCAAGTTCCCCTTTCCAGGCACCTCATCTGAGCTCCTTCCCATCCCTGTATGCCTCCCCCACAATCCCATTTGTTCCAAATCCCAGTCTCTTTCCCCATGCAGTCCCAATATCTCCCACCAGCTCCTACTCTCAGTCTACCCATTTTACCCCTCTCTCCCAGACCCAGTCTCCTTTTACAGACAGTCTCAGTCTCCTCCTACCCTATCTCTCAGCCCTATGCCCATGTACACACACATGCCCTCTGCATGCTACATACAAAACTGCACCATTTTATCTAAGCATTGAGGATGAAATTCTCATTAACATCAATGGAGTTAGGCTATTGTCTTCAGTGGGACTAAGATTTCACCTGAGGTTTCTAACCTGTTCATATAAACTTATTGTGTGTATATTAACCTTATGGCAGTTATTTTGAAAGCACACCATTCAAAGAGATATAAATCAAAGAGAAAGAAAGCCACCACAGCCAAGGCTGTGCTTCACTACTATGGTCACCCTCAGAGATCCCTTCACATAAAAGCAGGGGGACTGGTCAATGGATATTTTTACTAAGGAACCCCAAGATCCACTCTGAGGTGCCGAGAAGCAATTTCTTTCTAGTACCTTAGATTTTTTTATTTAAGTATCATCTTATAACAATTGCAGGGCTCGTGGTATTACCATTAGAGCTATTTGAATTTTTTTTCCAAAGCAACCAAAAATATGAAAAGTTTAATTTTGATCATATTTTCCAGTTTCTCCATCAAAAGCTATTTTTTCCCTACAAAAACGAAAGAAAATGAGCAAGTTCCTTTTATTCCTCACAGAAAAATAGATTTTTTTCTTGGGAACCTTTGTAAAAATATTTCTTTTTTAAAAGATATCCTCAAAAATAATTGTATGTGGTGTTATTGTAGGTGTGCTGCTCCCAGGATATTAGAAAGGCAAGGTGGGTGTGGTAATATTTTTTATTTAATCAACTTCTGTTAGTGAAAGAGACAAGGTTTCACGTTTCCACAGAGCTGTTCTGAGGAGTGAGTGGGCAGCTCATATGGTGACTGTCAGGAAACAGGGCCTGAAGTAGAGCTGTTCTCCAGGCAGCTTCACCATACAGTTGTCCTTCAGTAAGCTGCCTGATTAGCCATGCCTCCTGACTGGCTGCTAGGGGCAACAGGCTGGCTCTTAAACCAGTAGCAGCAGCTCACCAGCTTCTGATTGCTCATACCCACCACTGTGCCTGCTCCAGTATCACCTTGTTCTGACTATTCCTGTCTTGCACCCATCCTGGCCTCTGTCCTGCTCCTGCCTTGAACGCATCCTTGCCTAATACCTGCTTGCTCCAGTTCCTGCCATCTGGTTTGACCCTTGGCTCTGGCTCCTAATTACTGACCCTAGCCACAAGGCCTGACCATTAGGATAGACTGCTCTTCTCCTACTCTGTTGACAGTAACCACTAGCAGTTTTCACATGACCAGCAGGTATTAAACCCTTCTATCGTGGAGAAGAGTTGCCATTCTCAGCCAGTTAAAACACCTTTGAGCCTGTCAAAGATAGCTGTCATGGCCAGCTGTGAGGCATGTTTTTTTTTTCTTGCAGGACATCCTTTAGTAAAAGGATAGCTCTCTGACCTCAGAATATTATTCCACCTTGCACCCTCAGCTCATCTTTAATTGGAAAATAGGCTTCTTTCCCTGGCACTTAGCTTTTGTCCTCTGGTCACTTAGCTAGTATCGCTCTCAGCTGCCACTTTTTGAATGACCTTTTCCATAGCCTTTGATTTTGATCATCTTCACTGTTGACATTTGGAGATTGATCTATTAACATGCTCCCCTATGTCCCAACCCCTTTCCCCAACATGTTGATGCTGTGTTTGTATGCCCTACTCAGAGTGTCAGCTAAACCAATAAACCTCCTGGACAATATCTGATTCTACTAGATAGCACTAGAGGTACATCAGCATGCACAACAATCTCTTTTGACAATTAAGTAAGGGGTTTTGTCATGATTGTCTCTAGAGGTTTGTGATCTGATCACACTATTGCTGGGCGGCCATAAGTGTACTGATGAAATCACTCCAACCCAAATACCACAGCCAGAAAATCTTTTTCTATTTGGGTGTACCCCTTTCAGTCTCTGACATGATTCTGCTGTCATAACCAATCAGTTGCTACTACAAAAAGAGCTACATCCAATCCTTTCTCAGATACTTCACACTGGAGTGTGGTAATTGTCCTCGGTAGTTGTATTTCAGGACAGAGGCATCAAGTCAACTGCTGCCAAATGCCTACGTCCCACTCAGCCTCCTGATAAACGGGTTCTGCTACTGCAGCAAGTGTGCACAGAAGTTGGACAGATAATTTATCATTCCTATGAAGTGATGTACTATTTTCACACCCACTGAAGTTGGCATGTCTCTGACTGCCTTGAACTTGTTGGGATCTGCTTTCAGTCCATCTGCTGTGAGCAGATGTCCTCTGTACGCCACCTAATGCTGTCCGAGTCACACTTCTTCTGGGCTGAGTTTAATGTTCTTGTACTTGCATCTCTGTAGAAAAGCTTGTAGTTTTCTGTCATTGTCTTGTTCAGCTTCTGTGTCATTGGTCCCTTAACCTACAAGGATGATGACATCTGCAATTATTTTCAAACAACGCAGTTATTTGAATTTATGCCAATCAGCATGTGCAGCCATCTGTAGTGACCAAATGGTGTTGGACAGGTTGTCATAATATTGGAGTTTTTACCCAGGCTGATGTGCCAAAACCCATTCTTTACATCACAGAACTTAAATATTCTGCTTTCAGAAGCTTCTTGCAAGATGTAATCAATTGTGGTCAATGTCATCCTTTCAATGCCTAGCTCAGTGGTTTCAGGTCTATGCAGATATGTTATTTGTTTGATGGCTTCTTTACCACCACCACACTGTTTACCTAGACTGTACTGTCTTTACATGTGCTATGATAACCAGTCTTTTGAGTTCCTTACATGAAGTCACTGGAATTGTCCTTCATTGCAAGCACACAGGTTTCATTGTGGGGTCTACTTTCAGTGGCAACTTTCCTTTCACGTACACCTCATCTCTGAAAACATAGAAGTTTCTCCATTCTCCAGGGGACTCCCTCTTTTTTCTTGCACTGTAGCTATGAAATCCTGATGCTGACAAACTCCACTGCTTTGTTCCCCAAGAGGGGCCTCTGATGCTTACCATCCACCACCACAAACTTCAGCTGGTACCATCCTCTTTTTTGATACCATCTTATTTTTTACCCACTATTGAGCCCCATTTTTCCTATGGGCTGCATTATGCACTCTTTGCACAATTTTGGGTACGAACATGCTTTTTTTAATGTGTATGTTCGACTCAAATTTACCCCAAGAAATCACACTGCAGAAGGGCCTGCTGCCCAGCACAGGGTCTTTCCCCATTATCAGGGTTGCATGGGGGTTGGTATTGTCTTTTGTTACTTTCCTATCCAGCCTGAACCTGATGTGTTCTCAGACTTGAGAGAACGATTTATCATCGCCATTATCTCAGGTGCCTCCCAACCCCTCTACAATTCTGAATGAATGCATCTGGAACCTTCTTCTGCTCTTGCACACACTGCTAAAATTGTTAAATTTGTCACATTCACTGCAATGCTATCCTGATGGAGGCCACTTCTCCTTCACCTGTTCATGCTGTGTCCCATAGTAAATGCTTCTCACTCTGGGTGAGAAACACTGACCAGCCGCTCTCCTTTGCTCATGTGTTTCTGGGGTGTTGTGCTTCCTGGGAACTTCATCCTTTCTTGAGCTTTCTGCTGCATAGTCCATTGTCTAATCATCTGTCTAATGTGGATTCACTTTTCCAGAGTAGTTGCTTCTGCAGGTGGCGATTCCCAAGTACAAGAAACCATCCTGTCCAAAGCATGGAGTCTGCTGAGTCACCAGACACCTGCCCCTGCCCCCCCCAGCATGGTGGGAGCAATGAGGGGGGACCACAAGAGTGGGCAGCACTGGGCCCTCCTGGGCCTTGATCCAGCTTTGAGCATAAACATATGAGTTAGGTATTTTTCCAGTATTATGTCTTTTTGAGAATTACTTGCCAGTAGCAATGGCTGAAGGAGGGGACCTGATATATTTCTACAATAAGCCAGCAGCAGGTATTTCAGTCTGTTGAGGAGAGACTTAACCTTTAGGGAGAAAAGGCTAATTCACTCTCCATGCTCAGTTAGTCTTTCAAATCTTTCAGCAAGGGTATCAATTAGTGCCACTGATGATAGCAACTATTGTTCTGTGGACACTGCAAAAGTAAATATTTTACTTAAATATTTACATAGAAAATTCAATTATCCTTTGAAGAAGAGTTGTGCCAAATCTAGAGATTAAATGTGAAACAAGAGGATTTTAATTTTAAGAGCACATAAATACAGAAAAGTTGCCTTACAGGGTCAGAACAATGGTCCATCTAACCCAGTATACTGCATTCTGACAATACCAGATGCTTCCAAGGGAATGAACAGAACTGAGCAAATACTGAGTGATCCATACCCTATCATCCAGTCCCACCTTCTGGTAATTAGAGGTTTAGGGATACTCGGAGCATGTCCCTGACCATCTTGGCTAACACTCATTGATGGGACCTATCCTATATAAAGTTATCTTATTTCTTTTTCAATACAGTTATGCTTTTGGCCTTCACAACAATCCCTGGCACCAAATTTTACAGGTTAACTGTGCATTGTGTGAAGAAGTACTGCCTCATGTATGTTTTAACCTACTGTCTATTAATTTCCTTGGCTGACTTCTGGTTCTTATGACATGTGAAGGGATAAATAAAGCTTCTGTATTCACTTTCTCCACCATTCATTATTTTATAGCCCTCTATCATATTTCCCCTCACCATGCATGCGCGCGCGCGCACACACACACACACACACACACACACACACACACACACACACACACGCGCGCGCGCACACACTTTAGTAATCTCTTTTCTAAAATGAACAATCCCAGTCTTTTTAATCTTTCCTCATATGGAAGCTATTACAAACCCCAAATCATTTTTCTTCCTCTTCTCCATACTTTTTTCAATTCTAATATCTTTTTTGGACCAGGTGAGCAGAACTATATGTGGTATTTAAAGAGTGGGAGTACCATGGATTTGTATAATGGCATTATGATTTGTCTTTTTTGTTACTAAACCTTTCCTAATGACTCCTAACATTCTGTTAACTTTTTTGACTGTTGCTGCACATTGGGATGTTTTCAGAGAAGTATCTACAATTACTCTAAGGTCTCTTTCTTGGGTGGTAACAGATCATTTAAACCCCATTATGTTGGATGTATGTTTGGGATTATATTTTCAAATGTGCATTACATTGAATTTATCAACACTGAATTTCACCTGCCATTTTGTTGCAAGTTGCTCAGTTTTGTAAGAACCCTTTGTAACTCTTCAAGTCAGTTTTGAACATAACCATCCCAAGTAATTTTGTATCGTGTGTGGACTTTGCCATCTCACTGTTCACCCTTTTTCCAGATCATTTATGAATGTGCTGACTATCACTGTTCCCAAAACAAATTCTTGCTCCCCTTCCCCATTTATCTCTTTCAACTGAAAAAATTGACCATTTATTCCTACCCAGTGTTTCTCCTCTGTTAATCAGTTATTGATCCATCAAAGTACCTATCCTCTCTCCTCGTGATTACCTACTTTGCCTAGGAGCCCTTGGTGAAGTTGTTTTCTCAAAAGCTTTCTGAAAGTCTAAGTACACCATATCCCCTAGATCACCCTTATCTAATTTGTTGACCTCCTGTAATATTGTGGCACCCTCCTCTCATGGGCACTCCTAACTGGTCCAGTGTGTCTGGAGTTTTTAAACAATCCCAGCTCTGGTATTGGGCCATATCCCCAGGGCTTTCTTCTTGGAGGCAATAATTTCTCTCTCTGGCAAGGTTCTTCAGCTGGGCCATTGAGCAGTTCAAATCTCCTTCCAGTGGTTCATATCTTCTAATTGTGGGCTACCTTCCTAGTGGCCTGTTGGGGTGACCTGGGCCTGCCCACTAATTTGAGTCCCAGCCCAAGGGCCTGAAGAATAGCAAGCATGTACCATCATGTCCCTTTAACAAAACTGCTTCAGTTCTCTGGGCCACTTCCCTGCAGCCCTAGCCTTCACCAAAGTTCCACTCTTATTTCAGGGCACCTCTATATTCAGGCCCAGCAGCCAGCCAGGAGCTTGTCCTTGCTTCCCACGTCCCTGCCATCACTGAGCTGTCCATGGTGCTGCAGTCCCCTTGGCTGGGACGAAGCACCATCTCCACACCTCCAGCAGGGAACTGACCCTCTCTGCTATTCAGCTCCTTATATATGGCCCTCCAGGGCCCTGAATGGCTGCTCCTTGAAGCCTCTCTGATTGGCTAGTTATTTTCAACCTCCTCCCTGATTGGCTGCTCCCTGGTTAGTCTCTCTACACCATTCAGCAGATTTATCTTCACTTCTCCTTTCCTGGATGGATATCGAAGGATCCTGGATCTTCCAGCAAGAGGCCCTTGGGCCTGGTTTACTTTGACACAGACTCTCAGAGAATTCTAATAGATTTGATGAGGCATAATTTCCCTGTGCAAAAGCAGCATTGATTCTTCCCCAACATATTGTGTTTATTTATGTGTCTGGTAGTTCTGTTATTTACCATAGTTTAAACCTATTTGCCTAATACTGAAATTAGACTCACCATCCTGTAATTGCCAGGATTACTTTGGAGTCTTTTTAGCTATCCTACAGTCATCTGGTAGAGAACCTGATTTAAGTGATAGGTTACATACCTCATCTAGTAAATCTGCAATTACATATCCAAATCTCTTCAGAACTCTTGAGTGATTATCACCTCATCTGGTGAAATTTTACTATTTAACCATCAGTTTACTCCAGAATCTCCTCAACTTACACCTCAGTTTGTGATAATTCCTCATATTTGTCATCTAAGAAATGGCTCAAGTTTGGGACTCTCCTTCACATCATCAGCAGAAATGACCAATGCAAGGAACTAATTTTGTTTCTCCACAGTGGTCTTATATTCCTTGAGTGCTCCTTTAGCACCTTGATCATCCAGAGCCCCCCCTTATGTCTGGTATGTTGCCATTTTCTGATGTAGTTTAAAAATATGTGCTGTTAGTTTTTGTGTCTTGCTAATTGTTCTTGAAGTTTGTTTGGTTTGGAGTTTTTGGCCTTCCTCATTGTACTTTTACACTTGATCTGCCATTGTTTATGCTCCTTTCTATTATCCTCAGTAGAATTTCACTTGGAATTTTTAAAAGATGTTTTTTTTTAATCTCTGTCTGCCTCCTATACTCTGAAGTTTGTTCTGGTCCTCTTACTGTTTCTTTTTTAAAATTTAATCTTTTTTATTTGGGATATACATATAGTCTGAGCCCCTACCATGGTGTTTTGAAAAGTTTGTATACAACTTGCGTGCATTTCTCTCGTATCCTTCTTTTAATTTGCATTTAACTAGCCTCCTCATTTTTATGAAATTTCCATTTTTAGTTATACACTAATGCAGTACTGCTCACACCTCAGTACAATTTTAACTCTGAAGCCGCTATTCATTCTTGTACAATAATCCTACTGTAAGTCCACACAGTGCATCACACTACTTAAAAAGGATTTGTACCTACTGCTGTCTGACAACACTAAAGGCATGATATACATCTCATCTTGAGTAAACTCAGAACTAGGTCTGGGAATTCATTTGGCATCACATGTAGAAGCGTCCATTTTCTAAGATGAACAATGGAATAACAATCTGCTTTGCTAAGCTTGGAGAAGCAGTTCATCCAAGAACTGAAAAGCATTTCAAACACCTGCTTCAGAAGAAACCTGCCTCCTAAATTATGCTTGGCTCCATGCTAATAGGAGAATACCACAACATTTCACACACAAAATAGTACAACACTTCTTTTTTCATTGAGACATAGCTAGAGGTGGTGAACAATAAAACAAATTAATTAATTTATGCAAAATATATTGCAAATTGTCAAATTTATTATTCACACAATTCTTGGCAATAATAAACAAGACTTAATTAATGGAGCTCCATAGCTCAGGAATGACATACTGCTTGTTTATGCTGTTGTACATGACTAATCTGGAAAACATTTGCTGGACTGTGTCACGCAGAACAAAATGTATGTTTCCAGAGTGACTATTATTGATTAATTATCCAAGGTAGGGTGAAAATATTCAGCCTGACCAAATCTCTGCTATATCTTCTGTTAAATGATTAATAATTCAAGTTCAGATGATACACCTAGATTCCACCAGCAAATTTTTGTCCTGTTTATAAAATGGACGCTATGACTGTGAATCTATATCACCTTCACTGAGAAAGACAGGATTAGAGCCAAATCAGTGGGACATAGTAATAGTGCAATAGCAGCTGAAATGCAGAGCCTGGAAGTACAAGACTCACTTGTCATGAATAGTATAAGGAGTGTGAGGTTAAGGTTAAAAAAGCCTGAGCCCTAGTACTGAAGCATCATTCCCTCCCCCCCCCCACTTTGGTTCTATGGAAGCCTCTCTCCTCATTGGTTCCATGAGGTTTGGGATATACAGCTAGGGAGGAGGAATAGCTGCTCTTGGCAGAAACTGTAGAACTTCAGTGAGCAAAAGACTACTGGCATCTCTCAACTGTAACTTACATAGCTGTTATGGTATTCAGCCTCTGCTCCCTTGTATCTGGTGACTTCTATCAACTGTGTGAAATGACCTCAGTTCCATCTTTGACTGGATATACAAATGTCTGGTTGTTCTTCCTGTCAGCATGTTCTTCCATTGCCAGATGGTTAGTTAGAGCAGAGGTTGTATGTCCTTATATCACAGCACACACATTCAAACTAAACATAGTTACCTTGCGCCTGGGTTTGACTGTTGCTAGAGTAAAACAGATTCCTTGGTCACATTTACCCATAACTGTAAACATAGGAGGGATAGGAGAAACATGTTCTTGGGTCTCATACAATGTCCACCAGGAGATATTGTAATTACACTCACTTCAGGACAAACCCTGTTCATCTGTCCCTCTTTCCCACAGTGGAAGGCTATGGATGTCTCTGGTGGTGGTGTTGCTCCCTGAACTAGATTTTTGAGGTGGAACACTGTCATTTCTGTGATTGGTCTTCCATTCTCAATAAGGAAACAACTGGTAGCATTCTGCTGCAGTCTGTTTGGAGGAAATGGAGAAACAATTCTCTCATAGTTTCCCCATCCATTCTTTTCCAAACCACACTGAGCTGCACTGGTTCTGAACACTCCCTCCATACCAGAGACCCAAAGAGACACAGCCTTCCAGAAGGGGAAATTCTTTGGCCAAACACTCTGTCTAGTGTAGTTCCTGCATATCCATTCCCTTCCCAGTGAGGGAAGAACCTTCAGGAACCTTTCCAAGACAACAAGTTCTCTCATTTGCAACATCAAATGGATGTTTGATTTTAGCCACCTCCAACAAAAGTCCTTGGGTATGTCTAGACTGGAGGCTCTTAAGTCAACTTAACAAGGTCAACTTTAAGTTGACTTATAGTCAACCTTCTTAAGTCAACTTAGAGTGTCCACACTGAAAACTCCTGTCAACTGCCCGTGTCCACACTGGCAGGTGCAAGGTCAACACTTCCTGGTGGCCAGAAACTCTGGGAGGATGCCTAGAGGCCAATTAAGTTGACTTAAGGGCTAGTCCCTGTCTACACGGTCTTAAGTTCACTCAATAAGGTTGACTTAAGCATTAACTTAACTTAAGGAAGCACTTATGTCAACTTAATAAAAGTCCAATGTGGACAGAGCATTTCTTAGGTCAACTTAGGGAAGGTTAAGTCAACCTAAGGCTCCAATGTAGACATACTCCTTGAGTCTTACTGCTATTGCCCCAAGAGATACCTCTCTCCACAGAATCAGTAGCAATTTATCTTTTCATTTATTTCCAGAAAGCTGTGACGTCTGCCTTTACATGCTAGTAATACGCAACCATTTGTACAGCTAAGGTTCTTTCAGTCACTTGTGCTTATCCTCATGATATTGGTCCCAGCTGAAGAGTTTACTAGTCCAGTGACCATAAGAATCAATACAGTAGGCATATTCATTAGAACATCTATAGGAAGATATCTGGGATACTTCTGGATACTATGTTGTCTAAAATGTAGCCCAGTTGTCTTGTGCCAAGGTTCAAACTTTCAGTAAATCCTGTCCTACTAACAAGGTTTCTAAATTGTAGTTGTGGAGTACATATCAAGTTGATTTATATTGATGTTCCTCCAGCTGATGTGTGTCTACAGTCTGAGATAATGGCCATTACTCCTCTGTGCTATTTGGATGCAGTGTTAACAACACTGGATCCATATAATCAGATTCTGCCCTACCCCTAGTCTGTAGACTAACCCAAACACCTTCACCCCAACTCAGTAGACTAACTTTCAGCATTTACCTATGTGGGAACAGCATGGAGACCCAGCAGAGCATCCCCAGTATAGTTCCATCACCCATGCTCCCTACCATCTGCTCAATTTCACCATAAGAAGCCCTGTATAAAGGTTCATGAATGCATGATTTTCATTTATAGCATAAGGAAAAATATCTAGAACCCAGTACAATCATGGACCATACATGATACAGAATTTTAGCCAGCACTGCATGTTGAAGTAAATGGCACAACTGGGGCTTATAAATTTTTTTGCCACTATGTATTCTGCACTTGAGTGAGGAGGAACACAATTTAATTTTAGGAAGAGCTATTTCTAGATCTTCTGAATTTTGGAATTATTTGCTACAATATCTGTAAGGTACATTTAGAGTCAAGAAATTATATTCCTGGCATCTGTTATACTACTGAAATACACATTTTATAAGTCCAATCCACTCCATTTCTTGGTGTGAAAGTGATTAAAAGAAATGCCAAAATAAAAAGTGGGCATGAAGACCAAAAACAGCACAGAACAAAAATATGTAATTGTATGCTGCTCTTTAACAGTCTATTACTAATAAATATTGAAGTCAACTGAAAACTAGAAGAGAGATAGGTAACATGGACATTAGTTATTCCCCTCTGGACACATTCATTTAATGATCATTTAGGCTCAAGTCCAAGGATGCTTTGAGTGCAATGCTCATTGATTTTAATGAGTGCTCACAATGCAACATGGTCCGGAGTATCAGTCTTTGAGTCAAAAATTGGGGTTCTAGTTCTAGCTCTGCCACTGGATGCTGTGTCACCTTAGGAAAGTCATTTTCCCTTTCACCTTTTGTCTTGACTATTTAGTTTAAACTCTTCAGGGCAGGGACTCTTACTATTTGTGCAGTGTCTAGCACAATGGGCTCTCAAACTCATCTGTGGCCTCTTGGTGCTGTAATACAAATACTTAGGAGCTGAAATTGCTCAGCACTTTGTAATATCAATCCATAAGGAACCAGTGCTGTACTATTGAAGTTAATGGGAGTTTCATCATTGACTTTAATGACAAGGGGACTGGACCATTTTTCACAAATAAATAGACATTTGGTGGGTTCATTTTTAATCTCTAGAACCGATGTGCATTGACTGATGCTAAGGGGAAGCTTGCATGATACCTGCCTGTATTACTGTGGTTGAAACAAATGCTATAATTTGGTCCCTCACTTGCTTGAAAATCTAATACATATATATAATTTTAAAATGAAACCCAGAAGGTTCTCTCATATTTAGTGACTATTCAGGAAATACAACCCATCTGAAACTTTCACTTCCTCTAAATTTTCTGCATTGGTGATGGAGTGTCTCTTTTTCATGTTAAATTTATCATATAAACTAGGTCTATACTTTTTATGAATACATAAATCTTGCTTCTGATATACAGAACATTATAGACATTGAGCCCTGGTCCACACTGACAGTGAAATTTGACATACTGCTGCTTACTTTGACCTTCTGCAGCCTGTGTCTCCACTGCCAGAGTAGTTAAAGAAAAAAAAAGGAGTTAATTTGACATGTTAATACCACTAAGACTTTAACACAAATTTATCATACTTAGCTAGGTCTTAAGCAAAGTTTTGAGCTGGTAGGAAATTAGGGTGAAATTTCTAGAATAAATTTGAGATTTTATTTCTGTTTTTCAACAATTTAATTTTTCAACCTTATCAAAACTAATGAGCTGTAATCATCAGTAAATGTCTTTAAAATAATAGAATCCATCAAATCATATTTTCAAAGAGCTTAATCAGCTAATTTTTGTTGTCACCTGGCAAACACACTAAGCGCTAATTGAGCAAGGTAATTAGCCCCTATTAAAGACAATTAGGGCCCACCCCAAAGCAACCTTGTAGAACTGGATCCTAATAACCTCTAAATTTTCAACTAGTTCTGTAGATAGTCAAATAATATTAATAAATAATTTCCTTTTTTTTGGCTCAGAAACAGAACATCTTTGTATAACTCTTTTCATTAATTCGATTCTACTAAAAGTATGGGGCAAAACCAAATTGTTGTCTAAAATTTATGACATATTCTGACAAAAGTTTCAACAGATAATTATGATACATTATGACAAGAAATTTTAAGTTGGAGCAGCTTAGTCTTTTCAAAAACATAATGCTACTGACTGAATATGGAATGCCTCTTTATACTTATTAGCATAACCCAATATGAAATAGCAATTCCAGGGAAGGCTGTTGTGAACTCCATCACTAACTGAATTTAGACTTTGCTGTATCAATTTCTACTCAAAACTACTTGGCTCTCTGCCATAAATGATGATAAAAATCAAAGGTGAAATCTTGTCTCCCTTGGAAATAATGGAGGTTTTACCATTGATTTCAATGGGGCAAAGATTTAATCCAAATACCTTAAGTAGAGGTTTTTCTTCCATGAACCTGCAATTTAAAGATTAAGTCAAGGAACTGAAATGTCAGGTTTTGGTTTATCTAAAATAATTTGCTATCAACCAACATGTCAGTAACAGTACACATCACAGAGATAATTTACAGGAGGTCACCTACTTCTAAAGGTTGTCACATAGCTGAAGAAATTCAAATGAGACATGAGTTTTCATGCATTTAATTTACCTTCTTGGCAAAAATGTCTAGAATTCTGAATAGTAAAGTAAAGTACTTCTTCAGCTAAATGTTGCCTACAATTTGGGGCGCTGGTAAAAGAGAAATCTTATGCTGTTCAGAACTGATACTCTCAGCATTAGAACAATACCAAGTCCTCCAGCTGGTCAAATGAAAAGGTTCTACAATGCATTATCTGTCCTATCAACAGTACAGCAAGAAGCTTGATTTGATACAATATCTGAAGAAAAATTAATTTGGGCAAACTGAATTGTCAGACCCATTCCAAATGCATCTCATTCAGCTCATCTTACTGTATAATCACAGGGAAAATTAATACTTCTGGAGCCAATACGTTACACTATATGCTGGGAGAGATATCCAAAACACTGGTGATAAGTTTATGATAAAGATTATTAAAATAATATGTCTCATTGTGTATCTGTCTAATCCCCCACCCACATTTATTTTTGCATTCTTCCTTTGAATTAAAACTACAATTATGTAACTGAAATAAAGGAAAATAATAAGTGCTAATAATATTCTCATTATTACAAAAGGGTCAAAAACACCTCATCTTATCAAGAAGTCTGCTGAAATACCGCCAAGAAGAAAGAAATGTAATAATTCAAAGGCTAATTCAAAAAAAATACTCAGCCTCTGTTCAGACATGTCAAGTAAAAGGCACACAAATTAATTTACCACTGAGGATGCCAATATAAAAATAATATTCAGTAGGGCTCAAAATATCTTTAATTTATGTCTGCAGTGGCTAAGTGGTGTGGAAATACTGATATCAGTTGAGTAGATAGAAAATAACAGGGATCTAGTTTCAGACATAAATTTGAAACAATAAGGAATGACTCAGGTGTCAGCTAAAAATGCCCTGTGCTTCAGGGAGGAAGAACTGCTACTATCTATAATTCATCCTGCATTTGAAACGATCAGCCTGTCAGTGTAAAGGCTAAATTAAAACTGTGGAATTCAAAATTCCTCTTCTCCTACCACACGCTATTAGCTCTTCTGCATCCAGCTCAGACGGTCTCTGCTTCTCCCTGATAATCCCTCAACTCTCCTGGTACAGCCTTTCAAAGGGCTTCTTCCTTGAAGAATTACATCCAGCCGCAGCCTGTCAAACGCTTCACTGTTCAGCTCCACCGACAAACTCAGGGCCACTTGCTTGCACCTTCCCTGGGAACCTCCTAGCAGCCTGCGGGCAGACCGACACCTCCCGCGGCGGGGATCCGCTTCCGAACCACCCCGAAGTTCCCAGGCACCGGCACAGGCGGGCTGGACATCCAGCTCTCCCGGCTGGGGGGAGGGGGGGGGGGGCTAGTCACCCAGAGGCTCAGCCCCCCTTCTCGTGGCCAGCCGCGGCATAAGACGGGCCCCATAGCTGGGGGACCCAGGGGCGCGTTTAAAGCCCCCGGCGGGGTGAGCCCGCACCGCGGCTCTGGGTCCCCCGCCTGCTCGGCTCTTATGTAGCAGGGATTCCCCCAACCCACCCCCAGCTGCCGGCTAGTAACAGCGCTACCCCGATTTCCAGCGCGGTGCCCCGCTGCCCCAGGGAGGAGAGAAAGTTGCCGGGACTTACGGTCTCCTTCCTCCGCGTCCCGGAGCGGCCCCTGCACCGTCCCTTCGGCTGGCGGGAGGCGGGGACCCGAGCCCAGGCGCGGGGAGAGCCCCAGCCCGCCGCGCCGCCCCTCAGCTGGGCATGGTCCGGGCAGCCGGCGGGCTCAGGCGCGGCCCAGAGCGGGACTTGCGCGGGCGCCGGGGAACCGCATCCCGCCACGGCGCCTCCGGCCCGGGCTGCTGGCGGAAAGAGCGGGGGGGAGGCGGCCCCTCCTCGCTCCGGCCGGTCCCCGCGGCTGGGGCGGCTCAGCCCCGCCTTTAAAGGGGCCGCGCGCCGAGCCGCGGGGCAGCGCGCGGGAAAGCGCGGGGCTGGGCGGCGAGCGAGGCGGCGTCACGCGGCGCGGCTGGGGTTCCATCCCGCCCCGCCCCCCGGCCCCACCTGCCCGGCTGGGCGGCAGGAGCCGGGTCCCAGTGGGGTGGCCAAGGCAGCAGCCTCCTTCCCAAAACTGAGAGCCCTGAGGGGGTGGGAGATGAGGCTGCCTGCCACCCCCATCCCATCCCAGGATGCCTGTGGGAGCGGCAAGGGGTGCCAAAAATTCCCACCGTCCCCTAGCAGAGTGTGGCTTGTGGGGGGGGGGTGAATTCAACACCCCCTTTTTAATCTCCCAGCACCTCAGTTGTCAGCTAGTATAACCTAGTGTTATACCAAGTAAGTAAGCACCCCAAGCAGGGGTGTCCCTGGCAGCTGGCACAGGGGGCACGTGCCCCGAGTCCTGGCACGCTGCCCCAAATGCCTGGGCAACCCCTGCCACTCACGGCCCCATCCCCGTCCCTGTACGTGGCTGGGTATCTGGGGACGGACCAGCCATGGCAGCGTCTGCGTCCCCCAGCCCGGGTCGCCCACAGCAGCCACGGCCCCGCTCCCAGCTGGGGATCAGAGGCCAGGCTGGTAGCGGCAGGAGCCCAGGGCCCCAACTCCCAATTGGGGCCAGGAGGCAGGACCTGGGCCCTGAGTCTTTCCCTGGGACGATGGTCCTGACCTCAACACCCCCCAGACAACCCCTTACAGCACCCCCCCCATTTCAATTCCTGGGGAAAACATTTCTTTTACTCTCATCAGAGTGGGTAGTGGGGCAGACTCTTGGACTCAGCCCTCCCTGCTCCTGGCTGTGAACAAAATAGCCGGCTAGACCAGCAAGAGAGGAAGTCCCTCCCAGCACACCTGAAGAGAACCTGGGTAGTTGTAAGTCAGCCCTGGGGGAAGTCAGATGAGGTAGCCTGCTTGGTGGGGATCAGCTAATAGTTCCAAATTCATTGATTCCCCCCCCCCCCCCCAAATTATTCAATGAATATTTTTGCATTATTCACCCAGTTTCTGCATTATGATTTCATAGAGGAGAATGCAGAATACTGAAGGCTCAGCTACTGAAGCCAGTAGGTGGGTGGGAGTGAATGAAAAGAAGTGCCATGTCCCCATAATGTATCATGCACCAATAGTTACAAAAAGGATATAACCTGCCAATACTAAGGGCACTTTTGTATAGTGATTTCTCTATAAACCAGTATATGTAAAATCAATGTTTAGCTCTTTTTGAGAAATCTTCTTTTCTCCAACTTCCAAATATCCCAGTGCAGACAGTAGGTAGAATATCCTCCTGCCAGCAGATGGAGAAAGGAACCAAACAAACTTTGTTAACCTGCTACAAGGAGGACAGACTTTGGATTTTTCTCTCATTACAACAGGTGATTTGACCTCATCTTTCTCTATGTGCTGTTCCCCAGTGTTTGAACCTTAACAACTGCTTTGATTTGCTGTTACAGTCTGACCTTTTCCCATGACTCACATTTCCCTGCATTTATTTCCTCCCATTCTGTAAATTCCCCCATCTTCAAAGCGCCTGACAAAGTGGGATTTTCTCCCACAAAAGCTGATGCGATAAATAAATTTGTTAGTCTTTCAGTGCCACAGGACTCCTTGTTTGTTTTAATTTACTTATGTCTCCATGAAAATAGAAACTTGCATCTGACATGGTTAAAGGACATTGATAACTGTTTTAAAATCTATCTCTTGGTAACTTTTAAACCCAGAGGTAGAAAACTTTCCCTAATGACTGAGAAGTACATGGAGAGCAATGAGGAAGAGCTAAACCATCAGTTTCCTCAGGACGAAAGCTTTCACTTTTTAAAGTAAATGGTTTCTAGCTCTTGTGGTTTTGAAGATTCTCCTTGGTTTCAAAGGTGAACCAATGCAGTGTACAAGTCTGCAAGGAAAAGATCTAGGGTTGCCATCACTGCTGACATCTTCATGAAGCAGAAACAGAGTGAGAACTCTCATTGGGAAGGCCTTCATTATTAATACTGCTACAGAACCCTGTCGATTTCCAACTTGCTTTTAGGAAAGCTATGACAAGCAGCAGTAGCAAACAATGGAGGTATTTATGGCAGAAGAACTCACAAAATACTCAACAGTTGAAGATGCTTAGAGTAAGAAAGCATCCCTTCTTTGCATAGTAAGCAGAAGGCTGCCTTGGGAGAGTAGTCTTGGCTCTGCCTCCTGTACTCTGAGATTCTAGGGAGGATGGAAAGACAGAATTCTCATGAGGTTCGATAAGGACAAGTGCAAGGTCCTGTACTTAGGACAGAAAAAATCCCATGTACTGCTACAGGATGGCGACTGATTGACTAAGTAGCAGTGCTGTAGAAAAGGACCTGGGGGTTACAGTGGATGGGAAGCTGGATATGAGTCAACAATCTGCCCTCGTTGCCAAAAAGGACCATGGCATATTGGACTGCATCAGTAGGAGTGTTACCAGCAGATCGAGGGATATGATTATTCCCCTCTGTTCAGTACTGGTGAAGCCAAATCTGGAATAATGTGCCCAGATTTGAGCTCCACACTACAGAAAGGATGTTGACAATTTAGAGAGATTCCAGCAGAGGGCAACAAAAATGATTAGGCGGTTAGTGCACGACTTACGAGGAGAGACTGAAGGAAGCAGGCTTATTTAGTCTGCAGAAGAGAAGACTGGGAGGGATTTGATAGGAGGGAGCTCGACTGTTCTCAGTAGTAACAGAGGACAGAACAAGGAGCAATGGCTTCAAGTTGCAGCTAGGGTGGTCGAGATTGGATATTAAGAAAAACTTTCTCACTAGGAAGATGGTGAAGCATTGGAATGGGTTACCTAGGGAGATGATGGAATCTCCATCTTTGGAAACATTTAAGTCCCAATTAGACAAAACCCTGGCTGGGATGATTTAGTGAGAGTGGTCTTGCTTTTAGCAAGGGGTTGAACTAGATGACTTCATGAGGTCCCTTCCAGCCCTATGATTCTATGAAATATTGCTTTCTCTTCTTTCCAGAGGGATAGATAGACTATCTATTAGTCATAGGCTGATACAGCAGGTATAGGTTCATATGCAGTGTCTGGGAACAGTGCTTTCATAGCAGCTGGGGCTCAAGGGCTGGGTTCCTCATCAGTGACTCGTGATCTTACGGGTGGGTCCATATAATGATATGTGTTGTCCTCTGACTGTTAGTTTTCAGTCTTATGGCTAGTAAAGATCTCTTGCAGTCTTCAGGCTCTCCTTTTTAATCCTATTCTATCTTGCACTGGTTTCTCATGAACTATGGCACATCTGCTGAAATACATCTGTTATGCCATAATCTGGAACTCCATCCAAATACCTCTTCTTAGTAAATTTCTATCTTGGTTAGCCATTAGCTCACACACAGCACAATTCTGCAACTCTTATTCACATTGACTAGCACTTACACAAATACACCCACTGAATTCTAAGGGACTGCATGCATGAGTAAATAGTACTCAGCAGGAGTAAGGGATGCTGAATTAAATCCATAATAGAGTTTTAGCAACTTATTATTAACTTTCATGGTAACAAGTTGTATTCCCTTTTATTAACAGCAATGAGTTTCTCACAATGCACCATGCATCCTTGGGCAGAATAGATAACTGAGGCACAGTTATTTTGTGGTGGTGGTTTGTTTCACAAATGAAAGATATACAAAGTTAAATCTTAGCTGATAGATTTTGGTGAGTTATCCCTGTTATGAAGAAAATCCAGCTAAAGAAAAAAATTGGTATATGTTGTCTTTCTGTAGCTTGGTCAGTGAATGGTAAAGTTGTGTGCCCAGACCTACTGTTTTTTACATAAGGTACTTATTTTTGTAATTTTATCTAAATTTAATTACAACACTTGGAATTTTTATGAAGTCTAACCTAGCTGTCACAGAAAACAATTGGAAAAATCCAATTTGCCATTAACTTAGCATGAGTTGGATTAGCCTGATAGTGCCTTTTATGAAAAGATTTTAAAACGCTATAGCAAGATGGGATTGATGTCTTTGTTATATGAAATTTATACTCCTAAAGGTGGCTGAATTGAAAACTCTGGTAATGGAAGATCTCTGTTTATCAACAGAATAGTTATAGCACAAACAATAGTAATGCAGGCTTCCTCCTTCTGCCTGCAAACGTGCTTCAGTTCTGACCCAGAGTGAGCACTAGGCATGAGAAGGTACTTCAGTCTGAGCAACATTGCCAATAGGGAACCCATTCAACCTAGACATTATTAATTGGATGATAAATTTTAAGTTTCACAGCAGAGGGGTATTGGAACTGGATATGAAGAGAGGGTGTTGACTTGATGGAGCAATTCAGGGAGAGAATCCCAAGCATAAAGGAATACAATATGGAAGAAGGCACGAAGATGTTTGTCTTGAATTTGAAACAGACAGACAGACAGACTGGCATTGTGTAGACCAGAGAAGAGGGAGGTTACTCAGTAAGGCAAATGTAAAGAAGCTAAGTGGCGAAGGGAAAGAAGCTTTAACTTGATGCAAGGATTCAGAGTGGGGTGATGTGTGATTAGAGGGAAGGACAAAGAAGATCATAGGAAGTGCACCCTTTTGTATGGACCAAATGGAAACAATATAGACATTAGGAAAACTGAGAGGCTGAGTAAGGATAAGGAACATGGGAGATGATGAAGGCTTGAGCAACTATTTTGGCTGCCTGGACAGAAAGTAAAGGGTTGTTCTTAGGGATGTTAAGGATAAATAAATGGCACAGGCTGGGTATGAAAGGGAAATCAATTGCTATCTGGTCTGGATTAAAAGCAGCAATCTAGTCATGAAAGTCTCTGCATTTTATTGCTAATCCTAGGAGTCATCAAATCTCCAAGAAACTGCTATTTTGTTTTAAGGTTTTCCATTTCAAACTTCATGGATTAATTTGATGCTCTCCTGTTCTTTAGAAATGGAAAATGTAAGGCTTACATGGTCATCCAACCTCAACTATCTAATTAGAATGATGCACAGATTGTCTCATGTAATGATAGGTTTTCTTTCAATTTTTTAATGTAGTACTAACATGGGTAATTACATTCTTTTTACCTAAATTCCCTCTGCAGTTTTAATTGAAAACAATATTTATTCTTTATTTAATACTTAGGAAGTTGATAATAAACCCCAAAAAAGGTTTGGGGAGTCTACACAGGAAAAGAAAAATGGCTCTTGTAGATGAAGACCTTGTTTAAAGTTAAATATTTTTGATAACATCATTAAAAGGAAATGATGAAACACATGAAAATTAATCAATTTATGTTTTCAAAGAATACACAATAAATGAATTCATTCCCTAGGGTAAAAAAGGTCCCTGTTAGGACTATTCATGCTTTATTCATTTTTCCAAGTAAATTAGAATAATTTATCATTTTATAAGAGTTGTAATGTGTGTGTGCATGTGCACGTGTGTGTGTTTAATTGGAAAAGTGCTAAGTAGTTAACATTCTGGTGGCAAAAATACAATTTGCCTCTCTTGTTCCTTACAGAGGGAGAGAAAGGAAGATACACTCGAGATAATGAAAATCCAAGCAATGAGGAAAGCTTTTAAACAGATACATTCTTATTCATTCAGGCTCAGTAGGTATTTTCCAGCTATGCTACTGAAGGCTAATACTCAAGGCCCACTCTAAGCCACTGTGTGGGTGTGCATGAATTCCAGATAGAAATCTAACTAGGCATCAAAACATGGAGCTTTTCAGCAGAACCAAATACATGAGTAGCTTCTAGAAATTAGTTAAAATAGGTATAGTTTATAAATCATTAACTATAACATATTACACATACCATCTTTGGACACTATGCCAAGAGCATTTTGAAATGTACAAAGGACTCTGGCAGATACATTAACTAAACTAAATATTCTTGCAAGACTGTATTAATATAGGCCTTTGTTAATTCAGTTTATAATGTATTTCTAATGTGGGAAAGTTTAGCGTTCTTTGGAGTCCAAAACCAATGCAGTAGTCTATTTACTGGCATCTAAAGGCATCTGCATAATTTTATAGGGGTGAAATTTGCCATTGTGTAGGGACCCAGCATAAGGCCTGGCACAATTTAAGGCTCATTTAGGCCTTCAAAATGTAGCTCAAGTGAAACTTAAGTGGCACATTGTCTCTGTACTGACTCTTAGAGGAAGGATGAATTTCAGTTAAAATCTTTAATTTCAATAACTCTGATAATACTGGATAAACTATAGGCTAGATTCAGAAGTGGGATTTAAGCACCCAAGTGCCCCATCAACTGCTATGTTTAACATTTAGGCACTAGTAGCATTCACAAAACCACAGCTGGGCTGTTACCTAACCTTGAAGATGCCTACAGTCACCAAGGGACCAAAATTACATAGGTAAAGTCCCCCTAAGCATCTACATTTTTGCTGTTGGGCATATGTAAAGCCCAATAAAGGCTTGTCTATTATGGACCAGCAATGCGCACTATTAGGGCATGTTCTATTATCTGATTAAATCTGACCATTTTTATATAATTGATATAATGATATCAATGCTATACAATTGTAACAAATCTTGGATAAAGTATGTCATGTTAAGGTATCAGTGGAAAAGTTCTGATTTGCTAAGTATGATTATCCTATTCATATGCACCTATCATCTTAATATGTAAAGTTATGAATACTATAGTAGCTCCAACCAGGGTGTACTTCCCAAGTTTGCTAATGAGAAGGTGATAAAAGACAGAATAAAAAGCCTTACTAAAGTCTAGATACACCACACGAACCATTTCCTCTTTATCTATAAGGCCTATTACCCCATGATTGAATCCTATCAGGTTGGTTTGACATGATTTATTCTTGACAAGTCCATGCTATCATTTAGCACCTATTCTTTTCTTGTAGATGCCTCAGCAAAAATACGGGCAATGTGAGTCATCAAAGCATGTAAGGGCACATAATATGCTCATGTGACCCAGTACTCCATCTTTCCATAAACAAAGTAACTTTCCATAAAGAAAGGCTGTGACCTTAGTTTGAGACAGTAATTTTCCAGGGACATGGCAAAAGATATAAAAGTCCTTGAGATATCTCCATTTTATCTTTTTCCTGCTTAACTCTCTGAACTGTGGCTTGACAATGAAAAGGAGAATTTTGAACTATTGTCTGAGGATCTTCCATACTTGTTGAAGTCACCAAAGAGACTTTACAGGATAGAAGTTTATTCCATCAGTGCTATAATCCCAATCTCTCAACACTGAAATTCACATGCATACATATGGTTTATTAAACATTATTGATTCTCTCCTTCTTTTCCTCTATTATTAAACATTTAGATTATTCTTACTAAAGAATTGGCTTCAGAGTTATTATTTAGTAAGATCTGAGTTATATATTGACCTGGCTAAATGGCTGATCTCTTGGGATTAGAAAGACCATATGTTTGAAGCAATTGTTTTTCAGTAACCTCTCACAGAATCATAGAAGATTAAGTTTGGAAGGGACTTTATCAGGTCATCTACCCAACACCCTGATCAAAGCAGGGACAACCCCAACTAAATCATCCCAGCCAGGTCTTTGTCAAGCCACACCTTAAAAACCTCTACAGATGGAGATGACACCTTCTCCCTAGGTAACCCCTTCCAGTGCTTCACCACCCTCTTGGTGAAAAAGCTCTTCCTAATATCCAACGTAGACCCTCACCCCCACCCCCCACTTCAGCTTGAGACCATTGCTGCTAGTTCGATCACCAACTTCCACTGAAAACAGTCAAGTTCTACCCTCCCTGAAACCCCTTTTCAGGTAGTTAAAAGCTGCTAATCTCCTTTCATTCTCTTCTGAAGACTAAAATAGTTCTACTAGCTTGTTCTCATCAGGTGTGTGCTTTACCCCTTTAATAATGGCTGTTGCCCTAGGTTGGGCTCTTTCCAATTTGTCCACATCCTTTTTTGTAATGGAAGCTCCAAAACTGGACACAGTACTCCAAAAGGGGCTCACCAGCGCTAAAGATAGGGGAATAATCACTTCCCTCATTCTGCTGGCAGTGCTCCTACTAATGCAGCCAAATATATTGTTAGCCTTCTTAGCAATAAGAGCGCACTATTGACTCATATCCAGCTTCTTGTCTACTTTGACCCATAGGTGCTTTTCTGCCAAACTGCTGCCTAGTCAGTTGGTTCCTAGTCTGTAGAAATGCATGGGATTCTTCCATCATAAGTCCAAGACCCTGCACTTGTTCTTGTTGAACCTCATCATTTTTTGTGGCCCGATCCTCCAAGTTTTCTAGGTCTCTCTGTATCCTGTCTCTGCCCTCCAGCATATATTTCACTCCCCATAGCTCACTGTCATCTGCAAACTTTCTGAGGATGCAATCCATCCCATCCTCCAGATCACTAAAGAAGATGTTGACCACAACTGGCCTCAGCATGGATCCCTGAGGCACTTTGCTTGTTACCAGCTGCCAACTAGACTATGAGCCATTGATCACTACTTGCTTAGCCCAATGATCTAGGCAGCTTCCTATCCACCTTATTGTCCATTCATTCAACCCACATGTCTTTAACTTGCTGACATGAATACTGTGGAAGATTGTATCAAAAGCTTTGCTATAGTCAAAGTATATCATATCCATTCCTTACCCCACATCCACAGAGTCAGTCATCTCATAATAGAATGCAATCTAGTTGGTCAGACATGACCTGACCTTGATGAATCCATGCTGCCTGTTCCTGACCACCACCTTCTCTTTCAGGTGCCTCAAATGGGTTCCTTGAGGACTGGGCCATGATTTTTCTGGAACTGAGGTGAGGCTGACCAGTATATAGTTCCCAAATCTTCCTTTTTCCCTTTTTATGAAGATGGGCACTATATTTGCCTTTTCCCAATCTTTTGTGACCTCCCCCCATCACCACAAGTTCTCAGAGATAATGGCCAATGGTTCAGCAATCACATCAGACAACTCCCTCAGCTCCCTTGGATATACTTCATCTCACCCCCATGGATTTGTGGATGTCCAGCCTGCCTAAATAGTCCTGAACCTGTTCTTTCAGCACTGAGGGCTGCTCACCTCCTCCCCATTCTGTGCTGCCCAGTGCAGTGGTCTGAGAGCTGAACTTGTCCGTGAAGACAAAAGCAAAAAAAGCATTGAGTACTTCAGCTTTTTCCACATCTATTACTAAGTTCTCTTCCATCTTCTGGAAGGGGCCCATACTTTTCCTGACCTTCCTCTTTTCACTAACAGATCTCTAGAAAACTTTCTTGTTACCCTTCACGTCCCTTGCTAGCCACAACTCCATTTGTGATTTGGCCTTCCTGATTTCCTTCCTCCATGCTCAAGCAGTGTTTTTATAATCCTCCCTCAGCATCTGACTAAACTTCCTCTTATCATCATAAAATCCACTTATCATCCTAAAATCTAGTATCTGGGTGGTGAGTCGAGTCTGGAGTGCCTAAGGTGATTGTATTTTGGACTCCTTGTTAACCCATGTGGTAACACACACACATTTATTACAGGCTTGCTATAATCTAATGACAGAATAACCACCATTTTGGCATGAGTCTGACGTATTTCACAACAGTTTGTTCTGAATTTGGCATTCTTAGCTATGACCCACTGAGTCATGGTAATGCTATGATTTCTTAAGTGCACTGTGGTGTGAACTGAGAGCTCCATAGTACTGTTCAATTTTTCGTTCACACGAGCAGGATCTACATGGATCAATTAGTGTGCGACACATCAATGAACTTTCAAAATCACACCCCCATATGCCATTGCTTCTCTGTGTAGCCAAGCCATAAGTCTTGACACTTCCTTAACCCTGGCAGAATTCACAAACAAGGCCCTTTTCCACCTATCCCCCACCATGGACTTACCTAGCAGAGATGCTCTCAGCATATCTTAGAATATGTCTTTGTATTTGTCTTACAGAAAACCTTGCACACTACTGAAGGTGCTTTACACATAATACATCATCATAATACTATAATAATGCAGAAAAGATGGAAAAGCGTTGAGCAGTCTATATTCAGCAGCTCTATTTTGTTATTGTTATCCCAAATACGTGTTAGAAATCAAAGTGCGTGGTTCTTAATTCCTTTTCCTTTTTAATGTATTTGTTTTATAACTGGGTCACTGGTACATACTGTTGGCTGCATTGTGCGGGTACTGTACTTATATTCTCTTTCTTTGGACTTTTGGCTGAGCTAGAGCTTGACTGGAATCCATTCCAGTGTTACTAAATTGGTAACTGCCTCTTTGACTGCATCTTCATATTAGTAGCGGAGATGAGTCTGAGTCACAAAGTTTGTAGGTGATCAGATCTGCACTGAAGTTCAAGGGTGTTTTGATCTGGGTTAATTATATAATTCATTGCTGTAGTTTCTGAATTTTCCTATAATTTGAAGGTCTTCAGATCATGGGTTATGGGTCTATCTATAATAACTGAAGAGAACCTATTTTTAAACTAGAAGCAATCCTGTGTTTATTTTGTTCTTTTTTCCCCCCAGCTTAAATCAGGCATGACTGCAGATGATTTTTTCCATATTTGAGCTGTGTCTTTTTTATAGTTGACCTTTTTTTCAGTATTGTCAGATGGTGATTTAATGAAAAGGGCACTAGATGGAAACTCAGGAGTTCTGGTTTCGATTCTCAGGCCTACAACTCATCAACAATGTGACTTTAAGCAAATCACTTCACCTCCTTATGCCTCTGTTTCCACTCTGATACTTTGTCTACCGTAGCTATTTAGAGTCTAAACTCTGTGGAACAGGGAATATCACTTATTCCATGTATGTTGAGTGTGTAACACAATGGTGTACTGATCACAGCTGAGGTATCCAGGCACTACTATAATGAAAATACAAGACTCCAGTGAGCAAAGTGATTAGGATTAGGAAATCTGCTGTGATTTTTATATTTAACCTTTTTGTAGCAGGTAAGTTTCCTCCTGACTCATGATGATGATGATGATGATGATTTAGGTACATAAATATGCAGAGCATTTTAAAGAGAACAAAAATATGATGTCCCTGTCCCATATGGTTTATAATCTAAAATAAAATGACAATATACAAAGCATTGTTTGAAATGTGGACAAACATTAGAAGAGATAAAGGAACAGGAGGACAAGTACCACAAAGAAGAGATATATGTGAAGATGTTGATAGAGTTCACCTCCCTTTCATGTTAAATTTTTTTCCTTCCAGTGTGGCACTCAAGCATACACACATGTACAAACACACATTCATTCCAATAATATTATTGACTCAATATCTTAGCCTCTTTTTTCCAATAACAGCTGCCCATTTAAATTTCACCAGCCAAATTGTTAATACAAACCAAATGTAGTCATCAAAGGCCAGATAGTCAGCTAGGAGTGAAGATCACAGAGCAAAGTCACAAGGGATGTATTTATGTGATGATAACTTAAACTTTCTTTTGCACTCACCTGGAAATGATGCTTCTCCTGGCATGACCATGCTAGCTGGGTATCTTAGGGGCATCCCAGCCATGTGAGGTTTCTCCAGCCACCCCTCTTTTTGCCTGCTACATAAAATAGGGTGAGCAGCATAAGAGCCTCTATATCAGTTCTATGTGTCTGAAAAATCACCTTTGCATGGGGTTGACCCTCCCACCAAATAATGGCTGCAATGGAGTGAAGTATCTGCTCCAATACCTTCCAGATTTCTAGGTATCCCTGGAACTGCCAATGGAAACTCATTTGGTCTAACATTCTTCCTACTCCCACTCTATATAAGCGTTTCATGGCTTTGCGCCCCTCCCCTCTCCACAGTACTTCTTTACGTGTTAAGCTCTTTGTTGTTAATCAAGACTTATAAATACATTAGTATGATGTTTTTGAATGTTTTTTTTTCAAGAGCAAATTGGACAAGGAAGGGATACAGAATTACTGCTCTGGTAAGTCAAAACAATTCTTTTTAGCTGTAGCCATGTATTGAATAGAAAGCCCACTGGAAACTTCCCATCCTGATGCAACCCTGCCAGTGCATTTCAGTCTTGGGCTGCAATATACTTTTTATTCAAGTGCTGGATCTTCTCTGAGGAGAGAGTGCCAAATATATTGAATTCTTTCAGAGCCCAGCAAGTTTAACAAGTCTGAAATTTTTACTTAAAGGAAAACTTAACCCAGAGAATTGAAATTTGAGAAACATAAGAAGTACTTACTGTGAAGTGAATTTTAAAATACGTTTTTAAAATTAAAAGCATTTCTCAGTTTGTTGTGTGTCATGGCCATATTGCATTTTTTTAAAAAAAGGTGTCCTATTTGTTGACACTGGGAATATAGGCAGTGAAACCCAGTGTAAGAAACAGTACAATGGATTGTGCCCTTCCTTACAGGGCTTTAACAAAGGTCATATGATCAAAGTGGTTATAATGTGACTTTAGAGTTTTACCTGTAATTTTGCATATGTAAAGTGAAATTCAGTTATATTTAGAGACCCAGTGCAAAGGCCTAATTAAGACCTTCTTCAGCCCTATTTTGGGAGCATAGTATGACTTCAGTGATGCACAGCATTTGTGCTGTTCCCTCTGCCCAGGAGTAAAGTCTGGCCACAGCATTTTGCATGAACAGAAGGCAGCATTTGTGTGTGCAGATCAAATGCAAATCCTGGCAGTGCATGCAGGCAGATCTCCTATGTCTGCATGGAATTTAAGTGAATTCTGCAGGCTAGTGTTGACTTGCAGTATCAAGGACTATTTGCCCAAGTCTTTTGTATATCCAGATGTTATTTCAGGTTGAGCAAAACACTGTGATTGATACCTATTAAATAATAAATAATTATTAAACTAGAATGAAAGGAGCTTTGAAACGAGTTTATGATGTATTACTTACAGCTTTCATACCTTATTGTTGCTATTGCTATTTACATAGCCTTGCACGAGCACCTAATGCTAAATGGTATGTAGGATGTGTCAGATAAAACCCACACACTGGGTAGCACATTTATGTCACACTGCGTCAGCAAGTCCATGACTTGCAATAAACTGAAACTTGGCACTTTATATTCATTTATTTTCAAATGAGTTCCATAAATTGTTGATGACGTTCTTTTTACTCTGCTTAATTTACAGATTACAGGGCAAAGCAAAATGAGTGGTTTTCTTTTAAAGTGGGTGAGTCTAGTCTTTTTGCTGGCATGTTTATCAGGTCAAGATTTCTTTGCAAACTGGGATTCAGAAGGCAGACGCATTTGGGAGTTGGGACTAAAGACATAATTAGATTTATCTGTTTCTTGTGTAGTGGATATTATCAAGCTGTGTGAGCCTAAAGAGAGAGAACCGTGCCTGAAGGAATGCCACTGTATAAATATGCAAGTTGTATTGAATTTTATTATGTTACTGTAAAAGCTTATTTACTTCAGAAGATGTTACCATACAAGAACCAGAATAGTAGCCATTCTAAACCTCTGTAGTCCTGGACCTCTTTTTTTGGTGTGGGGAAAAAGGTAACTCTTTTATGGACTGTACTGAGTAATATTATCAGGCCAGAGAGGGTATCTTTTGGATGATAACCTCCACTAGTGTATTTCTATGGCTGGCAAGAAGCATGCAGGAAAAATGGCATATCTGATGATAATACTTTAATCTTCAGTCCAATGGACTGAAATAAAAATATTTGAAGTACAAGGTTTCAATAAAATTTGTCTGAGCCACTGAGTACCTGCAGCTGCCACAGATGTCGGGTAGGTCTTGCAGGACTTCAGAACCTCTGAAAATCAGGTCAGTTTTTCAGGGCCAGCCTTAGGGAAAATGGCATCCTGAGCAAACTTGTATTTTGGCACTCCAGCTCCTGCTGCCTCCCCAAGTTCTCCAACCACCCGCATCACCTCTGGCTCCTTCTCCCCCACACACTTCCATCCCCCCGCTGCCTGCCAGCTCCTCACCCCACCATTGTCCCCAGGCCTGACTGTCTCCTCCCTTCTGCAGCCTCACACCCCAGGCCCACAAGGATTAAAGTAAGCCAGAACACACAAGAACAGCATTCCGGTGCCTCCTATTTTTAGGGGCTGAGTGTTCCAGGGCCCCTAAAAATAGAAATGGAGTCAGAACACTGTATTTCAGGGCCCATCATTTAGAAGTAGTGGGCCCTGGAACACAGCATTCTGGCTTCATTTTCTATTTTTAGGGGCCCAACAAATGCTGAGCCTCTGAAAATAGCGAGCCCTGGAACACCACTTTAGCACGTTCTGGGAGGGCTGGGAGTGGCCCTAGCCTCGGCTGAGGCTCTGGCCTGAGCCTGCTCTGACAGAGCATGCTCAGAACCTCTGAGCATGCTCAGTCAGAGCAGGCTCTGGATGGGAGACTCAATCCCAGCCAGGGGCTTCTCCACAGTCGGCCATGTAAGAGGGCCTGGGGGGTGGTTGCAGGGACAGGATAGCCAGCCTAGGGGAGAAAGGGCGTGGGCAAGGGGGTCAGCCCAGGACAGTGGGTGAAGACACTGCAGCATGACGGGGGGGCTGGGGAAGAGTTGGAGGACCAGAGGCACGACAGAGGCCAGGGGCAGAAGCTGGGGTGAGAGAGCAGACATGTGGGAGGCAGTAGCTGGGGTGGGGGGTAGGTGTGTGGGGGCAGTAGGAGGGGTGGGGGGGCAGGCATGTGGGAGACAGTAGCTGGGATGGGGGCAGACATTTCAGGAGCATTAGCTGGGATGTGTGGGGGGGCCTGGACCAGTGTGAGGGGGGCCCAGGCTGGTGTGAAGGGGGCCCTGACTGGTGTGAGGGGACCCACCAAATTATACTTTAACCCCTTCAGGCTCCCTTCTCTCCTTGCCTTTTGACCATGCACCCTCCCTGATCACAATGTACTAGGTGGTCACCTAAGTTGCCCACCAATAAGACCAGCCCTGACTCTTGTTTAACTGTCTAAAAAGAGACTTGGGTGCCTAACTGAAAATTTTCACTCAAGGGCATAATAATTTCTGCTAGTCCTTTCTTTCTATTTGTTACTGTATAGAGAAATAAACCGAGGACAGTGGGACAAAATATTTTGGTGCACAAGAGATTGTTTGATAACATCCCAACAAATGAATGAACAATAAAGTGGGTTGGAAAATCTTGCACTGATAGGAGATGCCTTATCAAATATTTGATGGGTTCACAAAAACACAGAACCAAAATGTTAACCATGCAGAACTGATTTCCTGTCTTAAATGTGCTGAGATTCTACAGAACTACTATTATCACTCGTCACAGATGATGAGTTAGGGTGCAAGACTGGACCAAACCACAACCTGGATGCAAGAGGATGTGAGAGAAAGGAAATTCATTATCTTTCCCTGAAAGTCCTACATAACAAATTTGGCCATCCCATCAGCACAAGAGTTTAACCCAAGCACCACCAAGTCCATGGACATTGGTTTCAAATTCCTCTCAAAGGGCTTTAAAACTGCATGTGTGTGTGTGTGTGTGTAAGAACAATATAAAAACAGCATTTCAAAGGGCTTTAAAATACATTAAAGGTTTTAATGTGTGTGTTAGAGAGAGAATGATGTAAGAACAGAACAGTAGTAAATTTATCTCTGTCATAGCTAAGCTGTTTGGCAGAATGTCAAGAATGGGGAGTCAGGGGTGATTTTCTTAACACTTAATATAAAATATTGTTGTTTTAATGGTACATATTACATAATTGATGGGGATGGCCCCAACATAGTCAAGAGCTATTACTGAATGAAAATAAAATGCACCTTTTTTCTTAAAACACTGGAATTTAGGGATTGCTCTACCAATGTTACCTGTGACCTCAATTTCTATAGTCAGTACAGTCCTGATCCTTAGGAAGACAAATGTTAGTTTGGACATGGACATCAGTAGAAACAGAATCACACTAGTAGTCATTATTCTGTTGCTTCGTCGCCCTGAGATGTAATCATGCAGAAGACATACATCCAGAGTTACTTGTTCCCTGTATTTCTAAAGGAAAAAAATAAATGACAAAGTATAAGTTGCTGCAGGGAATTTGGTTATTTGAGTTCAATGGCAGGACATTTCATGCTAGTTCAGTATTCATGCACAATTATTACCTAGTACAGGACTGTGCTTGCATAAAAGCTCAGTGAATTAGACCAGTATTAGATAAAAGAAGGACCCACTTCAGGGCTTTTCTTTTCTTCGCACAGTTAGATGTTCAGCTGTAGATTGTGCTTCTATCTCCATTTACAGTACTCTTCTCCCTTTGTTCCTTGCTTTCCCGCCCCCATGTACATGTTCAAAATTCATTTTGAAACAGCAAAGGCAAAGCCTGGACAATGTTAGTGGTATCCTTAGAGGATGTGCTTTTTACAAAGTAAACTACATGATACATTGTAAAAAGCCAGTGCATTGTCATTTTACTTTTCACTGATATCCTAACAACTAGATAAGAGTTTAGTGTTGCATTTCTTAGGGCACATTGCCACAGTAGGTAGGAAGGAAGTTATAGGTGGACTTGGTAGCATCATCCTTCTTTAAGGTTATCTCACACTTCACATTAGAAGATTCTATTTTCAGTCACTTACAGCTATGCCAAAATTAAACTCTACTGAAATTTTCCACAACAGATGTCTGTCTTATGCTGAATTTCTTGGAAAGTTTATAGCTGTTTAATTGAGTAATTGAGTAACTGAGTAGTTCTCCTGACTTTGGTGCAGAAACTTGTCATCTGATAGAGGCTCTTCTCTGACATCATGGACGTGTTAAATTATAAGACTCTGGAAAAATCTCAGTTCTCACATGCTCACTCAAGGCTTGTTGGAGTTCGGGATCTAAATTCACCAAAGATTCTATCTAGACTGAGCATGCTCCATTCTCCTCACAGCACCTATGGCTGTATAAAAGCACTTTTGTTTTGAAACAACCCCGTTGTTTCAAAACAAAAAAACCATGTTCACATGACGCACAGTTGTTTCGAAACAAGTTAAACCCCATTTGGGGTTGAAACAAACTTGTTTCGAAACCCTTGTTTTGAAACAAGGCGTGTGAACATGTTGTTTTGGAACAAAGTGTTCCGGAACAACATTGGATCCTCAGCACCCTAGCCAGGGAACCCTCAGGACCTTGGCCAGGGTGCTGAGGGCTGTCCCTTAGCCCCAGAAAGGGGGTTGCAGCCCCAGAAAGGGGGCTGCAGCCTCCGGCGGGGTGCGGAGGGGTGAAGCCCTGCCAGGCGGCTCAGC
>ML681964.1:32026886-32038100 GCA_007922195.1 Podocnemis expansa | reverse complement strand
GTGTGTGTGTGTGTGTGTGTGTGTGTGTGTGTGTGTGTGTGTGTGTGCGCGCGCGCGCGCGCAAGGTGAACTGAACTGGAACAGTCTTTTCTGCACTGAAGTCTGCGGAAAGTAGAAATTGCCCCTGCACATTTGTAGTGATCCCATACCACTCATGGTGGCATAGAATCATAAAAACTGGAAGGGATCATGAGATGTCATCAAGTCCAGTCCCCTACACTCATGGCACGGCCAAGTACCCTCTTAAACCTCTTAGTTTGCTCTTAAACACTTCCAGTGATGGAGATCCCACAACCTGCCTAGGCAATTTATTCCAGTGGTTGATCACCTTGACAATTAGGAATTTTTTCCTAATGTCCAACCTCAACCTCCCTTATTGTAATTTAATCCCATTGCTTCTTGCCCTATCATCAGAAGTTAAGAACAATTTTTCTCCTTCTTCCTCATGACAACCTCTTAGGTACTTGAAAACTGTTATCATGTCCCACTCAGTCTTCTCTTTTCCAGACTAAATCAACCCAGCTCTTTCAATCTTCCCTCATAAGTCAAGTGTTACAAACAGCTAATCATTTGTGTTGCTGTTCTCTGAACTTTCTCCAATTTGTCCACATCTTTGCTGAAATGAGGCACTCAGACTTGGACAATATACCCCCACCTGAGGCCTAATCAGGGCAGAGTAGAATGGAAGAATTACTTTTCATGTCTTACTTACAATACTCCTGTTAATACATCCCAGAATGGTGTTTGCTTTTTTTGCAACAGCGTTACACTGTTGTCTCATATTTAGCTTGTGGTCCACTATGACACCCAAATCCCTTTGAGCAGTATTCCTTCCTAGGCAGTCATTGCCCATTTTGTTATTTGCAATGGATTTGTTCTTTCCTAATAGAGTACTTTGCACTTCTCTTTATTGAATTTAATTCAGTTTACCTCAGATTATTTCACTAGTTTGTCCAAATCATTTTGAATTGTGATCCTATCCTCCAAAGCACTTGTAATCCAGACTAGATCATATGAACAATGTATTTGTTGTTTGTTTTTAAATGCACTTGGACCTGATTCTGCTCTGACCTATACAGATGTAAATCAGGAGTAACACCCACTGAATTCAGTGGGCTTGCTTCTGTTCTCGTTTACTGTGGTTTTATGCTTTGATGCAGATATGCATGATTTGTACTGGGGGAGTATGGTTAGACTCAGTAGATTAACACCAGTGTAAAGTCATGCCTGTCAATGTAATAGGTTTAAATAGCAGCCATTATTGAAACTAGAAGACCCAAAGGGAATGACACCAGTTTGGAAAGATGGGAAGAGGTGATTTGCTTGGGATAGTAGTCTTGATTAAAAGATGTTTGAAAAGGGCTAAGACACAGAACAGGTCTTGCCTCCATTTGGCTCAAATTATGGTGATTTACACCAGCTGAGGATCTGACCTTTAGAGTTTAAGGCTTTTGAGATCAACTTTGTCTTCTTTAAAGGATCACACATACTATTAGTGCTATAAGCATAAAATATAATATATATAATTATGCATTTGGAAGGGAAAAAATGCCAGAGTCTGAAGGGCCTGATTCCATGGGAAAAGGTTCAAAGCAAGATTTCAAGGAATTAGAGTTTATCTGTGGAACTTGAGAGTTAGTTGAGTGCTGTAAACAAAATGAGCTCTGACATGTATTCTCCTGAGTGGGTAAACATTGGTGGATATACATTGACATAGATTTAAAAAATACTGTAAAGTGAATGTGGTATTCTTGTGAAAAGTGCTGTATCAGAGGCACTGGAAAACTAATACAATATACAGAGTAAATGGGATTGCTAGAACTGCCTGGAAAATCTATTTTGTTTTATATGAAAAATGTAAAAGAAAAAGAACATTTTTCACTATCTTCAATTCTATCTCTGAATTTTTCCAATTTTAATATTTTGGCTGCCAGCAAATACAAAAAAAGTGTTTTTCCATTATCAACAAATGAAAAAAAATGGTTTTGTGTTTTCAACGAATTTCCTCAAGAAACTGAATTAAAGAGGATATGTTTGCAATAAAAAGTTTCCATTTGACCAACAAATAGTTTTGCATCTAAAAAGGTTTTGACAAAACCATTCATCCAGCTGTAAGCATATCAGAAACAATCTTGGCTTGGAAGTATGAAAGGGTTTGTCCAGTTTCCATAGTGAAATTGTCCTTGGTTGTTTTAGCCAGATTGAATAGAAGACTGACATTGAATATAAGTGCTAGTTTTAATGATGCTGCCAGTTGTTTATTAAGAACAGTTTGAGACCATGAATTTAATTATCTCCCACAGACCACCAAATTTCTGTCTCAACTAATTTGGGTCCAATCTGAGCCGTGATCAAGGCATGAAAGGTTCCATACATCAATACCAATTCTTCAGCCATGTAGTCACTCTTGTTGACATTGGAAATACCCTACACAGCAGTACAGCATTCTTCTCTTGTCAGTTATAACTTCTACAAATATTTTAAAGCAATGACTTCATTTCATTCCCACTTGCAAGGCTAGAAGGCAGAATGACCTTCAAGGATTTTACAGCCTTGTGGATAATACTGTAGGGATAGAAAACCAGTCAATGGCAGATAACTCCCATTGATTTTTAACTGCCTAAGGCTATGTCTACACTACCATTTTTTCAGGTGTAACTTACACTACTTGGGTGTGTGAAAAAATACACCCCTGGGCAATGTAAGTTACACTAGCAGAAGCTTCCATGGGGACAGCAGCATGTCAGCAGGGGAGCATTTCCTCCCAACATAGCTACCCCCTAGTCTTAGGGGGTGTCAAGGCTTTTTCCCCACTCTGGCACTCTGAGTGCAGAAGGTGGGGGCCTGCAACAGGCCAGAAAAGCCACTGGCCTTAAAGCCTGCTCTTAAAAGTCTCCAAGGCCTCCAATTCCTGGCCTTGGAGTGATATCGCTGCCACCACCCAAATGCAAAAAAAAACCTCTTGTGACCCAGGAAGGCGCACTTGGGAATTCCTCCCTGTGAGGTACTTGCAATCCTCTTTATTCCTCCTTCAGGAAAGTGACTGAACTCCAGCTGCAATATGAGCTGGAACTGGAACAGGGCTCCCTCTAGTAGCTGCCTGTGCAGTCTAAGGCACGGGCACACAAACCTCTTGCCTCTCAGGACACAGAACCAGAACTTGCTTAAAAGGTAAACTCTTTAATCAAAAAGAACAGATGATAAACACAGAGAGTTGCTTCTCTGGGAATTAACTTAGGTAGTTACAGGGTAGTGGGGTGGGGGGTTGGGTTACATGTGCTTAGCACAGAGAAATCCAAAAAACAAGCCAAAAACAAAGAAAATACCCTGACCGCGTCTAAGCAAACATTCCCTGTTCTACCCACGCCTGGTCAGTAACAAATTTAACTTATCTCTGGTAAGGATGTTGCTGGATTCTTCCTCAGGCCTCTCTGGCCTCCTCCTGATCCTTCCAGGAGCTCTGCTGCATCCAAACAGGCCCAGGCCAGGCTGCTGTTACCATTCAAAAAGCTGTGCTTCATTCCTATTGGCTGTCCTGGGACTCACTGACCAGAGTGTTAACCCCTTCCTCCCCAAGGGTTATTACAGGGGGTGATTTAATTATGTCGATGGGAGAAGTCTCCCCTATTTCCATATAGCAGCTATACAAAAGATATTATAATAGGACAGCTGCAGCTCTGTAATACAGCTTTGGCCTTAGAAGGAAGGATTGAGGAAAAACTGAAGAAAATGGTCCTGCTTCTGGAATGTAAGGAGGCAGAATGGCTTTAGTTGGATGATGATATCAAGTGTCAAGATTTAGGGGTAACCTTCAATTCTTTTGCCTATATCATCTCCTGGGAATTTTCAGATCAAGCACTCAGATGTTTCAGTGATGGCCACCAGTACAAATCACTAAGACAGACAGATAAATCAGGTTGAGGAAATCTTCTGGATAACCCCTCATATAGTTTTGTTACAAAGAAAGGGTTTGCCAAAGGAAAGGGCTATTGGGCCTTTCCTCAAATCTGGCAGATCCCGAAGATCATAGGAGATCAAAACCATTCATGCAGAGGTATTCTTCCTCTATCCAGCCCATGTAGCTCCATTGGATGCATGTTGTCAGGGACTCTCCAGCCTCAGTTACCTTTTAATGAATTATCTCTGCTGACTAACTTCTGCAAAGCCAGAGGAGAATAACATGCAAAGTTCTGCCCCATCTCACCCATTCCTGCAACCCTTGCTCATCCAGTCTCATCCACCTTCCATAGATGGACTCCAAACAATGTGAAGAAATCTTTGACAGGTCCATAGGCTATGTCCACACTTAGGCAGTTAAATTGATTTAAGTTAAATTGATTTAATAAAATTGATATAAAAATCATTAAATCAATTTAAGTTAAGTTGATTTAACATGTCCCACTAGAAACTCAAAGCGAACTAGTATGTCCATGGACAGGACTTGCTAGTTCAATTTAGGTGAGGGGCACCATGGGAGGTGTGGCAACACGGTCCCCTAAAAGGGCCATGCCTCCACCCAATATATAGGAAAAGACCCGCACCCTGGGAAGGAGAAGGGCCAAAGTGTTAAATCGAAATAACAGTTACATTGAAATAACACATCCACATAGAGTTATTTTGAAATAACAGTTTGGATTTAACCATGATTTTGATATAATACTAGGTTCTATTATATCAAAATGACTCTCCTTATTGTGAGATAAGGGAGCTCCTTATCTCGACATAAGGAAATGTAGTGTGGACCTGCAATCTTAAATCAAAATAATCTGCATTATTTCAGTTTAAAGACTGTGTATGGACATACCCATAGTGTGGTAGTCAGCTCTGAGTCATCTCATGGAGTCCATGAGCTGCTCCTTCGTATGTAATGTGGGAGATCCATACACACAGGATCTTCTCCATGTCTGCTAAGTCCATTAGGTGGGCACAGGCTGGCCTATTGTCTGTGGGAAATGAACAGGTAAACTTCCATTAGTGATAATGGTAAAATGAGGTGCTAAAGCATAGAATTCAAAACATACCTTTCAAAGTTACTAATATGTTGTCCTTATTTAGTTTGCACTTGATGCTTCAAAAACTCTGTCACAGCAGGGGGCTATAATCAAAACAAGCACTTGTGCTGAAGTGTCTGCTGTTCAAGAGCTGACTCCAGAAACCCTCTATATCCTAAAAGCTGAAGCACTGAAGAAACACTCAGAAAACCTAGAATTTTTTCTTCTTTCCCTGGTTACCCTTCAAAGAAACCCTCAGCATGCTACAAACGCCGAGGTTATTGTACAGAGTATGTTAGGAAAAAAGCAAAAGCTGTCCTTACTGTCAGCATAATGCAGAAGAATTGATGACTTTAAAGACCTTCAGCATAGGGCATGCTGCCGCCATTAATGTCCTGAAGTGACTCAGCTATGGCTTCCGTAAGAGCAAATCATTTTGCCCCTTACTGTTGGTTATTGAATTTGAACCCATCTGAGGTCTTTCTGAAATAAGAGCTGTTAAAAAGGGAATGCTAAGAAGGGAATCTATTATAGGAACACAAGGTTTTAAAAGACAAGATTGATAAGGTCAAAGGGACACCATCAGGTCAGTGTAACTTAACAGTCTGTTTCTGATCTTAGTGACACCACTATAGATCAGGAGTTACTTCACTAAAATTAACAGAATAACACAGTGATAAACCACTGTCAGAATATAGGATTGGTTAAAAAAAACAAAAAGTTAGACAATACTTAGCATTACCAGAAATATTTACATGATTTAAAAAAAAATCCAAATAAACATGATTTTTTTCGTTTGGTTGAAAATGGTCACTGAAGTATGTACAATCCAATCAGTCTCGTACTTATACAGAACTAGAAGGAGAAACTGACTAGACTGTTGTCTTTGTCCAAGCTGAAAAGGGTGAAAGATGCATTTTTGGGTTGGGGAGGGAAGGTCAGTAAATTATTTCAATTTGAATAAGCTAAAATATTATTAAGACAGGAAAATATGTATATTATATAACTACGAGATTGCAAACTTTGTATTGTCCTCTCACTATGTATCCTATAGGACTGAACTCTTCCGGCATAACAACTGAAAAATTTGGACATTGTGACATTAACAGAGAAAATAGTGTCACAGAGTTCTTTTATAGAGACTGCCTGCATGCTAAAGGATTTAAATTGTTCCATCCACTATCATTACTTTGCCACTCATCTATGTTGAATTCCACCTACCCTTGTAAAAAATAGTACCAGTGTACCTAATTTTATTAGTTTTTTTTTGGAGTTCTGCCCAGTCCTCCCTAACCTTGACTAACTCTTTCCTATTTATATCCATCAGCAATTTTCTCACCTTGCTGTTCACTGCATCTTCCAGTTTGTTGAAAAATATTTTGAATGCAATCAACCTCTTTCCATGGTGAGAATGGGCCATTTCTTCATGGTCTTTTTCTCTAGTTATTTTATTTCATAAATATTATAATCTGCTGTAGCATTTCTTTAGTAAATTTGGGATTCATAATTTCCTTTGCTGCTTTGCTCTTGATCAGTTATGGAATGTGAGTTTATATTTGATAGCAGCTGCATATGGTTTATTGTCTGATGTGTGACATATATATTGAGCTACCTTTTTTTATTAAAAGAATACATAATTCTGGGTTCAAAAATAGAAGTGCCATTGAAAAGCAAGTAACAATCACCAGTAATGAACAGTATTTGAATTTTTGTCTGACCAACATGGCCCAGGTTCTCAGCTGGCATTGCTTCTTTTCATGTCAACCATTAGTATTTACACCTTCATGCTCTCATTTATGTCCTTCTACCACAAGCAACTCCTCAGTCTGTGTGGTCCCTCAATAAAATCACAATGTTTTTAAGGAAAAAAGATCCTTGATGCACCTAAAACTTCAGACTTTTTATCTGTCCTGTAACTTGATCATGTGCAATCTGATCTGACTGGTATGTCATACAAAATCTAGAGTCATGGAACAGTAAGTTTAAAAGGAATTACATGAGTTATCTAGTCTAAACTCCTGCCAAGATTCAGGATTTGTTGCACCTAAAACACCTAAGACAGAAAGTTATTCAGTCTCCTTTTTCAAATTTCTAGTGAGGAAGATTCCATGACCTCCAAGACCATCTGTTCCACAGTCCTACTATTCTTAGAGTTAGGAAGTTTCTCTTGAGATTTAATCTAGTTCTGCTAAACTGCTGTTTGACCTCATTGCCTCTTATCCAGCTCTCAGTGACAGAAAGAACAACTTTTCTCCATCTTTTTTTATGGCAGCATTTCAAGTATTTGAAGATCACTATGATGTCTCCCCTTTAATATCAACTTTTCAAAATGAAACATTCCCAGGTCTTATAGCTTTTGCTCATATAGCTTGTATTACCTACCTTTGACCATCTTTGTTGCTTGCCTCTGGATCCTTTTGTCTACGTCTACACTGGCACGTTAGTCCGGACTAAGGGGGCTTGGTCTGGACTAATTTAGCGCATGGCTACACTAGGCTTTGCCTAGTTCAAACTAAAAAATGTCTTAGTTCAAACTAAGGAATGCCTCGTTTGAACTAGTAAGTACCAAGGTTAGTCTGTACTTACACACTTAGTTCAAACTCAGCACATGCAAGACTCGAGATAAGCCTTAATTTGTACTTAAGAATTTCAAACTAAGCCATTAGTTTGAACTAACTTTGTGTTCTAGTTCAAACTAAGCATTAGTTCAAACTAGAATGCACAGTTAGTTTGAACTAAAAAGTTCCTGGTTAATTCAAACTAACCTGTGGTTAGCTCAAACTGAACTCAAATTTATTAGTTCAGACTAAGAAGTCCGAACTCAGTTTGTCTAATGTAGACATAGCCTCGCAGTTACTCTACAACCTTTCTATACATTTGATGTTCAATATTGGACACATTTCTCCACTTGTGGCCTAACCAGTGTTTAAGTGCTCAGTATGATGGGACTGCTTTGCCCAAATGATCTGCTTTGGCTGGTTTTGGGTTACAAATCACTTTAGTGTTAAATGCAGGTGTAACAAAATGTTATTCCCCTTATTGTATTAGTAAAGTAAAGCAGAACTGTGCTTAGTTTATTCTGAAAGGTCACTGTTACCTGAACCGAACTGGCTAAACAAGGTGTTTGGATGCCAGAGCCCTGTGAATGTAGATAGGGGGTGGGAACAGGTATACCTGCCTGGAGGTCTGGGGTCTGCCCATAAGTCCCAGGCTTGTTTTAACTCCCTCTCCCACTGTTCAAAGATAGAGCTAATTAAGTTTCCATTGGGGGGTCTTTTGTTGTACTGGAGTACCTCTACTGTGGGACAGCTTCTGCCTGATTCAGCACTGAGGTTCACCCACTAAGAGCTGAAATCACTGAGAACAAGAGAACTGAGTGGAATCTCAAGAGACTGCCCTGCAGAGGTCATAGTGGCAAATCAGATAGTGGCAGAAGGTGATGTTGTGCAGCAGAGTCGCTGGAAGATTGGCCAAAATGTAGCAGCTGGACAGAGGAGCGAGTAAGGTGCTTTTTTTTCTCTCCTCCCCTCGACCAATATGGGAGGTGAGCTGCACAGCTGCACCTCTAGACTCTGGGTCTGCCCTGACCAAGGGCAACACTTTCAAGTAGGATGCTGTAAAAGGAGGGTCACGTTAAAAGAATTTCTTGTTGCTGGACAGAAGAACCTGAAGCAAAAGGGAACTGCCCAATATACCCCAAGGTGGGTGTTTTGTTCATGGTTTTATACATGTGAATCCTACTTGCATCATTTTCCCAAAAGTGAGGTTGCTTTTCTTCTTTCTATTAAAAGTCTCTTTTCTGTGCTCAGTCTCTGCTCCCACAGAAAGGAAGTATTGCCTCTAGAGGCACCATTGGGAAGTGTATAATTGTCCCAGGTTACTGGGTGTGGTTAGTGTTTTGTGTTGTACTGTAGACAGGAGCTCCTAGATATTGAACCTGGCCTTTGTTGCTGCAGGTCCCCTTTGATGTCTTTTGAATTTGTAACTACAAGTCTTGCTTGTCACATTTTCATTTCTATAGCTCATACCACCACGAATGATTTGCTACCAATGCATCAGTAGGCTCAGGGAGTGGTAGGTTCAAATCCTCATCGTGTCTTTGCTCCCGTTATGTGCTCATTAAAGTATATGCCTCAGACTTTTTAAAGTGCATTGTCTGTTCATCTGTTGGAACTACTTCACTAACATGGACATATGCTATACACCTTTGAAAATTATTAAGAACAAATGCACGAACAAATATGCATGTCAATAGGTAAGAAGTACAGGTGTATCTTGCATGTCAGTGGTTCTCAACCACTGTGTTGGGACACATTACTGTGTTGCCCCACAGTGGCAAGCATGTCACAGAGAACTGGGGAGATGACTGGATTTGGCCTGGAGGGAGTGGGCTAGTGTGTCATGCTGAGTCGCAATGTGCTGCCAACTGTGTTGCAAGTCACAAAAGGTTGAGAACCACTTTTGCCTGTAGTATAAAATAGACTTTCAGGATCACATTTCTGTACTTTGAAAAATTGGCAGGTAAATGGATTTTGTGTTAGGATTAGTATCCTTTACCCATGCATTTACACCTAGGGCTTGAAGCAGCTGTCAAGCCGTACTGTGGCTCCCAGAGTAGCCTGCAAGTTGTAGTAATGGCATGGCCAAGTACATGTCCTGTACTGTCAGTGAATATGATAGTCTGTGGAAAAACAGCTATGCTGCCTAATTTTTCTAAGTCCCCTCCATGAGGCCTTAGAACAGTGATTTTCAACTTTTTTTTTTTAAAAATTTACAGAAACCTAAAACATTTTAAATGGAGGAGTGGACCCCTTTGGAAATTCAACCTATGGTTTGCCCACCTTTACCGTAGAAGTCTTAGACCGGAAGATGACAATGGATTTCAGATACTAATGTACTTGACTGGCATGCTAGTTGATGCATCATGAGAAAGGGTGCAAAAACTGTGGCCTTCTATGGTAATGACAACACCTCTGGATTTTGACCAGTAGGTGGGGATATTCACATACTTTTGATTGATCAGAAAAGTGGAATGTCTTTTCTGGGATCTGAAACTTTATTTTCATAGTCACTTTTTTTGGACCCCTAAGACAGTCTGCAGACCTCCAGGCGCTCTGTGGACATGAGGTTGAAAACCACTGCCTTAGAAGATGCTGCTGCAGCTATATACTTCTCTATAGCACGCAGGAATAGAGAAAAAACAGCAAGGAGTCTTGTGGCACTTAAACACTAACTGATTTATTTATCGCATGAGCTTTCATGGGAGAAAATCCCACTTCGTCAGATGCTTTGAAGAGAGAGTACTTAAAGAATGGGATGAAAATAAATGCAGGGGAGTGTAAGACATGGCATCAGGTCATACTGCAACAGCCAATTAGAGCATTTGTAAGGATTTCAAACTCTAGGAAACAGCACATGGAGGGTGAAGTCAAATTACCTGTTACAATGTGAAAAGAATCCATAGGCGCAATTAAGTCCTGCTTTCACACAACCTAATTTGCATATTAGTTCGATTTCAGCTGTTTGTCTTTGAAATCTTGATGTCCCATTGATTTTCTTGAGGACCATCATTAGCAATCATTAATGGAGTGATTAAGAAGATGGAAGTGCTCAGAAACTGGTTTTTTTGTGTGTGTCATGATTTTGGATGTCAGTTTTGTGCCTATTTATTCTTCTGCATAGGGACTGTCCTGTTTGTCCACTACTACTACAGGAAAGGTCCAAAAAAGGAAACAATAGAATGCCACTGGTCACCACATACAACCCTCATGTCAGACCTCTACAACAGATCATTAAGGACTACAGCCTATTTTAAAAGATGACCCCTCACTCTCTCTAGCCTTGGGAGACAGACCTCTCCTCACCTTCAGACAACCCCCAAACCTTAAACAGATACTCACCAGCAACTACAGACCTAACAGAAACATTAAAGCAGGCACATATCCCAGCAACAAGCCACGCTGCCAACTTTGTCCACATATCTGCACAGAAGACACCATCAGAGAACCTAATCAAGCCAGCTACTCCATCAAAGGGTCCTTCACCTGCTCATCCACTAATGTGATTTATATCATCGTGTCCCAGAAATGCCCCCACACCATATACATTGGACAAACAGGACAGTCCCTATGCAGAAATAAATGGGCACAAAACTGACATCCAAAATCAAAACACACACACACACACACACACACACACACACACACACACACACACACACACA
>ML681964.1:31866172-32013498 GCA_007922195.1 Podocnemis expansa | reverse complement strand
GCTCTGATTTGCTGTTACTGTATGACCTGATCCTATGTTTTACACCCCCTTGCATTTAGTTTCATTCCTTTCTGTAAGTTCACCCATCTTCGAAGCATCTGAGGAAGTGGGATCTTCTCCCACGAAAGCTCATGTAAAAAATAAATCTGTTAGGCTTAAAGTGCCACACAACTCCTTGTTGTTTTTTTACTGGACTAGACTAACATGGCTATCCCTTTTGAAAGTGACTTCAAAGAATGTATGCCAATAAGGGTGTGCATATTTAGTCCATTCATATGGACCATTCAATATTTATTTCAGATCTCACTAGATATTGTATTTCATGGGTTCATTTATTTGTGCATGCATTGATTAAAAATAGATAATTCATTACCGGACTATCTAATGATTCTTTGCCATTGTCAGCCAATGCCATTGATTTTATATTTTGCTGGTATTTATTTTGCTTGTACATAAAAGATTTGGTGCAACAAATTTCAAATAACTAATTTTCTCTGGTGTACACTGGGGAAAAATCAATAAGATGAGATGGAAGTAAAAGCTGTGACTCACTGATTAATGTGAATGGCAGAGCCACGTCATACAGAAATGAGTGAAATGAAAAAAAACAGTGTTTAGAAAGAGGGTTTTGGGGTTGTATTTTTTTAAAATCCATTTATTGCATTTCAGATCTGCCACTTGTTTGTGGGTAGCCAGTGATATGGTTACTGAAAATTTATTAAGCTGTGGTTCACATGTTCAGTTGTCTCAAACATCATTTCTGCTCAACTTTCTCGGTGTCTGTGAAAAGATATGCTTCATATCTTCATATGCTTTCAGCTTGATCCTAATATCCACAGAGTGGGGGACTCTCTAAGCTTGCTAAGATTACCGTCTCCTCCAGCAGGTGTCACTGCAGCCAGTGGGAATGAGGAAGTGACAGAAAGAGGACTAAAGCATGTGTTACAAATATCCACTTCTATGCCGCAACTGCTACATAGACTTTTTATTTAATTTAAAATCAAATTATTTTCTAGTAATTTAAAATTAGTTTTCAAAGTACCAGTAGTATCACTGATAGATTTAATAAAGATGACTTTGCAGTTTTCCTTACTTACAAGATGAACATTTTTACATTTTAAGTTTTTTACATTTGTGGCAAAATGAATTGCATCTGGTATATTAAACCAAATAAAAGGATTTTTTTTAATTAAAACTTGTCATTGTAGAGTGATATTTTATGGATACCCTGCCAAAGAAATATTTAACTCCATCTTTATCATGGTGGTGTCAAACTCCAAGATTACAGATTTTCATTTTATCATATCCAAAGCTTCTTCATTTCCTTTTAGCCTAACATGGCCAAACCATGAACTTATTCTTCTATCTAATGATGATGATGTTGATGATGATTTAACATTTATACTGCTGTAGCACCTGGGTCTGACCAGCTTAGGGGCTATTGTCCTAGGATCTATTCAATCACTCAATAAATTAGAATTCTTGCCCCAAATACCTTACAATATTTTTTTCATTAGTAAAGCTCAGTTACTTCCATTGATAATCACTGAGAAATAGATGATTGAGAAAATTTTACCTCTTACATTTGAGTTTCAGTAATACTCTGCTTTCCATTTCCTGTATGTATAGCTTGCTTATTTATTTATTTATTTATTTATTTATTTATTTATGTGCTTTAACACAGTAACTCTGGTGGTTCCCCATAGTTTTCTCTCAAGATAAATTGCTTCCTGTGCCATCAAATCTCTTAAGCTCTTGCATTCCTCATACACTTGATTTCTTCAGTTTATCTCTTCTCTTTGGACCTTTAACTAATGTCCTTAATTTCCCAGTTTTTTGATTAATGAGGTTGATTACCAATCAGAAATGCAATACACATAGCCTATGATTAGAGACATGAAAATTACACCCATAGAAGTATAAGCATGCTTGTTTGGTACCTGTATAATCAGGTACCCTTCAGAATGTGAAGTAGGCTTTAGAAGTATAATGGTAATTTCTGTGTAAAATATTGTATATATAATTAGCAATGCAATATAAAAATGGGACTGGTACAACTGATCATCTCTTCTATTAACACTGAAATTTAAAGAATATAATACACTCACCATCATCCAGAAAACCAAACAAGAACAAAAGTTTAGATATTTCAAGATTAGATTAAGTCCACTGATGATGAAAAGTCCATTGATTCCAGCATATTTGCACCATCTATAGACCAGATGTCAGTTTAGAGTTTTAAATATTGCAAGAGATACACCTTGATACCAGTGGACTGCTGCCAGCTCTTGCCAAGGGTGTAAGTATAAGCTGAGCACTGACAAATTTATAACTTGAAACCGAACCAGCTCACCTTGATAAATTCATAATTTGAAACCAAACCACCTCACTGGTTTTGTTCAGGATTGGTATTCGACTTGTAATGATGCTTGATGTCTAGATTCTATAAAATGTTTATAAGTTGCTTCATGCATCAATCTTACTTGTAATGGCTATACTACACCTGTAAAGTAACATGTAAGTTTTGCTTTACAACTACAAAAATACCTGCTCCAAAAAGGTGAACTCAGGCAGGAGGAGCAGATCCTCTGTCCATCAAGAGGACTATCAAAACTAAGGGGACCACTGTGAAGCATCATGATACAAAGCCTGAGCTAATGGCCCTTTCACACTTGTGAAGGAAGCTTGTCTCAGAAACTTGAATTTTGGAAGAAGAAAATAAAGAAAGCTGACATGAAAATTCATCTCTTTGCTGTTTGGTTTTTCACAGGGCTGGAGTTAGGAAGCAAAAGTAGAGAACAGCAGGGTCAACCTGGGTTAGCCTTAAAAGATATTCTGTGGTGACAGATTACTACAACTTGAGAACCATAGACTGTAATTCGTATGTGTGCATGGGTTGCCTACTTTGACATGTAAATAGCTCTTGCATTTCTTTTGCCTATTTAGTAATTCTTTAGTTAGTTTACTAGGGAGTTGGCTACAAACTTTGTCATTGGTGTGAGATCTAAGGTACAAATTGACCTAGGGTTAGTGTTGGTTTCTTGGGGCTGGAAATAACCTGAATATTTTGTAATCTTTGGTGTGACAATTCATCACTAAGTCCAGCTTGCCTGGATACAATAGACTGGAGTGTCTGACAGCACCGTTTGTGACTCCATGGTAAGACCATTACAGTGATCTAGGAATTCACTTTTGTTACTGGGTTCGTGAAATCTAATTATAGAACATACAGTCAGTTGGGGATATCTGTTCTGCTTTGTGAAAGTCTGCCCCAACATTGGCTATGCCTACACTTAGATTGGTAAATCAATTTAACTTAAATCGATCTAATTGAATCAAAATAAAAATAATTAAATTGATTTAAGTTAAATTGATTTAAACATGTCCCCATTAGAAACCCAAATCAAACTAGCATGGGCAAAAAGTGTTAATCAGAAATAACTGTTAAATTGAAACAACATAGCTACACTGCATTATTTTGAAATAATTTTGATTTAATTGTGATTTCAATATAAAGCAAGGTTTTATTATTTTGAAATGACTGTTCCTTATTTCGAAATGAGGGAGCTCCTCATTTTGAAATAAGGAAAGCTAGTACAATTGACACTCCCTTGCATTTATTTTCATTCCATTCTGTAAGTTCACTCATCTTCGAAGCATCTGACGAAGTGGGATTTTCTCCCACGAAAGCTCTTGCAAAAAATAAATCTGTTAAAGTACCACATGGCTTCTTGTTTGTTTGTTTTTTGCTGGACTAGAGTAACACGGCTATCCCTTTGGAAATAGTGTAGACATAGACTACTTTAAATCGAAATAATGATGATTATTTTGATTTAAAGTGTAAATGTAGACATACCAATTGGGTCTTATAGTCATTTGTCTCTCCAGAGCAGTTTGTCCTGCAGATTCTAGGGTTAGATAGGTCTAGTAGTGAAAAGCAATAGCCCTCATGTTTCAAGATCAGATCAAATAGTTTATTTTCTATTTAACATGCAAGGTAACAAAATGTGAGAAAGTTTCATATTTCACTTTCCTGAGAATCTTACCTAACATTATGGACCAGAATTCAAAGAGATATATGCATGCAACTATATAAGCCCAATTGTGCATGCTGAATTTCTTCACATAGATACATTGATTGCAGAGCAAATTGAGTATCTGCCCGAATAAATGGCTAGTTAGGTGTCCATTCTTTGGAATGATCAATCAGATATACATGTCTTTGAAAATCTGGCTTGGTATGCTAGAATAGAGAGTGCTTCTATTACATTTTTCACCTTCTATCCATAGTGTACGTGGTTATTGAACAAGTAGCAAACTGCCTCCCTGGTTATCAGTCCAGCATCTTCTACAATGGCTAAATTCCCTTTAAAACATTGCTTCAAGGTTATTTTTAAAAAAATGATGGTGACAGGCTGACTGTGGGTCAAGGAACTGGCTACTGTAATATATGAATTCATTATGATTAAAAAGAAGCTGGAGATACAGAAAATTAATGGAAATGCTAACAGATTTCTGTCAGTCCTTGAGAATATTGTGAAAAGGGACCTGATGGAATGATATGCCAAATAGCTTTTAAAGACCATAAAACAATGGATCTATTAAACTGGAAATTGTCTGTTTTGACAAGTCTTGAAACACCTCTGGGAGAGAAGGGATGTCAAAAAGCACTGGTAAGGGGTGGTTCAATTGAAGCCTCAATCTATCAGGCAGCAAGGAGCTGATAAAATTGGAGTTTCCAGAAGTTCTTTTTTTTTTTTTTGAGTATGGTTTAAGTTCTTGCTGAAGGAGAAAGATATTATCTAACCTGTGGTGTCTGGACACCATAATGATGAAAGCATTATCACTAGTTAAGTATGATGGAAACACAGGCAAACAGATACTAAATAAATATTATCATAATTCAAGAATTAGATTTATTTATTCATATGTCAATGAATGTTATACAAAGGGTCCTTCCCTCAGCAGGGTCTCAGGTACACTCAGGGAAGCCATACCTGATGCATCAATATATTGCTTTATTGCATTAATATAATAGGCTGTTTAGCACTTTAGCATTATAGAACATCCATTACCCACAAGCAGCAAGCAGGCAGACGAGAATCAAATGCTCATGTCTCTTCTGCTATGGGGCAGCCCCTGACCCTCTATTCCCTGTACCTAAGAGCTCGTAGTGAGCATTGCTCCAGTGTGGGGAACGCACTGGACACTCTGCACGGATTGGTGTCACAGATGAGGCTGCTGCCCAAGCAGGCGCTCCCAATTATCATATACCTAACACACACACCCCTCCCCTTCTAGGGGTAGATATGTTCCCATGGTGGCTCTGGCAGAAAACAAACCTCCTATCTTATAAACAACATTTTCAAGGTTAGCTGGTTCCCAGGCTACTCTGCAGCCGGGGTGGCTTTAACCACTAGTCAATTTCCAAAGGCATAGCCGTGTTAGTCTAGTCCAGCAAAAAAAAAAAAACAAAAAAAAAACCAAGAAGTCGTGTGGCACTTAAAGACTAACAGATTTATTTTTTGCATGAGCTTTCGTGGGAGAAGATCCCACTTCCTCAGATGCTTCGAAGATGGGTGAACTTACAGAAAGGAATGAAACTAAATGCAAGGGGGTGTAAAACATAGGATCAGGTCATACATGCCACATGACTCCTTGGTTTTTTTTAAGCACTAGCTCAATCTGGAATAGAAGTGGTTACCCTCACCCAGACTGATTAAGGACCACTTCTGCTCCAGATTGAACTAGCCCCTAATCTGTACAGGGGTAACCAGTGGTCACCTCCAACAATGCATCTGAGTTATTTATGGGAAAAAAGGGAAAAATCATAAGAAAAAAGAATTATTTGACTGGATTTCAATCTCTCTCTCTCTCTCTCTCTCTCTCTCTCACACACACACACACACACACACGCACATGCACACACACACTGAAGATGAAATGACGCACTTGATCATTACATAGATCACTTCAGGTGAAAAAAAAAGACTGAAATCTTTAGTACATGTTCTATCAGCTACAATCTCTCCACCACCAAGAGGGTAGTTATACTATCCCTGAAACCGAACCACCCGATAGTGATGAAACAAGCAGATAAAGGGAGGTACCATTGTAGTTCTCAGGCATGATGACTATCAACAAAACCTAGCTGACAATTGTTTGATCCCATCTAATAGAAAGAACTCAGGGAAGACCTCATACCACAATTCGTACAGGAATTTAAGGATATCATCAAATTCTTTCCCAAACAACTCCACGAGAAATGCTACAACTTCTTTCTGCATTAACCCCTTACCAAGGTCCCTCTACGTGCTTCACAAGATACATACAAAAGGGAATTCATTCTTTCTGGGCATAGCAAGCATACTTAAGGAATATCAGGACTCATCCTCAAACCACTCATCTCACAAAGGGCCATTTCTTCCAGGACACAACCAACCTCCTTCAGAAACCCTGTAATATTAACTACCTGTCTTGGATCGCTATCCTTGCTTCCATGGTTGTCACTTCCCTTCAAACCAACATTGTTCATCATGATGACATTACTGCCTGCCTGAAATATTAATGGGCAATGCTCAGATACCTATCACAAACACATTACCAACTCATCCATTTCATCCTCACTCATAACAATTTTGCATTTAGCAAATACTTTGTCCAAACCATGGGAACAACACTGGGTACTAGTATGGCTGTGAGGTAAACCCGCAGTCAAACCAGGGCCATTGACTTAGCTATTCCTCCAGTGGACCTTGGTTCAGTAGCTCCTCTGCTCAGGTTATGGGAAGTGGTCTTTAGATATGAGGGGCCTTTAGCTATGGGTGGGTATGCAACAGCTCATTCCTCCTGGGAACTCAGTGGATATCTCTCCAACACTGCTGAGGTGAGTCACCACTCAGACATGCAGCAATAATTCAGCTGCACTGATTTATCCTTCACACAGGGCCTGCAGTCACCCAAGCCTCAGGCATGTTGCAGCAACCTATCACTGAGCAAGGCCTGAGTCAGATAACCCCCAAGATCAGGTATTTCTCCAATCCCACCAGAGCTGCAGATCAGTCTGTGCAACAGTATTAGTTGGCCAGAGACTCATAGGCTCTAAGGTCAGAAGTGACCAAGATGATCAACTAGTCTGATCTCATACACAGTGTAGGACACAGAACATAACCCACCCGCTCCTGTAATAATCCTCTGACCTCTGACTGTGTTACTAAAGTCCTCAGACCATGATCTTTAAGGTACAGACTCCACTAATAACTGAGTCATGTCCCATGCTACAGAGGAAGGGAAAAAAATGAACCTTTGCCAATCTGCCCTGTGGGAAAATTCCCTCCTGACCCCAATATGGCAATCAGTTAACCCCTGAGCATGTGAGCAAGACTCATCAATCAGATGCTCAAGAAAGAATTCTCTGTAATAACTAAGAACCCACCCCATCAACCATCCCACTGGCATATCTACCACCAGGAGCCAAAGATCAGTCAGTAGCCAAACTACACTGTCCCATTTTAACATGCCCTCCATGAATTTGTCAAGCTCAGTTTTGAAACCAGCTAGAAATTTTTGCCCCTATTGATCCTTTTAGGAGGCTATTCCCAAACGTCACTTCTCTGATGGATAAAAACAGGAGGATCGTTGCCCCAGAATAAGACTTGGGGTGTGGGGCCAGGCCCCGCCCCTGGGCCTCAGCCCTACTCTCTGCCCCAATCCAGAGTCAGACCCCCAGGCTCCTGCTGCTGCCAGCCTGGCCCCCGATCCCCAGCCAGGGATGGGGACAGGCTAGGCAGTGGCCGCCACGGGTGGCCCAGCGCAGATTGCTGGCTGGGAGAGGCAGGCTCCACCGTGCTCAGCCAGGCCCCAGATACCTGGCTGGCAGAGGCAGGGGCTGCTGCGGCCAGCCCAGCCTCAGATACCCAGCTGGGAATGGGGATAGGAGAGGCTGTGGGCATGTAAAGCATTCAGGGTACTGGCGCTGGAACTCAGGGCATGTGCCCCATGTGCCAGGTGCCAGCGATACCCCTGGATAAAAACCTACATCTAATTTCAAGTCTAAATTCCCTGATGGCCAGTTTATATCCATTAGTTCTTGTGTCCACATTGGCACTGAACTTTAACAATTCTTCTCTCTGGTATTTTTCCATCTGACGTATTTATACAGAGCAATCATATATCCCCTCAACTTTCTTTTGGTTAGACTAATTAAACCAGGTAAGTGCCCCCGCCCCTGCTCCCCAATCTCCAGCCATGGCTGCCACCACATTTTCAGGCAGCCACCACTTTTACTTCTGTGGAGGGAGCCACTGGTATTAGCTGACAGTTGAGGAGGAGGGGCCCACACAGTGGTCAGCAAAGCTTGCTGACCCCTGCCATATGGAATGTCATGAAACAGTGACAATCCATACTAGATAGGGACTATGTCTTGAAAGAAGTCTTTCCTGAACCCAGTCTTCAAGATCTTCCAGCAATCCACCAATCTCTTCAAACTCATCATCAGAAGCAAGCTCCCCACAAACCAGGACACACCAACTCAAAGCAGTATCACACTCTGCCAGAACAATGGGTACAAGACCGGAGATACATCTCCACTGCTAAGATGATCAGTGCCCCCATACAATATACCTTTCAAGAGCCAAAGGTCCCACATATGTCTATCACAACCTGTGGTGTACCTGATCCAGTGTATCAAATACCCTAACAACAGCTACATGTTAAAAACTGGACAATCACTATGCTATGGAACGAATTCACAAATCATCTTATCATCTATGTTCCCTCTAAGCTGTGCACGTGTGTGCATGCACACAGGTTGTGAAGGCTGTGCACACAACAAAATAAAGCACGCACAAAAAAATTCAAGTGCTAATATTTTTGTGCTACTTTAAGAAGGTAGTTTCAAACAGCATGCTTCAAATAAGGTTTTGTAATTTATAAAATAATTTCCATCACCATATCAAAATAAAATTTAGATATTATTTGCATCATATGCTTCGTTGCGCTCACAAGTTTGAACACACTCACTGGAGTGCTCACAAATTTGGATACTGCTTCTGAAAATTTGCACAAAAGAAATTTTTTGCACACACAGACTATGAAAAATTAGGGGGAACATTGCTTGTCACCCATGGGCAAATACTTTTCATGAAGCAGTCACTCTATATAGGACTTATAAATACTGACCCTCAAAGGGAACCAGCACAACAACTTCAAAAGATTTGTGTGGTTTCTTAAATTCATAACTTTTCTGAACACTAAAAAATCATGGACTTAACAGAAAGATTTGTTTTATAACTCATTACAATGTATAACACATGCTACTGCCTTCCAAACTTCCTTTGTTCTTCAACTGCAAACATGTTACATGTCCACTTCATTTTAAATGGTCTCCTTCATGTGTGAAATTCTTATGCTTAATCTGTCTCAACCTTCTTTTTAGCCTTGAGACTCCATTTACCTTCTCCAGACCCGAGGAAGAGGTCTATGAAGCCAAAAGCTTGTCCCTTTGACCAACAGAAGCAGGTCCAATAAAATATATTACCTCACTTGTCTTCGTTATGGAAGACAATCAAATCTGTGTCAAAGAAAAATGTATAATTAGACATCAAGGATCAAGATAAAGAAGTAGAGAACGTTTTGTTGAAAAAATGTTAGCCTGATAAAATTGTATTATTGTTCTTTCCAGACACAATTTTTCACATTCTTGACATTTCTATCATATAATAACCATGTGTCTTAATTAAGCAATGGTGCTCTTGTTATATATTTTGGAAGGCTATAGGAAATGCAACTCAAGATACAATATAACATTGTGATCTATGCTAGCATGTACTTTTTGACAGCTATTCTGATTATAGTGTGATCCAGCTAAAACTAGTGGCCTCTGGTTTATGTCCTTTCTGACAGGCAGGGCTGAAGGGGACTCTCTAATGGCTTTAGGGTGCCACCTTCTTATATATTCAGAATTTATATATCCCAGGGGGTGCCTCAGTCTCTTGCCTTTCCTGGAGAAGAAAATGCATATTTATAACTGCTGGGTCCTGTAATAATCAGAGAATATCTGAAGAATCAACAGTATGCTTCTTATGCTTTGTTAATGGCTTATTCTTATGGTGAGACATTTTTTTCTCTCTCTCTCTGTATATAATTGCCATGTGTTATTTTATAACTTACAGTCCTGCTGTGAGTGCGATTGCTTCTCTTTGTGATTATAAAGATTATGCGCAGCTCAGGTTGTTGTACAGTTTGGTTTCTTGTTTCATAGAGTTAAGGACATGTGTATTCACTGAATGAATATAGAAATTCTATATTTTTTTTTTTACAAAAAGCGATTAAAAATTAACACCTCTGCCTTCAATCGACTGGAAACTGTAGCTTTCTCATTGCTTATATAAGGTTTACTTCGCCGGGTAAAATGACTGGCACACCAAGTAGGTGTCTTGAAAAAATTATTACAAAATTTTATACAATAATTTTAGCAAAATTATTATTAGATTGACTTGGCTCATTAAACAAAGTGGCAGAATAACTTGCTTGAGGAATGAGTTGCAATCAAACTTCTGGGAAATCTTCAGCATAATGCAGGGGTCAGCAACCTTTGCCAACCACTGTACTGGCCCTTCTCCTCAACTGTCAGCCAGTGCCAGTGGCTTCTTGCACAGAAGTAAAAGCGGTGGCTGTCTGAAAATTTGGTGGCAGCCATGGCTGGAGGTTGGGGGGCGGGCTTCCCTGGCATGTTGCTGAAAGGAGTCACTCACAGAAAGAAGCTGCTTGCAGCAGCTCCTCTTGGCAGCTGCACACCATGGAGAGAAGCCATTCATCTTCTTTCCACACCATGCCTGGAACATGGGCATGGTGGAAACCCTCCACACCCCAGCTGCCCCTAAAAGAAGCTGCCCGGAGTGGTGTTCAGTGGCAGGAGCCACAATTTCTGTGGCATTGCAGAGGGTGCTGCATGCCGCTCTGAATGAGCTCTCATGCCACTGTCAGCACACATGCCAGGGGTTGCCTGCCCCTGGTGTAAGGATTCAGTTTGCCATATCCATAATCTGTGTTTCAGATTCCTCCCTACTTAAAACAATGAAAATACTGAATTTGTGTATTGTAGGTGATGCTCATTGCTCTAGAGCCACTTTTATGCTCTGAGCATTTAACACCCTCTCTCTTAGTCTGCAGGTTATTTCCAAATCCCATGACACCCACCAAGCCTATCTGCACTCACATCCATGAGCCACTGATTGTACATTATTGGTAATGTATTCATTTGTAACATTAGACTGGAAGCTCTAGAGGCAGGGAATTAAGTTTCTCAGTCTGTTTATTTTAATGGCAGTGGTACTATACTCATAATAATATACAGACATGGGTATAAAGCAATAGCAGTCACTTAGGAAGTTTCAATCTCTTCACAAATTTAATAAACAGTATTATTAGGATACTATGCTAACAGGCTGCCGTGCATGGAAGGTAAATCTGCAAAACAGGTGAATGCTTTAGTGACTTAAAACTAAAAGTGTTACTCTTAGCATGCATAAATTGAGGACCTTTTTCTCTACCCGCTTAGAAATCAGGAAAGTATATTGTTAAATGAAGTTTACATTAGCCATGATCAAAAATGCGTAGTGATTAATTGGCTCATTCTGTGTTCATCTCAACATAAGTATATGGGGCTGGTGCTCTCAGTTAAAAAAAATATTTTTTTTCTTTGCAGTTACCATTGGGTTTTTTGACCAACCCCCAGCCCTGCCAGTGTACCCTAAAAATTACTCCCATTTGTCAAAGAAGCTGGAAATGAACTCTTATTGTTTCTGATAAACAAGTTACGGTCACTGAGCCAGTAATAGCCAGTTTCTAGCAGAATATTGGGAAAGGTAAACTCATGCCATTTCCTTTCTTTCCTAAGGGGAACTGATTAGCTGCAACATAAATAATAGTCTGCTCCATTTAAATCCCATGCAAAGGAAATAGACATCTTTCAGGTCATTTTGCAAGCAGCCATTTGTTGAGCTAGAAGGAAACTTGACAGAATATAAAGATAAGTACTGTAGTTTATGGACTTCATAAAACTTCTCTGTCCTGCTAAATCCCACACGAATTATGTCCCAAAGTTTGGGACTTTCAGAGCATGGAAAGTTGCTGTCCACAGACTTTGTGGTATCTGGCCTGTAATACAGTCACACAAAAAAAGATACCTTAGCTGTGATGAATAACATCTTTTTCACCAGCATCCTACAGACACATTTAAAGCATATCTCCTGGACTGTATGATGTCAGCTAAGTCTTCAAACAGAGGAGCCTAACTGTACACAAATAGGTAATTGTAGAAGGAGACTTACACTTTTGCATATTTGAAGCAGTCTATATGCAAAACAATACTGATAACTGACCCTGAAAAATGGATGTGTTTTCACAAGCAGTACCACATTTGCATGTACATGGGTGTAATTTCTGGATGCAAATTAGGCACCTTCATTTGAAAGCATAGCTGTGTTTGCCTGTGACAGTGTTCAGCTCAGAAACCTGAGAACTTGTTTCATGTCAGACCAATTTTGTTTCTCTGATACCTATCACTGTCCTTTTTGAAGCTTAATAAGCCTTATTTCCTCAAATAGTAGCAGTGGCCCTCCTTCATCAATCTAGGCTGAGTAGATTTGATTATGTCAAAGTCTGAGCCAATATTCAGATATATGTGTCTTCCTGATCACTGTTCAGGCAGAAGTGTGCTTGTCATTCCTGGGGAGAGTTGAGTTGACATGAAGTATTCCTGGCTTTATTTTCAAAGGTGCTGAGCGTCCATTAAAGTCAATAACCCCAATACTGAAGGCTGGGTGCCTCCTTGGGTGCCTCCTTTGAGAGGTTCTGAATATTCTCAGATCCCACTTAACCTGATGGGAGTTGAGGACACTCAGCATTTCACAAGAGGCTCATTCATAGATTTGAAGATTCTGAGAGTTTTAGTTCAGAAGGACAATTACGATCATTTTGTCTGACCTCCTGAATAACACAGGTAACATAATGAGGTAGTCTCTACCTTGCAGGACTTGGATCTTTCTGGTGTAAAAGTGCTCACACGTGGTGCTCGTGTCTGGGTAGGTGGATGGAGGACAGAGCGTAAGCCTACTGAAAATTTCATATCCATATTTCAAAAAGTGTGCCATCCCCCCAACTGTTTGGCATCGAAACATGGCCTCCTTTAAACCTCTGGACAATTCCAAGCAAACATCATTCTACATCTCTAACTCCTTATCTCTCACTGCAGAATCATCCTTTGTAGAAAAATGAAATAAACCGGTTCCCAGGAAGGGGAGCATGTCTATGGCTGTGTCTGCGTCAGAAAGCTTAGTTTGGACTTAGGCTGAACTAAGCAGATCCCGGTTAGTTTGAACTAACTGTGGGTTAGTTTGGGCTAACCACAGCTATTTAGTTCAAACTAGCCATGCTGACTAGTTCGAACAAAAAAGTTAGTTCAAACTAAAAAGCACAGTTAATTCGACCTAAGGCATCTACATCACACTAGTTCAAACTAAAGTTCGAACTAAGTGATAAGTTCGAACAAACAGTTTGAACTAGTTCAAACTAAACTTTGCCTAGTTCGAGCTAAGCAATTTCTTACCTTGAACTAGACAAAGCCTAGTGTAGACATGGACTAAACTAGTCCAGACGAAGCTTGCTTAGTCCGGACTAATTTGCCAGTGTAGACATAGCCTATGACTGCTGTAAATGATTGAAGAACCTGAAGGGGGCATGTAGGATACAAGACTAGAGCCACAAGAGAATATGTTGGAGAGGTTCACTCCTTGAGAGGCTCTATCTGGTCAGGGTTCCTGGGTAATTGATTGATTGATTGATTGATAAGTAGCACTTACAGAAGGAGGTTGAATAAAATTCTCTGAGAGGAGCTCTTCCTTGAATGTCTGAGAGGGAGGAAGAGATATGTCTCTTTGTGGGATCTCTTATCTTGGAAACAGACTGTTTATTTCATCCTAGGAAATCGAGTTAAGAACTTGTTTAAATACCACACCTTGGACATAGACCTTCACTTCATCCTCATCTTCTAAGATCTGTTTGATAGATTTAAGCTCACTTGTTGCCTTGTTCAAATCTCCACAGACCTTTTAAAAATGCCATCCATTCCCAGAGTTTTCTCCTGCTTCAGTAAGGAGAGTGTGTGTCTTAAGAGTTATCTGAAAAGTCTGGACTCAATCCATGCAAGAGCTCCTACAGTTGCTACCATCAGTACGTCTGAACTTGTGGCACTGCAATGGTAGGAGATTATACAAGGGATTTTGGGGGTGACAGCCCCAGACACTTATGCAGAACTCTCCCTGTATTGAAAACAGGGAAAACTCCTGTGAAAGATTTACTTTACAGGAAAGATCTCTGGAGACTTCAACAGGGCAAAAGTGTTAATTTCAACCAGAAAACGAGGACAAAAAGAAAGGGATTCTGTGAAAATGGTGATACATTTAGACAGTTGTTGACTTAGTTTCTCAGGCAAAAAAATCATTTAAAAAAGGACTTCAGTAAATGGAAAGACAAATCTGAATTTCCTTGAGCTCCGTGTTTATATATAGAAATACGTTATTTCATTCTTCTTTAGACCTGGGGAATGGAGAAAGAATTGTGCATTCTAAAGTCATTTCCCTAATGTGATGACAAAAGAAAAAGGAAATGGATTGTCCTCTTAGGAAAAGGCTACATCTTAGAATCCCATTGTTATAAACTAATACAACTTAGAATATGTGGCTATCACCCAGGAAATTTACTAACACCTCTGTTGTTATTGTTTATTTGTATTACCAATATAATGAAGCCATACAAAAGACATGGCTCAAACACTATGACTATTTTAGCTGATCTTATTTTTAAATCAGGGAAGGATGAGAAACTGATGATTTTATAGTCTATCTCCCCTTTGCTCTAAATACAGCCTTAATCTATCTATTCATTAAGGTCCTGATTCTAGAAAGGAATCCATGCAGGCAGGCCTGAAGCCTATGTAAAATCCTATTGACTTTAGTAGGATCTAGTATGCGTACAAGAGCCTGTGCAGATTCTGTTGCAGAATCAGACCCTAAAATGCTAACCAATTAAATAGGGAATGAGGGGTCCACTTTTACATCAGTGTTTGACAATTTTTAATATGTTTCCATGTTCTAATGGATACAGTGGATAACCTTAAGAAAATTGTGACACAGCTAATTTCTCTTTCTGCTCTGAAAATTTGTGTTAGACAACTAAAGGTATATTGAATGGTAAATTTCCTATACATGAAGGCAGTGGTTAAAGAGTTAGAATCAATCAGATCTCAATTCAGAGCTCCTAGAGAGCTCTTGAAGTCCTTAAATGAAGTCACTTGCAGTAGTTATGGCAAGTAGATAAGATTAGGAGGTACTAGCTCCTTTCTGTTAACAAGTCATCTCAGTGCATGTGGCAGACAGTGTGCTCTATTTTCTAAACTTGAGAGATCATCATTCAAAGTATCGAATTATCAGTTTTATAGCAGTTTTGAATGTATCCAAGAAAAGTAGCAGGAATTGATCATGTTCCCACTTTCTGATAGAGTGAATGTGAACAGAATATTTGGATTGTGCAAAGATCTGGATCTTCACTTAAATATTTGGGCACCAACATTGCTACCATAAGTAGGTGAATTCTACTCTTAGGCTTTCATGGTGGATCACTTAACTCTCAATTTGCACCATGTAGGTTCATGAGCAGAATTCAGTAATTGTTTTGAAAAAGTCCAGGTTCATGGGGACCGATTATTATGGAAGGAAAGGATAATTCAAATTGGTAGTTTGTCTTAAGATTTATGTTTTAAAGTACAATGTAAATTTACATATTTTGTTAGAAAAAAATTTTAAATTATGTTACTCAGACATTTCATTCAGTTTTTTTCAGGGTTATTACTACTCTTTTTGGATGGCTGAAATTACAATATGGGCATAACTCCATACGTTAGAACACTGACAAATGCATGCCAATATGATACAGAAATGTGTAGGCAATTTATCTTATTGCTTGTCCAACTATACACTCATGAGACTGTATGTTTAAGAGATTCTATTGCCCTGAGAGACATACTTGAGTAAATTACCAATATTACCAGAATGTTTACATGTAATTAACACATTATACATACAGGGCTAGATCAGCTTGTATAAATCAACATAGCTCCATTGACTTCAGCATACTACAACAGATGAGGATGTGGCCTATGTTCCTGGGAACTTTGCAACATGGAAAAACACTATTTTGACAGACTTGTTAGTACCCTACAACTCTGTATCCCATCATCAGTATTGGTAGAACCAGGGCATCCAAAAGCACTTACAGCTGTGCTGATTTTCAATACCCATTTCTTCTGAAAAGGAGAAATTAAGAGTTCAAAATGCTCCAGGTTAATCTGAGCCAATAAAATGCAAAAGCTACACAGCAGCAAAGAGGAATCGTTCAAAGAAACAGCTGGTCAGTAATCGGAGTTTTAAAGCTTGCGTTTTCACAGCTGACTCAATAGCCAAGATGCACATGAAGCTCCTAGCTGCCATGAAGGGAAAGTGGTTTCAGTTGCTGAGCTTGCTCTGCTATCTAGCATTTCTGATTAGGTAGAAAACTGAGCTATGGAAAGAGGGACTGATTCATGTAACTCGACCCCATTAATATACGACAGATCTAGGGTGATTTTTACTCTTTCTAACTTGTTCTGGGTACTGTCTTCCCCTATCGTCAACCTACTGTTACTGTCTTTGTTCTGAACTTGTCATTTAGTGTGTATACCCCATGCTGACCTGTCAGTCAATGGGTTACTGCAGGTACTGCCAGCTAGTGCTGATTGGCAGCCTCACAGCAGCTGAGAGAATAAAAGATTTGTGAAGCAGAAGAGCATGGTGGCTAGAGAAAGAAACTTTTGCCAACAAGCTGCTACGAAGCCATCTAGAGGCAACATTCAGGGACAGAAAGAGTGACTCTATGGGCTAGAAAAGCCTACAGAAACTAAGTGTGGTAGGAAGGAGCTCAGGTCCCAATAGGAGGGGTCACTAATGCCTGATTTTTTTCCCTGCCTGGCTTTAAGGTACTGAGCTGGAGCCCAGTGAAGTGGTTGGGCTGGGCTCTTTACTGATCCCAGATAGTCCCAAGAAGTGAAGGGGTTTCCAGATCCCTTAAATACTTGGAGCAACTGATGCTGCCAAGTATAAAGAAAACACCTGAGAGGACTGAGGCTAGCTCATTACCCAGAATGAAGCTACCATAAAAAGCAGGTGAAGGAGAGCTGATCAGCTGCCCTGCCAGATGGAGTGAACTGCCGTTCAATGCTCTGTCAGGTTAAAGAGGGTGCTGTTTCATTGATTCACTAGCTCACAGGGCTACTGCTGCTGTAGCTCTCCAGTCTGAGCAGTGGTCTGATACTTCCTTTGGATGCTCTCTGTACAGAGTACCACTTGGCTGAAGTCAGAACATCTCTGTTGTGAGGACAAGTTAAGGCCCTCTCTGAGCATCAAGGGAGCAGAGCTAGCTGAGAACCATAGAAGAGGTATTTAGGGAAAAGATTATTAGGTTACATTAAGACTGCAGATGGTGGCAGGCAAAGAAGTAGGCTTCACAGCCACCTACAAAAAGTCTTGTTACCAGACTGAAGTTTTGTACACCTCAGAAGGTTTCCTCAGTTGACAGATGTGTGGGATGCCTTGTTGTTCTGTCAGAACAGTCCTTACACTACTAATAGAGCAGCCACTGAACCACCTCACTGATGATCTGATATGTACATAAAGTACTGTAAGTACCTGCTTCTCAGATCTCTTGTTTTAGTCCCAAGTTCCTTCTCTTCCACATAAACTTGATGTCCCCTCACTTTTATTATGGAATATGTGCATCAGAAATACAGGATTGTGAAACAGGCTGTACAAATTTATTTAGCCTAAAAGAATTAATCCTACAGCATTATGAATTTTGCATGTGTTGGCAAATTGAGAAGGGTATTGCAGGTTATAAGTCTAGTGCCTGTGAGTCCATGGGGAGGATGGACTTTACCACTCCCAAATCACAAAAAGACATGTCCATGCTGTAGAAGCAAAAATAAAAATATTTATTTTGACCATATTCAAATTTTTCAGGCAATATCACCCTTAGAAGAAATCAGTAATGATTATTTTCTTAGTGATGCCTGTGAAACACTGTAATCGGTAAGTAAGCTTGCAGAGGTGTTATTGATGACTAAACCTGAAAACAGCTAGGGCATGCACATGTAGCTGGGGGCATCCTTTGGCCTGCAGGACTTCTGTCAGTGACCGTGATGAACAAAATGGCAAGAATCAAGCTTTATTTTCAGAGCTTGGGTTGAATGTGTGGGCATTGCAAACTGAATATATTTGATGCAGGTATGAAAATGAATGAGACACATTAGCTAAGAAACTCCATGCTGCTATGTTGTTATTTTTAGATGGTTCGTGTGAAATATTTTAAACGTTCTGACAAGTTTATGTTAGGGCATCCAGCTTCCCACTAATACAGAATACTTAATTCAGCCCTGGCATACATGGGTGCACCCTCCATTGATTTACAGAACTTAGGCCTCCCTGTACCAGGGCTGAATCTGGAGCATTAGGCAGGAGTGGTTTGGCTTTTTATTTGTCACTTTGATTGTCAGGCACAGGACACCAGGCATTAGTAAAGGTTGCCCAATAACATGCTCAAGGGTTTCACAATTGCATTTTGTTTTTAGTAAGCTGGTAAAGCTAAGGAGCCATCCTTACTATTCAGGACCAATTTTTCTTTTAATGTTCTCATGACAGTTTCTCTTTGTTCAAGTGTGTTTTGAATAAGAATTCATCTTCAGGGAGTGCTATACTTGTTCATTTCATGTTTATTTACTCATCATTTTCTGCATGATTATGCTAATGAATTGAAAAAGAAATGTGCAGCCTGATTTACCCAAAGGAGACCAGTTAGTTGGAATATAAACTTTTGAAGAAAAGCTTGCCCAAGGGTGATCAGAGATCAAATACAAAAAATAATGTTACCTTTTTTCTGAGGGGTGGGAATAGAGTTTCATATAATACAAAGCCCCTAATATCTGGACAGTTCCAATAATAGCAGAGCATCTGGTCACCCACCCTAGCTTGCCCAAAGATTGTCATCCTAACAAATGCATTGGTGCAATAAGTCAATTGCCTCTTCTCTTACAACAGTTCCACCTTTCCTCATCAAGACAAGATAGAGAATGTTGAGACCGCATGCCACTTCTCTGCCTCTTAACCTCAGCTGCTCCCACACTAATAAGCAATATGCAAAATTAAATGTTTCTACAAGGGCTTGTCATTTTGGTAGAAAGTATTTTACCTATTTTATTTTAGGGGCATCGTTTTGTGATATAATACCTCTCAAAGGAGGGTATTATATCAGATGGAATCTGCACCACTTAATCAAGTTACTGGATATGACTGGCCCCTATTCCATCATATAAGTTAAAACAAAAGCCCTTTTTACTTTTTGAAATAAACTTACTAGAAAGTGTATTTTATTTGTATTTTATGGATGAATTTACTCTCTAGTTGGATGAAGAGACATGAACCTGTTCCTTTAAGATAGACAAAAGCAGGTCAGAAATTATTCCTTAAGTGTCTGTCACTCTAGCACCCAACATATGATGTATAACAAACGGATTCAAATAACATAATGGACTCTGACTCATTCTTTTGATTTTAATAACAAGGAAATTGCTGTAATATAAAATTGTCATAGGTATGTTCTCTCTTGACTTGAAAGTAAAACTTCCCAAGGCTTTAACTCAACATTTTCCTTTCTATTTTCATAAATGTTATAATTGTAGGAAAATAAATAAGGAGTCCTGTGACACTATCAAAGACTACCAAATTTATTTACTGCATGAGCTTTCGTGGGAGAAAATCTGAGTTCATCAGATGCTTTGAAGATGGGGAACTCACAGAAAGGGAGGAAGACAAATGTAAGTCATAGGATCAGGTCAGACTATTACAGCAACTCCATGCTAGATTCAAACAGTGGGGACCAACATATAGAGGAAGCTGTGGCAAATTTGTTATTCTTTAAAAGTGTCACAGGTCTCCTTGTTTGTTTTGCTAAACTAGACTAACATGGCTCTCCCGTTGATAGTTGCAGGTGACCACTATCCTCTGACAAAGTTCTGTTGCAGTAAGAATAAACATGTACTTAAAACTTAGCACATACCTAACTGATTTTCTGAGTAGAGTGAGGCTTAGAAGTATTCAACTGTTCATTGAAGAGAGGACAAACTGTGGTTCTGCTGAGCTTTTTTTAAAAAAAACAAACATGAAGGACAAGGTGAATAAGTGACTTATACTGATGTCTACTTGGCAGCCTCCTCCACCCAAGTTAACTACATGATATGCAGGGATGGGTGGTAGGTGAGATTGCTCCCACCCACCTGTTCTTCAGGCCATCTGGTGTTGCACAGAGTCACAGCTCTTTCTGGGTGTTTACCTTTGCATCACCTACCACTCTCTTCCAGGTAACTTCTAGGGTTTGGAGGACAGGGTGGCTAAGTGGCTGTGAAGGTAGGGGGGACTATTCTGGTGCCTTTCCATGTGTGAGAGGGTGCAGGTGCTTAATCAGTTGGTCCTGTCCATGCTATGACACCAACTCAACATCTTTATCCCTGGCACATCTGTGAAGCAAGCAGATCCTATAATCATGAGCTCCACAGAAAAGCTCATCTGGAAATTAATAATTCTGTCTTCACGGGAGGATTTGAATAGAGTGCAGTAAATAAGGCATAAGGATGAATATTGTTCAATGTAAGAGAAAACAAAATATTGACTAGCTGCTCACTGATTGTACTCCAGTCTATGCATTTCGTCACATAACTCTGGCATTTCTTAATTTCTGAGTGCTTGACTTTGCCTCTTTAATAATGTTCCTTTAACACTGCTTTATGTGTTAAATCTCTTAGTGTATATTTAAATTGTACATGGTGGCAGGGGAGGCTCTGCTAGTTCTAAATGTTCACAGACATCCTTGTCTTAGGTAGGCATGTGTGCCATCAGCAGAGAGAAAGGCCAGCAGCAACACCATCCCACGATTCAGTTGAGCTTCCTAAAGAGATGAGATTGCTCTTTCTTCCTAAAACAACAGTTTGAAGAGTTTTAGGAAGAAAATAGTAGCTCTCCAGATTGTCTGAGATGCTTTTCCTGACAGTTACAACATTTGCTCACCTGGACCCAAAGAAATTAATGTGAGCCATTCCATTGACTTAGTAGGCATTGGATGAGACCTGGTAGAGATGAGAAGGAATTGTCAGTGGAGGTTCACAGACTGTATCTTGCTTCCTGTATATTACCTACATCCCTTGAACTTTCATCCAAAACACACTGCACAATCCATTGTCTACACCCAGATCCTAATATATAACCACCTTTGTTCCAGTCCCTCAGACAGAGACAGGCACTTTCAGGATCTCTATCAAGCATTCTTAAAACTACAATATCCATCTGGAGTAGAGAAGAAACAGATTGATAGAGCCAGATGCATACCCAGAAGTCAACTACTACAGAAGAAGCCCAAGAAAGAGAACAACAGAATGCCACTGGTCATCACCTACAAACCCCAACTCAGACCTCTACAGTACATCATCAAAGACCTTCAGCCTATTTTACAAAAATCCTCACCCACTCTGGCTTTGAGTGGCAGACCTTCCTTGTTTACAGACAGCCCCCCAACCTTAAACAGATACTCACCAGCAGCTACAGACCTAACAGAAACGTTAAAGCAGGCTCATATTCCTGCAACAAACCATGTTGCCAACTTTGCCCACATATCTGCACAGAAGACACCATTACAGAACTTAATGAAGCCTAATACTCTATCAAGGGCTCATTCACCTGCTCATCCACCAATGTGATTTATTCCATTGTGTGCCAGAAATGCTTCCTCCGCCTTCCTCCTATATGCTGTTCTCCACTTTGATTTGCTATAGCAGTCTGACCTGATCCTATGACTTACACTTCCCTGAATTTATTTTGCTCCCATTCTGTGAGTTCCCCAGCTTCAAGCATCTGACAAAGTGGGATTTTCCCACATGAAAGCTCATGCAATAAATTAGTTCGTTTTTAAACATGTGCCAGACTCCTTGCTTGTTTTTGCTGCCTGTAATGGTTCACACACCTTTACTGGTGTTCCAAGTACAGTACAAACAGAGCTGTATTAATGGAAAAGTCTATGAACCCTCTTAATTTATGATTTTATGAATTTCATTTTATTTATTTATGAGGTCATAAAACTTATATGTATCCTGTGTACCTAAGTGTAAGACCAGGAAATATTGTTCACAATTCTACATTTTTATTTAGTAACACTTGACATCCCTTCCTTTGAAAGTGGTTTGAGTGGTTTTCACACAACTTGACTGTTTTTAGATGAACACAAGTGTGCTTGAACTACAATGTGAAAATGTAAATTAACATACTTACCACTGAGCTGTTGCTCAGACTGGTAAAGAGTAACCATTCCTGTTATGCTAATTTGCAAATCATGGATTCATGTAGCAACCACTGCTACTCAAGTGGGGATGCTGAATGGGAGTGGGGATTTTTAAAGAAGTAACTTCAAGTAAAGAACAAAATTCCAAAGATTAACATGATTTTTTTAAAAATTGAGAAGTCCATACAAGAATTGTGAAGTGATTGGAAAAAATAACTGGAAGTAATGGTTTCAGAGGGGTAGTTATTTTAGTCTGTTATCAGCAAATGATGAGGAGTCCTGTGGCACTGTAGGTTAACAAAAATTTGGGGAAGTAGAAGCTTTCATGGGTTGGAACCCAATCAGATGTAAAAAGATACATTTGATTATGTGGGTCCCAATCCATGAAAACATATGCCCCCCCCCCTCAAATTTTTTGTTAGTGTTTAAGGTGCAACAGGACTCCTCATCATTTAGACAGGGAATAATGTGACCTCTCTAAAGGTGATATGTTGAAAACTTGTGTAAGCAAGGTCAGAGTGGCCCTCTCCTGATCAGCCAGCTGAAAGGACACTTAATTTGCATGCAGTCTCTAATTTGCTGGAGTGCAACTAGGAGCTCAGCATGGCTATGTCTACACTACAAAAGCTAAGTCAACTTTACTAAGCCAACTTAATAAAGTCTACTTAAAGTTGACTTTAAGTAGACATTAAGTCAACTAAGTGAGGCCACATTTGCATTAAGTCAAGTTTATAAAGTCGATTTAAATGGCCCCATTGTATTAAGTCAACTATATTAAGTCGACTTTAATGGCCACATTGTGTTAAGTTGACTTAAGAAAGTCGACTTAACCCTTAAAGGAGCCCTTAAGTCAGCTTAATGAACTCCAGATGTGGCCAGGGCTTTGCTTATGTCAACTTAAGCTCATAGTGTAGACATACGCCATGATTACACTGTATCTGAATTAGCACATCTTGGTGCTGCCCATGATGGGAAATGGCCAGCCTGGATGGTATTGGGTTACAAATCACTGTAGTGGTAGTTGCAGGGGTAATGAAGTGTTGTCCCCTTATAGTATGAACAAATGGCAGCAGAATTGTACTTAGCGTGTTCTGATGAAAAAAATCACTCTCATCTGAACAAAGCTCAACAAAAGAGGATTTTGGATGCTAGAGCGCTGTGGGACCAGCAGGGAAAGGCTAGAGGATGTCTTCCTGTTGAGTCTGCACCAGCCCTGATGCATGGATTGACTACCTCTGTCCTCTGTTAAAATGAAGAATTAATGATTTCTCTTGTGGTGTTTTGTTTTGTCAAAAGTAGGAACAATGATTTCATGAGACAGCAAAGGTGGCTAGTCAAGCCCAGCAACTGGCTGGTGGTGAGATCTAGCAGAAAGGGCTAGCTGAGTCCTGTGACAGAGAGGTGGACAATGCAACTACAACAGAAAGAGAGGTGAAGGACACACCCACATGCTTTGGGTGGGATGGGTTCTGTTTATGGGTTCCTTTTTGTATTTATGAATGCTGTTTGCACTCTTTTCCCAAACTAGTACTGTGTTACTGCCTTCCATTTATTAAAAGGTTTATTTTCTACATTCAAACTCTCTGCTGGTGAGAGGGGGGAAGTAGTACCTTTTGGGGGTGCCCAAGGGATAGTATATGATTTCCCAGGTTACTAGATGGAGGTTTGAGCCAGTTTGGTGTTGCATCATTGAAAGGAACCCCTAGATATTGAACCTAGACCTTACTGCTATCTGCCAGAAGAGTTACACTTGCAGGTGGAAGAAAAGCCTATAAAAATACAGCAGTGTATTAGTACATGCAAAGCTGGCCAGAGAAAAAGGTTAAATGTTTTACACATCCTGCATGGTGGAGATAATTAAATGAAAATGAGGCAGGTTTGGATTGTCAAAGGTTCAGCTGTGTGTACAAATACAGATGTAGAAAACTTCCTGACTTCTGCACAGGTCATTGCAGGGAAGAGGAAAAATATTTTCAAAAAATATTCTTTAATTTTCTGCCCAGCAGTAAAGTCGTTGCATGTGATTAGCCTATTTACTCCCTCTGCCAACTGGAAATGTTTACTATTTTACATATAAACTTTTCTCCAGTAAGTCACATGCTTTTGCATAAGGATTTAATGATTCAAAACATCCTGAGTGACTCTGACTGTGAGCGGGGCACAGAATACCTACACTGCATGCTGGCTTGGATTACACATAGAAAACCACCTGGTAAGAACAAGGTTGCCTCTGATCTAGCATGCCAATTCACTTCAACTCTGGAGCAGTGTTCTTCATTTTGTGGTGGCAGCAGCACAATTCAGGGGCTTGGCCAGCATGAAATACTAGGATCCAAAAGCAGCAAGTGTTATTTGGGGATTTTGGAGCAAAAATCATTTTGATCCATTTTCGGCTGATCCCCTGACAGACAGAAGAGAAAAGCTCTCCTACCTCTCCTTAGCTATATACAACAGACCCATTAAATTGATGAGAAAGAGAAAATCAAAAATGCCATAGCAGGAGAATCACATCAAGCCAACTATATCCCTAATTATTGATTCAACACCAGATTGTAGCATATGTTGACCAGCTCATATTTATTTGCCAGTTTCTCAGTTTATGGGGCCAAATAGATGAGCAATTGTATACGTTTCAGCCACTTAAGAACCATACAGATGAAAACTTGGCTGAACTTGTGCTAGCTATCACAAATTACCTAAATGAAAGGCCAGATTAAGAGATGGTGATGACCTAAACTAAGTCAAGATTCAGAGGCCCCGTACCAAAAAATGAAGAGGAAAAAAAGTGTATTACATTAGAACACAAAGGGTGATGAAAAGATAAATAACCTGTGATATTTTATATATACACATAGGCAAAGATGCAATGAAAAACAATTAAATAAAACATACATCATGCAAAAAAGTTATTTGCATTTTCAATTTCAATATTGATGAATCTTCTTAGTTATCTCCAGCATATTTTTGAAGCCCCTCATAAAGTGAGGTCCTAAGCTTAGTTTATGCCTAAATCTGGCACTGCCTAAATGCTGTGGATGATTGTATGATAATAATAGTAATATATGGATTGTTATTGTTATGGTCTGCAGGCCCACCTCTCACATAAAAACACATGTTCCCTACATTTTCTGAGTCAACAGTATTAACAGTTGCTTAACTGCAGCCACTTTTGGGGAGGCAAGAGGGAAGGTTATGCTAGCATTGTACTTTCTGCTCTGCATCAACATATTGTTGGAAAACAATTTTCCACAATGTAAACACTGACACTAACCAGAGACTTTTGACTCTCAGTGTGTCAGATATGTGCTGTTGAAGTTGTGCTGATTCAATCAAGGCATTGTTTCAACAATAAAGCCGTATTCAACAAGCCTTGGAAGAACTGTCAAAAGATACAAATCAAGCTCCTGACACTCTTTTAGATGTAGCTTCTCTTCAGAAGAAAAAGGAAAAACTGAAGACAGCTTTCATGACATGCTATTGGGACACTGCTTGAGTGATTCAAACTGAGCAGCATTCAGCTACAGAATATAGACCTAGATCTAAGTACCATTGTTAATTGACTGTGTTCCCTGGAAACACTTTTTGCGATATCATATGAACAGTTTGAGGATTTTGAAATCAGTGCAAAGAAAATGTGCACTGCTACTTCTCACTTCTATTGATGAGCGCTGTCATCATAAAAGAAAACTGTTTGAGGATTACTCTAAAGAGGTACAGCCAGAACTTGAAGAAAGCCATTAGTTTTGTGTTGAAACATTTTTTGATCATAGTTGACCAACTTACAGCTTGTCTGCCTCACCGACTGAATGCTTACAATGAACAATATTCCGTGTGAACATTTTGGAGCTCTGTTTAAAATGGGTTTGCTGGATGTCTGGGAAGCTTAAGACATAGACCAAAACTTTCCTGTCAAACTCTTTTGGTTTCAGTTCTTTGCACAACATGAAATAAAATTTGCCATATGCACAGCATCAGATGCTACAGCACAGTCATCTTCAGGCTAACTTCCTAATGTTGACATCACCCTACGAGTTTTTCTCACTGTACTTGACCGACTGTAAGGAATACAAGTTGCATGCTTTTAATCAAGTATTTTGACTATAAACCCTGCATGAGTTCTATATAATTGGCTGAGCTGGCATAGGGAGGAAGACCTAAAGTCTAATTTTATTTAATTTCTGTCATAAACCCACACACTGTAACAACAGTCACAGAACCAACCATTGATGGACTGATTTCTGCTACCCTTCTTTGCATTAAGTAGCACCTTTATGAATGATTGGTCTTGTCAGGTTGAATAGGAGTGACAGAATTGGACCCTAGATGAATATTTTAACTATTTCCAATTTTAAATGCTCATGCTGTTTGTATAGTTATGAAGGCCAAAATTATAATATGATTTTTTTTTTAAATAACTAGATACATTCATGGAGGATAGGTCCATCAGTGCCTATTAACTAGGATGGGCAGGGAAACACCACCATGCTCTAAGATGTTTCTAGCCTCTGTTTCCTAGAAGTTGGGACCGTATGACAGGGGATGGATCATTTAATGACTGCCTATTCTGTTTATTCCATCTGAAGCACCTGGCAATGGCCACTGTCAGGATACTGAGCTAGATGGACCATTGGTCTTGCTCAGGTATGGCTGTTCTTATGGTCTTACAATTTTAAAAGATATGGATTTAATATCCATGAGAGGTGAGTGCAATAGTTCTAGAGGCTGAAACCTTTGATTAATCAACAAAGCAGGTGCAACATGACCACAACAATAACATCATCCTAGTGAGGATGGATCAACAAGTTTTCATTCATCTGCAGAGGCTTATACAAAGGATTAAATTTTTTCAAATGGTGTCTGTTGTTCTGTGATCTCATGTTACTTTGGGATTCTTACAGGTCAAAACGTATGTGATTCATCTTCATTCTTTCCATTCTTGAACTTCATGAAATAGGCATTAGCTGAAATTCAGTCTGAATCAGTAGCTAATAGCTCATCCTGCCCTTTACTAATCCAATAACATTACGGCAGTGTTGAGGGCTAGGGTATCATGTCACTTCATCCAGTCTAAAGGGAAAGAAAAAGACTCATCATGAGCATTGATTATGGAGTTATCTACTGAAAGTCAAATGGAATGGAAGAAGGGAACTGTGCCACTAGAGTTCATCCACAGAAATTTCTCTACAACTTTAGATGAGATAGACAAAGGATGTTTGGTTTGTTTTTGCAAAACTTAATCAGCTGGGCTTTAGTTCTCAAAAACCAAAGTAAGATGGTTCAGATCTGCGTTCAATTTTCTTGAGATTATTAACGGTTGGGTAGGGAATCTAGATAATAGATTTGTGGTTCTGACCATCTTCGTAGTGAGCAAAGGAAAGGTGCTGCTCATGGTGGGGTGTTTGTTTTGCAAAACCAGGGTGACTTCCATTTGAGTTTTATTTTATCCCAACCATCAAACTTGGAGGGGATTCAGACTCAGGATTTGAGTTTGTGCCCTCATCTTCACCTAAGTGTCCAGGGAAGGCACAGCCTTGTCCTGTGAGAAGAGCAGAAACAAATCCGGCCCCCATACTTGCTCAGCAATAGTACTAAGGTATCTTGACCCTCATTCTTTGCCCTGTTTGGCAAAAGATACAGTTTCATGTAGTTGATTTCTGGAAAACTAGAAGGAAAAGTGCTTTTCTCATGTCAAGCAATAGACAGACAGTTGTATTTATGGAAAGAAATAACTTGGCTAATGTCCACTTAAAAATGTTCTTGTCTTCCATACCAAATACACTTCCATGTTTTAGGGACTCATAGAAAGAACAGGTTAGAATCTGACATGGAGAATCTGATTGATACTGGTTTTACCTCCCTTCTGTAGCAGTGGTTGAATAGTGATGAGAATCACAAGCCCACAGGGCTTTCAGAGAATACAACTGGGGAAGGAAATACTGGTCTGTTGGTTTGGCATACTTATCAGAAACTCAGGCACTTAATTGTGGGAAGAGCTACCACTGTGTGATGGTGGATGGGAAGAGTTCATGTGGCTTTATGTACTACAGGTTATGTCTACGCTTACAAGTTATTTCAAATTAAGCCTCCTTAATTTGAAATAACTTATTCCCTGGCCAAGGAGGCATTTAATTATATCGAATTAAGTGGCTCCTTAATTTGAAATAAAGAACTGCTAATTAGATATAATAAACCTCCTTTTACTTTCAAGTATCACTTACTTCAAAGTTCTTAGTTCAAATTAAGCCATTTTAAGCCGTGGGATAGGCTTGATTTGAATTAATTTCCAATTTTTTTGCCTTTGCCTGCCTTCCCCTATTTTGAATTAGATAGTCTAGTCAAGACTCTCTACTTTGAATTAATAAAGCCCATTTTATTTCAAATTAGAGAGTCTTCACTGGATTCCTAAATCAAAATAACAACTTTGAAGTAGTGCTAATTCAAAATAATAACTTTGATTTAAATTTGAAGTAGTTAGTTTGAATTAATGACTTCAAATTAATTTTGTAAGTGTAGACATAGCCACAGAGATTTTACAAATCTGAAATACTTAATGTTTCCTTGTAGCTGACAGTGATCTCTGTTCTACAATGAGTGCAAAGAACTCAGATACAGTTGCTAGTACAGAGTCAAAATCCCCAAATCTGCTTTCATCTACCGTAATTATTTTAGTAAGACTGCAAGTTCTTTGAACAGTCTGACATAGAGACCTTGACTTGTATGGGGCCCCTAAGTACCATTGTCAGTGAATCTCTTGAAAGACAAGGGTGATCTTTCACAGGCATTTATTTTATATGAGTCATCTGATGACTAAGGAATCCAATCCTTGAGCCGCAGACGTTGCAGATGGTGTTGGAAGTCTGGACTGTGTGCTGCATCACAATTGTCTGGTCTTTCATTTCTGGCATTTTTCACCAATCAAGGTGAGGCAATCTTCATCAAAAGTGGTCATTCCTTCTCTAATGAGCCCTGTCTTGAGCTGCTATCTCCCAGCATGCAATGTTGATGCCACATCACTTGATATTTGTTTTGAGGGTGTTTTTGAAGCATTTCTTTTGATCTCTCCCTTTCCTGTCTCCATTGGTGAGTTGGACATAGAACAATTGTTTAAATAGGCATGCAGAGGCATGTGCGCGCAATACCCACTCCACCTCAACTGGTGCTGAATAATCAGGACCTCAGCACTCAAGATGTTGGCCTCCAAAAAATCACTGACACTACTGTGGCAATATTCCCACTTTATGCTGAGGATCTTTAGAAGAAAGTTCTGGTGCTGGCATTCCAGGTTTTTCAGGTATTTTCTGTGAGTCAGCTGTAGAGAGGTTTTGAGATTACCACCACTTTGGAAACTAACACAAGTCTAGTGTTTGTTCAGATATGGTTGTTGAACATCTGGCAAGACAGTCTGCCAAAGGCAAGGCTGGCACAGCAGACTCTGTGCTGAATCTTGATGTCTGTTTGCCCTCTGGCAGAGACAGCTGCCAAGATAGGCAAAGTGTTCTACATTTTCCAATTTCTCACTGTCAAAATCGATCTTCCTTGCTGGGTTCAGTGATTGGCTGGGAGCAAGCTGAAGAAGAACTTTTGTTTTGCTGAAGGTCAGCATTATTCCTTGACTTATGTAAGCTTCAAAGAAGCAGTTGAGGGAGGTTTGTAGTGTGCAATAGACAGCATAATCAACTGCATACTAGAATTCAGTTATTGCTGTTACTTTAGTTTTGGCACAGAGACAAGAGAGATTTAAGAGGTCACCATCAACCTGATATTGGATGCTGATGCCCCATGACAATCAGTTTTGGATAAACATTTTTAAAACTGTTAGGAAAATGGAAAATAGAGTCCATGCTAGTATACAACCTTGCTTTACTCCAGTTTGGAGGGCAAAGGGCTCAGAAATAGAGCCACTGCACAAGATGGAGGCAGTCATCCAATTGTGGAGGAATCTTACAATGGTGGTAAATTTGCTTGGGCAGTCAAACTTTGACAGGATTTTCCACAGAGCCTCCTAGTTGAGGAAGTCAAAAGCTTTGATCAGAATCAAAATCACTAAATCTTTCTTTCCTCTACCACTATTACTTTAATAAGATTGCAAGTTCTTTTACTGGTCTGGCCTCGACCTGGCTGGGTCCCTTGGCACTGCTGTGGCATCTAATATACTAGCTTTCTGTGAACTACGTAATACTTTGGTCTAATTTTTTTCGTTAGGTTCAGGTCATGTTTACATTGACGTCAGCAAAGTTGCTGTTAGGCTGATTTTTTTTTTCTTCCAGATCGACTGTGCTGTCATTTAAGACATACTCAGTCAATCTGGAGATTGACTTAATAAAACAACCCCCTCAAGTGGCATAGTCAAAAGGAATGCATTTCGTATTGGCACAGTGCAGTGAAGATGCCACACTAAATGGGAGGTAGGAAATTTTGCCAACAATGTAGACTGGCCCTTAGTGTGGGGGTGCTGGGCAGAGTTGGTGCCTTACGATATAGAAGCAGTCAGACTAAGTGATCTGATGATCTCTTCTGGCTTTGAACTCTAGGGTCTATAAATAATGTCAGGTAGATTTAATCCTAGTGGAGACTTGGAAGGTGAGGGAAGCAGACCTCTCCTGAAAATGGAAGCAAAATCGTAAGACAAGGCCCTTCATGCATGAAATCACATGGAGGCAGACATAGGTTTCAAAGTGAAAATGTTTCCAGCACTCAAAAATAATGTTCAGTGAATTGTTGGGTTTGATTTTTTAAAAAATTGATGGCAAAATTATGACTTGAAGTATGTGGCATTTCCTCTTCGTCAGTGAAGAAAGAAAGCTTCATCCTAGGAGGTCAAAAGAAAGTTCAATTACATATCATTCTTGCTTCAGCTACCTCCTGGTAACTGTGCTTTCATAACTGATCAATACTGTATTGTACCCAGTAGCTTTGCTACTGAACAAGGGTAGGGAGTGTGCAATGAGCTTTCATCCACTTGCATGCAGTGCTGTAGCTGGACACAACCGCAATACCTGTATTCTGTGAAACTCAGGAACCACTCCCTCTGTGTACTCACTGGGGAGAAGAGAAAGACAGAGGGACATTGGGGTCATGTCTAGACTCCCTAGAAACCAGTCAGTGAAGCTAGCCAGACGCACAGGGGGAAGTAGACTGCATGTGCTCAAGGCATAAAGTCTATCTCATATGACTAGTCAATATTTGCTGTGGAGGGGAAGTTTGAAGCAGGAATAGTGCAGATTGGCTCTCCCCAGAACAAGGAGTTTTCCCTTCTCCTGTGTGAATATGATTTCTGTGTCAGCTTAAATTGGTCCTGAAGATAGCACAAGGGCAGTATTTCTCAAAGACCAGTTGGTGGTGGTTCCTGAGATCTCCCCAATAAAGTTTAGGAAGGCAACAAGCCAGTCCCTGGTATCAAAAAGGATGACACAGACTGCACTAGAGCACCTGTGTAATGGGTGGGAGACTATCTGTGTCCATAGTTATTCCAGCAGAAGATGATTGTGGTACAATAGGAAAAACAATGAGAATCTTATGGCGCTTTATAGGCTAACAGATTTCTTCAGGCATTAAAGCTTTTGTGGGCTCCAACCCACTTCAGCAGATGCAAGAAACATCTGACAAGGTGGGTGGGAGCCCATGAAAGCTTATGCCTGAAGAAATCTTTTAGTCTATAAGGTGCCACAGGACTCTCATTGTTTTTGCTGTACACAGACTAATATGTCTACCCCTCTGGAAATTTGTACATAGGAGATTTATTAAAGACTATAAGAGCCACAGGAGTGGAGATTCCAGGTAATGGTATTAGGGAAAGAGGTACAAATGGCATAACTGTAAAACTAATATCTATGGATTGCTCTTTGATTTCTAAAAAAAACTTCTTCAAAGCATCTGACGATGTGGGATTTTCTCCCATGAAAGCTCATGCGATAAATAAATGTGTTAGTCTTGACGTACCACGGGAATCTTTGCTTGTTCTGCTGAACTAGACTAACACAGCTGACCCTTTGGCTCTGCTTTCTGTGTATGATTTTTGTCAAGCCTATCTCTGATGTTGCCCTTAAACCACCTGCAGTGCAAATAGAACATCTCAGCCTTAGTCTGTCAGTGTTCCATGCCATTTTATTTTAAGCCAATGGCACCAAAAATAACAATAAGGATACAACATTAGTGCCATTTACATTTCAGTTTTGATTATTCAGGCAAGTACTGCTATTATGTTTCACTTTTCTCCTCCTCCAGAAATCAAGAGGCACTAGAAGAGCAACAAAAGTATGCTAGAGATGTCTCGTATGAGTAATTTGATTTGGAATGAGATTCTGACCTTCCCCAAAGTTTGGGCATGTTGTAGTTTGGGCCATTACATGGAGAATTCTGAGTTACGAAATTCATACCTGGATCTAGATCCAGATTTCTTTATTGTTTGGATCCAAAGCTCCAGGATAGGACCCTCTGTTAATGAAATACATATTTTCTGGTTCACATATTTCAGAAAATAGACTGTTCATTTTAGAATATTTTAGCTGTTGTTTGGACCATCATTCCATGGCATACAGGAATAGAACTGCATTTGGGTGGTTAATGGAGTGAATACTGGATCTAAAGTTTGCCTCTTTTGCTGTGAATTTATGACCATCAAAGCCTTTAAATGACAGCATATTCAGATTTTCTGCTTTCAGTAATTTGTGGCACTCTTTCCCATTTGCTAGAAAAGTACTGCATCTGTTCTTGTTTATATGATTGTGTGGCAGCTTAATAACATGCAGAACTTCTAATAAAATTCTAATGTTGTCAGCTCAGTTCCAGTCTGATGTTCACGTACTTTATAAATGTGTACAGATCCTCAGAATGTTGTTTTAATTAAAATTGTGGTACTTTACTCATAATAGGGTAAATATTTTTGGTTTGCTATTTTGCAAACAAGACTGGAACAAGGTATACCACTTTCTAGGATGCAGAACTCTGTGATTCATCCCTTTATGCAAACACCAGATTGCTCTTCTATAAGTACCAAGAAAGCTATGTATCGAGAAAATGCAACAGAAAGTGATGCAAAAAAAAAAAACATTGATGAACCATTTTGGCAAAAGGTCTTCTTGCACTTCAAGCAAGAGACTGAAATGCACTTTAAAAAAAATACACATTAACAAAACAGAGTCGGCTGAGATCCAGCCTCAGTTACTTCCCTGTGATCCATCTCATGGCAGAATTACCCCCTATGTCTCAGCACACCAGATGATGTATGGTCCTAGCAATTATTTAATAATCGTAATACCCATTTAAAAATCAAAGATCTCAGTTCATCCTTTTTAGCGTGTCACATTATTGCATTGCTTTAGGGATTTGCCAAATTGCCCTTTACTGGAGCAATATGCCTCCCTGTACAGAAGAGGTACAGCAAAATCAGCAGTGCTAACTCCACCACATTGCCCTGCCTACCAACATCAGCTATGGACTGCAGGTTACCTCTGAGGATGATGGGATAATTCAGTCTACTTGGCCCTCTCCTAGGACTGCTAGTTGCTCCTAACTGCTTCTGTCATTTCTGTGAAGTGGCCACCTCTCTTCTATTTTGTTGGATTCCAACACAGCATCATTGTGACATTGGACTGACTATTCATTAGGAAGCGTTCTTATCCCTGAGCTTCTTTCACACATGTGATCTGAATAGCTGTCAAGTCGTATTGACTTTCTCAAAGATTTATTGGTGAAATACTTTATTTCCCAATACCTGCTCCCTAGCTAATTTGCTTCCCAGAAAAAGCTTTTCTTAATTACAACTCATCACACTAATAATTTTCCCAAATTAACAACATTTAGAGATGAAATAAGAATCCTAAGTGATAGTTTATAAGAGAAATCTTGGAAAAGAAGAGGTTCTGAGATGTAGGTGAGAGATCCTGTTTAAATAGAACAAATAGTTTAAAATATTACATTCAAAGTGACTGCAGATGTTAGGATGGAAGAAAGAGCTAGACATAGTCAATTGCCTCTGCTTTGATTATTCAGATAATTGCTGTTATATCAAAGGGTGGGAGATTCTTCTATACATGTCAAACTTTAGAGAATTAGAGTGTCTTTCCAAGTACAAGGTAGAGCCAGAGTTTGCTACATCAAGGCCCTCCAGTGAGGTGGAGTTAAAATGGCTCTCCAAAGGTTTGGTTTTTTTTCCAAGCCTGTCCAAGGAGATTTAGAAAATCTCACAGAAATGTAAGGCTGGAAGAGACTTCAAGAGTCCATCTAGTTCACACCCTCACCACTCCTGCTGAGGCAGGTCCAAATCTACCTAAACTATCACTGGCAAGTGTTTGTCTGACCTTTTCTTAATGAGAGGGGAGAGACCCTCTATTTGAATGGACTTTGTGACTCACTCTCTTCTCATGCGTATATATACCAAACAATCTGCAGTTTCCATTTCATGCATCTGATGAAGTGGGATCATGCCCACAAAAGCTTATATGATAAATAAATGTGTTAGTCTTTAGATGTGCCACAGACTCCTTGTTTGTTTTGTTGTAATAGCAGTCACTGGAGTCATTTAATAGTGTCTCTTATCACATAATAGGAATATGGCCTTCAGCAAACCTAGCCCATGCCATGATTAAGTCTCTTAATAGCTCCCCTGGCTGTCACACCTTTTATTTATTAGTATCAGCCACCACTTAATTCATTTCAGTTCCAAAAGGCTTCACTAAATAGATTTTCAAATTTCAGAAAAGACTTTATACATTTTATTATCCTTTTTAATATTCAAATCTTTGTTTTCCTAAGGTAATAGGTGGTCCTCTACAGTTATATGGCTCCATGCTGTCTCACTTTATGGCTAAGGGGAGGGATAGAGGTCTAAAATGTAGAATGTAACAAAGTGCAGCACATTGGTTCCAGTGATTTTTAAGACACTTATATTCACCATTTGCTATTGGTTTTCAGGCAATAACCAGCAGTAAGCCTTATAATTTTCATGGGGTTAATGGACAATTGAGGATGCAAGGAAAGATCTGACACTAGATTAACTTGTTGCTTTTTTACTTTTGTTTTATTATCGTCATTAATAACTATAGATGCATCATTAATAATCCTACTACATGGGATGTATTGTAAGGAATGAGGCCAGACCACGCAGCCTAAAAATCTAGCTGACTTTAATGCAGCCAGAGCCCTTACAGAAGCACCTGCCTCTCCTAGCCTGGCAACAGGCACCACCTCTCTTTCAATCCTGTTTCCCAAGTCTCTCTCTCAGACCACAGCCACCTGCAACTCGGCTATTCTGGGAAAGGAAACTCATTGCAGTGCGCTTGTCTTTGTTATGATTTTATGAAAACTACATCTTGTCAAACCAACTTTTACCTTTTGTTGCAATTATAAATTTGGTTAATAAAGGCATCTGACAGCCTTCTGAAAGGTGCTTGATTTAGCATGTTGATTAGACATTCTCATATATGAAAAGCACTTACCGTAATCAATGTAGCATCTGTTAAAGGGATTAAAAACTGGCTACCTGCTAGAGCTCAAAATATTCAAAGTGGAGGATTGTGAAATGGGGATAATTTTTAGTGCCATCTAGCAGAGATCTGCTGTTCATGCATTGCTGTCAAATATCTTTATCCTGTGACCTCATTACTTGTGTAGGTACTCTCTCTCTGAACTCTCTCTGAATTTAACTGGGAATATCCTAGCTGGAAAGGTCCTGACTGCTGCAGTTATTGTCTTCAATTCTACAGCTCCCATGATGCCTTGGAAGAGAGAGACTTCTACTTCCGGGGATGACGGGAGCCTCATTTTCATGCAGAGGCAGCATGTGGTGGGCTCTATATTTTGTGTGGAGCTGAGATCTGGGGTCAGGGGATGGTAGATCACTTTGTGAAGCATTGTCCAAGCCAGGAGCTGCTGCTGAGAAATTTCAGGGGCCTAGACCAAGAAAGGAGCCATGGTGGAATCTACTGCTGGTTTTCCCTGGAGCCAGGGCAGAGACTGGCTGTGATCAGAACTGACTGAGGCTGGCATGAATGAAGGCAGTGGGAGTAGCCAACACCTCTGTTGTTTGGGAAAGGGCTTTCATGCAGAAAGAGAATAGCAAAAAGACTTTAAGGTGTTTGAGTCTGGAGAGAAATGAATTGGTTTTATTGTCTAACCAGGATCAAGAGCTATTGATTCTGCTTGTAACTATTCCCATTTTCACAGAAATTGTGCAGCTTGGAATGACCCCAACTTAGAAACTCTCTGCCTCTTGTTGCCTTGTCTGGACTGATTTACTGGATCAACAGAGTCCTGGTGACCCCAGTTTCAAGATCTTCAAGTACATCCATGTAAGAAAATATCTATAACTCTGAGCAGAATACACTCAGTGTAAATGTAAGTTACTTAAATTTCATTTACCACTAATAGTGTAAACAGCTTTTCTTTATTTATTTATTGAAGTGCCCCCTACTGATTTCAAGTGGTTGTGACATTTTAATTAATCTCAGTCTGCTGTATCATGTTTCTCTAAAATGTTACGTGAATGTGTGTTAACCCTAAGAATACACTGTCTGTACATTGTTTATAATAGCTATTTTTGGGATTGCACAGATTAACTCAGGTTTATTCCTGGAAATACCCAAGGCACACGTATGTGTGTGTATGGGGACCAGCCAGGTGGAGGCACTGCCAAGATTAATTATCTTTATAAGTTAAAGGACTGAAGCAGAGCAGGGAGGAGGGTAGAGAATTTCCACCTATCCAACATCACTATGGGGATACTCTGGATCTCCTTTACTAGTAAAAACACCAAGCTCTGGTGCACACAGATGAGCTTTGCTTGCTTCCAAGTAACTCAGGAAAGCAAGCAGGGGTATGTTTGCAAATAACACACAAATTGGTGAAGTGTAGAATAATAAAATAGTACTTTCTAATTTTGCCAAAATACCAAGCAAAAGGGGATAATGTTAAAGTCTGAAAGATATCAGACACCGTTATATTGTCTATTATCAAACAGCATGCTCACAAATTTTTGTCTTGTTCTCCTTCAGAATTTCTCTGATTGTTTCTGCAATATGATCTAAATCAATGACAGTCAAATGCTACATTTTGATCATTGCCTTCAGTGCTCTGATCTGACAGACCCAGCCAATACATATGCTAGCTGCCTCCAGAATAGCTCATTGTTGCTTCAAAGACAGCTGCGAGTTCCTGAAGTGGACATAATCTTTTGGGACTTAAATAGTGTATAATTTTAAAATCTTTTCTAAATAAATCAAACATTTTATTATAGGGATCATTCTGATAGCCAACAAAAGCCTGTCTACTTTTCCAGGTTAGAGGAGAAGACCAGTCAATGTGTCTGAATATGTCCATTAGGTTGCAGATCCCGGTGGAACAGTATAACAAAAATAATTGCCCAGATTTCAGGAATGGAAGGAGTTTGAGCCATCATTCTGTTGCCAAAATCTGAGACACAGTTGCTTTAGAAAGAGTCAGTCTTTTCCTTTGGTAGAAGTAATAAACTCCAATAATTCTTTCAATCCCATTACAAAATTCTTAGATGGAAGGATGATTTATCATTTTTAGGGCTCTGAGGGAGTAATTTTTGGCAGCTGTAGACTCAAGTTAACCTTACAAGTCTCACTAGGCATGCAGACAAAAAATGGCATTTTCACTCAGCACTAGAATTTTAGAGTACAGCTTTAAATTACTTGTGTGACCCAAAAAGTCTGAATGTGAATAACAGTTGTCAGATTACTGGCAGGCAAGTTGGCAGATGGGATTTTTTATCTGAGATGAAATGGGAAAGATTATGTTCTGCACTCACTTCAGTTGTGGAAAGCAATGTGGTTTTGCTCTCAAAAGATCCATGCAGTTCACACTGACATTAATATGTGATAATCACCAATCTTGGTTTGAGGATGAGGCTCAAGGAGTTTGAAATCACAAAGTGAAACTCGGGCAAAACTATTGATGTCAAAGTCTATGTCCAGCAAAAAAAAAAAACCCACAGAGTCATGTGGCACTTAAAGACTAATACATTGATTTTTCTCATGAGCTTTTGTGGGAGAAAATCCCACTTCATCAGATGCTTCGAAGATGGGGGAACTTACAGAAAGGAATAAAAATAAATCCAAGGGAGTGTAAAACATAGGATCAGGTCATACAGTAACAGCAAATCAGAACAGATGGCAGTGCTCAGCAACTGGTTTTTGTTTTTTGTTTTGTTTTGTCTTGTGATTTCTGATATCAGTTTTGTGTTCGTTTATTCTTTTGTGCAGGGGTCATCCAGTTTGTCCGATGGATAAGGAGTTGGGGCATTTCTGGCTCCTGATGACATAGACCACACTAGTAGATAAGCAGGTAAATGAGCCTTTGATGGAGTAGCTGTCTTGATTAGGACCTATGATGGTATCTATTGTGCAGATATGTGGGCAGACTTTGGCAGCATGGTTTGTTACAGGGGTGTGTGCCTGCTTTAATGTTTCTCTTGTTAGATCTGTAGTTTCTGGTGAGTATCTGTTTAAGGTTGAGTGGCTGTCTGTAGGCGAGGAGAGGTCTGTCTCCCAAGGTTTGAGATAGTGAGGGATCATCTTTTAGAATAGGTAGGCTGTAGGTCCTTAATGACATCTGACTTGAGGGTTGTATGTGGTGACTAGTGGTGTTTTGTTGTTTTCTTTCTTGGGCCTCTCCTGCAGTAGATGACTTTGGGGTACCTGTCTAGCTATGTCAGTTTGTTTTCTTACTTCGCCAGGTGGGTACTGTAGTTTTAAGAATACAGATCCTCAAGATGTCTGTCTCTGTCTGAGGGATCAGAGCAAATGCAGTTATATCTTAGGGCTTGGCTGTAGACAATGGATTGTGTGGTGTGTTCAGGATGGAAGCTCAAGGGATGTAGGTAACTATACCAATCAGTAGGTTTTTGGTGTATAGGGTGGTGTTGATGAGTCTGTCCCTGATTTGTACTGTAGTGTCAAGAAATTGGATCTCGTGTGTGGAATGTTCCAGGCTCAATTTGATTGTGGAGTGGAAATTGTTGAAATCTCTGTGGAAGTCTTCAAGAGCATCCCTGCCATGGGCCCAGATGATGAAGATGTCATCAATGTACCACAGCTAAAGGAAAGATGTTTTGGGATGAGACTTGAGAAAACAAAACAAAACAAAACCAAAAAAAACAAAAAACCAGTTGCTGAGCACTTCCATCTTCCTAATCACTTGATAAATGATTTGTTAATGACTGTACTCAGAGATGTAATGGGACCTCGAGACTTTAAAGAGAAACAGCTAAACTGGAATTAATATGTAAATTAAATGTTGTGAAAGCAGGATTAAATTGAGACTATAGGTTCTTTTCCCATTACAAAAGGCAATTTGACTTCAGCCTTCCCAGGGTTTGAACCTAAACAACTGCTCTGATTTGCTGTTACTGTATGACCTGATCCTATGTTTTATACTCCCTTGCCATCAGACTCCTTGTTCATTTTGCTGGACTAACACAGTTACCCTTTTGGAACTTAATGTTGTAATGAAACGGATGGACCTACATTGGAACAGCCCGCTGTAGGCAGACCAAGGGAAATGAGAATTCTACCCTTTCTGTGATATGTGGGATATCACTCACAAAAGCAGTCAGTCCGTCTATGCTCTCCACTTTTGGGATCGGTAAGACTACTGCCTCCTCCTCCACCGCCCTTCCTGAGAAGGACCAGGACTCTGAAAAGGTACAATCTCTGTAGTGTTTTTCTTTGTAGTACATGGCTTCTCAGTGTATCCTATGCAGGACCTGTTATTGAGTTCTAAATGGTTTGGGGTTTTGTTTTGTTAAACCATAAACCAAACCTAGGTCAGACCAAAGCTGAGTCCAGACCTTCCCCCACATATGTTGACAGCCAATAACTCCTCGAATGGAAATTATCTGAAAAGAAGGAGGGTGCATATGTATCTGGTTTTGTTACAAACACATCTCACAGCATTGGGGCTAAGGTGATCCTTTAGAGCAGTGGTTTCCAAACTTAGGGTCAGAACCCAGTACTGGGTCGCAGGCACTCAGTTACTGGGTTATAGCACCCTCTGCTGCCACCACCAAAAGACTGGAATGCACTGCTCAAAGATATAATTGTTTGGTTGCAGGCATAAATGATTTTTTTCAACTGGGTCCTGAGGAAAAAAGTTTGAAAACCACTGCCTTGCAGTGCACACTGCCCAAATTGAGTTAGTGGAAAACAAATCACATGTATTGTTTCAATTTTTTTTAAAACATCCTCTCTTTGATAGAGCAGAATGACTGGCTGAATGTGATGACATAAATTTATAGCAGCAGCAGTGAGTTTTCATCAGTGCATTGACATCTGGCACACAGGCAAAATATAGAATATTTTCTAGCACTCATTGCTGGAAGGCACATGCATGCTCCAGAGACACAAGGAATGATCTTGTCATTCAGCTGCTAATAAGGCTTCTGATTGTGCTAATATTTTTTTCGTTTTTGTCACTTTGATTTTGCTTTATGCCACTGAAAACAATATCTTCCAGTCATGTTGACATAAAGGACAGCGACTTATGGGCTCCTCTTTGTATAATTATCTCGTTTCACAAGTACAATACAGAACACTTCTTTACATGTGCTGTGTGTGTTTTATGTGGTAAGTAAGAACTAATCCATCTTAAATAGGGGAAGGAAACATGTTGGCTTGGTGAGATCACCCCTCATTCAAGAACTCGACATGTAGGGGACAAAAATTAAGAGTCCTCACTTAGAAAGCATCAATCCTTTGTAAAGACAGGGATGGGGGATTGAGCAGGGCATCCTGCTCTATGAAATGCAATGTGCTTTGGCCTTAAACCTGCAGGTCCCCCCAAGAGCTGTGCAGAATGATCACTAGAGACTAAGGTTGTCTGTGCAGAAAATCCCTGTTCCTCTGTACTGTTCCTGGCATCCTCTGGCTTCTGCAGGACTCCTTCACTAGCCATTATTTTTTACAAGAGCAGGGTGGAAACTTGAGACTTCATTTTGGAGGAGTTTGGGGGTGGGGGGTTTGAAACGTCTCCCATTCTGAAACCAGCACATTTTGAAATTTGCAGCAAAATGAAATTTTGAAAAAGAATTCATTTGGGAATCAATTCCTAAAGGTTTTTTTTTTTTAACAAAGTCATAATGTTTTGTTCCACTTATTTTTTCAATTTTCTATTATGCATTTTTAAAAATTGAATGAAAAAGTCACTTTGAAATACTGTAATAAAAAATTAAAAAGTTCCAGTCCAAAAATGTCAAAACAGACTTTATAGAAACTCCCTCTGTCAATTTTATTTCCAAAATGACTCATCAAAGCTGACCCATTTTTACAAAGCACTTTTCTTTCAACAAATTGGCATTTCCTGATAGAAAAACATTCCATGGGAAAATTTACTGCCAGCTTCCCTCACTCTCATCTACCTCTGAATAGGGGTTGGGTCGGTTTCAAATATTGTGAATTCATTGGACACATACCAACTAGCTCACCAAACAGTGCTGTCAGCAAACACCTCTCTATAATGTATGTGCAATTTTTTTAAGTGCACCCTTCAATGTGTAGATTGAGGAAGATGCAATCATAACTTTCATTAATAGCTTTAACCATTGGTTGTTCCCTCTCTATGTGTATTCTTTTAATGCAAATGGTCATGCCTTCAAATATCAGGAAATTGTAACATGGTTGGTGCACTGTCTTGATTTAATTCCACATAATTTGATGGGATGAAGGAAGCACGCTCCTCGTTGCCTGCATAATTTTGCCTCAGCTTAACTGTTCCTTCAAAATTGGTCTTCACTTGTGAGATGCATATAAGCTTCCCTTGCACATGTTCACACAGAAAGTGATCTATCAATAAAAGTAATTCCATCTTGGGTTTACTTCAGTTGATCTTAAGCAATGCAGAGGAATGAATCACTACAGTGGCAAAGGAGGATTATAGCGGCTCCACTTCCAGCTATAGAAATTCTTTAAAGAATCTTAAAAGAAATGTAAGCACGACCATGTATTTATCCTCAGCTGTAGACGGGGAATGACTTTTATACCACTAAAGATAGATTAACTCTCAAAAGCTGCACGAATGGATTAACACTCTCAACTCTCAATGGCTATAATTTATCAATAACACCGAATAGATTCATATGAACTCTCCTCTTTCTTTGTGGATCTACCTTGTGGCCAAAATCATGATACATCTTCTGAGCTCCTATAGCAGACCAGCCTTTCTTCCAAATAGTTCTGTGGCTGAACGGTATTGGTCTGTCTTTCAAGGCTGGTCAGAGATATGTTTGGCTGAATGTTGGAACTATAGGGGAAAGTTTAAGTCATGACTGTTTCATTATGAGTAATGTATTATAACAATAAATGGTGCTTATACAGCACAGCAATCTGAGAATGTCAAATAAATTTAAGGATACGAAGCCTTACAACACCTCTGTGATGTAGAAAGAGCACTTCTAAGTACTTCTGTGGTTCTGGGTCTCAGTTATTTGTATTCAAAGTCACACAGCAAGTCAGTGGCAGACCTGGGAGTATATCTCCCATGTCCTGAGTCTCACTTTCAGTTTCTAAACACTACGCACTCTCTCCTTAAAGAAGGGGAACTAAACTCTGTGAATATCCCAATCCTGTGCTTTATGTAACAGTGCAAAATAGTGCTCTGTCTTCTTCATACTTCACTTCAGATTCACAAAGAAATGTCTTTTCACTCATGTGATAGCTAACTGAAAGTTTCAGTACCTAGAAATGGATCATTACAAAATCTTTTTCTTTCATTAGTAAACAGGATGAAACACTCTCTCAGACCCTAAATATCTACTACCCTTTTAAAGCATGACTTTCGCTATCTTCTTTCTCTTTAAATGGTGCTGATCTATTATATACAAAATGAGCTAGAAAGCTTTCTGCTTTGATGCTGCATCCCTTTTGCTTACATGATCTCAAGCACATGTGGAGCTCTTCAGGGTTACATCAAAGAGTATTATCAGGTTGATGCATCAAACAGGTAGTGATGGAGCAACACTTTTAAGAGCTAATACATCAGTTTCCTCCTCACCTTCATATCTGAAGAGATTTCAAAGAAAAAAGTGGTGAGACTTCTGAATAAACAATAAACAAATGGAACACCTTCTGCAACAGGGGGGAGGACTCATCTTCAAACAACTTTTACTATTCATCCAAAGAAATACATTTAATATACTTAAAAAATATCATTCAATTAAGAGTGGTTACCGATTTAGTTCAGCTCTTTAGAAGTAACATCAGTTTTGAGGAGTGGTGAAATGACAGATAATAATATTTAATTATTCATGGTAATTGCTTACATTTAAATAAAAAACCTTGGATTGTCTCCCAACACCCAACAAATGGAGGGATACAACTCCATGCTGTTGTATGGGAGAGTGACTACCAAAGTGACAGTGGTTCCTGCATGACAGCTACAGTTTCCCTTCCCTATACAACAGATTCTTGGTCATCATGAGGTTGAGAGAGCTGCAGCTGCTAAATGACACAGCACCTTCTTGCACCAGAGGGACAATCCCAAGAGAATTCTGTGAGAAGAATGTCAGGAGTTTTCCTTCCCTGTATCTCCCTGCCTAGGCCTTTTCAGAAGGTCATTGCTTTGTAGTTAGACCAGGTCTACTATTAATGAGACAGCATGAGAGTCATTTTAGTAGCTGTTTTGTTCCCTGTATGGAATGAGTTACCAGTGTTAGTGCCAGTTTCCAGAAGGCAGGTGTTCATATCATATAAAGTACGTGTCACAGATCTACAGGATCTGCTATGCCCCAGCACTGAAAGAGTCTCTTAAAGTTAACTCTGGCAAATCACTGATGAGTCCTACTTTTCCTTTAGGGTAGACCACACTGCTTCACCACTTCTTAGACCAAGCCTCTGGGCTCTAGCACTCCAGTCCTGTTTCATACCATGAGCTTTGCCCAGAGTCCAGTTAAGGCAGGCTCCTTGTTCAACAGTTGCACATTCCTCAGGGTTAAATACGCCTCAGCAAGTATCTGCAGTGACACCAAGCAGCCTTTTCAAAACAGTGTAGGATTTGTTAGAAAACTGGAACACAGCACTAGAAATCTGTAGGTTGGCATAAGAAATAAAAGTTCAAACATTGTCCTTTCTGGTGCAGTCAGAGCAAACCACCAGACAAGCTGTAGGAGCTTCCATCTAAGACTATGTCTCTCTATGATACCTCCGTCAGTCTCAGAAGAGAACAGATAGCTTCTATTCCCTGGTGTTCACATCTCCATCCTTTGTTTTCAAGGCCCTGCCATCCTGAATTCACAACTGTAACCTCCCCCCCCCACACACAAACACACACACACACTGCCAGGGCAGCCTACTGTTGAGTGTCAGTTGTTGAGTCATTGGCTATGTCTCCTTCAGAAAGCTTAGTTTGGACTTCCTTTGTCCGAACTAAGCAGGTCCCAGTTAGTTCAAACTAACCATGGCTTTTTAATTCGAAATAAAAAGCGCAGTTAGTTCAAACTAAGGCATCTACATCATGCTAGTTTAAACCAAAGTTCAAACTAAGTGCTAAGTCCAAACTAACCATTTGAACTAACTAGTTTGAACTAAGCTTTGCCTAGTTCAAAGTAAGCAATTTTTTAGTTTGAATGAGGCAATGCCTAGTGTAGACATGGATTAAATTAGTCTGGACTAAGCTTGCTTAGTCCTAACTAATTTGCCAGTATAGACGTAGCCTTTGGAGCATGTGTTGTCTCTCTAGACATCTTGTTGATCTGGGTCTGTTTCTACCAGTTCCTTAATGACAAGGTGAAGTACAGAGGCAAATTGAGGCACCTATAGGAAACCGCCCCCCCCCCTTTGTCACAGTAGATCAAAAATGGCACCAGTCACTGTCTGAGAACCAGGTGAGCAGGGAGGCAAACTTATCTGTAAGGACTCATGGAGACTGGCTTACTCCTAAGCAACATCTTCTTCCTTTGCAGGCTCCTGTTATCTGAGACTACTTTTAGTTTACACTGAAAGCTGACTTGGACTTTCCTTTAAATCTGGATATGTTAGTGAGGCATTTTGGGAAATTTGTGTTGATGTTGACCATGATATTGAGCTATTCTGTCAATAAGCAAAGGATTGTTAGAAACATCAAATTTACTTCAAAATACAAAAATTTTAAAAGTGCACTCAATTTTTTTTTAAAATTTGCGTTGCTGTGGCAGAACTGTCTCAGCTAACACCCCATTCTGGAACATTTTATCAGAGATATTTTATACAGTACTTTTCTGTGCAGTTTCACAGGTGGCATCATGGTTTTTACTACCATGTACATTTAAATAATATTTTTACATTAAATAAAGTTGAGGTACTCCCATTTCCTCCTATGTAAGTCTAGTAAAATGAGACTGTTATTTGTATAATTACTGGCTTATGTCTTCTTTTTAAAAAAAAAATCAGTTGAAAATGTTCATTGAATGTAAATTGATAAATTAAACATCATGCTGTATAAATCATACATTTCAAAAGCTACTGTGCATCTGAGCCCAAACACTCCAAAACCAAACACAATTATATAATGACTAATACTATAATTTTCATGATTTTCCATGTGACTGAACACAGGACTAAAAACTAATCACCACAGCTGTTTAGCATAGTCTGATTTGGAGTCAATATATTTTTTCAGCTTGCTTCATGTTTGTTGTATTTCTCAATCAATTTTAATTGACTTTTTCTGAAAAAGATGCATCTTCTACTACAGGAAAATACATATCTATTAATATATTATGAATAAGCCTAACAAAGTTTGTCATCTTGGATGAGTAACTTTTGCTGATGGACAAGTAAAATTTCACTGATTTTTCTTATTACTGGTATTATAATTGTCATAGTAAATGGTCCCTGATGTGATATTGGCTCATGAACATTTTGCAAGCCTGCAATAAATAGATATCAAAGAATCTTAGAGAACCCAAAAGCTCGTCTAACTTCATCCATACTCTACTGCGTCTAAAAGACTCACAAGCTGCCCCACATTGCACTTAATGCTTGGGAACAATTTCCAGTTGTAGGGAAATTGCTGACACGCAGCAGCCTGTGTTTTGATGTGGGTGTTATTTCAGTAGGTGGCACCCTCCCTCTGAGTCAGGACTGAAAAAGAGGCATTGTGATTGTGCTGCAGGTGTTGTCACTTTTGAATGCAGAAGGTACAAAAAAAGAGATCCTGAATGCTTGTAGCCATGTGCAACTGCAATAAATGGGAATGGTAATATCTAAATAACACTGGGCTTGGGTGTGACTTCTCTAACTACTGCTGCATTTTGGTGAGCAGAGGTGACACTACGCCAGCAGCATATCAAGATATACTATCTCTGTGGAGCAATGAAGACAGCAGTATGCACTGGGGGAGCCAACACAGATGCAATAGGTGTTATGGCCTACTGAAAGAGGCAGCATACATTCCCTCAGTGCTCACAGGGACTCAGTGGCCAGGGTAAAAGTAGGGGAAGCCATGGCCCTGCCTTCATTTCAGCTCCTCCTCCTCCACACACTCAAATACACTCATGGGGTACATGATTTCTTTCTGGAACTGCTCCTGAGGCAACGCAGCTAGACTTTCTGCTATGCTAGGGGCTATGAGTGAAATCATAATCTAGCCCTCAGTAAATAAAAAGCAAACCTCTCCTCTCAGTTAAATAGGTGCAACACAATTGAAATAAACAGAGTTCTACTAATGTTACAAATTGAATTTGGCCACCAATCTACATCAGCTCCTTGAGAGAGTAAATTTACCTTCTCTATCATTAAATGAATGAGAATATGTAAAGCTAGTCATGGAAGGACCTTCAGTTTGCTTTGTACAAAGCTCTTTATCTTTGTGATAACTGGATTTGATATACTTATTTATAAACCCTATACACTATTCTTTCTTTAAAATGTAGTGAATTTTCTAAATGAACACTCACTCAGCCTTGAATAGTGGACTGGACTTGGGACACAGTTTTCTCATCCACTGTTTCAAAGTGCCAGATTCCTGTCATACAGATACACCTTTCTTGCAAATAAAATATAAGTTTATGAACCTGTTTTTCCATTGATAAGATAAGAACACTTACAAATATAAAAACCTGAAGACTTGTCATAAATGTTTTAAGCCAGTAAAATGTACAGCAATCATGTAGGCTTAAGTGTACTCAAGGAAATGAAGAAGAATCTAATTGAAGCTGAATCTAATTTGACTAGGTACTCTACAGAATCTGACGGAACAAATTCCTTGTCTGATTCAACAGGAGATTGTATTCATCTCTAGTCTTTGCAGGAGCGGTGGATATACATTATTCCTGTGTCCTAATGATGGGTATCCGAACTGTCTGACTGAATGCAAATATTTGTGAAATGACATCTCTCTAATGACCTATACTGCACATATACCCAAATTAGTAGCCAGGCAAGTCTGTTTACTGGGGCTGGTATTAGAAACTTTGAATATAGTGCTAAGAAGTACATTTTGGATATACAGTATGCCAGAGCAGCACACTTGGCTCAGTGAGCGAATTCATATTCAATAAAGGTAAACAGAAATATAAAACTTTTGTATAGAACAAATTCAGTCTTGAGCATCAGTTCATTCACTCAGTCTATAGTTATAAAAAAAACTGTTAGGAGAATCCTGAGGACCAGATTTAGATCCCCTTACTCATGTTGAGTAGTATATTATTCCTCCGGTAGCCTCATAAACTTCAGTGGGCCTCCTCAGGGAATTGTCATTGTGAGGAAACATCAACAGCTGGCCCTGAGATGCTATGATTAAGCAAAGTCAGGACATGCTAGAGAGAAGGTTGCCTATGTAACTTTAAAGCATAACGTGTTCTTTCTTTTTATTGACCATCTCTTTGTATGAGAATGAGGTGTCTTGTTCTTTTAAAATATATCCATCTTGTAGCCAAATTCTATCATTACTTTGGAATTTTGAATAGCCAATTATGAATTTTATCCAGCTGGTTTAAAGGATGTGGGTTCTAGTCCAAATTTGACCACAGATAAATCAAGATTAAAACCATGGACTTTCCCAGGGAATGATCAGACCTGCACAGATTTTAAATAAAACAAACAAGGAGTTCTATGACACTTAGACTATGTCTAATTCTAAAACCTTAGTTTGAACTTGCTTAGTCCAAACTAAGTAGTTCAAAGTTAATTTGAACTAAGTGTGGTTTTTTAGTTCAAACTAACTTTTCAGTTCAAACTAAAGAAGCGTGGCTAGTTCGAACTAAAAGTTCGTTCCGACTAAAAAACCACTCTTAGTTCGAACTAACATCTAGTTTGAACTTATTTAGTTCCAGCTAGCACATCTATATCGTGCTAGTTGGAACTAGCCAAAGCAGCAAGTTCGAACTAAGAGGTTAGTTCACATTTACTGTTCTAACTAACTAGTTAGAACTAAGCTTTCGCTGGTTCAAACTAAAAATTTTTTTTAGTTTGAACAAGCTAAAGGCTAGCGTAGACAGGGTTCAAATTAGTCTGGACTAAGCTTGCTTAGTCCAGGCTAATTTGCTAGTGTAGATATTGCCTTAGAGACTAACAAATTTATTTGTTACATGAGCTTTCGTGGGAGAAAATCAAAGCATCTGATGAAGTGGGATTTTCTCCCACAAAAGCTCATGCAATAAATAAATTTGTTGGTCTTTAAGTGCCATAGGACTCCTTGTTTGTTTTACTGAACTAGACTAACACAGCTGCCCCTTTGGAGCTTAACAGATTTTAAGGCATTTTTTAACAATTCTTTATTGCTAATAGCACCTAGCAACCCTAATATACTTAACAAGATGAAACAATAAAGACTTGCTATGGAAAAGCAAGCACATGTGTCTCTGAAGATCTTTTCTTGAGAAAGTTGAGCTCAGAGCTGAGGAAATGGAAGCTTCCCATTGTCTCCCAAATCCTAAAGCCTTAAATGCTTCTTTCTCACACATAACAAGCCCTATACCCAGAGGCATCACTAGCGGGGAACTCCAGGAGCCCCAGCATCCCTGAAACTCAGGGCCAGCCCCTGACCACCGTGCCTCCAAACTGTGTGGGGGTGCACCGTTGCTCCCTCACACAGGGAATGCTCCAGCAGCCAGCCGGAGCAGGAAAGTACCCCAGCACGTTCAGAGCAGGGTCAGTCCAGGAGCCTCATCCTCTGCTGTGGCCGCCCTTTCCCCTGGCAGCCAGGTACAGGAGCCAGGGGATGGGTAAGTCCAAGGGAAGGCATGTCAGCGTGGGGAGAAAGGGCATGGGGGAGGTGGTCGGCCGGAGGCAGCAGCGGGAGCTGGGGTTAGGGAAAGGCTCAGGAGGCTGCCGGGGGGGAGGAATGGGTAGAGAACAGATCAGGGCTCCAGCGGCCAGTAGGGGCCTGAGCTCCACCTAATCTTTAAATCTAGCCGTGCCCCTGCCTGTATTTTTACACCCCCCAAAATAAACTAAATTATCTCATTCTTCCTTACCCAAATATGGGTGTTAACCTCCAAAATTGTTGGGGTTAAGAGGTTCATGTGTATAATTGACGTCTTTTCCCTACTAGAACATTCCTCATCACCTTTCCACTTTTCTTATTTGTGAATTTTGTGGGTTTTGTGGTGTTCTACCAAAAATGTCAAGGGTCTCACCACGCAATTGTTAGTCTGTTTTGACCTATACGGTATGATCCAAAATAGCTTATCTGAGGGTTTTCATCAGAGACTGTGGAATAAAGATTTACCTTTGACTGATATTTTCAACTTCACTGCTATTCCTACTGTACTGCAAAGCTACTGCATATAGACTCGTCATTTCTACAGCAAGGCCTGTAGGTCCCTTGCATATCAGCTCCTGGTACAAAAATTATGCTAACTTACCTATTTGTGCTAAATAGAATACTATAAAACCAAGATTTCTTAAACTTACAAAGAAAAATATACATATATAAAATAAGATAGAGAATAACATATGCATGAAAGCTAAATATACTGTAGTTTTTCACTTGCTATGGCCCATGCAGTACAAGGAAGTCCCGCAGGCTGTTGCTCAAGTGGATCCACAGTCCTGGATCATCTAGACTTAAGGAACTAAACTAAGCAGCAGCTATTTCTTACGCCTCCACCACACTCTTCTGTGAGCTACACTTTTCTTTAAGAATGTGCATGGTTCCACCCATTCGAGATGGAGATATAGATGCTACAGTAGCTGCCAGGTCACCTGCACTCTGACTAACTGGAGATCAGGCATCTCCTCACCATTCACATCCTCAGTGAGGCTAGAAAGCTGACAGTGAACATTTGTGTCTATGTATCTCAGGAGAGCTCCTGCCTGCTTAGATAGAAAAGCTTCGTTTACTTTCTTTCTTTTTCCAAATGCTGTCCTGGTGGGGCATTTTCTTCTTTCACTTATAACTGCTGTTCTGTGCCAGATATAATGGCTCTCAACACTCTGTTGAAGGGGACAAATAAGCAGGCTGGTAACAGGGCCTGACTGAGGGAAGGTATCAGCATCTTAAGGACTAACTGGCTGCTACTACTTCAGCTGACTGCCTGTTCTCCTTAAGGGGATTCAGGGAAGCAGCAGGGAACAGGAAGCTCCCTGAGAAGCTGGTGTTAATTAGTCCAGGCTCATAAGGGTACTAGAGAAGTACATAGGAAGGCTCCTCCTCTTCTCTCTCTGCAGCTCCTGCTGCTTTTTCTTATTCCCTCTCGCCTTCTTTCCTGCCTGCCTGTTATGTCTCTTGTGCCCTCCTTCCTCCAGCACAGCACTCCACCATCTCTGTACACCTAGAGCAGAGAGAATACATGTGTACCAGCAGCAGACACAATTTGCTACAATCTGGGTCCTAGTGGCATCCCTACCCCTCCAGACTCTGGTACCTAAGGCAGCTGCCTCAGTTTGCTTCATGGTAAGGCCAGCCCTGCTTCCCTCTTGACTGCCAAATCCTCAGTTTCAACTTAGCTTTTAACTGAAGTTGCATGGTCACATGTGAAGACACTGGCCCCTCTGGTCTCAAACCACAATTCACCCAGCACTGTGTTTCTTGCTTTCCTCTACTGTGTACTGTACTGCAGCCATGGTCCTCACATTAGAAAATCTTCATTGCCTGTCAGGGAAAGATCAATCATACAGCTTCAGTGAAAGAGGAGAAAAAGGAGGAAAGAAGAAATGCTAAGAGAAAGCTACAGTTAAATATCTGAATTGTGGAGTTACCTATGCATCTTATTCCCTATGCTATGTAGGAATTACAACCTGAGATATGCTTTTTGCGACGATCAAACACTAACAGATTATATCAGTTTTAAAGATGTCTGTGCTCCCTCTTTAAAGTTCAGCCCACCTGTTTTTAATCTGGACTCTCTTTTTGAGTTCTTCTGGCAGCCCAAGGAGTGGGTTTCAAACACTGACCAAAGGAATTCTCCTCAGACTGAAAATACAGATTTATGACTAAAACATTTGAGAGTCACAACACTAGAAGTATTTCCCATTTGTTCCTCACTGAAGTTTAGATTAAAAATGAAATCCATCATGTGTTGCAGAATGGAAACCTGTCCTAGGAGACCAAAGACTCCCCACCCTGTTCACCAGAAGAAGATCGATACCTGGGAGCTTTCACTACCTCACACAAACTACCACAGTGTGGAAACGGATTTTTTTTATTAGTAGGATTAAATGAAGTCCTTGTTCAGAATGAAATATGCAATCCATTACATAAACCTTTTAATATGCCATATTTCTTTTTTCATTTAAGAGTCTATTCTTCTTTCTCTCATGACTACAAATGGATTAGCAGTAATAGCAAACTAACTTGTCAATTTACTAAAGAGAGCAATTTTAAAAGTCATGGCCTTTTCTCCAATATGCAGCAGGAAATCTCATTCACCATTGTCAAATAGGAAAATGAATCTATTTTAAGTGACTGAAATGGTATGCGCAGCTTGAATAAATGTTTAAAATAAATACAGTGAAAGAAACTGTGAAATAAGAAGATAAATTTAACTGAGTAGACTTATTTTCATAAGCCCAATAGCTCCATTCAAAGTCACACATCTATGGATATGTGTACATTAGCCTAAGTTCGGCTGGACTTATAAGTCCAAACTAACAAATCCAAGGTTAGTCCGAAGTAACCTCAGGCTAGTTCGAACTAACCGTGGACTTTTTAGTTCAAACTAACTGTGCGTTTTAGTTTGAACTAATGTTTTAGTTCAAACTAGAATGCACAGTTAGTTCGAACTAATGGCTTAATTAGAACTTAAGTTCAAACTAAGCCTGAGTTCAGGTATTGCCCATGCTTAGTTCAAACTAAAATTCAAACTAAGTGCAGAAGTCCAAACTAAAGTTTGAACTAAGCATGGAAGTCCAAACTTAGCTTGGCACTTATTAGTTTGGACTAGGCTTTGCCTAGTTTGAACTAAGAAATTTCTTGGTTCAGACTACGCAAAGCCTAGTATAGCCAAGGTCTACATTAGTCTGGACTAAAGCCTCATATAGCCAAGGGCTAAATTAATCCAGACTAAGTCCTTAGTCCAAACTAATTTGCCAATATAGACATAGTCTCTGTCTCTTAGCCTCCAGTTCTACAGCAGAAAGCAAGTGGGCAGACTCCTTTGCCAGTTTACAGTCCTCCAAAGGTCAGAGGTTCATTCATGAGACACACATTGCAGGACTTGAACCTTTAGGGTGCTCCGTCACAGGGCTGGATTAGTAAAGGGACGATATGGGCTGAAGCCCCAGGTCCCATCCTAAAGGGAGGCCCCAGGATCTAGTCTCTAAGGCCCCTGCAAGATCCAGTCCACTCCACCCACCTACCATAGCACCAGTGGGGCTTGCTAGGGGGAGACACTGCGAGGGCCCCTCCTTTGCTGACGCTTGCGGAGGGAGGGCCCTGGGGCTGGAGGCTAGGCTCCAGATACTCCTACCCCAACCCTGGGCAGTCTGGTCCACCCCCTGGGGCAGCGCAAGCTGGTGTTGGTCTCTCTGTTCTTGGGGTGTGTGGTGCACCAGCCAGCAGACCGGCCGGACCAGAACTGGGGCAATAGCTCCCTTTGGTGTCAGCACCCCCTTCCTCCCCCCTCAGTGATGGCCCACCCAGAGGCTGCCATTGTGGGGGGCCAGCAGCCCCGCAGTGAGGCCCCAGGCTTGGGAGGTTGGTCTGGGGCCACAATCTGGCCCTGCTGTGTCATTTATTCTGCCATGACCTGGTGGGATGAAGGCCCAAGTATAGCTTTTAGACTCTACACAGCACACTTTCAATCACTAGTATTTTTAATTTTTCCACCTGAAAGGACAACATTTAGTTTTAGGATTTGCAAACTAAGGTCTCAGACTTTGATGCTGTTGTTTTTAATAGCAAGTGAGACAAGCACTTTTCATCGATGGTTTAAGAGAGTACTTGGCCCTGCCATGAGTGCATGGGACTGGACTCAATGACCTCTCATGGTCCTTTCCAGTTTCCATGATTCCAAGAGAACTGTAGAGGAATCCTCAGTAAGCAGGGGCCACAAACTTAGTGAAGAGTGGAGCTTTATTCTACATAGCTGTGGGCCCATGGGCAAGTACCCAAGAGCCCCGAGAATAGTGTACGTTATTCTTATATAGTGACATATTAAATCATATTACAAAATATAAACTGTTACTGTATAGCCAATTAAGTGCTGGATCCAGCCTTTTTGCACCAAAATTTCCCCAATTACAAACCATTCTCTTTGACCCGCCTTATCCCACATACCCTCCAATCATAATTCACCTGTGCCATAGATCATTGGCCTAGTCCTTGAGCTGACCCAAATGGACTGACTTTCAGAAATTGGTAGGCAAATCCAAATACCTTCTCTGTCTCCAAATTTCAGTACACTGTCCTTGAAGCACAGCTTCTTTATCAGCTAGTTGCTTCTACTGGCCCTCTTCCAGGGGTGCTAGTAAGACAGAGAAAATGCAGCTCTCCCCCCCTCAAGGCCTGCTGAGCTATCCATTGGTGTCTCAGCACTGTTAGGCCTCAGCACTCTGTCAGGCCTCAGCCCCAGAATTCCTCCACAGAACCAACTGTCACACATAATACTGTTTTAGGATTACATTAATTGCTCTTACAGATTCTCAAGAAAGTTGTTTAAACTCCAGGATGGGTACACTAAGTGAAGTTGTGAAAAGGATCACGAGGAAAATCCTCAAAAGCTCTGTAAAAGTAAGAACAGCTTCACCACAATTAATCCAAGTGTGGAAACCACTCAACTAAAGTAGGTTTGAAAATCAGAAACAGAATGGAATCATTTTAGAGGGCTGTGGTCTTTGTAAGCAGTCAGAATCAGCTGCTATTTATTTACTTCTCTTATTTTTCCCTTTCTGTATTCCCTGTACTTTCCTGGTCACTGACTGTCTAGTTAGTCCACAAGAAACTAATAATCTCATAAACTTCCAAAATATATGTGCACTTGTTTGTGGGTTTGTCCATGTGCTTATTCTAGTAAAGCTAATCGGGACTTTTTGACACACCAACAGAAGTATAAAGTTTTCAATAAATTCTTCAGATACCTGAGACCATGAACTATCAGTAAGAGTGGAGAGAGAAGTTTTCGAGACCTGACTCCACACACATTTGTGGCCACTCTTCCTGGGATTTGAGTATTTGTACTCTGTATTATGAAGAAAAAGGAAATTATACTAATCATAATTGATCCTTTACCGTATATTGAACAATTGATTTTTTTTTATCTTGTGGTCTTCTTGCTTTAGCTTATTTTCATAATATGACTTTCATTTTAAAGTGCAGTATAGGTCAGCCTGTCAACTGGAATTTTAAAAAGAACTTGAGAATTTTATACTAGTTGTTGATAGCAAAACTACCTAATAAGATTTTGAAAAATCACTGAATCTGAACAATGAAATTTATAGTGTTGCCAAGGTATGGACTTCTATCTGTGAGATGATATTGCACTGCAAAGTCAGACACTGAACAGTAGACTGAATTATTCCTGGTTCTGGTGGTGGGCCTGAGGGACTGTCTACAGATGGATTTGTTTGTTTACATGGATCAGGAGAGTATCCAAACACAAATGAAGTGTGACTGTGACAAGCCTGTCTATCAACTGCAAAGCAGCACAGATTATTGCTGTCCTGTCTTGGGCCTGGAGCAGAGGATTCAAAGGAGTACCAAGTAAACCAAAGTGTCCAGCTAAGACATACCAGGTAACATCCAGGTCTTTTATTTGCATGCAGTACCTGACAAAGTGAAGCAGAAAATTTTCCAGGATTACTGAAAGAAATTTACAAAGGATATTTTCAAATTTTTCTACAGATGTGAATAATCTTTAATATCTGTTCTGCAGTGCGATTATGGTTATTTCTTTGCTGCAAAAATGTGGGGGAGTGTGAAGTGGAATAGCTAACATCCATTAAGTTCCAAAGGGGTAGCCATGTCAGTCTAATTCACCAAAACAAACAAGGAGTCCTGTGGCACTTTTAAAAGACTAACCAATTTATTTACTGCATGAGCTTTCATAGGAGAAAATCCCACTTCGTCAGACGCTTGAAGATGGGGAAATTACAGAACGGGAGGAAATAAATGCAGGGGAATGTAAATCATACGATCAACTCAGACTCTTAACAGCAAATCAGAACAGTTGTTTGGATTCAAACAGTGAAGTACAAGAATTAGCAGGCAGGTAGAAGGGGGAAGCAAAATTACCTGTTGAAATGGGGAATATAAACCACATAGTCTAAGTTGACAGTGTCAAATCTACATATAAATTCCAGTTCTGTAGTTTCTCTTTGACATTTTGATTTGTTATCCATTTTCCTGATTATAGCTATTAACAGATCCTTAACAGAGTGATAAGGGAGGCTGAAGTGTTTCTCTACTGGCTTTTGAATGTTGTAATTTCTGAAGTCAGATTTGTGTCCATTTTTTCTGTTGCTCAGAAAGTGTCCTGTTTAGCCAATGTGTAAGGCAGGGATTAGGGCATTTCTGACATATGATGACATAAATCACATTGGTGGATGAGCAGGTGAATGAGCCCTTGATGGAGTAGCTAGCTTGATTAGGTCCTATAATGGTGTCTTTTGTGCAGATATGTGGGCAAAGTTGGCAATGTGGTTTGTTTCAGGGATATATGCCTGCTTTAATGGCTCTGTTGTTTGGTCTGTAGTTCCTGGTGAGTATCAGTTTAAGTTTGGGAAGCTGTCTGTAAGTGAGGAGAGGTCAGCTACCCAAGACCTGAGAGAGTGAGGGATCATCTTGCAGAATAGGCTGTAGGTCCTTGACAATGTGCTGTAGGGGTTTGACTTGGGCGTTGTAGGAGATGACTAGAGGCATTCTGTTGTTTTCTTTCTTGAGCTTTTCCTGTAGTAGTTGACTTCTGGGTACCCCTCTCTCTCTGTTAATCCATTTCTTCACTAGTCCAAGGGGATACTGTAGTTTTAAGAATGCTTGATAGAGATCCCGAAGGTGTTTGTCTCTGTCTCAGGGATCAGAACAAATGCGGTTATATCTTAACACTTGGCTGTAAACAATGGGTTGAGTGGTGCCCTGGGTGGAAGCTTGAGGGATGACACCACTTCTCTACTTACTCTACATTGATGAAATCATCATCTGGCTCCACAGAAAAGAAGTCCTTGAATATTTCAAGTTTCAAGTTTCAGAGATTTCAAGTTTCCACTCCACAATCAACCTTAGCCTGGAACACTTCACACAAGAGATCCGCTTTCTGGACAGTACAGTTAAATTTTGAGATGAACACATAAAAACCACTCTATACCATAAACCAAATGACCACTACAACTACCTTCATTCCTCAAAACTTCCACCCAGGACACTTAAAGACTAACAGGTTTATTTTTCGCATGAGCTTTCGTGGGAGAAAATCCCACTTCGTCAGATGCTTCAAAGATGGGTAAACTTACAGAATGGAATGAAAATAAATGCAAGGGGGTGTAAAACATAGGATCAGGTCACACACATATATTTTTTCAGGAGGGAAAGCCTAAGAGACTTTACCACTTGATATGTTTGGGCAGTTAGATATTCCCAATTTCACCGAGCAATTCAGGTTTTCATAAAGGTGGTGCTGGAGGACCAAAGCACAACAAGTAACATTTAAAAGCAGTGGAAGATGGAGAAAGCAAGCTTCCTGGTATGTTTCTTTTTGCACCTTCTTGCAACAGAAGCACTGCCTGGTTGAGCCTACATGGAGTTTCACTGAGCACTTAAATGGCACGTTTTAATTTGCCTAACTACTGGAGAACATTTCAGAACGTTAACTCCCTTCCCAGTGCTAACAAACGCCAATGCTGTGTTTCTCTGGAATAGATGGATATACAGAGCAATTACTAATAATTTAATTATAGTGCCTATATATGTGCCTACTAGTTAAAATATTATACAATAATACATTTCATTTAATACAATATATAAAAGCTGTTAGCAGAATTTTTCTTTCACTGCCACTTGTATAATTTTTTTATAATATACAGATCCCAAGTTGTCCTTCTGCTGCTGCATTTCTGTTTCTTTCCCCCAGCTGGGGACATTTTGCTACACCATAAGCACATCTGCCTTCATTGTACAAGCTGTACTAGTTTTAATCAAACCAGACTATTAGATGGATCACTTGAAAATATTATGTAAACATCAACTAATAAATAAAAAGGTTCTTCCATTTAATTATTGAAAATCAAAACAGCCTTTTTAGCCCATTTTTACATTAATCCTAGCTCATGAGTCTTCTGCAGAATTTACATAAATGTCAGAAAGAAGCCAAAAAGACAAATGCAGTGTATGACAGTTAAATGGTGCAACCTGAAAGCTTAGGTCCAATTTTTACTTTTAGTTTACATCAGTGTCACCCTAATAACGTAACTGGGGAAACAAAGGGAAGGACAGAATTTAGCCCCTGTTTTGATAAATTCTGTCCAAAGTGAGATTACTTCACAGGGACAAAAAAATTACCACATTCTCTCATAGCAGATATGTCATAGAAACCGTCCCAGAGTGCCTCCCTCATAGGGAAAGCCAGCATTGCAACCTGTAACTAGATGGCTGGCACCATGGACTGGAGAGGTTGGAGCTATGCCAGCCCTGATTACAGGATGAAGCCCAGTTGAGGGGAATCAGGTGTTTCCATAACAAAGTGAGCAGGAAGTTGCAGTGAAAGAGAAGGGGAACTGTAGGAAGCTGTGGTAGATTCTGCAGAGTGAGAAAACTCTCCAGACAGGAAGGAAGAAGAGAAACTTTGGCTTGTGAAGACTTATAAATGGACTTGGGGTGGTGGGTGATCAAGAAAAAGCCTACAGGACAGTTTATCTGAAGAGACAGTACAGGGGAAACTGAAACAGGGTGCTTGTAATATGACTCTAGGCCCTGAAACAGTATACAGGAAGCATCCAGCCTGTTCACACACAGGGTCAGATTATTGCAATGGCTAAAGGGGCTGAAGTGCCAGACTTCAGGCCCTAAAACCCCTGTAATAATCCTCCCCTCCCATTCAGCACCAGCAGGGCTTGGGGAGCACTCCTGTCCTGCCAGCTCTGGGGGAGGGAGGCAGGGCCCCGGCACCAGATACTGGTCTATGCGCTCCCACCCCACCCCAGGCCAGCTAGTCTGCCCCAAGGGGCAGGGTGGGGTGGGGGGTACTTTTTTGCTCCACCGGGGGCTGGCTGGCACACAGTCTCCACTCCAGTTACTTACAGAGAGAAAGACATTGTAAAATAAAATGCTCTTTCTTTGATTCTATTATATAAGTAATATCACCAATCTAAGATCACTGCCATAAAACTGTCCACCACAGGATCAGATCATCCTTTCTCAATAATAGTTATTCAGTGTTCTGCTTTCATTTAAACTTTAGACAACTAGATTCTTGGTGTCAGTTTTCATTTCCAGTTTGCATTTCTTCTGAAGGAACCCCTCAGTTGCTGGCTAACATAACTGCACTTTTCTGTCCTAAACATTTCCTTACATTGAAAATGAATCCTTCAGATCTTCATCTGCTTTCTTTCACTGTCTAAATACTTTTTTTTTTTTAATTACATGACTTACATGCTAGTGAGAGATACTGAAGGTTTGATGTCCTCTATCCACTGAACTGGTATCATGCTGGCTGCAGTAACAGATTCAGCAAGCAGATGTTGCTCAGGTTCCCTGATATATGTGAATGGAAGTGTAGAGAGCCCTTGCAATACCCACAGTGTTTTTTATTTTAAATACCAAAGCCAGATGGGGAAAACAGCTGGGTCCTTCTATGGCTTACAGCTTCTCCCCTCTCTACCTCCTTTTCTACCCACTTTTCCTCCTCCACACCTATCACAGTTCTTCTTAACCCTCTCCTCCTTGATCTTGGACAAATTAATCTCTAACATCTCAGTCCCCTCACTTCCATTCCCTGCCCCCCACCAGCTGTTCCTTCCCTTTCCCTCCAGAACTTCCCTGATGCTCCAAAGAAGGGAGACTTTTCAGATATTTGTGAAAGTCCTCGCTGCTTGGGTAGGAAAGAGGTAGAGTGCATTTGTGATGTGCATTTAACAATCTGAAATGTGCCTCTGCTTAACCAGATATACCAGTGTTCTTCACGTCTTAATCTAACAGTCTATATTTTGTCAAGACTGATAATGTAGTCCTGTACAACTGACCCTGATTTTTTCAAACAGTCCAGCTGGCTGCAGTGTGAAATATCTTGGGTGAATAAACATTGCTGGATCTGGCCAATATATTTGAATAGACCAATCTACCTATGTTACTGGTATGTTGCAGCACAATGCAAAATACTTAATGTTTTTTAGTTGTTTTTACGTTACAAGGATGAGATAATAAAACTACAGCTAAATCATACAAATAGATAAAATGGTGACAAAAATTCAGTTAGTATCGGACTCAGCATTCAGAGAATTCAAAAATACATTCTGACCTAGTCATATAAAGACTTATCACATCACTATGTGGCAAAAGTGCTATAGGTGCAGGATGGGCACAGAACAAGATATTTGGTGATACCCAGCGGGTCAGATTATCCACTTTGTACAGAGGCTCATATTGTGGACAATACGCAGCTCTGCCACCCTTATTCCCTCGGCTGGCATAATGCCTGTCCCATCCTCCCAGTAGTGCTTTTAATCTCTATTTTGGAGTGAAAATCACTCCAGTGCAGTTCTTGGGAAAGTATTTGCTTATAATGTTCCAGCTTTGTGTGGTGAGTGACTAATGCCTATAATTGTTTCCCCTTCCGATTTTCATTTCCTCCTTTGTCAACATTTTCCAAGCACATTGCAACTCCAAAAGATAGTAAAACTTCCTTCCTTAGTGTGTTGATGTTAAGTTTATCGAAGTGTGCCACTCTTCAGTTCCCAGTACATTATACTTTCAGCTGGCCCAAAAACATTAGTGTGTTAGCAGGGTCAGAATGGACTCTCCCCTCCTGAACTCATATTTGTATGAACACACACATCCTGTGTAGATGCTTAGCATGATGGGACTCCTTTGTCCAAATGATCCCTTTGACTGGTATAGGGCTACAAGTCTCATTAGTGTTAAATGCAGGGGTAATGATATGTTGTTCCTCTTCTTGTATGAGCAAAGGGCTGCAGAACTGCACTTAGCCTGTTGTGATTGAAAGATCACAATCATCTGAACAGAACTGGCTAAGAAAGGAGCCGGGACATCTGAGCCCTGTGAAGGTGGATGGGAGTGGGGCAGGTATTTCTGCCTGGAATCATGGGCTTGTCAAAGAGCCCAAGGCATGGTTTAACCACCCCAAACCACTGTTCAAAAATAGACTAAGAATTAAAATTCTCTTAGGAGTCTTTTGTTTTGTGAAGTACATGCTAGAGGTGAAATCATCTGTTATGGGGCAGACCTACTGCCCAGCTTCAGCACAGAAGTTCACCCACTAAGCACTGACAACCACCAAGAGCTAAAGTCACTGAGAGCTGTGTGGAATCTCAAGAGGCCTACCCCAGAGGTAACAGTGGAGAAGCAAGTGGTACCAGAAGGTGATGGTGTCCAGTAGAGTGACTGGCAGAGCAACTGGAATGTAGCAGCTGGACAGTGGAGTGAGCAAAGTGCCTTCTATAATCCTCCCATCAACTCGTGTGGGAGGTGAACTCCATAGCCGCACCTCTAGGCACTGGATCTGCCCTGACCAAGGAAAACACCTGTGAGTGTGGTGCTGTGAATTAGGGGGCACATAAAAGGACCTTCTTGTTGCTGGACTTAAGAACCTGAAGTTAAAAAAAGGCCTAAGATACTCTGGGGAGGGTGCTTTGTTCATGGTTTTATACATGTAACTCCTGCTTGCAGTATTTTTTCCAGGATAATGCCAGGTTACATTGCCCCTTTTTATTAAGGCTCTTTTCTACACTCAAAACAAACAAGGTGTCCTGTGGCATAAAGACTAACAAATTTATTTATTGCATGAGCTTTTGCAGGAGAAAATCCCACTTCAGACACTTTGAAGATGGGGAACTTACAGAATGGAAGGAAAATAAATGCAGGGAAGTTTAAGTCATGGGCTCAGGTCACACTATAACAGCAAATCAAAACAGTTGTTAAGATTCAAACACTGAGGAACAGCATATAGAGGAAGATGAGGTCAAATCCTCTCTTGTAATGAGGAAAAAAATCCATAGTCCCTATTTAGCCCTGAGGTAATTATGTCAGATCTACACATAAATTCAAGTTCTGCAGTTTCTGTATGAAGCTTCAATTTGTTATCTATTTGTTGGAGCACAGCTATTAACAAATTATCAACAGAGTGAGCAGGGAGATTGAAGTGTTCCCCTATTGGTTTTTGAATGTTGTAATTTCTGATGTCAGACTTGCATCCATTTATTCTTTTGCACAGAGACTGTCCTGTTTGTCCAAGACTGTTTTGCCTCTAGTGGTGCCCAACAGGTTCTATGTAATTGTCCCAGGTTATTGGGTGAGAGCTCAAGCCGATTTTGTGCTGTATTGTTGAAAGGAACACCTAGATATTGAACTCAGCCCTTATTGCTTCTAACTCTGACTGACAGAAGTGTTACATTAGTGATTTTAGAGTCTAATCCAAAGCCCTTTGACATCCAAGGGAGTAGATCACTTATGACAGTGCCTATGGATCAGGCTCCAGAATATACTTTTTCTTGCTGCTAATATCTAATTTTAAATGGTTTTGCTGAAGAAAACAAATACCTCCAGAAATCAACTACTGACTTCATTTCCCTGGGAAGTGAGAGCTGTATGGATTCATATTATAATAGTAACACCGCTGGATATTGTGGAAAAGGGAGGAGATACACGACACTCAATTTCACAGTTATTTTTATTTATTTCCAATTTACAGTTTTTGGGAAAGTGTGTGCCTGTGATGTCCCACCTCTGTGTTTTTTCTTTGTGCTTTTTTTAAGCGTAGATGCTCATTAAAGAGCCTCTATTTCATTTTTTAAAATGTATTACTTGCTATCTCTTCTTGTTTTCTTTAATGTGAAGCTGCTCTGCATTTGTAATCCAAACAGGGGATACGACATGGGGAAACATCAATTTAACTGAATACATGTGGACATCCTTTTCATAGTACTGGCCTGCAGCTCCACACCCAGCCAAGCATTATTTCTTAATATTTTGTATGGAGTCCAAACTAATAAAAAGGAAGGTGCTGCACCTCTGAGGCAGCTGGTATTTTTTTGGGTTGAATCCTCAGAACATTTATGCAGAAAAACAAAATTACTCATGCTAGAAATCCCACTGACTTCAACAGACATATCCTGTGAGTGGCAAGGCGGGTGAACGTAATGGCTTTTATTGGCCCAAATTTTGTTTGTTCGAGAAACAAGCTTTTGAGCTACAGGCATTCTTCAAGTGTTCTTCTGTGAAGCTCTATAGCTTTTCTCTTTCACTGTTAGAAGATGGGCCAATAAAAGATATTACCCTCTTCCATCCTGTCTGTCTAATATCCTGGAACCAACATGGCTTTAACTGTACTACACTTATGAGTAGCAGTTACCCACATTTTTGTTTGCAGTATTGTTCCATTAGTATATGATATCTAGTGTAACCTCAGTTCTGCAAACAACTGTGCATTTGCTTAACTTCAAGGTGAGGAGTAGACCCACTGAAGTCAATGAGACCACTCACGTGTTTAAAGTTAATTATTTGCAGGCAAGCAACTAAAATGAAAAAAAGACTGCAGAATCCTCCACTGAGCTCTGCAAGGGTTGATCCCTACATCAGTGCACAGTTCATTGCAGGACTGGGGCCTAAGGTTCTCAAAAAGTTCAGACCTGATTTTCATGATGTGGTATAAGTAACCATACAGGAATTTCTACTTCTCCCTCCAATAAGTATGATACACAGTTCTCCCTGAAGAGATGTTCTTTCATCATATACAAAATGATCAGTCATTTCTGTCCAAAGGATAATCTTTTTAGGAAGCCATAATTAAAATAGGTGCTTTACATACTGAAGCTTCATTTAGAATAGCATCATTAGAACTAAGCAGTGACCTAGAATCCCCAGGGTCTTGATTAAATTTAAACAACTCTTTGCTGCCATTGCCTTATGGATTACCATATGCTAAACATTAACTAATTAATACTGGTGAATAACAACTAATCTCCTTATTGCTGCTAATCCACAGAATTTCCTTAATGAAATATGACACTGTGACATTTACTCTTGCATAAATGCTGTTGTAAATGTGTTCAGCTTTTTGTGAGCTGATTTATAAAAATATAAAACTGCTAGAAGTATGATCACACAGATTGTAAGTTTTGCAGGACAGAACAAGTATCTTAGTATGTGTTCGTACAGTGCACAGCACAATGGGGGGTCCAATCTTGTTTGGGGCATGTAGATATTACCATAATACAAAAGATAGATAACATTAATAATATTTGTAGTCTACAGATTATTTCAAATATGGACCTGCATGAATGACTTACAGATGGCATGTTATTTTGCCTGATTGTGTTTATTCACTGAAAAAATTATTCACACTAGAAAATTTTATGCATTAAGTTTTTTACTGCATTCTGTGTTTAATAATAATATCCTGAAAATAACTACAAAAGGTGAAAAGAAGAGGATATTTAAACTAGATAACAAGAAAACATCCTAAAAGTGTGGTCTATTAAAACTGTAAAACAGTGACTGAGATGACTGAAGTCCTATAAATTAGGACATTAAAGCTAGACTTGAAAAAAGAGTAGATGTTAAATCCTAGTTTCATTGAAGATGACTGAGGATTTCAGCTGTTGACTTCACTGGGGACAGGATTTGGCTTTAACACAAATCCCAACTCTAGAAAGTATCTCTGTTCAGGTAGGGCATGTCAGCATGTGCTTAAGTGCTTTTCTGATATAGAATGGATTAAAAACGTGCTTAAACACCTTCCTGAATTGGGCCCACTACATTGGTAGGGGGTTATGATTCAAGGCTCAATTGAATTCAATGAAAGTCTTGCTGCTGAGTTCCACAATCCGTCAATCAGACCCAGAGACAGGAGATGGTATGTATCCCTGATTCTGTTGTGCATGTGATTAGTCCCACTGACTTCTTCCTAGCTCAAATCTACCTTTCAAAATGAAAGCACATTTCCTTTTTCTTTTTCCTCCAGTCTGAGCCTTGAAGGTGGGCAAAAGTGAGGATCCTCCCATGTCCACGTTGTTAACATCCATTCCATGATCACAAAAGCATAAAAAGATTTAAAAAATAATAATTCCAACAAGATAAATTATGAATATAATTGGAATTCATCAGCTGAAATACATCTAGCACAGGGGTCCCCAAGGACAGCTGAAATTCCAACTAGTGAACAACATCAGACAATCATTTCTAAAGGCTGCAGCCTTATTCATGCCACTATTAGAGCAAACTTCATAACCCACAGAAGCCTTTATGGCTTCCTATTGGAACCTTTGATACAGCCTGGCCATAGTAGCTTTGAAATATATAAAGCCCAACTGAGACCTGCCTTCAGCTCACAGAGAAACATATTAGACGACCAGAGTCTCAGAAGATTTAGTTGCGGGAATATTTCTTAGATCTTTGCTACAGATTTCTTCTGTACTGACATCTGATGGTTTATAATTTACTGTTCTGTTCAGTAAATATAACAAGCTCTACACCGCAGAAGTATACACTAAGCAAATAAAGTTTCAACTACAAAATATCTGCCAAAAGGTTGGTCTACTCTATACCGAGAACCTGTAAAAGCAAACCATCACTTATCACCCACAGAAAGATAATGGTGATTTGTTATTTACTGGAATCAACCTGCATGACTGAGACAAAACACATCCAAAAGGGACAGGTTTTCTAAAAAACAGGAATAATCCAATTATTTTCTATTTAGATTTTTCTGTGTGGAAAGACTAATACATCTAACAGATCTGACTCCTTGTAAACATTGTGCTCTTGATAAATATGTTTAATAACAAGACTGCTTAACTCAAATGATGGTCTTTTGCTGATACATTTTGAATATTGCCTTTCAAGTTGAGTATTGAAGAATTTGCATTTGAAGGAGAATCAGTCACAAACTAGTTAATTTTTCCATTCTTCATCTGGTGAACTTCCTTGGTATAAAATTATTCAAATTTGAGGCTCAGAGGTTGATAAACTAGGTTATGTAGCCTTTGGCTATACGCATATTGAGCTTGCATGCATAAATTACTCTTTATCTATTCTATACAAATATATCTTTCTTTATATGAGTCTAAGAAACCTGAGTTTCATAGTATTTCAGTTAGTATATATAAACAGGTTAGTACTAGTTCTTTCTAGAAGCTGGAAATGCATGTATCCTGCAGATCTTTGCAAAGGAGGTGACTAAGTCTGCAAAGTCTGCATGCATCTGCTATGCAATAGAAGAAAGCTAATTAGGTAAGAAGTGAGTGTGGGCCTTGCAAGATTTAAGGGAAAGCACCAAATGGGTTATTTTGATCATGTTTTGCACACTGTAAACCAGTCCTTTCCTTGACCCACCTGGAAGGTGCCTTCTGGTGGGTGGGTTGGGGACTTACCATTCAAGCTGTCAGGTGGTCCACCCCCTTCTGGGAAGATAAGAGGACTAAACAGTACATCTCATCCCCTCAGAGGGGTAAACCAACAACCTATACCCCTTGGTTGGGCAGTTCAATAGTCCATAGCCCTGGGTTGAGCTGTTCAATTATATAGTCTCAATCCCTTTTAAGCAGGGTGCATAATCGATAAGTCTTTAGGGTAGAGGGTTTAACAGTCCAAGGTATCGGACGGGGTTGCCGTCCCGGGGAAGGTGAGAGGAGGAGCGGGACACAGGCCTGCCCTACTCCACTCTGTCCCAGCCAAGGCCCCTGACAGCAGCTGGGAGTCAGCAGGGATCCGGCCGCAACACGCTGACCCCATTGTGGGGTGTAGCTCCCCTGGGCTACTGCCTTCCCCCCTCCCATTAGTACCTGTTCCACTCCTTCATCAATGTCCTCTGGGTAGTCACTGAGAGGCAAGGAGCAGAAGATCTCCATTGGATCTGGCAGGGGTAGATCGGGAAGCTCTGTTGTGATCTCCATCTCCTCTGGTGGGGGTAACTCTGGCAGCTCCACGCAGTTGGGTGCAAGGGCCAGCTCCTCCAGGTTTGGTCCTATAGAGGGGTCCGCTTCAGGCTGAGTGAGTGGCAGTTCATCCAGATCAGCACCTGAAAATAGCGGGACCCTTTCCCCATAGTCTGGGCCTTCCGGGAAACCTTTGGGGTTCCGGGGTTTCTGCTGTCCTCCAGACTGTCATCCCCTAGCAGATCGGGCTCCTCCTAAGGGGCACCAGCTGTGGGAGGCCCAAGCCAACCATCCTAGTATTGGGATGGAGGCCCATGGGTAGGCCCGGGTTCCCTCTGCAGGAGGAAGGGCTGGGGCTGAGGACACTGGAGGGAGCCGTCCTTCCTCTTCGGTGGCCAGGGCTGGACTGAGCTCCCTGGCTTTTATACTTCCTGTCCTGCCCCTTGCCTTCCGCCTTGATGGACAGCTGCCCAGTGGCCATTTTGCCTCTTTACACAGACAAATAGATGAAAACATCTCTGCAGACTCACCTCAAAACCCTGAAGCTGGTAAATAGGAGAATATTCTAAAAAATTACATCAATGAACCCCTGAACCAATGTTCTAAGAGTACCCCAGCAATTTCTGGAAAACACCCATATTTGGGCCAGGAAGAATGAGATAATTCAATCTATTTTTGGAAGGATATAAAAGGTAAACGCCCTGTCCTATGCAAAAAAGGGTATTTAAAGCCCCAAAATTGGGAGAGAATTCAAAGCTTCCATCTCATCAGGCCTGAATTCAACCTTCAAAAGAAGATCTACACAAGTCCACGAACTTTCTCTCTCACTCTCTTCACTAGTTTTTATTGTTTTATTTTAGTTAAGTAATATCAGACTGGTTAGCTCTACTCTTCAGTTGAACATTTTTACTTCAGTGTAAGTACAAGCAAACTAACTTTGTAATTTGTAAGCTATCTTTTAGTTTTTATAGAATAATAAGTAATAACCAGTTATGATTTCACTGTATAGGATTTGCTGAATGCATTATTGTTTATTCTGTTATTTCATTAAACATTTATCAATTAGTGTTCTTGTCAATTATATGCTTTCTGCTGTTAGCAATAAAAATTGTTATAAATACCTAAACTCTGTATACCTCTTCTCATCCCGGGAGTTCCATAAAGAAATTAATTTAAGTTTTGATTTATCTGTGGTCAGATTCTGGACCCAGACCCTTATCCTTGAAACTGGTTCACTAAAATCAAAATTGGCTATTCTAAATTCCAAAGTAATTATAGAACCAGGCTACAATTATTTCACTTCTTATTAAGGGTTTGATCCTCCAAAGCACTGCAAGTCCTCAGGAACTCCTGGTACCTGAGAAAGCCCAAATCCCTGGAGGATCTTAAATAAATAAAAAGTTTTGGCTTCTTTTGGGACTTTTGACAATTTTTCAGGATAATCCTGCAAATAAGTACTAAAAATTGAAATTGTTACAAAAAATTATTATTTTTCAATACAGCCCACACTCTACTATAAAATACCTGCCACCTCACACATATCCATGCCAAGAAATTAAAGCACAGTACTTCCTCAGAATAGATTGTATGACAATAATTATAAATACAAATAGTCAAAGAAAATTCTGAATTTTCAGAAGCTTCCTGTAAGAACACCAGAAGTAAAAATGGCCATACTGGGTGAGACCAATTGTCCATCTAGCTGAATAGTCTGTCTTCCAACTGTGGCTTGTGGCAGATGCTTCAGACAGAATGAACAGAATAGTTGAGTGATAGATCCCTTATCATCCAGTTCTAGCTTCTGGCAGGGAAAGATTTAGGGAGCATGGGGTTGCCTCTCTGACCATCTTGGATACTAGCCATCATTGGATGACCCTTCATGAACTTATCTAATTCTTTTTTGAACTAAGTTATACTTTTGGCCTTCACAGCACTCCTTGACAATGAGTTCCACAGAGACCATAGTTTGTGTGAAGAAGTAATTTATGTTTATTTTAAACATGCTGAGTATTAATTTCTTTGGGTGACCCCTGGTTCTTATGTTATATGAGAAGGCAAATAATGTTTCCTTATTCATTCTCCACACCATTTATGATTTTATAGACTAATAGTCTATCCTCCCTTAGTCATCTCTTTTCTAAGATGAACAGTCCCAATCTTTTAATTTCCCATTATATGTAAGATATCTCATAACCCTAATTATTTTAGTTGCTCTTCTCTATAACTTTTACAATTCTATCTCTTTTTAGATGGGGCAGCCAGAACCACATGCAGAATTCAAAGGACAGATGTGCCATAAAGAAGATTTATATAGTAGTGTTATGATACTAGATCCCTTTCTTTATGGTTTCTAGTAGTCTATTACCTTTTTCAACTATCATTGTACATTGAGAAGATCTTTCAGAAAATCATCCATGATAAATCCAAGACTTCTTTCTTGAGCAGTAGCAGCTAATTTAGATTCCATCACTTTCTATGTATAGTTGAGATTACATTTTCCAACACACATTACTTATCAGCATTGAATTTTAGCTGCCATTTTGTTGCAGTCATCCAGTTTTGTGAGATCCCTTTATAACTCTTCACAATCAATTTTGGACTTAACTATTTTGAGTAATTCTGAAGTTAGGCTTACCAGTCTTTAATTGCCAGAACCATCCCTGGAGCTGTTTTTTAAAAACAAGCTATCCACCAGTCTGGTACAGAGGCTTATTTAAGAGATATGTTACATACAAGAGTCAGTAGTTCTTTAATTCTGTGTTTGAGTTCCTTCAGAACTCTTCAACGAATGGTACGTGGCCCTAGTGATTTATTAATTGATCAATTTTTGTTTAATTTATCAAGTTGTTCCAAAACCTTCTCTATTAACACCTCAATCTGGGACAGTTCCTCAGATTTGTCACCTTAAAAGAATGGCTTAGATGTGAGAATCTCCCTCATATACTTGGCAGTGAAAACCAAGACAAAGAAATCATTTGGCTTCTCTGCAATGACCTTGTCTTCAATGAGTGCTTCTCCTTTACCACTTTGCTCACTTAGTGGTCCCACCGAATATGTGGCAAGTTATTGCTACTTATGTACTTCAAAACATGTTGATATTAATTTTTGTGTCTTTTGCTAGTTGCTCTTCAGATTCCTTTTGGCCTGCCTAATTATATACTTTTACACTTTGCTTGCCAGAGTTTATGCTCTTTTCTATTTTCCTCAGTCAGATTTGACTTTAGATTTTTAAAGGATGCTCTTAGACTAGATCCTGTGCTCCATTTAGGGCTAAATCAAGAATTGCCTCTCCCCTTGTGGGTCCCAGGAGTAGCTGCTACAAGAAGCAGTAATTACTGGTATCCAGAATTTTATATCTACAGTCCATCCTCAAGTAACATACAATTCCGATAAAGAGAAAGCACAGCAAATGTGGAAGGCGCCCACTGTGGCTTAACAGAGAGCTCTGCACTGAGCTAAAGCATAAAAAGGACGCTTACAGGAAGTGGAAGCTAGGACAGATGACTAAGGAGGCATATAAAGACATTGCTCGGGACTGCAGGGATAAAATCAGAAAGGCCAAAGGACAAATGGAGTTGCGACTAGCAAGGGATGTGAAGGATAACAGGAAGGGGTTCTACAAGTATATCAATAACAAGAAGAGGATCAGGGATGGTGTAGGTCCCTTACTGAATGGGGCAGGCATCCTCATGACAGAGGATGAGGAAAAAGCTGAAGTGCTCAATGCTTTTTTTACTTCAGTTTTCACAAGCAGGGTCAGCTCCCAGCCCACTACACTAGGTACGGTAGACTGGGGAGAAGAAGAGAGGCCCTTGGTGACAAAAGGTCAGGTTAGGGACTGCTTAAAGAAGCTAGATGTGCACAAGTCCATGGGGCCAGATGAACTGCATCCGAGGGTGCTGAGGGAGCTGCCTGATGAGATAGCAGTACCGTTGGCCATTATCTTTGAAAACTCGTGGCGAACAGGGGAGGTGCCAGAGGACTGGAAAAAAGCAAATATAGTACCTATCTTCAAGAAAGGCAAAAAGGAGGATCCAGGGAATTACAGACCTGTCAGCCTCACCTCAATCCCCGGAAAAATCATGGAGCAGCTTCTCAAAGAATCCATCCTGAAACACTTGGAGGAAAACAGAGTAATCAGGAACAGTCAGCATGGATTCACCAAGGGTAAATCATGCCTGACCAACCTCATCGCCTTCTATGATGAGATGACTGGATTTGTGGATGCGGGAAGAGCCATTGATGTGATATACCTTGATTTTAGCAAGGCTTTTGATACGGTTTCCCACAGCATTCTCATTAGCAAATTAAGGAAGTATGGGTTAGATGCGTGGACTGTAAGGTGGATAGAAAACTGGCTAGATCAACGGTTTCAGCGTGTAGGAATCAATGGCTCCATGTCAAGTTGGCAAGCAGTAATGAGTGGTGTGCCCCAGGGGTTGGTCCTGGGGCCAGTTCTGTTCAATGTTTTCATCAATGATCTGGATGATGGGATAGATTGCACTCTCAGTAAGTTTGCGGATGATACCAAACTGGGGGGAACGGTAGACACCCTAGAGGGCAGGGACAGGATTCAGGGAGACCTAGACAAATTGGAGCAGTGGGCCAAGAGGAATCTCATGAGGTTCAACAAGGACAAGTGTAAAATCCTGCACTTGGGACGAAAAAACCCCATGTACTGCTACAGGCTGGGGAGTGATCAGCTAAATAGCAGCACTGGAGAAAAGGACCTGGGAGTCATGGTGGATGGGAAGCTGGATATGAGTCAGCAGTGTGCGCTTGCTGCCAGAAAGGCCAATGGCATACTGGGCTGCATCAGAAGAAGTGTCGCCAGCAGATCGAGGGATGTGATCATTCCCCTCTATTCTGCACTAGTGAGGCCACATCTAGAATACTGTGTCCAGTTTTGGGCTCCCCACTACAAAAAGGACATGGACAAATCAGAGAGAGTCCAGAGGAGGGCAACAAAAATGATCAAAGGGCTGGAGCACAAGCCCTATGAAGAAAGACTGAAGGAACTAGGCTTATTTAGCCTGCAGAAGAGAAGACTGAGGGGGGATTTGATAGCAACCTTCAACTACTTGAAGGGTTGCTCCAAGGAGGATGGAGCTCAACTGTTCTCGGTAGTAACAGAGGGCAGAACAAGAAGCAATGGTTTCAAGTTACAGCTGGGGCGGTCCAGGCTGGATATTAGGAGAAACTTCCTTACTAGGCGAGTGGTGAAGCATTGGAATAAGCTGCCTAGGGAGGTGGTGGAATCTCCATCTCTGGAGGTGTTCAAGGCCCAGCTGGACAAAACCCTGACTGGGATGATCTAATGGGAGTGGTCCTGCTTTTTTTGGCAGGGGGTTGGACTAGATGACCTCGTGGGGTCCCTTCCAACCCTATGATTCTATGATTCTATGAACATATACCCATTCAATGCAGGGATAGTTGAAATCCCTCATTATTACGAGTTTTATGTTTTTGTAGCCTTTCTAATCTCCACGAGCACTACACAATCACCATCATCATCCTGGTCAGGTGGCTGGTAGAATATTCCTACTGCTATACCCTTATTACTTAAGTATGGAATTTCTATCAATAGAGATTCTATGATACTGTCCAATTCATTTAAAAATTTGAGTATATGTGACTGTCTTTTCACTCCTCTGTCATCAAGACCTAATCTGGACTATGTATATTCCTATATATTTTGTATCCTGATATTATTGTATCCCATCGATTATCATTGTTCCACCAAATTTCTATAATGCCCATTATGTCATTTTCCTCGTTTAATACTAGGTACTCAAGTTTACCCATCTTAATACTTAGACTTCTGTCATTTGTATACATGCATTTAAGCAAGGGCTGATTCCTAGAAGGAGTCAAGTGTTTTCTGCAAGGTACAGTGCATACTTAACTTCCATTGACTTCAGAAATATCTTAGCAGCATATGATACCTGCCTCTCTAATCTTTACTGGTACATATATATAGCATGCTCAGTTACAACATACAAGAATTTATGACGACTCAACCTTAACTAATTTAAAATGTGTATGCTGACAAACTTAAGAAAATCTGATTTCCTGATCATTTCTCTATATTATATTAGATTATATTACTCATTAAATAGAATGTGAGGAGAGAGAAATATAACAAATTCAGAAACAGAGTACGAAACTAGGGAGGAATCTATGGCCAAGATTTGTTAAAAATGGATTTGTAAAGTTAGACTTCTAACTCCATTGTTAGTCTCCCATAACAAGTATTACACAGCCTAAATTTAGGTAACTTTTTTTCTTTTGTTTTTTTAAGGCATGTATCTTTAACATGTTCTGATGTGCTTTGGCATTATGGCATGAATCTTATTTTGGTTCAAGATGCCTTTTATCCTTCCATGGAATTGAACTCAGGTTTTAGAAAAAAGTGTTCGGAAGCTTTCAGCTAAGAATTTGTTCATTTCCACTTATAGGCAGAAAGAATGATTATTATAGTATTTCTGATGATATCCAAAAAGGCAACTTTTGGGGATTTCTGTTTCATTTCACACTTTAACTGGACTCAATAAGACCATTTTGTTTGGATAAACATGCAAGTCTTTGAAAGCTTATCTGTACCTAAGCTAAACTATAAAACTTTTGATATTCATCCTTTCTTACTTATCTCAGATTTCACTTTCTGAAACTGATCCTACAAAAGAGCATATCATCTTAAAACTGTTGCTTTTGTGGGTATAAATTAAGGGGCCTGTGTTAATGTTGAGTTCTATTGTTAACTGATTAATAGCCATTTTAGCTAAGAATTAATTGGCTTTTTCAATAATTATACCTGAATGGAGTCCTGTATAAGACTTTATCAGATATACTTTAGCAGCCAGGCATTAGCCTGAGTTCTATTCCAGGCTTTGTGTTTGGTCTGCTATTTGATCTTGGATAAGTCTTCTTGGCCAAGATTCTCAAAGGTACCTAAGTGTCTAACTCCCATTAAAATGAAAGGTGCTTGAATATATTTGAGGAGGCAGGCCTTCCCTGTCTTTTCCCCACCCTTTCTCTGTCTTTTCTAAGTAGACTGAAAGCCCTTCAATAGGCATTGTTCCTGATTACATTTGCCCAGTGCTAGCACAACAGGATCCATATTTCAGCTGACATCCCTAAGTGCTTCTATACTACTAGTATTAAATGCTATTAATAAAGTTGTTCTTCCAGATATTAAATTGGTGCCATGCTCCCTGCTACTTCTGGCTGATCTGGAAAAAAAATCTGCATGGAACTTTTATTATTTTGGTCTCTTGAGGTTTCTGACTCTGCAAGTCCAGCCTTCAGCCTCTGCATTAAACTGCAATGACATATCTCTGAAAGTGAGAGAAGATGGTCAAAGTTCTTTTTGGGCTTTCTGTACCTATACAGACTATTTATTGCATTCCCCCAATAGAAATATGACTGGTACATGTTCCTTTTATAATTGTAAATCAAAACATTTGTCCAAATGGCCTCTTCTCTCTCACATTTTTTCCTCTGAGTCCTGTGGTGATCCTTGAGTTTATGTTAAAAAAAGTACTAGTGATATTATTTCCATGAATCCTCAGTGAAATTTGTCTCTTCAGAAGACTGATGACCTCAGAAGGGCAGTATGTCATGTGCAAATGGGCAATTAAATCCTAATGAGATTCTGTCAGACTCAGTGTGTCCATTATTTATGATGCCTTTGCTTATCTATGCATGGCCAGCTTTCTTTAGCTCTAGGACTTTCTCAGCATTATAACAGGAGGAGTTTCAATATGCTTCAGTTCTGCTTGAAGATATTTCTATTCATGACTGAGCATTTGAGTATCCACAATTTCTGTGTATCACCTCCATTATCTGTTTATTGTTTAGTGCTGCACTTATTGTTCAAGATTGGAAACATGCTTAAGCAGTATGCCAAAGGTATTATATGCATCATATTTCAGAGCACATGCTATATTGGCTGCATTTTCTGATGGAAGGAAATAAGAAACAATTGTTTGCCAGAGATTGGAATGGGCAATGGGAGAACTTGATGATTACCTGTTCTGTTCATTCCATCTGAACACCTATCAGTGACCACCAAGGCCACTCAGTGAAGGGGGCAAGGGAGGCAGGAGGGCCATTTTGCCTTGGCCTCAAGCTCAAAGAAAACCTCAAATTTAGACACTTGTTAAAAGGAATTGCTTCAAGAAAGACTCAAACTTGGATTCTCTGGGGTGTCTCCTAATATCACACATGCATTGTATATTTCTGTCAGTTTGCCTGCATCAGCGGCTTCAGTTGAGCACATCTTCAACGTGCGGAAGCAGGTAAAAAACCACCACCATTCAACTATGGGACAAGAGCATTTGAATGGACTCACCATGCTCAGTATCAGCTGTGACATTGCACAAAAACTAGATTTTTCCTCAATGATTAGTGCATTTGCACAGAAAAAGGCTAGAAAAGCACTTTTTAAATAAAAAATTCAGATTATGTCTCACTTTTTTTGGTACCTTATTTTGTTTTCATGTTTCATCATTATTATTTTTGTTAAGGCTGGGGGCCTCAAAAGCTGGAATTAGCCCAAGCCCCTGTGGACCCCTGAGAAGGCCTGGTCACCAGTGTGAGAACACAGGATTCTGGGCAAGACGGACCATTAGACTGATCCAGTATGTTCATTCTTAAGTTTTTATGTTCTTATGGTCAATGCCCTGCCAAAAATTACTGCAGAAGTGAGTGAATATTGTCCTGTAACTAGGTCATCTGAGTAGGAATCAGGAGGTATAAATTCTGGTTCTGGCATTGGGCAAATCATTTAATATCTCTGTACCTCAGTTTCTCCATCTGTAAAATGGGAATTAAAATTCTTACCCAAATTTATAAGAATGCATTGAGACCAATGGCTGAAAAGTGACATATGTTATTATTTTCTGTAACAAAATCATTTGACAAGGTAGATGAAATGTTGTTCATCTCCTACAGTTTGGATACCTCTTGCTATAAGATTTCTGCCAAAGTATATTAGTACTTGGACTTCTTATCCCACTTTTCCATGTGCTGGTGAGGCCACATACTCAACTTATCACTGTTTTGGGAAGAATCAAATTCTTGGGTTCACAGATCTTTAATCAGTTGGTCATTGAGCCTATAATAGGTAAAGGTGAAGCTAATCACTAAAGAAAAAATAACATCCAGTGGTATCTGGTATTCAATTCCCCTGTTTTGTCAATACTTCTAAAGGATATGTCCATAAAGGGAATAGTATGATGAAATTACCTACAATGGCATGTGGCCCACTGGCTACTGCCAGTAGCAAAAATCTCCAACGGACAGAAAAAGAACACTAAATGGGGAAGGCTCAGTGTTACTTTAGAGAATTCTTTCCCAGGTGTCTGGATGGTGGGTCTTGACTGTTGGGATAATTTTTCTGTAATGATATTTGCCTTGTAAAATGCATTGTGTTATTATTCGCTGTTAAAACATTGTACAGCGCTTCCCCAGAGGAGGCTGTCAGAAGCTAAGAAGTTTTGTGTAAGTTACGAATGTGGGTTTGTGAACAGAGGCTAACTAAGTAGCCACCGCAGGATCTGGGCAGTCTGCCAAGAGCTCAGGTCTGCCTGGCGACAACAGCGTCCCGAGAGGGAACAAGCAGGCTGGAAGGTTCTGAGGTGCCTGCTCAGAAGGGGGAGAACTCTCTCGAACTTTGGGGAACTGGACATGACTGAAAGGGCACGAAAGAGGGGATGGCCACGGGCCCCTCTGATTGGCCAGCAAGACATATTTAAGGGGTTTTCCCGCCAGACTGGGAGAGAGACTTTTTGGTGTGTGAACTGCTTGGTGTGCCTGAAGAATGATTAAAGGCCTCCCTGAGGTGTGGAGAACTGGAGTTGGCTTAAGCCTCTGACTCAGGGGGCCAGAGACTTGGACACCCACCCTCGAGGTTGTAGGCTGAAGAGGACCTTCTTCTGGAAGTCCCCGAAGAGGCAGAGGCCAGGACTTTGGTAAGAAGCTGCCCTGCTTGTATAGACTTTGTGAGAGGGGCGAGAGACTTTTAATACAGGACCCTGGGGCACCAGAGCTCTGAATTAGACGACCCAAGCCAGGACCTGGGAATCGGAGATCAACGGCAGAACCAGCCGAAGAAAAACTGTGAGCAACTCCTAGGTGCCAGAAGGGCACCAAGAAGGAGAGGGATTCCCCCTCCCCCATCCTTCATGATTATGTTTGAGTGTTGTTAATTTAGTGGGGTTCATGTTATACTTACCTTGTGTTAATTTAGTGGGGTTTATCCTCCCTTGAATAAACTATTGTGTTTGGACTTAAGTGTCTGTCTCTGGTGGGGTGACCTCCTCAGACCTTAAGGGGGACAGGGTGATAGACACCTGAAAGGTGGGTACGAACCTGCAGGAACCCAGGTTATATATTCAATACTTGGGGCCCAAAGGAAAATTTCTTTTACATTGACCACTTGCTCAGGATATAACTGATCACCATATTTGGGATTGGAAAGGAATTTTCACCCAAGTCAAATTGACAGAGACTCTGAGAGTTTTTTACCTTCCTCTGCAGCATGGGGCACAGATCACTTTTAGGTTTAAACCATGATCTAAGTACTTTAATTTGAAAACTATGGTTTGAGAACTTCAGTAACCCAACCAGAGGTTAGGTGTCTATTTCAGGAATGGAGAGGTTCTGTGGCCTGCAATGTGAAGGTCAGACTAGATGCTCATGATAGTCCCTTCTGACCTTAAAGTTTCTCAGTCTATGAGACCAAAGTCTGGAAAGAAGGCCAGCAGGGCCCCCGAGTAGTAACTGCCAGGGGATGATCAACTAGCAGGGCAGTATGAGGTGTCTGGCTAGGGTAGAAACTGGGCAACAGCTAGGGCATTCCTGTCCTGCAGCTCCCTACTGCATGAGAGTGATGGAAGGCAGGTATGTCAGGGGTCCAATTTTCATATGGAAAGTTTGCTTACCACAAGCAGAGGGAAGCACTGGGACATCGATCCACACCAGTCATCATTGTCATTTAAGGGGGCATTGACCCCTCCAATGACCCCACCCCTGATATCTGCAAGATGGGCTGTGTACTTCCCATGCTGTGCCAGCTCACCTGGAGCTGTAGATCTCCTTATTAAGTCAGCTTAAGTCAGTATAGGCAGGAAATAGCCCTTATGTTGACTTAATAAGGTCAACTTAAGGGTTAAGTCAACCTAGCACCTGCCAGTTTGGACATGGGCAGTCTACAGCAGTTTTCAGTGTGGATGCTCTAAATCTACATAACAAAGTCAACCTTCTTAAATCAACTTAACAGAGCCTTCAGTGTAGACCTGCACCTTGAGATGATCCAGTGAGTGGGTGGAGGAGGAGAGATGAATGTGTAGGGGGATTTGGAGGGCGGTGAGGTGGAGCAGAGGCAGGGACTTGAGGAAAGAAGTGGTCAGGAGCAGGCCTTGGCAGACGAGACAGGGCAGGGGTGGGTCCTCAGGGGTCTGGTTACCAGCATTTAGAAAGGTGGGAATCCTAGAGAAGACTCTTTTCCTATGAACTGAAAAGCGGTTACTTTAGGTTAACTGGATCCTAAGGGGTAGCCGTGTTAGTCTAGTTCAGCAAAACAAACAAGGAGTCCTGTGGAATTTTAAAGACTAACAAATTTATTTATTTATTGCAAGAGCTTTCATGGGAGAAAATCCCACCTTGTCAAATACTTGAAGTGGGATTTTCTCCCACAAAAGGTTATGCAATAAATCAATGTGTTAGTCTTTCAAAGTACCACAGGACTCCTTGTTGAATTTTTTTTTTTTTAGGTTAACTAGAACACCTAAGCCCAATTAAGGACTGCCAGTGACCTTTAAAGATCCCTCTTCTGGTGACAGAGAGAATGAGAGAGAAAGGCAGAAAGGAGGGATAAAAAATGAACTTTAAAGGGAAAAATGGATTGTCCTAGGTGGAAGGCTGTTCTCCTCCATAGGGGAAACAACCAACATAATGTCTGTTTGGGGGAGAAATGGTAACTGAAGGCCTCTATAAAAAAGCTACACCCTAGGAAGGGGCCAGGAAAATGTATTTCTTCTGTGTTGTAAGTTTGATTTTGCTTAAAGAGAATTACCCAGGCCTAATCTGAGGACCACCTCTTAAATACTGAAGAATAAACCAAAGCAAAGAATTAAAATCTTCAGGAGGACTGATTTACTCCAGCCTCCCCATGGCCAGAGGGAGCCACACTGAGGCCTACAAGACATGCCTTGCCACAGGATCTGTGAAGGCAATTTACTTGTATAAATGTCACTGAGGACATAATTTTTCCTGAAGACCTTCTATCACAGTTGATGATGCACAAGAGGGAACCTGGACTGAGCTGATATTCTTAGCAATTAGGAAAATAATCTTTTTACTGTAATGAGACAAATTTGGTATGGAAATTGTTGAGATAAATGTTGAATTCTACATACATCTATTTTTGTATTCCACTTTTCAGAATACCTTTATAGTACACTTTCAGAAACTTTATGAAACTACTGAAACCTTATGGAAAAGTGTGAAAATGTGATAACAATTCTATTGATCTACTATGAGAATTTATAACCCTTCCAAACTTTTTGAACTTTAAAAGAAAATCTTCTCAACAGAACTATGTTTAATCCTACTGAATTCCTTTCTTCAACAATATCTTGTGACAGTGAGTTCCACAGGCTACTCATGCATTATTTAAATATATATATATTTCTTTTGATCATTGTTATATTTGCTGCCTCTCAGTTTCACTGAATGTCTCTTTGTTCTTGTATCATGAGAAAGGTTAGAGTCACCTTAGATTTACCATCTCTGAACCATGTTATTATATAAACCCTATCACATTCCTTCTAGTCCGCCTTCTTACATATAGAATGTCTGTTCATTCATGCCTCTGATCATACCCACCACGGATCTCCAAGACCCTTCTATTTCTGTGAAATGTCTTGCATGAAAATATTTTTTTTCTGTTTAGCAGTTCTGCTTATGCTGCTTTCATCTCTCACATGAAGCCATAATCCTGTATGTGTGCTATCCTTATTTGTGAGATTTAACTGAATTCTGTAAAAAGCTTCACAAAGAACAAAACTAGGTTAGTGAAATGTACCATTATGATGATTAATAATATTGTAGTTACTATTTTTATATTTTGTTTTCTGATTCCAAAGATAACTCACTCTTTTTTAATAATAATTAGTAGAGTGACAGATGATCATATTTATTCCTTCCAAGGTCAGATCTGACAGTAAGTAGCAACACAAGTGTAGAGAGGAGGCATGGCTGCCTCCAGAGATGGGTAGGGAACACCAGGCTGCTCCCAGAGGGCTGGAACTGGATGGCACCTGCCTATCAAGCCAGAAGCAGGAGTGTGAGACAGAAAGCATAAGAGCAGGGCCAAGGAGCTCTGTTCAGCCCCGGTGGCCAAAGCGGAAGGATGGCTGTGTACTCGCCTCAGAGCTCCAACCCTCCCCCTAGCTGGCACTGGGAGGACTGGCCAGGGCCTCCCACGGCCACTACCCTGCAGGAGGCACCAGATCCTGAGGGCCCTGGGAGTTTCTGGGAACTGCTGGCCCCAAGGAACCCTGAACCCTTCCCTGAGCCACGAGACCCCAGGGGCCCAGCCCTCAATTACCCTCCTGTGACCTGGAGAATCTTCTGCTGGCTGGAGAAGAAGACAGAGCCCCTGCCAGCTGTGACCTGGAACAGCTGCCACTCACAGAGGAATAGGCAGAATGGCCAGACCTACCCCCCACCTGATGACACAGAGGGCTTCTGCAACTTGCCCCTGGGCGACTACTTGGAGGAGCCTGCCCTGAACCCCCCCAACCAGGTACCATCAAGGGAAGAGGGAGGGAGTGACTCCAGGGAGAAGCCTCACCTCTCCAACCCCACAGCCTTGAGGCCAGTGGGCAGGACAGCGTGTTGCACCTAGGACCATGGTGCTCTGGGACAGGGCCAGCCTGCCCAACTAGGGCCTTGAGCTGGGACACAGTGGAGCAGGGTGAACTTGTATCCCTGCTTCCCCTTTCCCCTGTGCAGGGAAGACCCTTTGCCCTTTCCAGCCTTGAGACCAGAGGTCTACTGGACCAGTGAGAATGCTGGTACTCCAGTCCAAGACTACTGTTTGTCTACCCCACCCAAGAGTCAGAGACTACTGTTTGTCTGCTCCACCTAAGGGCCACAAACTACTGTTTGTCTGCCCCTCCACTGGGCCAAAGACTTGTGTTGCTCCTAACCCCTAGGAACCTAGTGGAGGGCAGAGAAAAGGGGGACTGACCCTGTCAGGACAACAAAGAAAAGAAAGAAATCAGATCTTTTCATCACCATTACTGAATCTGTAAGTCATGCCTATCTAGATTCCATGGGGAATTTTCTCATTTATGCAGAACTGTAAACCAGACACAGAATGCTGTTGTTTATTGAGCTTTCTTTTTCTCAGCTCTCCTTCTCTCTCTCTTCCTATCCTGAAGCTTCAACTCAAGCAGTCCCTACAGTGGGCATTAATTGCAGCGTACAGATAAGAAAGATGGTCAAAAGAGTTGCATACAGAAGACAGCCAGTAGATCATTGATTAGAGACTGCATCACAACCAGTAGGTGAAACAGGGAGTGCTGGAGAGGTTTCCATCTGTTACCAAGCAACCAAAATAAATACAGTACATGCTCAAAGAATTTTTTGGACTGAAATATAGGTTTCTGAGAATAGGATCATTCAACTATGGTCAATGGATATTTTGCCAGGACATTCAAAAGTGAAAAAACAACAAGCAGTTGTGTGGCACTTTAAGACTAACAGATTTATAGTCTTAAAGTGCCACACAACTGCTTGTTGTTTTTTTACTGGACTAGACTAACACGGCTATCCGTTTGGAAACATTCAAAAGTGGTCTTCTTGAGTAATCCTGTGTATGGCTTTATTCATACAGCATTTGTGTTGTTCCTCAAAACTCACATGCTGACTGTTATATCCACTTGGGAAACTTGTGTGTATTTGGTAAATAGTGACTCAGACTTGGAACTGGCACATCAGAAACTCAAAATGAACAGCATAACTATTTGTCTTTTGGGCCAAACAAGGTCAAATTATTCATTTGTTGATGCTAGCAGAGTCTATTTTGTTTGTAGTTGCTGTTTAATAACTTTTCTATCTTGTTAAATTGCATATGAGTTGAGTTATGTGTTAATGAAGTCTCCTACTATCATCTTATGGTGCAATGGTAAAATCAGACTATTATCCTTTTTATACTTTCTCCCTCAATCATGGGCTTAGTTTTTTTTAAAGGTATAAATTCTTTAACAAGCTACTGCTCATTGTAGGTGTTTTTATTTTTTTTTCCTTTCTTTTTTTGTTCATTTATTTATTTTGTTTTGTTTTGTGAAATGTTGAGGAAGCACAGATATAGCCCAGTAAAGAATTCCAAACCATTATTGCTAAAATATCAAGCCAGTACCTTGTTTTAGGTGTAAGTCATTATATTACTACTTGAAGACAGGAAGGAACTCCTGACTACAGTTCTGTTTTGAAAATCAGCTTGAAAACTGGCATGATGAAGCTTCTAATTCATTGAATTTCACTGCTTTCCACGGCAAATTAGCCCAGCTTCCAAGTAAAACTGTTTTTTATAACTATGAACCCTACAAAATCATGCTGAGCTCTGACTTTTATGCTAGGGTTTTTCCTGCCCTCCCATCAGCACCAATAATAAGGATTCTCTGAGACAAATTATGCTGTCAATTGCACCTGCGCATCCCATTTGCTTTTAGATTATTCTTTTATGCATTCCTCCGTTGTCCCATGAGCCTGCATGAGTTCGCATACATGTGACTGATGCCAATTTGAAGACCACCAAGAGCTACAGGTGTCGCTAATGAAATAATCTGGGCTTCAGACCCTCTGAGACTGTTGGTGGTGTAGGAGATGAAAAAAAAAATCAGCTTGACTGTCAGAACTCAGAGTGAGTTTATGGGGCTTGCAGTTATGGTAAACAAATGACTCTTCTGTGCAAGCTGAGAAAATTTGATATGAGATATAATGAATATGTTACCCACAACACCATTTCACAGTATTGTTTTTCAGGGTGAAATCATATTTTTCTTTGTAATCATGCTACTTCCCAATAATGAACAAAATACCTTATATATATCTGGGCTGGGATCCACAAACTGCAGGGTTAGGCTCCAAAGTCCACAAAATCCCCACTCCACTGCTGCTTAATGCCGTAGGTACCTAAACTCACTCATTACCTAAGTTCTCAAAGTAAAATTTCCTCTGATGCTTAAGTTTTGAACCATGGGACCCTGCACCCTGCTGGCTCCAATTAGGCATTCAGAAGCCCATATTCCATCTAAGCCCCAGGGTGAGTCACAAACTGAAGGAAAGTAGGTAGGGAGATCCTTATTTCATATTTGGGGCCCACCCTGGTAGGAGGGCTCAGAGGCATACACCAGCACTTGCGACATGAGGAGCAGAATGTTGAACACCAACAGGTGCAAGGCTCCATATTACATGAATAAAATTCCCATGTGGGCTCCAGGGAGGCATAGGGTGAGATGTACCAATGATTGATGCAAGATCTATTTGGGAAGACAGCAATTAGGAAATGCTATAAAGATAATAGAGTAGCTGGTCAGGGACAGGAAATAGATTAGCAAAGCAGAAAGGTAGTTATTGGGGCCTATACATGGGCACAGATTGAAGGTTAGGAACAGCTCAAGGTAGCCAGATAAAGACATGGGAGTGAAATTATAGAATGTCAGGGCAGGCAGGAGGGTAAGGTATTTTGAGTATGTCTACACTGGAGGCTTAAGTCAACTTAACCAGGCTTAAGTCGTCTTAAGCAACTCCAGGGCCGCATCTAGAGTTCATTAAGTCAACTTACGCACTTGCTTAAGTCGACTTAATAACTCCCACCCTTAAAGTCAACTTTAAGGGTTAAGTCGACTTTATTAAGTCAACTTAACAAAATGTGGCCATTAAAGTCAACTTAATAAAGTCGACTTAAGCCAGGGGACCCATTTAAGGTCAATTTTTTATGTGACTTAATAAAGTCCACTTTAAATGGGTCCCCTGGTTTAAGTCAACTTTATAAAGTCAACTTAAACAAATGGGACCTCTCTAAGTTGATTTAATAAGGTTGACTTAAAGTCAACCTTATTAAGTCAACTTACCTGAGCCCTCTAGTGTAGACATAGCCTTTGAGGGGAAAAAAAGGCAGACTGGGAAACAAAGAAGGGCGTCTGTGGGTGGGAGAGAGAGACACTACCAGACAGGGGGTGTGCAAACTTGAGAACAAAAGCATCTTGGTGCTGCAGCAGTTGCAGTGGTAGCAGAAAGAAGAACAGGGGCACCTCAGCCCAAATCCACTAGGTCTCAAACCCAGACCCCAATCCATTATCCCCAACCCACTGTGGACACATTATCCCCAACCCACTGTGTAACCAGCTCCCAATCCATTATCCCCAACCCACTGTGGACATAGATCACAGAACATCCCACTTCAAAGGGCAGACAGGCAGCAGCCTCATGGCTCCTGATTGCCTTCTTACTCTATATGAATCCAAAGAGCTTTCAGGAACTGCCCAGGCAACAGAGCAGTTCTCCTATAAGTGCCATGATTATTCCTCTGCTGGAACTCCTTTGGACCTCACCTCCTGACTCACAGCCTGAAACCCAACTCACATGCTGATCTCTGGTAGTGATCCTGGCATGGAACTTGACTATGAACTCCTCCACTATAGTCAGCCTGAGGCTTGACCCTGCTCCAGCCTTTGGTCCTGACTGCCAAGATCTTGACAATTTGACTGGACCCCTCTGGCTGCAGTGAAGGTCCATAGACCATGCACTCTCTGCCCATCACCTGAGACACTTGAAAAGGCTGGCCACACCTAGGATGAGCTCTCCATGCTGCAAACCCAAGTATCTCCAAGTATCAGAGAACCAAGCTCAGCGAAGTTAATCCACCCAGCTCCATTTGGAAAACACAGCACTGGCAACCCACTAGTACAGCCTGTCCATGATAACCAGACACAGTGAGGGCAGGTAGCCTGGCTGTGGGACAGAAACACTGCACTTTGGACATGTACTGCAGCCTGACATCTGGACTCAGGGCCACCAGCCCCACTCAGAACATTTCAGTGGGGGCCACCAAAACTTCAGTGGGTTAATTAACCAATGGAGCCTGTTGGTTTTGCTCCACCATCAGTCCTATCCCAAGTAAAAGGATTTATTAGCTTCCTGATGGGAGATGAATTGTATTGGGCTTCACTACAGCTCAAATGGGCAAGCCTGTTGCTACCTGACTAGGATGCCTTCCTCCAGACACTTCCCACCATATTTATTTATCCCATCATGACTGACTGGTAGAGGCAGTCCTGTGCAAATTCCAGAACTGACAGTCAATGTAATCTCTGATTGACAGCTGTGATGGAGTACCCGAGAAAAGCACTATTGGATCCCCTCTGTTCACAGCCAATCAGGACTCTGCTACAGTGGAGCCTTCTCCCATCCAGCTCCAGGTCTCCACACTACCTGTAAGCCAGCTCCCAAATCCAGGCTCAGAGGGTCCAATTCTTGCTGTCTCTGGTCTTCCCTGGGGAGGGTTCCTTCCTCCAGAAGGGTCCCAGCTGTCCCAATCAGAAGTTTAGCAATCCAGTTTGCACAGCAGCTAGGACAGTTGGCTTTCAGATTATCCAGGAGGTCCAGCAGTAAACCACCAGACAAGCCCCCAGAGATCCTACCTTTCAGACTCCTGTTTCCCTACTACCCTCCTCTCTTAGCCCTTTGTTCTCCTTCCTGGCCAGCCACCCTGCCCCTGGTCTAAACCGGCCACAACCTGTGTCACCCACAGGGGTCCGGGTAAGGTCTGTCTAAAGCCTCTTTCCCCATCAGTGGTGCCTATAGTTATCACACCCCCATGTCCCATCACCAGAATACCCGTGTCCCATCACAAAGGTACAGGAACAGAAAAGAAGAATATTGGGTATTGCCCCTGGCATCCCAAAGTAAGCCAAGAGGTTTCTTACTTCATCACAACAACATGGTGCACGAACCACCATCAAGAAAAGGAAAAAGTGTGTGGGGCCCATGTGGGGCATGAGTCAATCAAAGGCCAGCTGAGGACTGAGTGATCCCAGCTAAAGGCCAGCACACTGACTGATTAACAATGAGTGGTGGGGGACAGTGGCCATGCAGGAGCCCAGCCTACTGTGACTAAGACTCTGATTGGCTGGCAGACCTCAAGAAGAGCTGAGCTGGTACTGGCTGCAGCACTTCCTTTGTTCTCCTGATGATGCACAAGCTCCTCCCCTAGATAACCATTTCTAGGTTAGTGAGAGGTAGCCATCCCATCACATGACCCAAACCTGTAATTTGACTATGAACATTTCCACTACTCTCAGCCTTAAGTTTGACCCTGCCCCAACCCTTGCTAACTCCTAACTCCCCTTGTCAGGATCCTGACACCAACATCCATGGACAACCCCATGAATATACTGACCCCACTGCAGTTTCATGGGGATCTCACAATAGCCCTGCACTTGAATTGAACCCAAACATTCTCCTACATCTCTGCACTACGACACTTACATACGGTCACAGTCTAAACTCAGAAAGATGTGTATTGATGGAGAGTTTCCCTAGAGGTGGCTGTAAAGTAAGAAAGAAGCAAGTTCCCTTCCTTCACTTCTTCCCCAGACCACATCCCATATGACAGGCCCCATCATCTCTTTCCCCGAGCAGGCCACCTCTACCCACTCACAATCTATTATGGCTGATTCTACCTTAGGGACAAGTGTCCAGTTAGTGATGCACATGCCCTCACTACTGGTGATAAAGGATATCTCCTCAAACTGTGGCTCATCAATCCCACTGGGAATTCCACCAGCTGAGCCAAGGAGTAGCACAACCATGCTCATTCTGTCCCTCAGTCAATGAGAGAGAAAAGCTTCAAGATCTTATGGGGAGGGGGGGGCAGTATCTCCTTGCCTCCTGTTATGCATTACAATGCAGTCCCAGAAAGGTGTGTAAGCTCTTCCTGGTATGCTGTGTTTTGTACAATATTGTAGTGCAGCTGGGGCTCTGCATTCTCTGCATGGCCACATATTAAAGAAGAGGCTGAGGAAGAGAAGTGACTGCTAGGGTAGGCCAATGCAGCCATCCACATACAGGAAAGTCAATCTGGAGACAACTCTTGGGAGAGGTGCTTTAGACCATGAGAAAGTAACTATCAACTCCCAGTGATCCTGAGCACAAAAGAAAGACATACTCTAAAGTGCATGCAATGACATGATACTATTTTTTGCAATGCAAAGGAAGTGTGTGTGTGTGTGTGTGTGTACGTACATACATGCGCGCATAGTCTCGCATACTTAGTGCTCTGTGACTTCACAGAGTGCTCGGTATGTGAGACTGTGCGCACGAACCCCCCACTCTCTCCCTGAGAGAGAGAGAGAGAGAGAGGTCATTACATTATAAAGAAAGCGGAAAACAAATAAGCATAAGAGTGCAATGCAGAAACAACATAAAACCATGTGATATTAAAACAGCACCCTGAGTTTAAAACACCAGATGGCCATGTGATCTGAGTAAATGCTGCAAGTTAAAAAAAGAAAAGATGAAGCACTTAGCGTTAAAATGCCAGCTTTGACACATTTAGTTAAAATAGAATATATGGTCGCCTCAGGGATAAAATGATAACATAAGGCCCAATAAAAAAAAAAATCACAAAATAATGCTTACTTAAAGTAGTAAAATACATCTCAGAATAATGATAAAAAAAGGTTAAGAATAATGTTAGAAAAGAAAAAAAATGGAACAGTGTTAAAAATATGCACATAACAAAAAAAGTGTCAGGCAACTATATATAATCGGATGGGCTTTGGAGAGTGGGGCTATCAATGAAGGAGGTGTTCAGAAATATACTCACAAGCACTCCACACCTTCTCCTTCCTTGTGGAGTGGCTAAAAAGCCCAAGCTTGGCAACAGATGTATTGGCACAGTGATGCAGGGGCAGCTTGGGGATTTGTGCTGATACTGGGATGAGGGGGAGAGGGCAGAGCAACAAGGTGACCTCAGGACAGTCAAAGAGGCCTGAAAATGAGGAATGCTGAACATGGTGAGAAAGTGACAGGATTGTGGGTGGGGCCAGAAAGGGCACACATTATCCCCTCTTCTAGACACAAAATGCTTAAAGCAAAAAGATCATTCATACTAGGGAGATCATGGAGATCCTTGGAGATCATGGGGGCTAGTGTAGCCAGGGGCCTCCCTGGTGTTTCAGCTCCTATGGAGCATTACTGGCAGGGAATGATGGTCCCACTGGACCAGACTTGATATAATGATCCATCAAGTTTGGGAATGAGCTCCACAGTCCATTTTTCAAGGACAAACTCTTCCCATCCCAATAGACTGATTGCAGGGAAAATACCAGAGATTACCCTCTCCAAAATTGTCTCCTATGAGTTTTTCCACAGGATGATATGACCTGGGCCTTGTGGATTTTGCTGCTATGACAAACACATTCAGAGAAAGGAAGTGGTTAGTTTGTCTAGACAAGAGGAGATATTGCACTAACCTAATATATGGATAACCATAGTGGCATAACATTACTGTTTGAGATGTCTAGTCCTTGTTTGAGAACTTTGCTATTTAGAATACTAAGGTGGAAATGGGGTTTTCCAGCAAAACAAAGACTGCAGATTTTGATGCTGTTATTTTGTTTGGTTCATGTCTTTTATTGAGCCACTGTCTTTTTGATCCTGGAAGTGTGTTGCCTCTACAAGTTTACTCCTTGCTCTGGTATTCGTTCAATGCATTAAATTACATGTTTCAGACTATTATTTTAAAGTGCAGCTGTAGTCTGGAAGTTGATTCAGTAAAAATGGATATTTGTGGGGGCTTGTGGCATAGGAAGCTAAAATCCTGGGGATTTTTGCAGTAGCAAAAATGAGAGAAGTCTAACAGCTAAAAATCAGGGCTCTGAGTGGAGTTCAAACAGGATCTTATGTTATCAGAGACACTCTGCTTTCCACTGTGCTTCACTTCACTGAAACGCAAGTGTACGCCAAAATGCTTACAGACCTACAGTCTCTTCTTTATCTGTATTCATTATGGGTGGAGGGGTAGCAATACTTATAGTTAAGATTGGTGAATGTCTTTTATTAGAGCTTGCTGTTTAAAAATAAATAGTTTGTGCAAATCATATCCCCTTATACACATAAATTTCAAATATAGTGTCACAAGCTCTAATGATTTTATTGTGAGTTAAGCTACATCTGGTGCTTTGCTTACAGACTACTGTAATAATTGGTTCTACAAATTTGCTCCAGTTGTGAGTTCAACTGTGAAGAACAAGTATATATTGATAAGGTATCACAATGACCTATAACAATAAATGTTGATGGGAAAGTACAAAAGGGAGACAGAAAAACAGAATTAGTCCTAACAAAGGCCTACTGATATACCTTAAGGACAGTGTTAACATCATGCTTAGTAAAGTATGGAACCAGAAATCAGTTAACCAAAACTGGTGTGACGGAAACCAGGCCTAGCTGGTGGACAAAATAACCAGGAAAAGTTCATCATTCTTTGTGAGTTGTTAAAGAAGGAGACTTAGTGGGGAAAAAAAATGACTATCAGAGCAAGCTACATCATCCTGGCTGCCACCCCTACCATCTCCTGGGACCACAAACGTGCACTATCCTGATCCTGAGGGATGCCCTGACCATACCAGCCCAGAAAGGAGCAGTAAATGAATCACCACTTATGCTGGTTCTGGCTGAATCCTGAATACTATCTGAGATGTGAGACTTCATCTCTTATTAAAAAGGAGGGCAGAAACCCCAAACTGGCTGTATGTTCTATAGTTAGATTTCCCCACCCAGTAATAAGTGTGGACACCTGATGTGCTGCAACAGTCTTACCATGGACTCTCAGGCAGTGCCTTTCAGCTTTCCAGTCCATCTTGTCACCCAGGCAAACAACAGATGGTCACTTTATAGTAGGGGTCTCAAACACGTGGCCTGTGGGCAGCATGTGACCCTTGGAATTACCGCCTGTGGCCCTCAGAGCCAGAATTCAGGGAGTCTTGACCTCTGCGGTCTCCACCACCCCCTCCAACTAGGAGCCGCTGGCAACCGGGCTTTGGCTGCCTGCCTCCCACCTGGAAGTGCTATCACAGTGCTTGGCCCGGAAGCAATGTCTCTCCCACCACCCACGGCCCCTTCATCCTGCTCAGAACAGGAGCGTTTCTCCCAGCCTCTGGGCCAGACCTCCCCGCCTCTACCATGGAGCAGCCAGGCCTTTCTGAGGCAGGCCCTGGCTGGAGCTGGCTCCCCCGACAGTGCGGCTCAGTTGGCTGGAGTGCCAGTGGTGGCACAGGGCTGGCACCCAGCGATGGCTTGGCATCCCTGGCCACAGTCGAGGCACTGGCTCCTGGCATGCAGCTGAGAATCAGGCTATGGCTGCTTGCCTGCCCTTAGGGGTTGGGTTTGCAAGCAGCCCCTTCCATTTCTGTTTTTCTTTCTCTTCTTTTTTTCTGTCTTTCTTTGTCTTTCCTTCCTTCCTTTCCTGTTTCCTTCCTTGTTTCTTTTATTTTTTCTCTTTTTCTCTTCCTTTCTGTCCTGTTTCCTTCCTTGTTTTTTCTTCCTTTCTTTCTTCCATCCTCTTTCTCTTCGTTCTCTCCTTTTTTAAAAAGTCTTTACAAAATTTTATTTTAATTAAAAAAGCTTTCTAAAAATTAAATTGCAGTTAAAACTCATACAAATTCAATCAATTGGCCCAATTAATTCTATTTACAATCATTTTGAAGTCAATTAATTATTTTTAATTTAATTTTTAATTAAATAAACTGGTGGCCCTGCTGTATGAAAATGTTTTGGTAATGTCGGCCTCAGGCCAGTATCCTAGCCCTCATAGTGATTTGAGTTTGAGACCCTGTTTTATTTCAAAATCACAGCAATATTCAAGTTACTCCCAGTCCCAAATGACCATTCACTTGTTCCAGGTCATTTGTACACTGATCTCAAACCACAGATAACATCTGTAGCCAATCCTATAATACACTGACTAAAGACTCATTAACAAAGAACAGAAGTTTGTTTACAAGATTACAACAGAAAAATGTACACACAAAATTCGCTCTCAAACTGGGAGCCTCATAATTGTGGTTATGTGGGGTCATCAGTGTGAGCCCCAACACTGGCCAAGCAAGGGCTGTGAGCTTTTGGAGCCACTAACTGTGGAGCTGTGAGCCTCCCTGCTTCGTCCTGGCAGAGGAACATGGGAAGAACCATGACACACAGATACTGCTCACCCTCCTGCAATGTCCCTCCATGGAAAGTTGGTGAGTAGGAAAGCAAGGAGCAATGCTAGGGTTCCTTGCATCCAGGTCACTTTCCCACCTGGCTTTGTTGTGGGTTGAGCATCAGGAGCTGCTGCTCTCTGCCCTCCCCTTATTCAGCCCAGGTGACAGTGGCAGGAGGGGGGTAGGGTGCTGATACCCGCAGGCACAGGCCTAAGAAACCCTGCTCCAGTGGACTGTCACTCACAGATGACCTGAGTGTGAGGGAGTATTTGCAGGAGATAAGGGCTGACCTGGATTCCCTAGAACCAACTGCCTCCAAGTGGGAAGGGAGCTTCCCTCAGGCTTCCCACTGAAGGGGATGAGTCTGAAAAGCTGCCTCCAGCCCTGAAAGAGTTGGGGAAGGGAAAGGTGAGGGCTGTGCCCCCCAGCCTCCTAGAGCTGCACAGAGTACCCCACCTCACCCCAGCCCAGATTTCCAAGTCCCCTGACTACCTGGCTGGGATGGGGAATTTTCTCAGCATTGAAGTGTGGTAAGTAAGGGAGAGTGTGAGGCAGGAGGACTCCTGGAGCTGGGGGTGTGGGGGGTGGGAATGAGCCAAGGCTGGAAGAACCTGCTTAGGTGGGGATTCCTCCCAAGTGTCCTGCTGCAGAGGCTGAAGTTGCCTCTAGCCCTGAACAAGCCAGGGAGGAGTGGCAAGGCTGGGAGCTATGACCACCATCCCTTCCCTGCAACGGCCACTGCTGCCTGGCAGGGAAGAGAGAAAAGAGGGGAGAAGCATTTCCTGAATCTTCAAATGTGATTTTGAATCTTAAACAAACAAACAAACAAATCAAAGCAGGGCAAGCACTTTTTTGCCAGTAGGAACTCGTTCTATTAACACCACATCCCCTGCAAAAATACAGAAAAAAGCTGGCCCTGTAAAGCTTATCTTTCTGAGCAGTGAGCATTCAGTTAGAGCCAAGCCTGCATTTGAAACCCCTAAGCCTCCAGCCCTCCTGCTCAACAGATACAGAGTCCCCTCCCTGAGGCAGCTGGGGTTAGCACCAAGACAACTCCTACCGTGCACAGTCCGGGGTGGGGGCACAAATGTAGGCTTCGATCATGGGTGCCTGCAAGATCCTCAGTATGTCACTGCCAGGTGGGGAAAGGGGAATGCTGGAGTTAGGGTCAGGTGTGAAGGGCTAGTGATGTGTCCATGGGGACAAGGGGGCTACACTCAGAGCTTTGCTGTCTGATAGGCGTAACCAATACAAAATCTTTGAGAACCACTGCTAAAACAAACAGCTCCATATGTGCTTTTGGCCTGGCCAGGGCCAGCACAAGGGGCTGTGGTGCCCCAAGCTGGCTTTTGTTTTGGTGCCCCCCGAACTTTGCAGGGGGAGCAGGGTGGAACCCAGCCTCCGCTGTGGGCTGGCTTGCCCCCCCCCCAGGGCGGGTAACAGCTGGCCCAGAGCTGGAGCAGGCCAGCTCAGAGGCCGGGCTCTGCTCTCCCTCCCCTCCCCTGGGCCAGTAGTTCCCCATCCTAGGGGCAGAGCAGGCCAGTCAGGGGGCTGGGTTCTGCTTTCCCACCCCGCCTCTGGGCTGGCCCTCCCTGGCCCCAGGGCAGAACAGCCGGCTCAGGGGAGGGGCAGGAGAGTGGAGCCCAGGCTCTGGGCTGACCCGCTCTGCCCCTGAGCCAGCTGTTCTCTGTCCTGGGAGCACGGCGAGCTGGAAGAGAGTGGGGATTTAGGGGTGTCAGTGTGGTACCAGCACCCCTAATTTTCAGCATCCCAAGCCAGTGCCTGGCCCATGCTTAGCAGATGGAAATCTCTTCCTTATGTTTAGGAATCTTTGCCCCTCAGAGTCCAGACAGCATAAAGAGACCCAGATTCTCCCTCAGGGATTTTTATTCCCTTCATCCCAGAATCTAAATTGATGAAATAAATTCATGGGCAGCCCCCCCCCCCCCCCAACAGGAGATAGGGATATAATCATCAAGGTTTCTTCCCTTTGTGCTGAAATGCCTCATTTGATTTCAATTGGTTGCTTCCTGTGAAAGATGAGTGCTTTGCTTTAATTAATGCTTCTTTTCCTGTTACACATTTACAAAGGTTTACAATGCAAATACCTAATATAACTTTATAACATGGGCTATTATATTAGGTAGGACATACAAGTAGGATTAATACATGCAGCCTTGAATAAAGTCTGAGCACCTTTTTAGAACACTAATATCTATTTTAACTGAACTAACCAAGGTACACCAGAGTGGTTAGCGGCTGTGCTTTTGTCAGTGCTCATTGAAGTCTTGGACCTTGGCATGAGTTGGCACCTGGTCTGCCAGCATCACAGTTGTCACTTTCCTTTCTCTTTTTGTCTAACAAGAATGTGGTTTAGCAAGCCAAGTTTGCATATTTTGGTAGCTAAAAGCAATGCCCTAACCAGGTATGCCAGGTCTGACAGAACCACATCAGAACATGTCCTGTGATGTTCAACACCAGAGACAGGATCTGCATTTTCTGTCACTGCTATTCTTTTCTCTCCCCTTTGTGTGTGTTGTCTTTTTTGGTTCTCTAGGAAATGGGACCAGACAGATCCAGTCCAACTCTACTAACTTCTTTTATTTTCCCCAAAATGGCAGTTATTAGCATTTTTAAACACCATCTAATAAACCACCAAACAAGGGTGTTTTTCCATCTGAAAACTCCTCCTAGGGAAAGGAAACAAAGGATCTTGCTAAAATAAAGGTTCATCCCAGCGGCTGAAAATGGCCAATGGGCTAGATTATTTGATTCTTGCCTGTTCTATTAATTTCCTCTGAAGCACCAGGCAATGGCCATTGTTAGAAGACAAGATACTGAGCTAGATGGACCATTGGTCTGACCCAGTATGGCCATTCTTATTTAATACTTTGTATTTCAAATGCTTTAGCTGTTTTGCCTTCTGTTCTGTACCTTTAATAAAAGGTTAAATTAATTTCAAAGGTGTGTTTGCCATGGTACTAAACAATCTAAGCCCTCTGCATTTTCAAACCCTGAGCCTTTTTTAAAACAGTTTAATGCTGGACTGTTACTGGTTATGTTAACATCTTTAGCCTTTATACTGCAGCTAATACAACCAGCCACAGCTCCAAAAAATATTTGATAATGTGAGAATCTCAGCTTTCTTAGAGGAAAAAGGATTTTCTAGCCCTTGTTTCTAGCAATTTTCTCTTGGTGCAGAAAAAAAGCGTGCAAACATGAACCAAATGTATCCTAAAAGCTTAGAAACCAGAAGGCAAATAAAAAGAATCCCACACTTATTATTTTAAACAATTCTCATGGTTTTTAAGCCAATCTCATAATTCGCTGTGTCCTGACTCATGCTTTGAATATGTGTGGTTGAAAATACTAGATTTAGATCAAACTAGTTGTCCCTATTGGTTATTAAAATTGAGGATGACGCACATTCTTTATTCAGGTACGTCTTTTGATACAGGTGGGAATTTGCCCCTGAGTAAGGTCTGCAGCCTGTGACTCTAAACCAAAATTGCTTAGCTCATTCATGCCTGACATCCAACGCTGTACCACAATCACGTCAGTTATTTTATGAAATAACAGATATTCAGAGAAAAGGTGCTTTTCAGCTGAGATCAGCTCCAGCTTCTTGACTCTTCAGTATTGACATTGGCAGTGAAATGATGAGTGCAGCTCTGCACCATGCCTGTCCCAAAGGATAAAACCCATGCCCTCTTGAAGCTTATGAGCTTCTCACTGTCAAATATGTGTTTGAAATGCATCTTCAGAGACCACGTTGCAATGCTGTTAGCAGTAAGCTCCCTCTGAATCAGAGTTTAAAGTGTCTCACTTTACTCAAAGAATCTGAACCTCCCAGCTGCAGATGGTGAATGACCAAAAAAAGGGGGGTGATGCAGACATTTACTAATTTCTATATTAACTATACAGCAAAACCAACAAGAATCCTGTGGCACCGTAAAGACTAACAAATTTCTTCAGGCATAAGCTTTTGAGGGCTGCAACCCACTTCTTCAGGGGTGTGAGTTTGTAGCCCTCAAAAGCTTATGCCCAAAGAAGTTTGTTAGTCTTTAAGGTGTGTGACAAGGTCACACCATCCTCTTCACTTAGCTGCCCCTAGGTCCCCACTAGGTACTCATGGACTTCACCTTTCCTGCCACCAAGATCTCTTTTTATTGTATTCAGAACACCCCCCACCAACTATGTACAACTTTACAGCCTCACAGGAGTTTCACCAGCTCAGGGGAGCTCGACCCTAGCTCTGGGCAGTTTACCCCTCATAAGCTGTCTCCCCCATTCCCTCTGTAGCCCCTGCTAGCTCCTCCCTGGGAGCTTTTATCCACACCTTAGCCTTCCCAGCTGGTCCTCCCTCCAGCTCATTAGCTGGCCTGCCCAGCTGGCTCTCCTTTCCTCTAAGTCAACAAGGTACTAGCCCAGCTTGGCTGCTGCACCCTGTGACAATGTGCCACAGGACTCTCATTGTTTTTGCTGTATACAGAATAAAACAGCTACCCCTCTGAAACTATTAACCATATTATAGATTGACTGAAATAAATGGATTTGTGCCCCTTTGGGGCCCAATTTTATCTTTAGTTACACCAAGGTAACTCAATGAACTGACAAACTTGGCCTATCATGTAAGAAATATCTTAAATCACAGCAAAACATTTCACATATGAACTGAGTGTCAGTGCATATAGCAAAATGCATAAAACCAGTTACTAAAAGTTAAGTTCAGAAGTCCTTCTAGAGGCATCTAAGTAACTGGCCTTTATTTCAAAAGATGGGAGCACTCAGCACCTCTTATGGAAACCCTGTGTTTCTGAAAGAGGATTTGTCTACACTGAGATTTTAGCCAACAGCACAGTCTGTGCAAACTCTAGAGTAGATAAGTTTTGCAGTGGGGCACTGTGATTGACATTAGGACAATTTATCTGTTTGAAACAAGCAGAAAATGTAATCTGGACTGCTACAATCATGCTACACTAGTATAAATAGTGGCTACACTAGGGGCTTTTGTCGCTGTAGCCTTATCAGTGGCTAACAGGGCAGTTAACCATGCACAGAGGACCCCATGATGTGTGGGGCCGGATTAACTGGCCTGGGAGTCCTAGGCTGCCTCCCACCATGGGGCCCCTCCTGCCTGGGGCCCCATCCCCACTGCAGAGGCTGCACCCTTGCTCCCCCCATTAGTGGGGGGGGCTCTGGGGCCAGAGGGTGACTCTACCCCAACACCACTCTTGCCAGTATGTAGTGGAAGAGGTAGCCCCCAATGCAGCTAACCAGGGCCACAGACCCTGGAAAGTTGCTCTGCACCAGGCTGGAGTGGAGGCCATGGCCGCACTAGCCCACCCTGCCCCCATGGGTTGCATGAATAGGTGCTGGTCTACCCAACCCTGCCCCCAGGGGCAGACTAGCTGTCCAGGGGCTTGTTGAGAGTACACAGCCCAGCCTCTGGCTCCAGAGTCCCACCCTGACCTCTATAGCTCCTGCAGAGCAGGAGAGCTCTCAGGGGTTGCCAGACTATTGTAGAGGTTTTAGGGGATAGAGTGTAGGGCCCTCTTTCAACTGAGGCCCAGCGCTTAAGTACCTAAAGCCACTGGGATAATCCAGCCCTGATGATTTGGGGGCCCTCTGCCTTGCTGGTACTGAGTGGGAGAGGACCACCCTAGGCCAGAGGCCAAGCTCTGCTCTTCCACTCTCACCCCAGGGCCAGCTGGTCTGCCTCCGGGGAACAGGGGGCAGCCCAGGGACTAGGCTCCACACTCCCATCCCACCCCAGGACTGACCGGTCTGCCCCCATGGACGGGGCAGGCCAGTGCGACTGGTTGCTCTGCTCTAGAGGCGAGGCCAGCTGCTCTGCAGTACAGCCTCCAGTGCAGACTTTGGGCTGCAGCAGAAGCCACACTGCACATGCCAGTCAGCCCACTGCCTTGGGAGCAATGCCAGCCCACCCACAGGGGCAGGGCCTTGGGCTGAAGGGAGGAGCTGCATCCCTATGTGGGGGAGGAGGATCTTTGGTGGGGGGTACCAGTGGAGGAGATGAGGGGTCCACTGGTGGGGAAGGCTCAGAGGCCCCAAGGCCTCTAATCTGCCTCTGTTGGCTAAAAACTCAGTGCAGACAGACCTTGACCTAACCACTAACCAGGAGTCCATGTATTCCTCAGCCTGGACAGCTGGCTAGACAGAGGTTGTTGAGCCTCAAGTACTCTTAATCGATCCTAACTCTGGTTCAGAAAATAGAATTTATTGGGGCAGTCTTTGACTCTGCTCCAGGAAGAAAACTCTTGCCTTTGTAGATGTTCCAAACTATGTGGGTCATTGCTCTACATGGGAAGGCACACTCTGTCACTACAGTTCGAAATTGCCTCAAACTTTAGGACACATGGCCATGTGCACTCACATGGTGCAGCATGCCAGACTGAATCTAAAAGAAATACAGGATTGGCTAGCCTCATTGTATTCCCTGACCCATCACATGGGTCTGGCTGTTCAGGTACCTACTCAAGGTCTTATCCTCCCTGGACTGATGACTAGAACCTATACATGTTTGTGAGGGAACTTCTTTGCAACTTCACGATAGACATTTACTCTAGTCACAGATGCATTGGCTGTAGGTTGGGGAACTTATTTAAGCCCCCTTCAGACTCAAAGCCTTTGGTCTCCACAGAATCTAAGTCTCCACATATATCAGGGAACTTCAGGCCATCCATTTGGCTTGAATGGTATGAAGTGCCACCCCATATCCACCTAGAGGATCTTTTTCTGACTTCTAATTGTATTTGTTTATTCTACCAATGGCATGGTATCACCCCTCCAAGTCAGGGGTAGCCCATTCACACAGGTCACAGGCAGCTTCTACTGCTTTTGTCAGTCATGAGCTCATCCTGGACACTTGTAACGCAGCAACCTGGTCATCTGTCCAAACCACTGCCTCTAACTATGCCACTTCTCATCAATCCAGTGCTGCTCTCAGATTTGGATAAGTGGTCCTACACTCCATATTCAAGTAGATTCGAGCTCACTTCCACCTTGAACTGTTTGTGCAATCACTTAAATTAAAAATGGTTACCCAACTTTCCATAACTGTTATTGTTCAAGACACACTGCATATATCCACACCATGACCTGCCATTCTTCCCCTCTCTGTCAAAGCCTTCCTGGCAGGAGGGAGCTGAAAGGGCTCAGAGTCAGTGCTGCCCTTTAAAACTATTGCCTCAATGGGCCCTGCTGAGAGGAAAATCTACAACTATGCATGAGGCTCAAACATACCTGCAATGGAATGGGCATGTATAATACATCTCAAAGAATAACATTTACAGAAAGATAGGTAATTGTGTTTTACACAAGTTAATGTCCCTGCAACAAGGCAGGTGGCAGTGATCAATGTTGTTATAAACAGTACAGGACAATAATACATGACATTTTAGGCCAGGAATACTCAATCCCTTTAAAACAGAGAGAATTTATGTAGGCAGAATATGTCTATTCTGGTTTGGAATTTGGTCAGGACTCAGCAATAAGCATTTTTACTCTAGAAGATCAAATGTAATTAAAAAAATTACCAACTGAATTTAGATCTGTATTTGCATTTTTTATTTTTAAAGGTCCATTAAAAAGATGTAACACAGATGTCACAATCCAAGTTATTTGGTGCCAACTTCTGAAATTTGCATTTCACAGGTGGAAATAATGTGATCTCTATGACAAACTTGGCAAACTTGTTTGCACTGTGGTTTCAAATCCCTTGGATCTCCGATTCATCTTCCTGCCTTAGTAAATTGAAATGAGATAGCAATTCTCTCTTCAAGAAACAGAGGCTAGTTAAACTTCTCATTAATATGCAGTATGTCCTTCATGACCTGTATCATTATTAAAAAGTGAATCAGTTTTTTCAAGGAAACCCCAAAACTCAAGCTGCATTTTTTTTTCTGGAAAGAAAAAAAAAAAAAAATCAAACCAAGAGTCAACTACCCCCCACTAGTATCCTCAGAAATCTTCTCAGAACAACATACACATCACCCTCTTGAATAAGACTTGTTATTACCAATGCAAAAATGCAGGCATTTTGCATTTATTCAAAATTTCATCTCCAAAGTCACAAATACTTGATTATGGATCAAATATTCCCTGCTGATCTCAGCAGTTTGTTCATTATAAAGGACTCTGGGTCACTGAGTTCCTCAAAGCAAATTCTGCTCAGCTAGCCCACTAGCAAGGAGCAGATTTTTCTTTGATATTCGTATTTGAATATACTTAGGTGAATAAAAGAAGAATGATGTAATAATTTTAAAATTAGTTTTCTATTTTATATTTGATTCATAAGATTTCTTAAGTGATGTATGTATATTCCATTGGGCTTTGTCATTAATGAACTGTTGTGATCACTCTTGACAATTTGACAGCTGGCATGTCAAGGGAATAAACTCATTAAACAGAAATGTGCTAAAGTGCAGCATCCCAAAATAACAGAGCAGTGTCATATACACATCAGTGCTTAGCAGCACATCGGCATTTCCTTTATGAATCCCTATAGTCAGAGTCTTAACAACTCACCAAAAGCTGGAAGCTGAAAAAAAGTTAAAGGGCAAAATATTAGTATTCTCCACATCCACTCCTCCCCTCTGCCAAAGAATGTCCTGTTGTTTAGTTCCTCAAACATTTTATTGTATTCTTATAATAATGTCTTTCTGTGTAATGAAGTTATGTACCAACTTGACCCCTAAAATATATTATACCTATCTTGTACAGTAGATTCCTGTGACTGATTCTGATTTATACCTATCCAAATTGAGTGTAAAATACCACTATTCTGATAAGGTGGCACTCATAGAATCATAGGGTTGGAAGGGACCTCATGAGGTCATCTAGTCCAACCCCCTGACAGAGGTAGGACCACTCCCACTAAACCATCCCAGTCATGGTTTTGTCCAGCTGGGCCTTAAACACCTCCAAAGATGGAGATTCCACCACCTCCCTATGCAGCTCATTCCAATGCTTCACCACTCGCCTAGTAAAAAAGTTTTTCCTAATATCCAGCCTTGACCTCCCTAACTGTATCTTGAGACTATTGCTCCTCGTTCTGTCCTCCGTTACTACTGAGAATAGTCAAGCTCCATCCTCCTTGGAGCATCCCTTCAAGTAGCTGAAGGTTGCTATCAAATCCCCCCTCAATTTTTTCTTCTGCAGCCTAAATAAGCCTAATACTTTCTGTCTTTTCTCATAGGGCTTGTGCTCCAGCCCTTTAATCATTTTGGTTGCCCTCCGCTGAAGTCTTTCTAGCATGTCCCTGTCCTTTTTGTAGTGGGGAGCCCAAAACTGAACACAGTGTTCTAGATGTGGCCTCACCAGTGCAGACTAGAGGGGAATGATCACATCCCATGATCTGCTGGTAACACTTCGTTTGATGCAGCCCAGTATGCCATTGGCCTTTTTGGCAGCAAGAGCACACTGCTGACTCATATCCAGCTTCCCATCCACCATGACCCCCAGGTCCTTTTCTACACTGCTGCTACACTGCTGCCAGCGCCCCTTCTGTCTCTTCTACCTGTGCCTGTAGCCAGACAGACATCCTGACCATAGATATCTCTACCCAGACCCTGGTGTGGACTTGCAGGGACTGCAGCCTGCAGTTCCCTGTCTCCAACGATCAGGCTGGGGAGATGAATCAATGTGACAGGTGCCTGCTGGTGGAATCTCTCAGGAGGCAGGTGGGAGAGTTACAGGAGGAGGTGTCTCGGCTCAAGAGTATCCACACCCTGGAGAATTCCTCGACAGCATCCATGAGGAGAAGTGCAAGAAGGAGGGCACTATCCAGGTGCCAGGGACTACTGCCACAACACTGGAGCTGGATGGGGAGCCTGTGGCAGGGGGAGGACACTGGCAGCTGGTTACCTCTGGCGGTAGGCAGTGCTCCACCCCTGCCCACAACCTGTTATGGTGAAAAATCGTTATGCAGTGCTAGAGACGGTGAAGGAGGTGGAAGAGGAGAGGCCATGCACCCCCGAGGCTGGGAGGATCACAGCCACCACAGCTAGGAGGAAACGTAAAGTTCTGGTGGTTGGGGACTCACTTCTGAGGGGGACGGAGGCACCCATCTGTCGCCCTGACAAGGTCTCTCGAGAGGTATGCTGCCTGCCAGGTGCCCGCATCCGAGACATTACGGAGGGATTGTCGAGAATCATCTGCCCCTCTGACTACTACCCCATGCTTCTCATCCATGTAGGAACCAATGATACTGCAAGAGGTGATCCTCGGCAGATCAAAGTGACTTCAGGGCTCTGGGAGCATGGGTGAAGGAGTTTGGAGCACAGGTGGTGTTCTCGATTCTTCCGGTCAAGGGTAGAGGCCTGAGCAGAGACAGATGCATCCTGGAGATGAACGCTTGGCTGCGAAGATGGTGTCGTCAGGAGGGCTTTGGCTTCCTTGACCATGGGTTGCTGTTTCAGGAAGAAGGACTGCTAGGCAGAGATGGACTCCATCTTTCGAGGAAGGGGAAGAGCGTATTTGGACGCAGACTGGCTGACCTAGTGAGGAGGGCTTTAAACTAGGTCTGAAGGGGGAAGGAGACCAAAGCCCACAGGTAAGTGACTATGTGGGAGACCAAGGGGATGGGATGGAACTTGGGGGGTGCCAGGACTGTAACTACAGGGATAGAAGAGAGGATAGTTGGAACATGCGGGGGGAATCAAATAACCTTCTTAGGTGCTCTAATGAAGCCCTAATGCCTGAGGCAGGTGGGGGAGGTCAACACGAAAAGAAAATCCAGGGAGGTAGATACAATAGAATTGAAAATCAAAATGGGAAAGTAGGGCAATCAGCTGGGTATCTTAGGTGCCTATACACAAATGCAAGGAGCCTGGGAAACAAGCAGGAGGAATTGGTAGTACTAGCGCAGACAAAGAACTATGACATGATTGGGATAACAGAGACGTGGTGGGATAGTTTGCATGACTGGAGCTCTGCAATAGATGGGTATAAACTGTTCAGGAAGGACAGGCAGGGAAGGAAAGGGGGAGGAGTAGCACTATATGTAAAGGAGCTCTATGACTGCTCAGAGCTTCATTATGAAAGTGGAAACAAGCCAGTTGAAAGTCTGTGGGTTAAGTTTAGAGGAGAGAGCAACAAGGGGGATGTTGTGGTAGGTGTCTGCTACAGACCACCAGATCAGAAGGAGGAGGCGGATGAGGCATTCTATGGACAACTGACAGAAGTTTCTAGAGCACAGGCCCTGGTTCTCATGGGGGACTTCAATTACCCTGACGTCTGCTGGAAGGCCAATACAGCAGTGCACAAGCAATCCAGGAAGTTTCTGGAGAGTGTTGAGGACAACTTCCTGGTACAAATGCTGGAGCAACCAACTAGGGGCCTTGCACCTCTCGATCTGCTACTCACAAATAGAGAAGAATGTATCAGGGAAGTAGAAGTGAATGGCAGACTGGGTAGCAGTGACCATGAAATGATTGAGTTCAAGTTGTTGATTAAAGGAAAGAAGGAAAGAAGCAAAACGCAGACCCTGGACTTCAGAAAAGCAGATTTTGTCTCCCTCAGGGAACTGATGGGCAGGATCCCTTGGGAGGCTGATCTGAAGGGGAAAGGTGTCCAAGAGAGTTGGGTGCATTTTAAAGAAACCCTGCTAAGGGCACAGGAAGATACAATTCCGATAAGGAGAAAGCACAGCAAATGTGGAAGGTGCCCACTGTGGCTTAACAGAGAGCTCTGCACTGAGCTGAAGCATAAAAAGGACGCTTACAGGAAGTGGAAGCTAGGACAGATGACTAAGGAGGCATATAAAGACATTGCTCGGGACTGCAGGGATAAAATCAGAAAGGCCAAAGGACAAATGGAGTTGCGACTAGCAAGGGAAGTGAAGGATAACAGGAAGGGGTTCTACAAGTATATCAATAACAAGAAGAGGATCAGGGATGGTGTAGGTCCCTTACTGAATGGGGCAGGCATCCTCGTGACAGAGGATGAGGAAAAAGCTGAAGTGCTCAATGCTTTTTTTACTTCAGTTTTCACAAGCAGGGTCAGCTCCCAGCCCACTACACTAGGTACGGTAGACTGGGGAGAAGAAGAGAGGCCCTTGGTGACAGAAGGTCAGGTTAGGGACTGCTTAAAGAAGCTAGATGTGCACAAGTCCATGGGGCCGGATGAACTGCATCCGAGGGTGCTGAGGGAGCTGCCTGATGAGATAGCAGTACCGTTGGCCATTATCTTTGAAAACTCGTGGCGAACAGGGGAGGTGCCAGAGGACTGGAAAAAAGCAAATATAGTACCTATCTTCAAGAAAGGCAAAAAGGAGGATCCAGGGAATTACAGACCTGTCAGCCTCACCTCAATCCCCGGAAAAATCATGGAGCAGCTTCTCAAAGAATCCATCCTGAAACACTTGGAGGAAAATAGAGTAATCAGGAACAGTCAGCATGGATTCACCAAGGGTAAATCATGCCTGACCAACCTCATCGCCTTCTATGATGAGATGACTGGATTTGTGGATGCGGGAAGAGCCGTTGATGTGATATACCTTGACTTTAGCAAGGCTTTTTGATACGGTTTCCCACAGCATTCTCATTAGCAAATTAAGGAAGTATGGGTTAGATGCGTGGACTGTAAGGTGGATAGAAAACTGGCTAGATCAACGGTTTCAGCGTGTAGGAATCAATGGCTCCATGTCAAGTTGGCAAGCAGTAATGAGTGGTGTGCCCCAGGGGTCAGTCCTGGGGCCAGTTCTGTTCAATGTTTTCATCAATGATCTGGATGATGGGATAGATTGCACTCTCAGTAAGTTTGCGGATGATACCAAACTGGGGGGAACGGTAGACACCCTAGAGGGCAGGGACAGGATTCAGGGAGACCTAGACAAATTGGAGCAGTGGGCCAAGAGGAATCTCATGAGGTTCAACAAGGACAAGTGTAAAATCCTGCACTTGGGACGAAAAAACCCCATGTACTGCTACAGGCTGGGGAGTGATCAGCTAAATAGCAGCACTGGAGAAAAGGACCTGGGAGTCATGGTGGATGGGAAGCTGGATATGAGTCAGCAGTGTGCGCTTGCTGCCAGAAAGGCCAATGGCATACTGGGCTGCATCAGAAGAAGTGTCGCCAGCAGATCGAGGGATGTGATCATTCCCCTCTAGTCTGCACTAGTGAGGCCACATCTAGAATACTGTGTCCAGTTTTGGGCTCCCCACTACAAAAAGGACATGGACAAATTAGAGAGAGTCCAGAGGAGGGCAACAAAAATGATCAAAGGGCTGGAGCACAAGCCCTATGAAGAAAGACTGAAGGAACTAGGCTTATTTAGCCTGCAGAAGAGAAGACTGAGGGGGGATTTGATAGCAACCTTCAACTACTTGAAGGGTTGCTCCAAGGAGGATGGAGCTCAACTGTTCTCGGTAGTAACAGAGGGCAGAACAAGAAGCAATGGTTTCAAGTTACAGCTGGGGTGGTCCAGGCTGGATATTAGGAGAAACTTCCTTACTAGGCGAGTGGTGAAGCATTGGAATAAGCTGCCTAGGGAGGTGGTGGAATCTCCATCTCTGGAGGTGTTCAAGGCCCAGTTGGACAAAACCCTGACTGGGATGATCTAATGGGAGTGGTCCTGCTTTTTTTGGCAGGGGGTTGGACTAGATGACCTCGTGGGGTCCCTTCCAACCCTATGATTCTATGATTCTATACTTAGCTGAATGTTCCCCAGCCTGTAGCCATGCATGGGGTTTTTCCATCCCAAGTGCAGGATTTTACACTTGTCCTTATTGAACCACATAAGATTTCTATTGGCCCACTGTTCCAATTTATCTAGGTATCATAGAATCATAGAATCCCTCCTTTGAATTGTGCCTGACATAAAAAGCTATTTGGAGCTTCCTAGTTGAAATGTAAACATAAATTCCTCCCAAAGATTCACCTGAAACTCTGCCTATGTTCACTCATAATTTGGCCCAGGTATATTTAAGCTTTTAAATTTGATGACATTTAAAATGAAATTGAGCCAATTTTCAGGTTTGATGTGAAGCCCCAAACAGGTAAGTCCCCCAGTGTTTCAGTTTTGTAATAGCAAGTTCACACAGCCCTAGTATTACAAATCTCAGGAACCGAAAGTTATATAAAATATCTTCCTCTTTTATACATATGATCATAATACGAGAAAGCATCTCCTTTATCTTATTTCCAGAATGAAATATCTTCAAAATTGAATAATCAGTGAAGAAGAGATGCATGTTATCTTATAAAAAAGTCATTTCAAGTAGACTGGAAAAAAAAGTGTAAATTTTTAACAGTGACAGCAATTAACCACTGAAATTTACTAAAGCTAGTGGTGAATTCTCCATCACTGAATTTTTCAATCAAGAGATATTATCTAGGCACTATTTAGGAAGAAGTTCTATGCCCTCTTTTATACAGGTTAGTCCAGGTGATCACAATATTGTTCTTCAAGATGTGTTGCTCACATTTATTTCCCGTTTATTTCAGCCTCATGCACAATTGTCAGAGATTTTTCCCTCCACAGTACCTTCTGGCCTTGGAATCTATGAATCTGTTAGTCAGCACACTGATTCACAGTCACACAATGACCTCAGTTACTTGTTGCACACAAGGCCAGCAAAACAGTTCCTGAATACAGATTCTATGTCTAACTGTAGATCCACTTAAAATGTTTGTTAAACACTTTGTCTTAAGACTCCTGCTTCAAAGGATCATCTTTATATGTCCACATCAACGCTCTCCTATACAGCTTACCACGTAAACAGCAACACACTTTGGTTGCTCAGGGAAATGGAGTAAGCCTTTGGAGTTCTCCCTTTTTGATGCACAGTAAGAAAGGTTGCCTTGCAGCTTCTGTTTCTCCTGTGTGATTAAATCTGACAATCTGCTGGGAACAAAAAGTCAACCTTGGCCTGTGGGTATGAGATGTCCTGAGTGACTCGCTAGACTTTGTTTGGGATCTGGGTTTATTTCATGGTTCTCAGTAGGCATTGACAGACAACATGCTAACAGCTTTCACAGTTAAAAAAAAGCCCTGAAGTTCTGTGTGTTTCCATCTCTCCCTTACCTCATAAATACAAATCTTTTGCCCTGTCATTTCTATCACCTTGTCATCCATGTGCAGCACAGAATCATGGAGAAGGATAAAGTTAAAAAAAAAAAAAAAAAGACACTTTCTCCTCCATAACCCTAAGATTCAACATGTGTAAGTTTATACATTCAAAGGAAAAATATAGACTCTAATGTAAATTAGTATTGCCAAGAAGTTGGAGTTCTAAAACAGTAGAATAAAGGTAGCTTTGTTTAGGAGATGAAAAGAAAAATAATAAGAACAATTTCTGCAAGTATCTCATGCAGAGTTTCCTATGGGCAGAAAAAGGAAAAGAGAAGACTCCATGAAGTCTCCTGGGAAGGGAACATCACTTGATAATACAATACTGACAAAGACACTTTAATTGCTACAGGATGGAACTATAAAATATCCAAGCGTAAGTAGGAAGATAGACCTAACAAACACAATTTTGTCAGTGATGTGATAGGAAGGCTTAGGTCCTGAAAGGTAAGATCACAGACTTCCTGCCAAAGAGAACTATGTAGGTTAGGGAAGCTGGACATTTTAATATCTGGCAAAATTTTCAAAGGCACCTGAATGACTTAGGAGTCAATCTCATTTTCAAAAATGACTCTTGGCATTTAAGGCCAACTTTTCAAAAATACATAGGCATTTAAAAATGCAGAGACACACCAATTGACCCAATTTTTATCCAACAGGAGGAGATTAAGTTCTCCATCCCATTTTACTCTAAATGGAGATGAATTAGTAGACAGGTGTTTACTGAGCCAACTGTAGCTGTTGCAAGAAAAATGAGAAATGGCTTCGGAGCTGGCAATCATGTCTTCTAAAACTGACATGTTAATTTCTGGGTTGTGAGAGAGTGTATGTTTTGTGAATAACTGTACTGTTTAAAGTTAAATGTTCAGCAAGAACACCTTATTTTTTTTAATCTTACTATTAAGAGTTATCATCAGACTTTTCTGTATGGAAAATGTAATTATTCTGATATAATGGAACATGCACAATATTTATTTTTGCATGCATATTTTCTCTACTGGAGGATAGGGGAATCTTCTGCAGCCCTGTCAGATCACTGAAGGACCCGGCTGTAACCATGTATTCTGGTACCTGGGGCAAGTAGCCCCAAAGGTGCCCTCCCAACATGGGGCCCGAGCTGTCCTGGCAGCAGGAAGCTGGATCCAGCCCCAGTCCCATGGCCAGGTGGCAGCTGCCTTCCCTGTGGAGCAGCCAGTGACAGGGGGTGGGAGCCTCCCCCACTGGGTGGTCAACAAGTGAAGCCAGCCAGCTAGCCAGGGCTATGCGGGTGCCTTCCCCACCAGCCAAGCCAAATCCCCACCCACCCGGCCACCGGCTTTCCCATACCAGTGGTGCCCCACAGGGTGCCCGCACCTTTCCCCTACCTAACTGTGGGTCCCAGAGGCTTGAGCTGCTGGCCGCATGGCTGGCCAGAGGTTTCCTCTTCCTCTTCCACCTCTGCCCCAGCAGGCACCTGACCAGACCTAACATACAGGGGGCAGGGCAGGAGATGACCTCCCCCAGCCCCAGCCAGGCTTTCTTGAAAGTTATCTAGTATATCCTGCTGTTGAATATGGGACAGAAATATCAGAACAGCCCTTGAGAACAGCAATTTGACATTCCTGTTTCCAGTTCCTTATAAAGCCTGGAAATACAAAGGCATGCAAAAATTTAAACTGCTGAGGGCGGGACAAAGTTGATGGAGAAAGTTTAAAAACATCTAAAAATGTTCATGTCAAATTTTAGGTCATGGCTCTACTAGTGGTTAATTTATCTTCTTTCCCACGTTTTAACTACATTTATGCAATATGATTCACCAAGGATCATGGTGGATTCTGCATCACAGGGCACTTTAAAGATCTGCTGGAGGTCAAACAAGAATCTTTTGTGGAAAGTTCTATAACCTGTCTTACCCAGGGTGGCAGGCTAGATGATAACAATGGTTCCGTCTTCTCTTGGAATCTATTAATCAAACTATGCTAGTTATACAGATTTCTTGACTAGTCAGTTCTATAGATGAGCTTAAGATGCAACATTCTAATCAAGACCAGATCAGTACCTGAATTTCTAAAATGTTTGGTGGTGGTAAATTTTGAGGGTTTTGATCCTGACTCCATGTAATGATACACAACAAGTGATCTACCTAATCTAATCTCTCTATATACCTACAGATATTTCTGAAGTTCCTACCGCTATGTAGCCTGTCAGCCACATTGCCTTGAGATGTATACTGATGACAAGGACATGAAATTAGGATCAGGCATAGTCTTAGTATTAGTATTAAATTAAAGTGTAAAAGAATGTTAAAAAGGAAAAATTAATTCTAATACTTCACAATTTTTTACCATGGAATATCCCCTCAGGTCATTCAGTAACCACTCAGATCTTCCAAATATTTGTAACTTCTTTCAATATACACATGTAAATAATAAAAACAGACACATCAGCTCTTTTCCTAAATATTAACACACTTATAAGTCTGTTGCAGAGAACTGTAGTGGGGTGCAAACACTTTTTTATGTCAATTCTTATCTCTATAAAATATATACAATATTTGACTGAATAAATACATTTCACGTGCAATCTGACTCACTGAATATATCACGCACATACAAATCATTTATTGTCCAGTATCAAAAATATCCATGCATTGTCCATGCTGAGATAGGGTAAGGCAATATCAGCTTGCTTTGGGCCAGTCTGAGCCTGCTTTTCTGAACAGCCATAACTATTAAAGCTACCTTGGCTGTCAAGATGTGTCTGGGCATCCTTCTGATTTAAAACTACATAGAATGCACTCTTTTGTCTGCAGGGTATATCTGCATTGTTTGGGTCTTGCTTTCAGCATGGACTTAAACAATAAACTTCAGATCCCTAGAATTGTGTTGGAAATGGAAATCGGTTAGTACCTCCATCTTAGAAACACACTAATAAAGATAAGCTCAGTCTGTGAAAACACGGTAGGCTGTAGTTTAGGAGAGGGAAAAGTGAAGGAACTACAAAAACCACTGTAATTCAGCCCGATCGCTGCCGCTGTTGCTGCTCCTGGCAATATAAAACAAGTGACATTTGAACACTAAAGATAACTGTGGTAATTCGATCACTGTAGATCTATTGGCAGCTTGTGTCTAGTATTTGTTGACAACCCCCATTCTTTGCTTGCCATTAGGAATTCAGTACTAACATTTCTTATACGCACACTTCATATATCACCTGTTACCCTTAAAAAATACCTGACCTCTGCCTCGTCTATCTTTAATGACAACTGAAAAAATGCTTTACACTAAGCATTGATATGATCCATCAAAATTATAAAAAAAAAGATCAAATTGTGCTAGTTGCTCTTCATCATGTACCTGACATTCCTCCCTTTTTCTAAAATAAGTTTTTCTTCATCTTTGCTGCAGCTAAAAAATAACAGCTTTAAACTGGCCCACGTCAGATAATAAATGATTCTTTCACTGATAGCTAAAATGGAAAATATGCATAGCAGGGCCAAAAAACTCCATGAGTTTGAGCTCAATAAGTTTCCTACTCACCATAGGTCAGAATCTGCCCCACATCCAATGGGGTGGTTTGTGGAATCAAAATGCAGAGGTAGTGAGAGAGTATTGTTCTCTCAGGCACACCAGGGAGATAAGCAACCCTTCTGTTTGCTTGGATCAAGTGATAGAAGTAGGAAGATGAAAGCTAATTGATGAGGCCTTTCCCCAGACTAATCTAACTCACATGGAACCATGATGTCATGGAAACATCAGCCATGCCTGGTTCAAACAACTCCTCAGAGGAGCTTCATATCATGAAGGGTACTCTTAAACATGAGAGTTATAAGGAGATCACCCATTCCCCCACAGTTATCAGAGGACCTTGCTGCACATGTCCATTCCCTCAGCCTTGCTTTCCTAGTATTGCTACTACGACCCCAAAATCCAACCTCATGAAATGGGATACTGCACAACGAGGGGCTCAGTCACTATCAGGCTGCACAGAATTCTCCCATTTGCAAGTATTTATTTTACATTTTCTGAGCCCTGCAAGGATTTGGACCTATGTATTTTATTTTAGTTCTTTGCAGGAAGCATTATTCAAATATGCTGTGCCACATGCTCTGTCCTGCACCTATGACTGAGTGTAACAAGTCTATATTCTTGCTTTAAGTTTCTCAGGTGTGCTTGCTTCCCTAGCTTGCCCACACACCAGCTGATAAGGATTCTCATTATCAGGATTGCTCTTGAGTTTTGGGGTGGAAGAAAAAATGATTATGTTTGAAAAGTCCAGCTCCAGGCGTAGTTTGGTCCACTCAAAAGACTGCTGCCTTTGGAAGGAGTGGGATGGTGCACTAACATTTCTCACAGCTCCCTGCAGGATTATTACATGCATGGATTATTAAATTCTCACTACTCCCTGCTGGATTATTACATACTAAGGGTATGTCCATCAGAATTTTTTCCTCTTCTGCACTGATATGAAATGGAGAACGGTTACTAATGTAAAGATTTATATATTTCCCTTTCATCTGTGAAAACTCTGCCTGAAATGACATGGTACCCTGTGAAAATGACAACCCTGGCATAATAGATATGGTCAGCGTAAAGGCACGTCTATACTGACAGCAGCAAATTTGCAGCCATCAGTTATCGCTTCCAGGACCAGATTGCACTGAGGATGAACTCGCTGCACCGCTCCTGGAAGTCCTGGGGGTCTGGGGGCATGCGGAAAGCCGACCATAAGCAATTTGTGGTCGGCTTTCCCCTAATGTGTAACGATGGCTTACAAAGTCACCACAGTTTATGCAAGGAATTTTACGTTCCTTGCATAAATGGTGGTTTACTGCTGCCAAAAAAAGCCCAAAGTATAGACTCGGTCTAAAACAGTATCTCTTCATGCCATTGCTTAAGTGACATCATAACACCTGTTTCTTCCAGGACATAGTCATTTATACTGTCTAAGGCCTGGTCTACACTAGCAAATTAGGTTGGCCTAACTATGTCACTCAGGAGGTTGAAATATCCACACCCTTGTGTGATGCAGTTACACCAACCTAAGCCCCACTGTAGACATCACTAGATTAATTTAATTCTCCAGTAGACCTAGCTACCTCCTCTCGGGGAGAAGTACCCTACGCTAACAGGAGTAGGTGGCATCATCACTGAAGTGCTATACTAGTGCAGCTGCAGCACTGGAAATGTAGACAAAATCTAAGGGCATTTCTACTCTAGAAATGCTACAGTGGCCCAGCAGCAGCACTGCTACTGTGCCTTTGTAGCATTGTCATGTAGATGCTTACTCCTGTGACAGAAGGGTAAGTAGTAAATAATTTCTCCAAGATCTGGTATCTAGAGCAACAGAAGAATTCCTCCTTTGGTCATGGGGTGTCGATGATTTGGTCAGTTTAACTAATCACACAAGGCATGAAATTTTTCACAACCCTGAGCAACACAGTGAGGTCAACCTAACTGGGCCTTAACAGGTTCTGGCATCTGCTCACTTAAATGTAATTACTTGTCTCACTTCTGGGAGGAAATTACTCACAGCATCTGAGCAACGCAGCTGTTTGGGTCCTGGCCACACGAAAAGGTCAAAGTACAGTTCTTGCACAATTCAATGACTTTTTTCATTCAGATTCTGAGGACCGCCTCTCAGGGCACACAAGAAGTGCCTATGCACCAAAGCACTCTGCTAGCAAGGCTGACTGACCCCAAGCTCAGCAGATTCAATGTTTCATTTTTAAAACGCAGTGTTATGGTTTTCCATTAAGCACACATTTCTACCAAAGCAACTCAAATACAGGAGCCACTAGGGTTGGCTGGTTGGTTGGTTGGTTGGTTTGACCAACCCAAACAAAGAAGGTGAGTAAGACATAGACACAAGTTATGATTAAACCTAGTCTGCACATTCACTAATCCAACTAAAGCAATTCAAATTAAAGAAGGATGCCGTGGTGGAGGGAGTGAAGAGATGTCTCATACCTCTAATATTCTACTTAGCATAATTAATCCAGAACTGTCCTTCAGCTAGTCCCCAGTGCCACCAAATCTGTGACCTTGTGTCCAACCCCCAGACATACGCACACTTGTAGAAGCCCAATATAAGAAGCTGGCTCAAACTGCTGAAATCCTCTCATCCCTTACCTCAGTAGAGCAGGGGGTTAGCAACTCAAAAGATATGAAGAGCCATTTTTTAAAAATCCCAAGTGTTTTGAGAACCACAGTTGGTGCAGCCTCCTGGAGCTGGGGGCTGGGCCAGGGTGCCTGCTGCAGTGTGCCCTAGTGGTGGTGAGCCTGGAACCAAGAATGCCTCCCCACAGGGTCCTCTGATGGCAGTGAGGAGCCCACACAGTGGCACAGGCCAGCCTCAGGGTCTCCCAGTGGCAGGGGGTCCTGGACTCTGAGCTGCAAGGGGCAGCCAAAGAGCTGCATGTGACTCTGGAGCTACATGTTGTAGACCCCTGTGCTAGAGTGTTGAGAAAGGCTCAGGCAGGGCCAGGTCACACTGGAATGGTGCAGAGCCCCAAAAGGACTCTGAACCTTACCAACACGTAGGCAGGCCTTATCTGTTCTTACAATGTGTGAGGAATGAAGTGGCTTGCTCTATGGCTTTAACAACTGTTGCTTCTTCCTTTGCTGACATCTGGCTGCAGACTCAGGCAGAAGCCCTGGAGAGGCAGAACAGTTTACATGGATCTGGACTGGGATTCAGAAGACCTGGATTCTATTCTGACCATTTCCCCTGATTTGCTGTGTGACTTCAAGCTACTCAATTCACCTCACTGTGCCTCTTTTCTCCCTCTCACCTTTTGTCTAGTTCATCTACTTAGATGGCAAGAGCTGTAGTAGTATTTGGACTCTAGCACATATATTCCAGTTGAGAGCTATTAATTGGTGGAAGGTGGATAAAGGTTCACAAATTATCATCATGAGCTGTTACACAAGTTTTTTGTTTTGTTTTGTTTTTTTAAAGAGGGGAAAAAGGAGACAGCAAGGCTGTATTCATTGAGACAGAGAAGTTTATTTAGGGCTATAGTAAGATCACACTTGTAAATAAACAGTGGGGCACCAAAAATTAAATCCAATGGTGGACAAAATAATAAGAAGATGAGCTATTTTGCTCACCACTTCTTTAGGTGGTTCTTAAAGAGACCCAAAAGGAGGGGGCTGGGGAAAGAAGTGGCTGCAACCATTGCTGTGTCTGCAGTAGAAGGATTTTTATAGTGACACCTAGACCAGTGGTTCCCAACATTTTCTCTGCAGTGGCACACCTTGCTACCTTTAATTAATTTGAGGCACACGACCATATAGTTTCCAAATGACCTCATGAATATTCATGAGCCAATCCAGAGCTCTTTGAGTAGTTTTTCAAAAAATGTTCTGGCATACCTGCTCAGACCTGACAGCAGAGCACACCTGTGTGCTGTGGCACACTGGTTGGGAAACACTGACCTAGACATTGCCTCACCCCTTGGGATTCTTGAACTCAGCTTGACAAGTGAGACCAGGCTCTCTTTTCTGCTCCTTTTCCATCCCCCGATATCTTACTCCTGTCAATTAAATAATGAATTCACACTCCTGTTGCTCCTTTGAGTAATATTGATCACTAATTTGGCTCAGAAACAAGTGAGGTAAAGGCAGTGCTGGTGCAATGTGGTAAGCCTGGTAAGCATTGCAGGGGGGCCAACGCTTGAGGGGCACCAAAATGGGGAGCGTGTCGTTGCGGTGCTCTCTGACGTCATTCATCTGCGCCAGTGTTTTCTGTGCTTGCAGGAGGGCACCAGAAAGAGTACCGCCATTCCCAGGTAAAAGTATCACAGACCTCACCATAGCCTTTCTCTAGAAAGAGACTTGGATAGGATTTTGCAAAATTACTCAATTTCAGTTTCATTGTCTGTGTGGTGTACCCCCTTGATGTGTCTTGACCCTCAAATGGGACCTCAACACAGTATCATAATAAAATAAAATAAAAGATGAAGAGTTACTGTTTTGTGTATTGTTAGAGATTCAGGGCCTCATTTTCAAAGATCCCATGCAATGCTCTCTTAGAATGTATTATCCATAGGCAGAGACCGCAACATTTGCATCCATCGCTGAAGTGTGAACACCCAAAAGACCAGAATGAGCCAATCTGAGGTGGTAGTTTAGTCCATTATAATGGCAAGATCCAAAGGGGTAGCCGTGTTAGTCTAGTCCAGCAAAAAGAACAAGGAGTTGTCTGGCACTTCAAGACTAACAGATTTATTTTTCATATGAGCTTTCATAGGAGAAAATCCCACTTCGTCAGATGCTTTGAAGATGGGTGAACTTACAGAATGGAATGAAAATAAATGCAAGGGAGTGTAAAACATAGGATCAGGTCATACAGTAACAGCAAATCAGAGCAGTTGTTAGGTTCAAAATCAGGGATAGACACATCAATACCACCCTGTACCAAAAACCTACTGATCAGTATAGTTACCTACATCCCTTGAGCTTCCATCCTAAACACACCACATGATCCATTGTCTACAGCCAAGCCCTAAAATATAACCACATCTGCTCTGATCCCTCAGACAGAAACAGATGATCTGGGTTGAATTTCTTGCAAAGGAACCTCTGATTGCACAATTAGATGAGCAACATAAATTGGATGTATAAACCATCTGGTCCACAAGACTCCCTGTTTACATGGAGAAATTAGGTTGTTCGTCATGTATGGTAAATTCATCAGTTGTGCATATAAATGTGGTGTGTGGCAGAGGCAACAAGTAAACTCCTGTTTTGATTAGTGTACCCATTGCACAATTCCCCAAGCTCCTAAAGTGGCCAGATGACAAGTGTGAAAAATCAGGACAGGGAGTGTGGGGGAATAAAATGAAGCCCCAAATAGCATGACTGTCCCTATAAAATGAGGACATCTGGTCACTCTAATAAAGGGGCCTCAAACTCATGGCCCATGGGCCAGATGTAGCCCCTAAAGTTATTTCCTGTGGCCTGCAACAACACCATTGTTATCAATATTTGCAATATCGTTGTATGAAAAGGTTTCAGTGGTATGGCTCTCGGGCTAATGTACTAGTCCTCATGTGGCCCTTGTGCTGATTTGAGTTTGAGATCCCTGCCCTAATACATCCCAAACTGCACCCATCTTCCCTGTGCGGAGATGATCACAAGCTCAGAAGATCACATCACAGAACCGTTTGGACAAATGGGAGACAAACTTAGGCTCAGATTTCTTTGGGGTCCTTCTGAACACTGAAGGAGAACTGGAAAGGGTTACGGGGGGACTGCGTTGCAGCTGAGGCATGAGATGGAATTCTGGCTGGATCAGGGCTTAGTGTCTGCACACCAGACTGGTAGCTTCATCATCACTGGAGAGGGTGCAGTACATTCAATGACTGACCAGTTGTGCTGAACAGTGTATAGTTCAGACAGTGCCAAGGCTCCATTCTGAGCCTACCTCTTCCTGTCCCCTTGCAGCACACATGAGGATGTTAGCAGGGAGCAAGTATAGCACTCCCTACTGAGATTGTGGCCTGGTCCAGTGCAGGGTCCAAAAAAACCAGGAACTCTTGTGCCCTTACAGGACTTGCAGAAGCTAGCCACAATCTGTCTCTTAATGTACGTTTCAGCTGAAATCCTGGTCCTATTGTAATCAATGGTTGTTTTGCCATTCCCTTCCACCAAGCAAGGATTTAAGCCTCACCCCAAGTATTCCTTACTGTGTTAAGGTATTCAGTTCCTTATGACAACGTCTTTATTTCCCTATTTGTTGGCAAATGCTTGTCACACACAGGCCATTCTGACCAACTGTTTCTAAATTGGGTGGCTAAAGTTAGATTCTGAAGTGCAGATTTTGGCACCTCAATACCTGGCCTGATTCCCAGAGAAGCTGTTCTCCCATTGATTCAGTGTAAGCCACAGATGCTCCAAATCTCAGAAAAATCAGACTGCTTCTAATTAGAAATTTAACTGTGAATGCAGATGTCTAATTTTAGGAGCCCAAGTTTTAAAATGATGTATAAATAATAATAGTACTAATCCAATAAAAGTAATGTTTCCATTTTGACTATGAATCAAACTAAATCTTACCACTATTGGCTTTTGAGAAACCCTCTTTACCTCAGATTGAGCCTTTAACTTCAATTTTAACTAAAGGTTTGATGATTTGGAGTGACACTTCCTAGAATGTATTTTCAGTGCCTGACTGAAAAACAGAGCAGATGCATGTGATAGCTTGAACAAAAAACATAAAAAGGAGGACATGGAAAACCTTCTGCAGTTCTGTCATCGCACTTCATTGTTGTGTGGATTTGATTCTTTCGATGTGATACCTTAATTGATGTAACAGACAACGTGAGTTGGAAAGAGCAACAAACAAAACAGTGCTGATTCCGGCAGCTAGCTGTTGCAAGAATTAAAACTTTAATATAACAAATTTGACTTGTTTCTTGCATCACTATTTGAAATTGGCGACTGATTGCAGGTACTCCAGCTGGATACCAGTCTCTCTGATCTCCTCTTTGAGGGTAGTGTAGGGAGAGAAGACTAACAGCTTCCATCCTGAGTAGAATGCAGGAAGCCAGGAGATGTGTTCTTTTTCTTTATTATTTCTCCTTGGCCACACACTCCCTGGCTGACTTCTCTGTGCCTCAGTCTCCTCTGTGCGCAGCTCTGGGTAGTTATTACAGTACCAAATATCTGGATTCTTATGTGTATATGGCTTTAAAAACACACAACTATTGGAGGCTGGGTGGGCAGAATGAAGAACTGGGCTGGTTCCTCATATAAGTTGTACTAACCAAGGGGCCCAAGGTGCTATTTAGGCAGATTAAATTCCATATTCAGCCATACTCCTTTTCGCTAGTCACATCCCCTACACTGGCAGCTGGGATACTGAAATAAGAGCTGCACCATTCAGGCATTACCCTCTCCTGGGGGAATACTTCAATAATTCTTTTATGGACGTATTTGAAGAGCCAGCAAAATATTAGGCCCCATACTTCATGGATCTGTGCCATTTCCTACTATATTGAAAACAAAACACTTGAATTCTAAATGGATGTTCTTTGGGGCTGGTTTTCTGCCATGGTATGATTTTGAGTTTTGGACCTACTTGCCTACCCCCATTGCTGTACAGATGCAAAGATAGTCTATAAATGAGGTTTTAAGTAAACAGCATACTCTTGTGGTTTGGAGCACAAGGTGAATTTCCATGGCTGGCACGTGACAAGAAACAAATATATAGATATAGGAATATATGCTGCCAATCCTCAGTTAGGTGCAGCCAAACCTGTATATCTGGTGGGCATGGAAAGAATCCTGCACAGAATGAAATGTATGTTTTGAGGCTTTGATGTAAAGTCAGGAACATTGTATTTATTTGCATTGTCAGATGCTAAAGGATAGCCTAAGCATATAAATGACATAGACACATTGATGGCAGTACCAAAAATCCCTCTGCAAGCTCTGATCAGCCCTTATCTGCTAGCTTTTAGGAACATGATGTATATCAAAGGCATTTACAAGCGAGTGTATCACCACCCAGGCAAATCAGCATGTTGTAAATCTTCACAGCTGGTCATTACAGCTAACCAAATGTCCAACTCTATACTGCAGCATAGTGATCTGAGTTGAACGCAGTCATTTGGAAGCTATTCCCATTGTCATTTGCACAATGCTAATCTAATGGTGAGAATTAAGCAGCTTATCAACATTCTGTTCCCTGACTTTCTTCTATTATGAGGAATTTTTCAAAAGTGTGGATAATTATACACCATAGAAACAATTTCATCTTATAAATGGGCTTCAATTAAGCACAATTCTGCATAGTCCCTGGATGGCTCCTTAACACCTTTGTCAAGTTCAGCTGCATCTGAGGTAGGTGAATTGATTTCCCAGATCCCATCTTGTCACTTAGCTTGGCCTTGATTTACTAATGCCTTTTGATAGGAAGGTGAACACTCAAAGAGTTTCATATATGGTTTCATCCTTGGGAAGCGTAAGGCAGATGGATAAACCAACACAATCATACCCTATTTAGAAACGAATTTCATTCTACAGTTCCAGACAAATTTGTGAATAGCCTTAATCAAATTCAAAACGTTTGATTAACTCATCTTTAGAATTAGAAAACCCTTTGGATCTCCAAGCTGAAAGGTATGAGAAAAGTACATAATTAGAGTCTCTTTGACTTACCTTATATGCATTATTTTAATTCATTATTTACTTGTATTATTGCAGCAACTAGTGTCCTAGTCATTGTTTAGAATCTCATTGTGCAGGGCACCCTACGAACAGAACAAAGAATTCCTGCCCTGTATTTGTTCTAAACAATTTGCTTTCATGCTTTGCTTTCTAATCTGTTTGCTTTCTCACCTGTTTCTAACCTATCTGCTTTCATCCTCATTCATCCTCTCCTACCATTCACAGATTCATCCATCAACCCCCTTTCTGCACATGGGGTCATCCCCATCACTCATCCTATGCCCACCCTGCCCATAGCCTACAACTCCCTTCCCTGCCTTCTCCTTCTTGCTGTCCCAACTCCATCCCTTCTGCTTCCATGTAGACCTGGGTATCCATATTCTCTTTCATCAGAGTCTTCATATTTGTCTCTGGTCATTTGCTTCTAATTCTCCTTATAGCGCTCCTTCACACAATTCCTACAGTCTACCCCTGCACCTGCCCATCGCATCCAATTTAGTTCCAAGAGTCACTCTTCCCTGTTTCCAATTCTACCTTCTTCTAGGACTTTCAGCTTCCCCCAGTGTTTCTGATCCATTCATTCTTTTCTTCCTCCAGATTCTTCCTGTCTCTAGTAAGAATGCCCACAACAGCTATAAGGCAGATCAGAAGGTTGTTTTCTGCACAAAGAGGACATTAGCACACTCAAGCAATGAACTTACCTTCTACTCCCCACTTCCAAGATAATGTCAAAAATTCCAACACTCTGAGGCTTTTTAATTCTTGATGAAGCTTGTTTCTATTTTGACTCCATGGGAAATATACAGGAGTTTCCTGCAGGAATTCAAGTTACTTTGAGGTAATTAATGCAAATCCCTAGCTAGGTAAGCAAGTGGGGGGGGGGAGTTGGGATGGTATCTCCTGGTTTAAAGTGCTCAAGGAGGATTACCAAGTAAAGAACTGAGAACCATACAAAGTGGTCAGCCTATCTTAGGGGAGGAGGCCAAGAAGGAAACCCTTCTTAAAGTTGATCACTTTCTACAGTTCTCAGTTCTTTGCTTGGCAGTCTTCCTCAAGTACTTTAAACCAGGAGATACAATCCCAATCCTCCCTCCCCATTTAAGTAAGGCCTAAGGTGAGAACAGGGCTGTAGGAGGATAAAGAAGAACAAGAAGATGGACAGGGGGAGGTGTTGGAGTTGGAGCCATCAGAAGAATGAATCATCTCAACAATCTTATAGATTTGCATTGCCAACTGTGGTACAGATGTTAGCGGGAGGAATTTAGATCTTAAACGGGCCAGGTTCCCCACTTGATAGGCCCTCCCCACCTTCAGGCATCTATCAACCTGGAGGTTCCGCCCCTGGGTGCAAGCACTGGTCCAAGACAAGAAGCTGTGCCTTTAAACGTTTTAATGAGAACAAGCATGTGGGATAAACAAATGCATAAACAGCACATTGATGGACCAACTAACTAAATCTTACTCTACCCTTGCTGCCCACTCCCATACCATTGAAACCTCAGTTTACTATAACACGTGATGAACCCAAATTAACACCCCATATAGTCACCAGACTTCCCAAGTCCGAAGCCGGAGGTGTCCACGGTACCAAAAAGGGGGTCCCAAGTATCCTCAAACGATGATTGTAAATCCACAGAGGCTCATCTGCCTCCTTCTGCCATCAGGGTCCGTACGAGGCAGTCCCTGAACTGCTCCAAGCAACTGCCAGTTCCTTCACAGGCGGTCTGCGTTTATTGTGGTGAGCGCCTGCAGCTCTGCTTCAGCAACCACGGTTTCTCAATCGCTCAGAGTCCGTGGCTGGGACAGTTCCCCTCAAGTGAGGGGGGTGGACCCCAAACAAAAACAGCCAACGACCCAGCGAACTCTCTTGCGCCCGAACACCAACACGCGAACCTGGAGACTCCTCCCGACTCCGTGTGTGCAGGCCTTAAGAAACCTTTACCTCAGGTTTTTCAACCAATCCCTGAGCCTGCTTTTCCCGCCACCAGCTCCAGCGTTCTCTCCCTAGAACTTTCTGGCAGCTTCCCTCAGCTTACTTTGATTGACAGCCCATGTCCCAAGTCTCTGGAACTTTCCGGCAGTTTTCCCCTGCCTGCTCTGATTGGCGGCTCATGTTCCGGGGGTTGCCAGGCAGAATACTGCCCCTCAGCAACCTATTCGTCCGGTTGGACTCTATGCCCCTAACAACCTCTGTCAGGAGGGGCTTGCAGGCAACCTCATATTAGAAGTAAACATTTGCCCATGCAGATACATTTAAATATGACACACCCTGTTATTATATTACTCACTCAAATACACAACAATGACAAATGGCATAACATTCTTCACCTCGTTCATTATTACATAGAGCATCAATAAAATTTAGGATGCACACAGAGAAGTTGAATATTTCACTGTTCAAAAAGGTAGACTCCAACATTTTAAACCTCCCTAAATTCTTCTCTTTAGTATTAAAACATTTTTACCTTATCAGCAGGATTTTCGTTTTCAATTGCAGTGTTCTATCACATCACACTGCAACTGATTTAAAAGTCTGCTCCAATTTTGACCATTTATCTGGTAAATTTAAACTCATATGACAAATGAACAGCTTTAACACCATTAAAGTTTACTTTCAACTTGTTTAATAACAAATTCAACTGCAATCAAACAGGGGCCATCATAACTTTGCCTGGAATCCTCATAAAATCTGCCTCTAACTTTGTGGACTAAGGGATAAAGATGTATTTATCAAATTTAAAATGTTGCAGCTCAATAAATATCTTCTGCCTCAGAATCCAGTCAGGCATGGGTTGAACAGATATTTTGACTTAAATTTTCAGATGTGAACTAGTAACTTTCGATGCCCAACTTGATACATGAAAGAGGTCAGATTTTCACAGGACAGTTGCTCAGCACTTTGAAAATCAGGCACCTTTAAAGTGTTGCTAGCTGGGCACTCAAAAATTGGGCACTAAACAACCTTTAATCGCTTTTGAAAATGGAGGGATTTGTGAGAGCAGATCAAGATGCATCTGTTTCAGTTTATTTCATTATACCAAATACTGCCTCTTAGTCCTTTTTGGTACTTGTGTCTGTAGATGAAGCATCTAAAAGTTGTGAGAAGGAATAAGAGTACAGATCTTGGTCCTGAAGAAGGTAAAGTATGAGGAAAGCAGCGATGAAATGAGCCATGCAGAAGACAGAGAAATGGAGATGGCTGCTTGACAATTTGGATTCAAATGCTTTTGCTCACTTCTATCCAAGACACAACCTGCTTGATCCTTCTCTTTGAACTAGCAGTTCCATCACTATGGGTGTGTTCACACAGCAGTCTTATTTTGAAACGACAGGGGTTGTTTCAAAATAAGAAAGGCCATGTTCACACGACATACCGTTGTTTCGAAACAACTTAAACCTCATGTGGGGACGAAACAACGTTGTTTCAAAACGATTGTTTTGAAACAATGCCTTCTGAACATGTTGTTTCAAAACAACAGTGACTCGTTTCAAAATAACTGTGTCTGAACATGCTATTTTGATTCCTGCTTTTTTCCTTAATTCGAATTAACAAACTGTTAATTCAAATTAACTTATTTCGAATAAGGCATTATTTAGATACAACTTGTATTGAAACAACTTGTATCGAAATAACCCCCTGTGTGTGAACATAGCCTATATGGTAGCTATATTTGTCCTTGTGACAAAGGAATGTATCTCACTTGGAGTTCAGTCCTTCCCAACCTTCTCTTGCATCTGCTGTTATTTCATCTGCGGTGATTTGTCAGTTTTCTATAATCCTGTATAGCAAGTCTGAATTATTAAAAAAAAACAAAAAAACCAAAAACAACAACAACAACAACCTAAAGTCTCAGTTGTGCAGTTCTTGCTTCGATATGCCTGTTTGCCTTCACCATTTGTATTAGCTTGCTACATTCAAACCACAAATCTAAGGAACAAAACAGAAATAGGGAGCCCAAATATACTCTCAATTACACCACTGGAAAGCAGGAGTGACTCAAATGAGTTCTGTGGAGATACAGCAACTGTAACACTATGTAAATGAGAGACTAATTTGTCCGCAGGCCTGTAAAGCAACTGTGCTTTCACAAAGTGGCCTTTAGTGCCTTAAAATGTAAGGCACTCAGATTAAGATAAAAACCCAATCATCAGTGTCTTGGTAATACATGCACTGTGACAACCTCACTTTCTCTAGGTGTGTAGAGACTTCTGCCCTGCACATCAGTCCATGAAGTCAATAGGTGTTGGGTCTGGTCTGATCCTATACTAAGATTTCAAAAGTGTAAAACAAGAATCAATACTGGCAACTTTATCCTAAGGATCAAAATTAATTAAAATTAATTGAGTCAACCACCAAATGTCTTTACTAACATCAGGGGCTCATTGATCCTTGGTGAAACTGTATTGGAGTCTCTGAAGTAACACCAGGTATAACTTTTTGTCCAAATGGCAGGTTAGTCTTGGGCTGAAGCTGCTGCTTCAATTACTAGAAGATAAGAACTATATGGATTTGCTGTAAATATCAAAGTTCTCTAGGTGCATGTGCACTGGCAACTTCTGTAATATTCCTTTGTAAACCCAATAGCTTTCATTCCAAACTCAGGAACTCTGTTCCTTTAGCTATTTAATCTGAGAGCATTCCTGCAAGATTAATTCTACCATATTTAATTCATTGGTCAGCAGTCTAATCTGATACATAAAACTCTCTCTGCCTGTTTAAAACAAATCTCAGTCTCTACACTTGACTGTTGTACTGCTCACTCACAGTCTCAGCCTTCTTCTAGAAATGATCCCTTTGTCTTTCATACCCTAAATCAGATATTGCATTAATCATATTGCCTGGGATGGGCAAAGGAATGTGAGGGAGGTGGGCATACAATTCCCACTGAATTTCCATGGGAAATAGATGCTGAACTCTGAGGTCTGTTTGAAAGTCCCAATATTATCCTTTACATGACATGAACCCTGATTTTCCCAAAATAATTGAGTCTGCACCTCCATTTGTGCTAACACTTCACCATGATTCTTCTTTAGTTTTTGAACATATATATCACTATTGCTTTTAAACAGAACTGGTTGGCAAATGGAATTTTGACTACACAGGAAATGCGGGCATTTAAAATAAAAATTTCAAATTGGAAAATGAAGGGAAATTTTTGACTTGCCCACAGAATGGAAAGCCTGAAAAATGTTGATTCAGAAACCTACTAGTTTTTAGATGGAGCATGATAAGATTATGACTAGGATTATATAAGAAGATAGTCTGTGATAGCAGGGAACTTGATTCAGTGAAAGATACTTTTCACCACAGGTTCTTACAGGTGCATTAAAATGAGTCATTTTGATAATACTGAATTGTTTTGATAACATTGTAGCAATATAAACTATAGTGATATAGTATTCAATTGACTAACCAAAAATTCAAAATGAAAATAAAATGTTTGAACATTAAACAAAACATATGGATGTTTCCAAATCAAAGTGAGAAAGTCAGAATAAACAATCCAGGGTTTCCCAATGAAAGTTTCACAAAAATCTACTTTCCTGAAACAGGTTTCAATTTCAACAAAATTACATTTTCTGACAGAAAACTCTGGTTAAAACAGGTTTCAGCTACCTCTGCTATTACATCTTGGCTGGTGATGTCCTGTTTCTGATATTCAGTATTCCTCTGTGTTAAATCTGCATTATTTTATACCACTGTTTCTTTTGCTCCTGCATGTCTGAGCTATTTCTCCCTTTCTAAGCCAAACTATATTTCTTTCATCTCTGCCAACAACTCCCCATTATTAGTTCTGAATGTGTAGTTCTCTCTCATTACTTATCCATTTGCTGACATACATCCTTCTGCTGCTAGTCTTTTATGAACTCTACATAATAATTGTTCCTGACATTAGCAAACAGGGTTGCTATTTAGTTTTTTGGAAACTCTCTCCAGATGATCTGGCAATTGAAAACAGTCCTGCAGAACAATAGGATTTATACCCAAACTTCTTCCTGTCTGATTCCACTATTCCCATGCTGTGCTCACTATGTCATGTGACACAATAGCTTCAAGGGGTCTTCATTCTCAAGTAAATCATTGCCTGTGCTTTGAACACCAGTCATATTGCATGTACGATTTTACACAAAGGGAAAAACAAAAGCTTTCATTATATCCCTCACTGATATCAAAGCATTCTTCCATCTCCAATACCCCATCACCCTTGACTTCAAATGATCACTTCCTTCTGATTCATCACTTACCATGCCAGTCCATCATAAATAATACATTGAGCAACTCTGCCATAAGTTCAATTTTTGGAAACTCTCTGTATTCTACAAAGTTAGGAACTATAATTGACAGGTCCGTAAATACAGCAGGGCAAGCAGGGCTTTGCCTCAGGCTCACCAGAGCGGCTCCATTGAACCATTCCATTAAAAGGAAAAAAAACAAGGAGTCTTGTGGCAATTAAAGACTAACAGATTTATTTATTGCATATGATAAATCTGTTAGTCTTTAAGTGCCACAAGACTCCTTGTTTTTTGTTTTTGTTTTTGTTTTTTTTTTGCTTTACTAGACTAACACAGCTGCTGCTTTGGAACTCCATTAAAGGGTGCGTTCCTTGCTGCTTGCCCTTGGTGCCGGCCATTGTATTGGAATGCGCCCTGGGCACCTAATTCAATAGTTATGGCTCTGGTAACTGAATCAAGCCCAAATTTAAATGAAGATTTGTCTTACTACCTAAGATAACATAATTGCTGACATATTGGCTTGGCTCTAGATGGTTCCTGAATTTAAAAATCAAGCAAAACGAAAGCAATTGCACAAACAAGGAAGAAGTTCAGTGACAGAAAAGCAGATTTTCTCGAGGCAATGAACAACAACTTAGACAAAAGATCAAGACGTACATTTCAGGATACACTTGGGAGTTAGTGCATTTGTTTTTGCATAACGTAATTGTTATTGAAAGTACAAGGAAAAGGAGAAGTTGCAAAAACAACTCATGAATGCAGAAGGGAGAACACAGTCACAGAATCATATAAATGATACAATAGTAAAAAATAATTCTTCGCAGATGTGGAGTTTGCCTCAGTTATCCATACGCACATGTCTTCCACACTAGCTTATAAAAAAGTACTCTTTATGGGGCTAATCTCAGAGACTGCCTGATAGCTACAGCTAGCATAGAATGTGCTTTCCTGCCTACTTGTGGTACTTGGCAGTGATTAACCATAGAAAACCTATTACACTGATACATGAAATACTGCTTTATTTTCCTATAGGCTTTCAGGCTATGTGCAATTAAAGGTGTTGAGACTATATTATAATACCAAGTATGACTTCGTCCTGGGTACGTAAGACTACCTGTCTCCTTAAGGAAGCTGCTTGTTCTTTCCTCCTTGTGCTGGAGTGGAAGGAAGGTTGGTATGCCGTGCTAGGCCAGAAGAGGAGAAGAACACTCTTCCCTTCAAAGTCAACAAGAAACTTCAGAAGCAGACTCTTCTGTAAAAAGCAGAATTTTCCATAAAATCTCACAATCCACAACGCGTCTTCCAGTTGTTCTTAGGGTAAATTAGTGAGATTCTACTGGAGTCAGAACAGTTATTCTTTTATTACTAAGCATTAAACTTTTATGAATAGTGAACAAAATACATTGCATGGGTCCCCAAAACAAGGATCATCACACAGAGGTGTCAGGGGGTCATGAGCCTTCCCATACTGGTAACTGGAGTGGGGGTCCAAGTGAATCAGAGAGTTTAAAGGAATCTCCTGCTGTGGAAGAAGGAGTCCCAATGTGGCAAAAAGCTGACAAAATAGCAGTGTGGTTGCAATGGGATAGACTGGCACCCCAATTATGACCACAGCTAAAATCCTAGATAGGTCCTTGGGCAGTTAACCAATGCCACTTCAGACACACTGCTGTTTTTAACTCACTAGACTAATCTAAGTAGCACATGTACCTCTACCACAGTTGGAAATTACACCTCCAGCTGCTATGCAGATGTACACTTAAATGATAGTGGTGATAGGTGATTTGTAAATGAGGAAGGACAAGATTGTCATTTCTATTAGATGGCCTTTCAGGAGAAAGATGAGGATACAAAGTCCTATTTTGTACCACCTGCTCAGACAGAAGCTCTGGTCACAGGGTGGGAGCACACTTCTGAGATCACTGCTACTCCCCACAGTGAGCAAGCAGGTAGGGAGTGGACAGAAAGGAATGGAGAGTGCATGTGACCTTCACTCCCTCAATAGTAGCCCAGAATACTAAGCCAGGGGGAGAGTGGAAGGAAGGTGCTTGCTCTCAGAACAAGGGAAAAGGAAACATGACTCCCCTTGTGGAGTTGTAGTTCTGCACTGCCTCAAACAGGGCTCAAGATTAGTTCACCAGGCAGAGTTCTACATGCCTTTTAATACTGGGACTTTGCATTTCTAAAAGAATTATGAGAAATTAAGTCCAGGTTTACAGAAGCTGAAAAACATGCTCTGTGAGTGTGTAAATGCTGATAGGGTATTTCAAACGTCCCTTCTTTCCTTCTCCCTATGATGCCAGCTTTCTAGTCCTTGCCATCCTCAGAGAGGCTTCTTCAAACTTTTTAAGCATCACGATGATGGTAATTTTAAATCAATTGATGATCATCTGCCTTTGGAAATGAATGCATAGATCAATTAGTACTTTTATCTGTTAAACCAGTCATGTCCCATGGATTTGGCATATGCTAATCAGTAAATAGTTGTTTTGTGAAAAATCAATTTAAGTCATCCTAGAAAAAAATATTATGGTTCCAACAAATTATATGCATCGTAACTTTAAAATGAACAATCTTCCAATCACCTTTACAAGCAGTTAACTATCAAACGATGTTTTTTCTTTACTTTTAAAGCCAATTCTTAAGAGCCATATTACCCACTTTCAGGAAGTACTCCTGTGATACATGACCTTGATGGCTTTGTGACTATCCTTATACAAGAAGCAGCAATAAAGGTGAGAGGAAAGGCAGGGACAGAAGAAGAAATGATGGTGTTCTGTACCAGTTCATGTTAGCACACAGAGAACATTATAGATTGAACCTCTCTGTGTAGTGCATGAACACCATCAAAGGATAAAAGATAAGCAACAGAATCTGAAATATAAATATGAACAAAGCCTTAGTCTTCCTTTTATCTGAATGGTTTTTTCACCCCTATAACTTCACTGACTTTACAGGAGGAATGAACTACAAAATCAAGCCCATGAATTTGTCCCTAGAGTAAGGAATAAAACACAATGTATATGACCAGTTGCTCAAATGGTTGAGGCACCTAACTGCCACCATTATCAGATCTTCAGATCTGGGCCCTTGTGTAATTCCAACGCACTAAACTTTGTTTCCAGGAGTACTCATTGTAACTCTATTTTGTTGCAGGAAAAGTGAGTATGTTCAGTCTGTTTTGTTCAGCCTGTGGATAGCCACCCATAGGATAACACGTAAATCTGAACAGTCATGGATGCCCATAACCTGAATTGCTTCGGCTTGAAATAATGACAACACAATGTAGTAATGCTATTCAGATTTAAAAAAAAAAAAAAAGTCTTTACGTTTATAAGAGGATGATCTGAGTGTTAACTGGGTACTACATAACTCTAAATGAAATATTATCATTACATGTATATAGTAGACACTACATAACGAAGAAGAAATAGTGTTAGATATACAGAGTTCTTCAGTGCCGAAAGGTACATAGGCCAAAACTCCTATGCATTTAAAATACGCACCACTAATTTGGTATGCTGAGCAATCAGCAGACATCCAGTTCTTTGAATAGGCTGATATCCTTATGGTTAGCTGCATTAAAAAAAAGCAGGCCTGTGAGCATCAATCATCAGAGCAGAGATCTACACTTCCCCTCTACTGCTTCCCTCCAGGTCTGGATGAACTAACTGAAGAGTCTGGACCCATTTTTCTTTATGCTTGGGAGTGGAATTGACTCTCATCCTTAGAGATCTCCCACTGAATATGCTCCAATGGTTCGTGAACTTTTTTCTTTTGTATACCTGCTAGTCCTAGAGTAGCTGGAGTCATTGGACAACTGTTCCACTCTTCTGGAAATAAAGGTACCACCACCACACATATGCACACACAAACTTGACTGCCTCTGTTTAAAAGGAATAGAGACAGATGCACGGGTTACGTATGCATCAGTGACTGTATCTTGATTGTGAAGGCTAAATATTTTTTTTCCTCCTTTTGGCAAATCAGTGTTCACAAGTGAGGGTTTCTAGGCATTTGAACTTAGTTAAAGTTCACCCCTTTATTCCAAGCGCTTCTGCTTTTAATGATACCCAGCCGAACTCCCACTGTGGTCCCTGCTTTCCAGCCAGGAGATCAGAACAGGAAGGGGTTTTTGTAAGTGTGATGTTCACGTTGCTCCATTAATTGCCTGGGAGGTGGTGGTAGCACACTTCATATCCTCTCTCCAAGGGCTATGTGAATCATCGTCTTAATGTTCCTGAACTGCATTAGCCTGGTGAGCAGAGATCTGCAGATAGCTCTGAAACACAGACCTCCCGCAGGATAATGCTATAGGCTGCCATCATGCCTCACAGTCTATACATTTTTAAAGGCATGTAGCATTAGCCACATTAGTGCAGCAGCTGCCTTTGCACAACTCACACAGATGCACCTCTCTGCTGATATGTTTCTGTCCCTGTGAGGGCCCATGTAGTGTACAACACCTTTAATTGCACAAGGAGGACTGATAGGCTGAAAAGAAAGTTCCATCTAAAGCTGTATGACAGGATTCTCTCCCATCTGGCAAAGCAGAACTCTCTCTTGCTTTCCTATCTGCTCCAAACTGGGCTACTCATTTTAGTTCTCCTCTCTATACCTGCCATTGGCAGCAGACGTAGCAGAGTGGATTCAGAGTCCACACGCTTTCCTTAATCTTTTCTTTGCCAGTGCAGAGTCTGTCAGTCTCCTTATCCCCTCACTGCTGATGTGGGAATGCTAGGGGTTTTGTCTTTTTTTTCTTTTTTTGGCAGCTGAGGATAATGATTTTTCTACCAGCTTCTCTTTTTTGGATCTACATTTATCTACTCAATAAAACTATGCAAGTTTTGTTAAAAGCTCTAGGTACATAGGAGATTGCATGAATCATGGAAAATCATCTTTTACACAGATACACAGCTTGCATGTTACCATGTGCAATGCTTCAGTGTAATGCCTCCACTTACAGAGATACTAATCTAGATAATGCTCTTCTAGGTGTTCCCCGAGATCATTCAGGATTCCTGTTGAATCACTGTATTCTTGTTACCATTGATTCTGTTGCCTGGAAAAGGTTTTTCATTACTGGGCAATGCCTACTGAAGGACTTCATCAAGGGACCATTTCAGGATAAAATCATAACTGGCAAAAGGCCCCCTAGAACAATTTACTCTTGGATTAAGTAGAGCTTTTTCTTTTCATACAGCAAGACTCTTCTTTCGTTTGTATATCACATGAAACAAACAAGAGAGAAAGTGAGAGTGAGAGAAAGAGAGAGAGAGAGAGAGAGAGAGAGAGAGAGAGAGATCATTTATATGACCTGCCCTTCTGGCATTGATTTGTATGAATGTCTTCACTCTTGGTGACACTGTCAGAGCCTCTGGTTCAATTTTTCAGGATAGATTGAGCAGCAGTGGAGACCTGCTCAATCTATACAGAAGTCAAAAGCATTAATCCATCCCTCATGGAAAGTTTAATGCTGTGCAACAGAAGGGCATTTCCTGCCAGTGCAGCATAGTGGTGACCCCATGCTATTTAGAAGTTAGGAAGTTGACAGAAGATACACAAGCTACTCAGTGTAGCCTGCGTATATCCTGTCAAATGCTGCTGAATTTTGTTGCTAGAGTAGACCAGGCCTGACGTATGGCATGAAATTGCTTAGATTATCTATACTTCAAAGAAGAAGAAAAAATAGATTATATTTTAGAAAAAATGTACAGTGTCCAGGATGCAGTAGCCCAAGTACTATTCCAGGTTTGAACCACCTAGTTTGGGAGAATTCAAGATAGTTTATAACATATTGCCCAGTTCCTTGGCTCAATATGTTACTAAACCAATCAGTTGTTAAATAGGAATTAATATACTAATGAAATGAACTCAGTAGGCTTGTTAAGATTAAAGCTTCACTATAGACCTTGGGCCAGATCTTCTGCTGGTACAAATCAACATAACTCTAATTCCTGCTCCCCCCACAGAATTCATGGTGACTGTGGGAAAGTAATTTAGTCTCCTTGGCTATGTCTACACTTGGAATTTAGTTCGAATTAATGAAGATTAATTTAAACTACATTAGTGCATGTCTACATTGGCTTTCAAACTAAGAAAGTCCTTAGTTCTAAGTAACGAACACTTACTTTGAAGTTATAAAGCCTCCCTTAACTTCGAAGTAATGGCTAGTTCGAACTTACTAGTTTGAACTAACCTAATGGAGCAGTGTTAATTCAAACTAACCGTTAGTTCGAATCAACGCAGTTTGCCCTTTCTCCTCCCAGGGTGCCTTCCTCCTTCTATGTATTGGGTGGGGATATAGCCCTTCTTGTGTGCCATGTTCCCACACTTCCCGTAGTGCCAACTTCCTAAATCAAACTAGCAAGTCCTATCCATGGACATGCTAGTTGGGTTTGGGTTTCTAGTGGGACCATGTTATTTCGAATTAACTTAGTTCAAATTAATCATTATTAGTTTGAATTAATTAATTTGAACCAAGTTAACTCAAACTAACCTTTCTAAACGTAGACATAGCCCGTGTGCCTGCATTCCTCTTCTGTAAAATGGAGAAAATAGCATTGCCCTAGCTCAATGGGATGATGTGAGCAGAAATATGTTACAATGCTCAGATACTACAGTATAGTGGGGGCCATTAAGTATCATAGATATATTCACAGGCTATTTTAGCTCATCCTCCAGTCAGTGCTGGCATGTTTCCTGCTATTTATTTCCCAGTGCTTTGCTCAGTGTGGTTTTAAACCAGGGGTCTCAAACATGCAGCCCAATATTGTTGTATGGAAAGGTTCCAGTGGTGTGGCCCTCGGGCTAACGTACCAGTCCTCATGCAGCCCTCTACTAGTCCTCATGTGGCCCTCATGGTGATTTGAGTTTGAGACCCCTGTTTTAAACGGTAAGACTGGTCCTTCATCTGACAAGTGTCAAATACTTTCTGTCTGTTCTATGAGAACAGTTTACTGGTAACATCCTGAGGATTCTCTGTGAGACCTTGCAAGATTTCACAACACTATTTGCACTTAACTAGAGCTGAGTCCTCCCTCTTCAGTTCTCTGGATCTGACACTTTGCTTCCAAAACCTGGGGCAAAGTGCTCAGAACCAGGCTTAGTAACACTAGCAATAAGACAAAACTTAAGAAATTAAGCCCTTTTGGGGTTACACTTTAATTTCTTATGTGAAAAACAAACTACAATTTTTAACAATGAATATGGAATGTGACCATTAATGGTACATGCCACGTAGGTCAGGATTAAAATGTATTTTCAGAACAGAATTGAGGAATGTTTCATTCTGGAATGAGTCTACTAATTCCCATCCAAGTAAAAATTCAGAGCTTTTAATAGAAAATCAGAGGCTGTAATTATAGCTTACTGAAGCAAAAAGATCACAATGTTGCCATGTGACTCTATTGAGAGGAATTATGATCAGGTCACAGTTTTCTTTTTCAAAATGCCACCCACTGTAATTTAAAAAAAAAGCACTGCATCTTCAAGCTGAGAAGTAACATCCCATCCAAATCAGTTGGCAAGCTTCTAATAGTTATTCACAAATTCAAGGCAGAGGATTTGCCAAAGTTCTAATTTACACATGAAAGTTTCTACCAAAGCTCACATTTAGAAAACATTAAACCCCATTCCCATTATATTGGACATACCCTTCATAGGACTAAAATTTCTTGCAGTGCTGCAGGGGACCCTTTATATGTCATATCTGAGGTGTGCATGCATTTATATGGGACTGCTCTGCCCATGATCATTCTCCCACAGTCTCACACAGGCTTTATCTGAGTGTTTAGTGGTGCAATTCAAGAAGGGTAGTCAAGTTAGTCTATTTCAGCTAAACAAACAAATTATTCTGTGGACTTGTAAAGACTAACAAATTTATTTGTCATGTGAGCTTTCCTGGGCACAATTGCACTTTGTCAGATGAATGAAATGGAAAATTTAGCAAGTAGGCTGAAAATATAAAGATACAGAGAAGGATGGGTCACTAGGTGAATTCAAACAGATCTAGAGGGATAGAATGCTAGCCTCTCTTTAAAGTAAATAAAATATTTGGATTCAAACTATGGAATAGGAAGGCACGTGCTAAGAAGGGTGACTTAAGGGAAATTATCTTCCGTAATGACCCAGTCATTTAACAGTTTTATTCAAACCAGTGTGAAGATATGTAATTTGCACGTTCCAATCTGTTTTGAAGTTATTTTGCTGTAGTAGTGTAATCAGCATTTTTTTAAATAGAATGTCCAGGGAGATTGAAATGTTCTCTACCGGTGTTTTAATTTTACCATTCTTCATATCAGATTTGTGACCATTTATTCTTTAGCACAGGGACAATCCAGTTTGTCTAATGTATACAGCAGAGGGGCATTGCTGGCCTATGATGGCATATATCACATTGGTAGATGAGCAGGTGAATGAGCCTTTGATGAACTGGGTGACCTCGTTAGGTTAAGTTATTAGTGCAAAGAATCTTGGGCCATGAAGGTAAATTTCATGCATTGTATATGTTGCTTGTTCCTTGATTTATCTATAGCTGTCTACATTCTTTTCTCTCCCCTTAGAGCCAAGGGAAAGATTTAACCCCACTACAGCCATATGCTGTCTCTAGAAAGTTTTTACATGTAATAGAGATGACTTCAAGGAACATATTTTTGAGGGTGGAATGTTTCAAGATAATTGAGAAGTAATCCCAGTTAGAATACAGACTGCCTTAGTATAAGGAAAAACTTGGTTACTGGCTGACTCTGGGAATAAATTAATACCTCTATTGCTTGCATTAACTCATTAATTAATTCATAAAGTTAATGAACTGAAAATGAATTTAACAGATACTACACATTCATCTTGGCTCTAACACTGAGATTTAGCAGTATGACAGCATGATGTCTGATGTAAAGGGATAAAAAATAGAAGACTTTAAATCAAGAGCAAAACATTTTTAAATAAGGAATTAAAAACAGCCTTTGCATCCTGGTTGATTCTGTCAAAGTAGTTAAAATTAAGAGCATTGTTGTGAGCAGAAATGGCAATGTGTCTTTCAAGTTTTGCTTTCAGCAAGACGGCAGAGCCAACTGAAATTGAAAATCAGAACACACGAAGACTCAACACTATTACTTCAAATTGTTTTGTGCGTACTTCAATGTTACAGCTTTTTTAAATTGACTTGACAATCTCATCCACCCGCTGCTTTTGGCAGTAAAATTTACTGCATTCTCTCTTCTTTTGTGTGTGCGCGCGTGCACGCACGCACGCACGTGCGCACACACACACACACACACACACACACACACACACACACACACACACACACACACACAGTTTTTTATCCTTAAGTAAATCTCATGTTCTTGAAAGGATTACATTGATAGCTTTATGAATTACAGGATAATTTAGACTACGTGCTCGTTCAGTCCTTGTCAACAGTCCTGAGCATGAAAGACTGTGCACTTTATTAATATCATCTGAAGTTATTCAGTGTCCTGACAAAATTTAGTTCTTTTTCACGTCCATAGATTTTTAACATCTGTTTGTGTATGTCAGAAATTTTCTTGTGAAAGGTATTATCAATTAATCATAGCATGTGTGGATGTTGCTTCTTAATGCTCCTCAACCAATTTCAGATATTTTCTTTTCTTCTCTGATATATTTCATAGAATCATAGGGTTGGAAGGGACCTCATGAGGTCATCTAGTTCAACCCCCTGCCAGAAAAAGCAGGACCACTCTCACTAAATTATTTCAGCTAGAGTTTTGTCCAGCCGGGCCCTAAACATCTCCAAAGACGGAGATTCCACTACCTCCCTAGATAGCCCATTCCAATGCTTTACCACCCTCCTAGTAAGAAAGTTTTTCCTAATATCCAGCCTCGACCTCCCCAGCTGCAACTTGAAACCATTGCTCCTCGTTCTGTCCTCCGTTACTACTGAGAATAGTCAAGCTCCATCCTCCTCGGAGCATCCCTTCAAGTAGTTGAAGGTTGCTATCAAATCCCCCCTCAATCTTCTCTTCTGCAGCCTAAATAAGCCTAATGCTTTCTGTCTTTCCTCATAGGGCTTGTGCTCCAGCCCTTTAATCATTTTGGTTGCCCTCCACTGAAGTCTTTCTAGCATGTCCCTGTCCTTTTTGAAGTGGGGAGCCCAAAACTGAACACAGTATTCTAGATGTGGCCTCACCAGTGCAGAATAGAGGGGAATGATCACATCCCTCGATCTGCTGGTAACACTTCGTTTGATGCAGCCCAGTATGCCATTGGCCTTTTTGGCAGCAAGAGCACACTGCTGACTCATGTCCAGCTTCCCATCCACCATGACCCCCAGGTCCCTTTCTACGGTGCTGCTACCTAGCTGATTGCTCTCCAGCCTGTAGGAGTGCATGGGGTGCACTTGTGCTTGTTGAACCTCATGAGATTTCTATTTGCCCACTGCTCCAATTTGTCAAGGCCTTCCTGAATCTTCTCCCTGCCCACCAGCATGTCTACCATTCCCTCCAGCTTGGTGTCATCCACAAACTTACTGAGTGTGCAATAAATCCCATCATCCAGATCATTAATGAAAATATTGAACAGCACTGGCCCCAGGACCAACCCCTGAGGCACACCGCTTGTTACTGGTTGCCAACTAGACACGGAGCCATTGATCCCTACATGCTGAAGTTGTTGATGTAGCCAGTTCTCTATCCACCTTACAGTCCACACATCCAGCCCATACTTCCTTAACTTGCTGATGAGAATGCTGTGGGAAACCGTATCAAAAGCCTTGCTAAAGTCAAGGTATTTCACATCAACAGCTCTTCCTACATCCACAAATCCAGTCATCTCACCATAGGTGATGAGGTTGGTCAGGCACAATTTACCCTTGGTGAATCCATGCTGACTGTTCCTGATTACTCTATTTTCCTTCAAGTGTTTCAGGATGGATTCTTTGAGAATCTGCTCCATGATTTTTCCAGGGATTGAGGTGAGACTGACAGGTCTGTAATTCCCTGGATCCTCCTTTTTGCCTTTCTTGAAGATAGGCACTATATTTGCTTTTTTCCAGTTCTCCAGCACCTCTCCTGTTCGCCACAAGTTTTCACAGATAATAGCCAGCGGTACTGCTACCTCGTCAGCCAACTCCCTCAGCACCCTCAGATGCAGGTTGTCCAGTCCCATGGACTTGTGCACATCCAACTTCTTTAGGTAGTCCCTATCCTGACCTTCCATCACTAAGGGCCTCTCTTCTTCTCTCCGATCTGCCATGCCCAGTGTAGTGGGCTGGGAGCTGGCCCTTGCTGTGAAAACTGAAGTAAAAAAAGCATTGAGTACTTCAGCCTTTTCCTCATCCTCCATCACGAGGATACCTTCGCTATTCAGTAAGGGACCTACACCAGCCCTGATCCTCTTCTTTTTATTGATATACTTGTAGAACCCCTTCCTGTTATCCTTCACATCCCTTGCTAGCCGCAACTCCAATTGTCCTTTGGCCTTTCGGATTTTATCCCTGCAGTCCTGAGCAATATCTTTATATGCCTCCTTGGTCATCTGTCCAAGCTCCCACTTCCTGTATGCTTCCTTTTTATGCTTTAGCTCAGTGCAGAGTTCTCTGTTAAGCCACACTGGGTGCCTTCCACAATTGCTGTTCTTCCTGCTCATTGGAATGGTATCTTCCTGTGCCCTTAGCAGGGTTTCTTTAAAATGCAACCAGCTCTCTTGGACACCTTTCCCCTTCTGATCAGCCTCCCAATGGATCCTGCCCATCAGTTCCTGGAGGGAGCCAAAATCTGCTTTTCTGAAGTCCAGGGTCTGCATTTTGCTTCTTTCCTTCTTCCCTTTAATCAGCATCTTGAACTCAATCATCTCATGGTCACTGCTACCCAGGTTGCCATTCACTTCTACTTCTGTGATCAATTCTTCTCTGTTTGTGAGCAGCAGCAGGTCGAGAGGTGCAAGACCCCTAGTTGGTTCCTTCAGCATTTGTGCCAGGACGTTGTCCTCAACACTCTCCAAAGACTCCCTGGATTGCCTGTGCACTGCTGTATTGGCCTCCCAGCAGAAGTCAGGGTAATTGAAGTCCCCCATGAGAACCAGGGCCTGTGATCTGGAAACTTCTGCCAGTTGTCCATAGAATGCCTCATCCACCTCCTCCTTCTGGTCTGGAGGTGTATAGCAGACACCCACCACAACATCCCCCTTGTTGCCCTCTCCTCTAGGCTTAACCCACAGATTTTCAGCTGGCTGGGTCGCACCCCCATATGGAGCTCTGAGCAGTCACAGAGCTCTTTTACATATAGTGCTACTCCTCCCCCTCTTCTTCCCTGCCTGTCCTTCCTGAACGACTTATACCCATTCATGGCAGAACTCCAGTCATGCAAGCTATCCCACCATATCTCTGTTATTCCAATTATATCATAGTTCCTTGTCTGCGCCAGTACTACCAATTCTTCCTGCTTGTTTCCCAGGCTCCTTGCGTTTGTGTACAGGCACCTAAGATACCAGGCTGATTGCCCTACTTTCCCAAGTTGATTTGCAGTTCTATTACATCTACCTCCTTGTATTTTCTCCTGGGATTGTCCTCCTGCACCTGCCTCAAGTATTAAAGCTTCATTAGAACATGTAACATAATTATTCGATCCCCCCATGTTTCAACTACCTTCTCTTTTATCCCTAGTGTTACAGTCCCCGTTCCCCCCAAGTTCCATCCCTTCCCCTAGGTCTCCCACATTGTCACTTACCTGTGGGCTTTGGTCTTCTTCCCCCTTCAAACCTAGTTTAAAGCCCTCCTCACTAGGTCAGCCAGTCAACGTCCAAATACGCTCTTCCCCTTCCTCGACAGATGGAGTCCATCTCTACCTAGCAGTCCTTCCTCCTGGAACAGCATTCCATGGTCAAAGAAGCCAAAGCCCTCCTGACGACACCATCTTCGCAGCCTGGCGTTCACCTCTAGGATGCATCTGTCTCTATGCAGGCCCCTACCCTTGACCGGAAGGATCGAGGAGACCACCGCCTGTGCTCCGAACTCCTTCACCCGTGCTCCCAGAGCCCTGTAGTCACCTTTGATCTGCCAAGGATCACCTCTCACAATATCATTGGTTCCCACATGGATGAGAAGCATGGGGTAGTAGTCAGAGGGGCAGATGATTCTCAACAATCCCCCCATAATATCTCGGATGCGGGCACCTGGCAGGCAGCATACCTCCTGTGAGGCCTTGTCAGGGCGACAGATGGGTGCCTCCGTCCCCCTCAGAAGCTAGTCCCCAACCACCACAACCCTACGTTTCCCCCTAACTGTGATCCTCCCAGCCTTGGGGGTGCATGGCGTTTCCTGTTCCACCTCATCCATCGTCTCTAGTGCTGCGTAATAGTTCTTCATGACAATGGAGGGAGGGATGGAAGCAGGGGTGGAGCACTGTCTGCTGCCAGAGGTAACCAGCTGCCAGTGTCCTCCCTCTGCCATAGGCATCTCCTTCTCCAGTGGTGCAACAGTAGTCTCTGGCACCTGGAGAGTGTCCTCTTCCTTGCATCTCTCCTCATGGATGCTATCGAGGAACTTCTCCAGGGCATGGATACTCCTTAGCCTAGACACCTGCTACTGTAACTCTCCCACCTGCCTCCTGAGAGATTCCACCAGCAGGCACCTGTCACATTGATTCCTCTCCCCAGCCTGATCGTCGGAGACAGGGAACTGCAGGCCGTAGTCCCTGCAAGTCCACACCAGGATCTGGGTAGAGATATCCGTGCTCAGGATGTCTGTCTGGCTACAGGCACAGGTGGAGAAGACAGAAGGGGCGCTGGCAGAAGCAGTGCAACTCCTCTTCACCATTATGGCCTCACCAAACTCCTTACCAACCTCCCTCACAAACTCCCCTGTTCGCAAGCTCCCTCTGGTCGCTCAGCCACTGGCTTTTAAGGCCTTCTCTGTGTAGGTCAGCCCTTGCCCCCCATTAAATACACAGGGGAAGAGTGATCACAAGGCTGATGGAAGCTGGTGATCAAAGATGAGCAGGGAACAATGACCCAAACACCCCCAATCACACAAACACACCCTTAAAGTCCCAATTCGCACAGTAGCTAACAACTAACAGAAATCACCTGTAGGGAAAGACACAAACGCACAGTTAGTAATTCACTCTCCCAAGCTTCCCTCTCTCCTTTGTTTCTTTAGCTGGGGAGAGGGAGGAGCAGAGGACACACCCTGCCTGACCAGCTCCTGGCCCTGTTCCTGCTTCCACCACCACCACCGCCACTGTTCCTGCTACGTCTTCCTTCCCTGCTCCTGATTCTGCTCCTGATTCTGCTGCTGTGGCTGGCTGGCCTCTCTCCTTCCCACCTCCCTGGTCTGTGGGGAGGGGGGAGGGGGGAGAGTTAGAGAAAGACAACTTCCACCACCACCAAGACCTGGAGAAAACCATCTCTCCTGCCAGCCAGCCTGCCAGTCCCTGCTGCTGCTGTTGTTGCTCCTGGAGCCTGCTGCCTCTCCAAAAGAAGGTACCACCACCATTGAGGGGAGGCCTCCAAGGACTGAGATTCTGCTGCTTGCAGCTGGGGGTGGGCTACTATTACCACCACTATCACCCCCAGCTGCTGCTTCCCTGGCCTCCCCTCCCACCACCAAGGAGGCAGCAGGCTCCCAACCTTCCACCTTTAACACCTTTGGGCTTTTTGCAGCAGCAGGGACCACAGAACCCCCCCTTCCCAGCAGTAGCAGCTCCCCTTCCTATAGTTTAGTCCCTCCCCTTTTTTTCTTTTCTCCCCCCCCTTACCCCCAGTGGCTGGAGGGCCTCCCCCCCTTCCCTTGCCCTCCAGCTAGCTCAGTGCTCCCTATTCCTCACAGACCCCTTCCTAAGCCCTAGAGTTTTATTTAGTTTTCTGTCCCACCCCAGCCCTGAGAGTTTGTTCCTTTTTTTTGAATCCCCTGCCCCACCCATCAGCCCCACCCCTGCACTATCCACCCGCAGCCAGAGTTGGCCAGGCCATTTGTCCTTGATTCCTTTTTTGTTTTTTCCCTCTGCACTGTACCCCCCCCATACATCTGTGATCCCCGCCCCACCCAGTGCAGCCGGAGGAGCCGGCTCTTAGCCCACATAAGCCCCTTGTCCTTCCTTCCCTGGCACCCTCCTCCCTTGCCTGCAGCCTAGCAGGGAGGAGTGGTTGCCACCCCTTGACTCCCATATAATCCATCCCTTATCCACCCCTCTTCCATTGCCTGCCCCCCCCCGTTTTGTTCCCGACCCCAGTCTACCCACCCCCAGGTATCCCCTCCTGTTCCCTCTATTTTGGGAACATGGAGACCTCCCCAGTTCCCTCTGAACCTCTCCCACAGCCTGTTCCCCCCTCTCTCCCTGCGGCTGCCCCCTTGACCACTGCTGCCATTCCTACCACTTCTGGTGCGTCCACTAGGGCACCTGTGGCAGCAGGCACGGGAGGGGCCTCCACTACTGCTGCCCCAACCTCCTCGGCCGGAAAAAAGAGCAGGGGAAAGAAGGCGAGCAAGGGTCCTGCTGCTCCCGCAGCCCGTCCACCGGCTGCGGCCCCTTCTTCCCCTGCCGTTCCCTCCACCAGTTCTGGGGGTCCTTCAGCCCCCAGAACGTACGCCCAGGCGGCTGCCACCCCTCCACCCACCGCCACAACATCAGCCCGCACCGCCTCCTCTAATTAGACCTCAGGGGGCCGGGGCCCCTTCCCCTCTTTGACCAGGAGACACGGCGTCCGCTGCCTCCTGGTGGCTGCCTCGCCCCACGTAGAAACTTACGTGCGGGCAATGGCAAGGGTGGTGGAGCCCTCGGCCATTGTGGCGGCCTCCAAGATGTTTGGGAAGATGGTATTCTTCCTGGCATCGGAGGCCGCCGCACAGGAGGCGGTGGTCAGGGGCTTAGCAGTGGGGGGTGTCAACGTGCCAGTGGAACCCTTGGAGGACCTGGGCATACGGGTGGTCCTTACTTCCATTCCTCCCTTCCTCCCCAATGCCACCCTGTTTCCCCTTCTCTCCACCCTGGGGAAGCCAATATCTATCATCAGCCCTCTCCCACTGGGCTGTAAGGACCCCGCCCTCCGTCACATTTTGTCCTTCTGCCGGCAGGTGCAAATCCAGCTGCCACCAGCAGGGGCGCATGGTGGGGTGGCACTGGAGGGGTCCATTCTGGTGCCCCATCAAGGGGCCCATTATAAAATTTTCTACTCTTCTGGGGAGGCCCAGTGCTTCCTCTGTAGGGCCACGGGGCACGTCTGGAGGGACTGCCCCTTGGCCCAGCATGAGGAGGGAGCAACTGGGCCCCCCGGAGCTGATACGGGCGCCGGCTACACCACCGCCGGCGCCCCGCCCACCCGGCCACTCAAGCTGCCTCTCCTCCATCGAGGAACACAGCTGCCGCTGCCTCTCAGGACGTGGGGTCCACAGCCCCACCATGCCCAGAGGAGCGGCTGGGCCCCGTCACCACCCACACTGAACCATCTGGGACGGGGCCCAGAGAGGAGAGGGCAGCAGCCAAGGTGGTGACCCTAGATATGGGAGAGGGCGCACCCCAGGGGGAGGGTTCCCATCCCCTTGCTGTCCCTCCCTTGGTTCCTTCTCCCCAAGAGCCTTCGCCCTTGCCGCCTGTTCCTGCCCCTGCTGGCCGGCCCTCAGACTCCATCTTAGGGGGCTGGATTCTCCCCCAGAGGGTCTGCAGCAAGCGCAAGAAGGCTCTGTCCCTCCCCAGCACTTTAGATGGGGAGGAGGCCCCCCGGAAGTCTTTGCGGGGGGCTGATACTAATGATATTACAATTAATACAAATGGTGCTGAGCCACTTGCTGCGCCCTCTGGTGAGGTCCAGCAGGAGGCTCCAGCTGAGGAGATGGGCGCGGTAGAGGATGGGAGCAGCGCTGCCCCCCTACAGGAGGCCCCTGTTGATCCCTGTCCTGGGGAGGCCGTGGATGGAGCCACCCCTGTCCCTCCAGAACCATCAGCAGTTGAGGCGGGGGGAGAAATGGGCTCCATCTTTGCGGAGATCGAGGCCCTGGGTCTGACCTTGGTAGCCCCAAGGGAGGACGACCCTCTACCAGTGGGCCTTGATCTGGGTGGGAACGATGTCTCGTCACCCCCTCCCTTGCCCCAGACCCAACCCGAATGTGAACCCCCGTCTGCTGTCCCTGCTTCTATCCCGGGGACACCCCCACGTTGCTTCACCTGCCCGGCTGCTATAGATCTCCCTGTGGCGGCCGCCGAGCCCCTCGAGGCGACGGCCAGCCCTGAGCAGCCGGGTCCCGGGGTGTTGTCCCTGGGGGGACAGCTGCCCCTTCCCTCACTCGTCTATTCCCCCGTGTCTGATGCTGAGGATGTGGTGAACCAAACATACTCAACTCCCACACCCAGCATCAGCACGGATCCCATTCCTCACTCCTTGTTGGAAAATCCCGTGCCCGGTCAAAGGGAGCCACACCCTGGTGGTTCGACTACCGGGGCCCCTGTTCCCACAACCACTCCTCCCTTTCTTTCCATCACTTCTTTTCCTGGCCTAAATCCCATCCCTCCCTTTACTGTCCCTCCCTTACCCACCCTAGCCCCATCCCCATCCCCTATTACTGCCACCCCCAGGATGGTGGCTTTCCCCCTTCCATCGACCACTTCCCGGGAGGTGGTATTTGTGGCCCCCTCCGTCCCTGGGGCTGCTGTCTTCCCTCCACCGCTACCCTTCCTGGTGCCGGGGGTTCAGCCGGGAGCTATGGTGCCCACACCATCGGCACCGAGACAGGGCTCTGCGCCCTGTCTTTTGCTCCCGGCTGAGTGCGGAGCCAACACAGGGACCCGACTGGAGGACGGCCGAGAGCCTCTAACCCTGGACCCCCAGGTGTTGCGGGAAGAGCTGTGCATGTTCCTGGAGAACACTCGTGGGGCCAGGAGCCGGGTACAGCTCACCCTGCAGCGCTGGGGGAATTTCCATCTCGTCCTCCGGACTGTGCGGGCCATACTGAAGGAGGACAAAGGGACCGGGAAACGGGATGCCGTGGCCTACCAAAGGGCCCGCAGCTTCCGTGACTCCCTTATGACATTTGGGGTCAGTCATGGATTGCTGCGTGGCCCGACGGAGGCTGCTGGCGTTCCCATCACCTTTGAAGATCCCCCCCAGCCCTCCTCATGGCACCCGTCACCTTTGCCACATTAAATGCTAGAGGCTGCAGGTGGGGTCTCCGCAGGACCCAGGTGCTCTCCTTCCTTCGGGAGGGGGGGTACTCTGTGGTTTTCCTGCAGGAGACCCACACGGATCCAGCCGCCGAGGCCAGCTGGCGGCTGGAGTGGGGGAACGGGGTGTACCTAAGGCATCTGTCCACCCGCTCCGGCGGTGTGGCCACCCTGTTCTCCCCCGGCCTACAGCCTGAGGTGCTGGGGGTTGCCGAGGTTGTGCCAGGCTGCCTGCTGCACCTCCGGGTCCGTATGGAGGGGCTGGCATTGAATTTGGTCAACGTCTATGCCCCGACATCGAGCCCGGAGTGGCTGCAATTCTTTCAGCAGGCGGCCGCCTTCCTCGGCACCTTGGATCCTCGAGAGTGCCTGGTCCTCGGCGGGGACTTTAACACCACCCTTGAGGAATTGGACCACACGGGGACTGAGCCGTGCCAGGCCGCCGCAGACGTCCTCCGGGAGGTGATTGACCATCACTCCCTGGTGGACGTCTGGCGCGACCACCACCCAGACGATGAACTGACCTTCACCTATCTCCGGGTGGGGGACCATCGGTCATGCCACTCCCGGTTGGACCGTATTTATCTGTCTCGACACCATCTGGCACGGGCCCACTCCTCCAGCATTCTGCTGGCCCCCTTCTCGGATCACCATCTGGTGACCGTGATGGCCTCTCTCTCGGCGGAGAGGCCGGGGCCGGCCTATTGGCATTTTAATAATAGCCTGCTGGAGGATGTGGGCTTCGTAGCGTCCTTCCGGGAGTTTTGGCTGGCCTGGAGGTGGCAGAGGGCTGCCTTCCCCTCGGCACAGCGCTGGTGGGATGTGGGGAGGGTGCCCGGTTCTTCTGCCATGACTACACTCGGGGGGCCAGCCGGCGGAGGGATGCGGGGATAGAGCAGCTGGAGCGGGAGATCTTGGAGCTTGAGAGGCGCCTGGCCACCAGCCCCGGGGATCCATCCCTCTGCGAGGCGCACTGGGAGAAGCGGGAGGAGCTGCAGACCCTCGAGGACCTCCGGGCCCGGGGTGCCTTTGTTCGCTCTCGCATCCAGCTCCTTCAGGAGATGGATCGCAGCTCCCGCTTCTTCTATGCCCTGGAGAAACAGAGGGGGGCTAAAAAGCACGTCACCTGCCTCTTGGCGGAGGATGGCAACCCCCTCACGGATCCGGAGAAGATGTGTGGAAGGGCCAGGGCCTTCTACGCCAGTCTTTTCTCCCCGGAGCCGACCAACCCTAACGCCTGCAGGGTGCTCTGGAATGAACTTCCCACGGTCAGTGAGGGCACCCGGGACCGGCTGGAGTCGCCTCTCACTCTGGCCGAGTTCTCGGAGGCCCTACGTCTCATGCCCACCAACAAATCTCCGGGCATGGACAGGCTGACCGTGGAGTTCTACCGTGTCTTTTGGGACGTCCTCGGCCCGGACCTCGCCATCGTATGAGCCGAGTCTGAGGAGAGCGGAGAGATCCCTGTCTTGCCGGCAGGCGGTGCTGGCCCTGCTGCCCAAGAAGGGGGACCTCCGTGACCTCCAGAATTGGCATCCCGTTTTGCTCCTCAGTATGGACTATAAAATAGTAGCCAAGGCCATCTCGCTGCGCCTGGGGTCTGTGCTGCAGGACGTGATCCATCCTGACCAGACCTACACCGTCCCGGACCGTTCCATCTTTGACAATCTCTACCTGGTCCAGGATCTCTTAGGCTGTGTTCACACAGCACTCTTATTTTGAAACAACAGAGGTTGTTTCGCAATAAGAAGTGCCATGGCCACATGAAGCACGGCCATTTCGAAAGAAGCAAACCGCTTGTTTCGAAATGGCTGTGCTGCTTTCGAAATAAGCTAAACCTCGTTGGCTGTCGAAACAGGGTTGTTTCGAAACCAGAGGTTTCGAAACAGCCCTGTTCGGACATGTTGTTTCGGAACAAAGCGTTCCGAAACAACATGTCACCTTCCTCCCAGGGTGCTAAGCACCCTGGGAGGAATGGCAGCCCCCCCTCAGCACCCTGGCCAGGGTGCTGAGGGGTGTCCACGGGCGGGGGGGGCGCGGGGCTGCAGGCACCGGCCAGGTGAGGCGCGGGGCTGTCTATCTAGACTGTGCCAGGCTGCAGCCCCTCTTCCGGCTCCTCCAGAACCTCCTCTTGAGGTTCTGGCTGCACTTCTCCCCACACCTGTATCTTTACGCACTCCCCATCCGTGGCCCCACAAAGTCGCGGGACCTCCTCGCCAACCTCCTCTTGGCTTACGCAAAAGTAGCCACTTATAAAACTCGGGAGAGGAGGTTGGCTGACGGAGGGGCCTGCGACTGTGGGGCCTATTTCCAGTCCCTCGTCCGTGCACGTATCCGGGCAGAGTTCCTCTGGGCGGCGTCCACTGGCTCCCTTGACACCTTCCGGGAGCAGTGGGCTCTATCCGGGGTTCTCTGCTCGGTATCCCCTTCCGAAACTCTAGTTTTGAACCTGTGACCCTCACACCTGTCCCTGTTGGCTTTTTTCGTTGTCCCAAGTAATTAGTTGAAGGCCTGTTTTGTGCCGCTTCCCCTAGGCTAGGGGAAGGGTTTTAGAAGTGGGTGGGCTTACGCCCACCCACCACATGGGACACTTCAATAGGTTCTTCAGCTAGGGGATTGTCTTCACCTCCATCTCAGGGCTTCACCAACTCCTTTCCCTTACAAACTCCCCTGCTAGCAGTCCCCTTGTTCACTGCAGAGCAGGAAAGTACAGCAAGAGAAATACATAGGATGTAATAGCCATTGCAGTCTATTTCTTCTGTGTATTCGCCTAGCTGACTGTCTCCATATATTCTTTCTTGTTTTATACTTTGATTGTAATCTCCTTGGGACAAGGACTGTCTTCTTGTTCTGTGTTTATACTGTACCCAACACAGTGGGGTAAATTCATGGCTAGATGTTTTCATAATGCAAATGAATTATACCAGCAGGCACAGTAAAACCTATTATATAAAACTGTAGATAGTGCCAACAGCAAGAGGAGGAAGTTGTGGCTTGAGAACTATGTACAGAATGTGGCAACACAACCCTCTCAATCTCACAGAGTAGCAGCTGTCTTCTTTGATAGGAAGGGCCTGAGGTAAATCTGTCCCACCTTGGACAAGTCCTTTTGCTTTTCCCCCCCTCAGCATCTCTCTGTTTGAGGCAAACTTTGATCCGCTCTGTCTATACAACTCAGCTCCCAGGCAAGTACCTTTCTCTAGCTCTTTCAGGGGACTAACGATGTGCTGGTCAATGTGAAGGATCAGAGCCGTATCAGGCCTTCCTCTAAGCTGACGCCTGGGTTTTTTTCCTTCACTACTCCCTGCCTGAGAAGAAGCACAATCTCCTAAACTTGGGAAATCTCTCTTCCCACTCCCACAAACTTTCTGGCAGGTTTTTTTTTTCCCCCCTCCTACCCCTTCCTCTTTAGCAGAGGCAGGCTTTTAGTATGCATGGAATAGCCCTTAACTGGGCCCAGGTTCCTCTAATTGACCTGTAGTAACCTCACCTTTGCTTGCAGGGCAAAGGGCCTTCAACAGTCTCGACTCTTGGAGTCCTAAAAAGGCCAAAAGGGCAGGTATGATCAAGTGTAGTATTTATTCCCATCAGTTTGATATCTGATATATCCTTCAGTTGAGAACTCTATACAAAATGGATTTTTGGACCCAAGTCTGGAGATTAAATAGTTATACCCATCCAGCCTGGCTTTACCACAATAATAAATTAAAGATGAGAAAAATTAGATATGGTTTTCATTTCATAAAACCTCAACAGTCAGGTTTTTGGTCTGCCAAATCTAAACCTGAGTACTTTTCTGTCTGAACCATCCAAAACCTGTTTTGAAAAATTGGCCTCTTTTTGTCCCGTTCCCCCCCTCCCCTGCAATTACTCTCCAAATTTGACAGGTCCCTTAAATGTCCCATGAAGTTCATAAACTCTGTCCTGTAACAGAGAGCAGAGTCCTTGCTTTGGGGGTGGAGGGCTGGATATAGGAAATAGTCACTGACAGGTAAAAGTGACTGGCTAAAAGCCCTGTACAGTGGCAATCTTATTGTCAGAGTGTGCCAGGGAAAGCAGCTGTTTCCCAATACCCTTGTTTTAATCCTGCCATTCACACTCAAGGGGAAGGTTCCTACAGTTTCAAAGTCTTCTAAAGTGGCATAGTAACATCACACCATTGAGAAAGAAAACATCATCAGGTTGCAGTACCATGACAAAAATTTCATTTCCACCAGACTTAAACCTGTCACATTTGATTTTTAGTTTGATAAGCTCAAATAGTCTGCTGTGAGAGGCCTTATATTCCTTTACAAACCATTTACCCAGCTATATTATTCATAAATTTTATTTTGATTTTCCAATATAGATACCATGGCCAGCAACATACAGAAACATCCACCTCCAGAAGCAGAATGCAGTTGCAGAGATTGTTGTAGCAAACTAAAAGTGACTTAGTCTCCCAAGTCTCTATTGCAAATGAGACTTGATACTTTTACAAATATGGCCCTTTTTGGTATCTGTAAGAAAAATTATATGTAATCTCTTCTGTAGGACAGTGAGAGAGG
>ML681964.1:31453684-31866162 GCA_007922195.1 Podocnemis expansa | reverse complement strand
GTGCCTCTTTCTGAACTTGAGGGCCAGAGTTAGATTTTTCCCCCACAGTATCTAAATGTAGATAGGTGCTTTTGGAAATTCTATGCGACACCTAGGAAATCTGCCTTGAAATCCATAGTTCAGCATGCAGGTGCTTTGAAAAATCCTTCTAGAACCTTCTCTGCATATTTAGGTGCCTAAATGCCTTTAAAAATCTGGCTTTTAGACTCCTGAATCTTGTTTTAGATGTTTCGGAAACTTGTCTCTTGCCTTATTTCCTGTGTGCAAGGCACAGCGCTTGCACTCAGCAAGCAGAGGATTGCAGGCCTGGACCTCCCTTTGCTAATGAGAGAGAAGGAAAGCACAGGGACCCAAATCAAACCACAGAAGCCTTCTTCTTACTGTTAAATGGGATGATGCAGAAAGTCGAAGGAACCCAGCTTGCCTCCTTGAGAGCAGGTGATGTTCATGCATAGGTGAGGAGTATCCTTCACTGCAGGTACACCTCCTTGTGGATAGGTCTGGGAATTAGCTTCAACCCTGCCTCGACAACCACCTCCCTCTGCTTCCTGGTTGGTCTTATTGTGGTCCTTCTTTCTCTCCATGAATCAGGGTTCTCCATCTTTATGATGTGGCCTCTAACCAGGTCACTAGGTAGCCCCCTGGACAAATTGTCCATTCTACCTCTCAAGCGGTTCTCTGTTCCAATACCAGGTTCTATGCCACTTTGCCCATGGCCTCTAACAGAAATTGAAGTAAGCCGGAATGCCCCAGAACTGTGTTCTGGAGCCCTGAAAAATAGAAAAATCAGGTGGAACACATGTTCCACGCTGCCCTGGACCAGGAGCTGCAGCCAGGCTGGGGGAGTTTTCAAACCTCCTACCCTGAGTATGTTCAGTTGCATGCTTAGGGTGGCCGTGGCCTGGCTAGGGACCATGAGAGGTCACTGAGTCCAGTGCTCTGCATTCATGCCAGGACCAAGTACCACCTGGGGGGGCAAAAGGGGCAGTGTGTGAGGCTGGGATCAGGGCCAGGGGTGTGGCAGAGGCAATGTGTAAGGCCAGAAGAGGGACAAGGGGGCAATGCGTGAGGCCAGGATCAGGGCCAGGGGAGTGGCAGAGGCAGAGTGTGAGGCCAGGATTGAAGTCAGGAAGGTGCAGAAGGCAGCGGGTGAAGCCAGGATCGGGGCCAGTATTTTTATGGAGCTATAGCCATATTTTAATGGAATGATAACTGATGCACATGATACTGAGAAGTAGCTGCAAATGCCAACCTGGGCTGGGGCCCACACAGGCATGAAGGGGTCCTGGAGATTAGGAGGGCTCTAGGGCCCATCAAACTATACTTTAACCACTGGATGCTAAGGAAATCAAGCACTGAGATTCCAGTCCAGGAACCCCATGACAAGCAACCTAAGATTCCTCAGTCACAACTCTGTTGCTGTTTCCCTGGATTCCTTCCTACCCCACTTCCCTAGTTCCCTGCATGTCTCTGGCAGAACTTCATCTACTTTTTGTGGCAACTTCACTTCCTGCCAAATTCTCTTATCTCAGAAAGGACTTATAGCTTGCTACCCCTTTAGATCTCCTTCTTGTTGCTAGCTCATTCCCTTTCTCTTTGTGTGCATGCACTCAGTCCTTTCTTCTCTTCCCTTACTGGTTTTGTAATCCTCTACCAGCTTGGTTTCATCTGCTGTTAGGCTTTATTAGGTACTTGTTCCCCTCCAGGTGCAGCATCTAAGGTTAATTAACTCTTCCTGGCCCTACATTAACCCACACAGGTGGGGTGGTAAACACCCCATCACACGTGAGTAATTGGGAAAATAACCATTTTACTTGTAAACTGAGCAGCTACTAAATAGAAACTTGTGAGACAATAAACCTGGAATTGCTGAATTCCAGCCATTTTTCAGACTGTAGCCAACACATACAATTCTTGAAAAAAGAAGAAAAAGAGTTAACATGAATACTATAATCTACTAATAAGACATAACTTTGTTTATATAGCTCTCTAATTTTATATATATATAATTTATATATATATGAATGATATGCTTAGTTTAAATGGAATATAATAGAATATGAATAATTAAAATGATTCAGCAGTTGTAAAAACCTTTTCCTTGTTCTTGATGTGCATATGGCTAGCACCTCTGCTTAACATGCAGAAGGTCCTGGGTTCAATTCCCAGGGGGTTGGACTCGATGATCTCACGAGGTCCCTTCCAGCCCTATGAATTGATTGAGTGATAATGTGCTTCAATGCTGTTGTGATTTATTGTTGATCTTGGATGCAAAATGGTCATTATTCTACCTTGTTGGATGTTGGATGAAGATAAATGCACCATTAGTCTACTGTTGACAAGGAGTCCTGTAGCACCTGAGAGACTAACAAGAAAATGTTGGGGCATAAGCTTTGAGGTGCTAGAACCGTGTTCTTCAGATGCATCTGATGAAGTAGGATCCAGTCCATGAAAGCTTATGCCCCCCCAGTTTTTTTTATTATTCTATAAGTGCCATAGGACTCCTTATCATTTACTGAAAATAAATGGACTAACACAGCTATCCCTCTGAAACCAGTCTATGAATAAGCCATGTCAGACAGTAACATGCTCCAATTTTAGGGGGCTGGATATTTGGATATCTTAATTCTGTTTGGTACAAAATATTCTTTACACTTTAATGTGTGCAGTATGGCGCTGAAACAATCATTGCATGAAATATTTTGGGTCAGATCCTCAGGTGATATAAATCCATATAGCTCAATGGAATTCAATTTACCCCAGTTTATACCAGTACAAACTGCTAGTTAATGTTGCATAATATAGAATGTATAAAACACTATATGAGAAAAATATTAAACTAACACTACAGCAGCCCACCCCATCACTCTCGTTGCCCTCACTCCATGTCCCCCACACTAGACTGTTACTTGGATTCAATAGAACTGCCTAGGTGGGATTTCTCAGGAGAAAAGTGCCTTAACAACACACAGTTTCCAAGAGCAACTGTAAATGCAACAGCTGATCTCACTGTAAATGCAACAACGGATCTCTTTAGCCTGCACAGCACATTCTCCCCTCCAGAGCAGGCCAGATCCTCTAGTATGTTAAGAGAACGAGGGCTTCCTGGTTTCATTAGCTCCCCAGCAAGTTGGTGGCTGATGCTGAAATCTTTGAAATTAATGACAAAGCAAGAAGCTCATTTGAGTTTCCTGTCTCATCTAAATCATGCCACAGTAGCACCAGGCTCCTAGGAAAAATCTGACACATTTCAAGTTTTGTGGCTGCCGTGAGAGCAAAACTATGCGAAGAGTTAAAGGAAGAGAGAAAGACCCTGCCTCCCTTCCTTCTTCTCACTTCCTAGGCACAGTCTAAGTAAGTGGTTTTCAAACTTTTTCTCTTGGGACCCAGTTGGAAAAATAATTTATGCCTGCAACCCAGCAATTACATCTTTGAGCAATGCATTCCAGTCTTTGGCAGCAGCAGCAGAGGGTACCGCAACCCAGTACTGGATCCCACCCCATGGTTTGAAAATCTCTGGTCTTAGCGATGCAATGTGGATCACTAAATGATCTGCAAAATCAACTCTTGTGCATGAGCAATGGTGGGCCTGGAACCCATCCAAATTTTATTTTCAGGTGACTTATTTTCAGCAGGTCTTTGTAAAATGCAGCATCCTTTCTCACTTCCTTCCATAGTTTCACTTGTGCTTGTTCTCAGTGCTTTCTTTATAAGCCCAAGGAGTTAAAGTAATCTATAATTAAAATAATGTTCAAAGATAAGGCAAGTCACCAGGAAGTGATGTGCCTTGGACATATTGTGTCCAGCCACGTCTGGTTATGTGCATATTGGGCATCCCTATTTGCATACCTACCCAGAAACCAGATGTAAGATTGCAAAATCTAGAAGAGAAAAATGCACTGGATTAGCTTGTATATCAGGTAGTAGGGAAACACACCGCATCCTTCAGCTTGGGGGCAAGCTGACAGCATGTCATGTCTTTCAAAAAAGGGATCACAGCCTGCCTGGCTCTAAAGGACTAGGAGACAATACTTCATTAGCTATGACAATATCTTGTTATTAAGTCGAGGCTCCAGAATACATGTTATGATTTTATTTTACATATAACCTTTTGTTTTGGATACTTCTATTTGCTATCCCTTGATTCTCCATCATTTAAATAAAGTTTTAATTGTTTTACTATAAATTTATCTAAGTACTCTGTGTTAAGTGGAACAGAGATCTGAGGTGCAATTGGTGAGCAGGCGTGTACCCTTCCCTTAGGGAAAAGTCACTCTGAATATTGAGTGTATCCAGTGGAACGAGGAGCTGGACGCTCAAGCAAAATGCACAGAGGTTGGAATGCGCCTATTGCCAACTCACAGAGAAAGAGTGCTAGTGGAGTTAGAGTACTGATTCCAGTAGGCAAAGAAAAGGTTTCCTTATGCTAAGGGCAAGGATAGTGAGATGCCACACACCTTCCATACTTCTGAGAAGCATCTCTGTAGCTGAACCTTATGTCACAGGCATGGCAACATTATTAGGTATCCTGTAAAGTTTATATTGGATATGATCAGGGTATGATCAGCAGGGGTGGATTACCAAATGGGCCTACTGGGCCCACCACAATGTGGCAGCACTGGGGGTGGGGTAAGCAGGGCAGGCCAGCCCAGAGGCTGGGCCCTGCACTCCCGCCCCACCACTGTGCCAGCTGTTCTGTCTCTGGGGATAGTGTGAGCTGACATAGCCTGGCTGGTCAGCCCAAGGGGATGGCCAGGCTGACTGGTGTGTGCAGTACAGCCTCCGGCATGGCCTTCGGGCCACACTGGAAGCCACATTGTGTGTGCCACTCAACTCACAAACCATCTCTCCTTCCATTCCTGATTGCATGGACCACTAGCCCCCCTACCAATCAAATATCTTCTATGTGGCATCTACAGCAATGCTTAGGATGGAAAGTAAAGTTAGAAAGTATTTAGTGTATTTTTGTTTATTTGTTTACAGGAAGAGAGGATTTGCTAAGAAGTTGATAGAAATCAGGACGTGCCAGTGCATGAAGAATATCAGTGCTTACAGGAATTTTTTTCTGCATGCTAACAGAGGGTTAAAAGAATTTTTTTCTACGTGCAAAATTTTTTCTGCACCATGACCTTGATGCAGCTATCATTGAAATCAATAGACCAATTTCCATCCACTGGCAGGGAGACCTGGTCATACCTATTCATACTCTAGCATTATACCATGCTCATGTGATAGAGACAAATAATTACCTGGTAATATTGTTCATATCACACTATTTCCCCTCCACCTTTAAGATAATGTGAAGTAACTTTTTACTGATTCTATTTTTAGGAAACATTGGTTTTATAAGAAAACATTAGATTTTCATGACACTGAAGGCATGAACCTAGTTTGACAGTTAAGGATGTTTTTTCACACTTTAACTTCAGCTTTGTTTTAACAGTTTGTGAGGCTTTTACAGTGTTCATATACTTTAACTTCTTAGTAGGGGTTTTATTAAGGCATTTTAAAGACTAAGCCCATACATTTTTAATGAGCAGGCGCATGTACAAAAATTTAACTTTGGGAGTGCAGAAATTTAATATTGTGTGCCCCGCTTTTGGATGAGCTCACATTCTTCCCTTCCCTCCACCCCTGCAACTCCTGACAGGAGCAGCTCGCTTGTTCCCAGAGCATCGGGGCGGAGGAGTGCTGTGGCCCAGTGATTACGGGGAGGTTCATGCCCCGGCTTTCCCCACCCCCTGCACACACAACTGATACTGGGAAAGATTTTGCACCCTTACTCCAAGTGAGTGGTACATTGCTCCCAAGAGGTTTTGCTGAGTTCAGTAGCTACTTTTCAACAAAAGAAAGTGTGGAGGAATTACACTATGGATGACAGCTGTTGTAAGGGCTTTAGTGTGATCTTTATCATGAGAGGAATTTGGCCCTAATTTTATTATGTGTTCATCTAAGTACAGATTTTGGACCTGTTTATAAAAGTCTGTTTTATTGAGTTAGAAAAGGTAGTGGCTCTTTGACGCTTAGATTGGTATTCAAATCCATCAGTACAGAAAAAGTGAAGACTAATGAAGTAGCCGTCACACATAATTTAGAAGGATGCCAATGCTGTGAATGGTTCTTGAAAATTAGTGTCAATTCTTCTGGTAAATAATTTAATTGAAGGAAATCATTGACAGGGACTAATTTTATTCCCATACTTTTAGTGCCAGATTAACACAGGGGCTAAAGGGGCTGCAGCCCAGGGCCCTGAGCTAATGTAGGGGAGGGGACTACAAAAATCCAGCCTTGGGTCAGCTGTCCCTTATTCTCAAGGAGGCACTGCTTGGACGGACCTTCCCACCGCCTGCTCTAGATGACATGGTGTCCCTGGCACACACCCCAGCTGCAGAGAGGTTGGCTCCAGGCTGCTTCCAGCTGAGCTAACTGCAATTCCCCTTGCCTTAGCCTTGGGGAGGAAGGGGTTAACACCCTGGTCAGTGAGTCACAGGATAGCCAATACAAACAGAATACAGGTTTTTGAATTGGAGCAGCAGCCCTGCCTGTTTCCTGTTTGGTGGCAGCAGGGCTCCTAGAGGGATCAGGATGAGGCCAGGGAGAGAGGCCTGAAGGATCCAGGAACATCTGTGCTCAGGATAGGCTGAAGTCTGTAACTGAACATGTGTGAGGAGAACAGGGAATATTTAGCTAGGCATGGTCAGGTTATTTCTCTGTTTTCAGATTTTTCTCTGCTAAGTACATGTACCCACTCCCACTATCCTGTAACTGCCTAAGTTAAATCCCAGAGAAACAACTCTATGTTTATTAGCTGTTCCTTTTATTAAAGAATATATCCTTTTAAAATAAGCTCTGGTTCTGTGTCCTAAAAGCCAAGAGGTTTTGCGTGCATGTGTAACCTTCAAGTGGGCTAGAATTCATTCATTAGCCCCTCTCCCATGCCTAACAGAGATAAAATCCCTGGAGGAAGCAGCTGGAGAGCCAGGATCCAGTCTGCAGAAGATTCACAGCGAAGATTGCTCAGAGTTCCCATCCCACAACAAAATACTACTTAGAATAAACTTAACAATGAACTTTATTAACTAGCTTAACAAACCTTATCCTAAGAAACCAAAATGAATTTAAGGAAAACAGTAAGAAACCCAAGAGTCCCAGAGTTCAGGTGGAATCACCCTTATCTCAGTTGAAGTCTCTAAGTCCTCGAGGCTTGAATGCAAAATGACAGCAATCATCTTCTCTGGCTGCAGGAATCTTCAGCTGGAATCCATGCAGTCCTTTCTTTCTTCTTTTCAAGCAGCACCACTCAGTCAGCTTATTGGTCAACCAGCTCTCACTCCCACAACAGAAAACTCCCCTGCAAAATTGTCCAAAGCAGAGAGAAAACATCCTGTAGTCCACTCCTTGCTCAGCTCCTCTCACTCAATCACTGAGCACATGGACTCTGCTCCTCTCTGGACTCTCCTTTCAGGCTTTTCTCAGGCTTCTGACTCCAGCAACAATAGAAACTTGTGGAGCATGCTCAAAATGCTACCACTCCCTAATTCCAGAAACTTCTGGTTTCTGAGCGACTAAATCTGCCTGGCAACATAACCCAGCTTTAAGGGATCCCTGAAAGAGAGTGCTTCCTTTTTAGGCACATGGGTTACACAGGTGTCTCAGACTGCACAGCTAACTACTAAAGGGGATTTGGTTCCATTTGCAGCTGATATCACAGCTAGGGTTCATTTGGTCTCCTGAGGGAGGAAGAAGAGCAACTGAGGGTACCTCACAGGAAGAAATTCTCAAGTGTGCCTTCCTGGCTTTTCAAGAGGTTTTTACATTTGGTTGGTGGCAACACTACTTCAAGGCCAGGAAATTGGTAGCCTTGGAGAGACTTTACACAAGGCTTTAGGGTCAGTGGGTTTTAAGGCCTTTTGCAGTCACCCACCTGCTGCAATCGGAGAGTCAGAGTGCGGAAACAGCCTTGACACTGATCCTCTCCCCCACCCCCAATCAAGCTGCCGGCTGCTTTCGTTTGTAGGGTGGGGGGTGCAGCCTGCTCCACTCTGCTCCTGAGCTCCAAAGGTGCAACAAGGGGACTGGAGAGGGTCAGGGGGAAAACTGGGCCAGAGGAGAGAACAGGGATGTGAGGGACCAGAGGAGATGAAGGGGGCAGAGAGCAGTGGGTGGCTGGAGAAGAGATGAGGACGGACAGGAAGGTTATAGGGCTGCAGAAAGTAGGCTGGAGCAAAAGTGGATGTGAATGAGGGAACACTATGAAGGAAGGAAGGATGTGAGGAGGCTGAAGGAAGAATATGAGAGTAGGAGCCCCACCCACTGTCCAGGCCGTCACAGCTCACAGACAACCAGTGTGTTCTCTGACCCACCCTGACTTGGGAATAAAGAAGGATCCACAGAGATCCTATCACAACTGCCCTGCCACTCCCACAGTAGTAGGAGACTGGGTCATGGGCCTACAGACTCTCCAAAACACTCAGGAGTTAAAGCAAGCCAGAATGTGCTGGAACAGCATTCCGGGGCCCACTGTTTTTAGGGGTCAAGTGTTCTGGGGCCCCTGAAAATAGAAAATGGAGCCAGACCACTTTGTTCCAGGGCCCACCATTTAAAAATAGTGTGCACTGGAATGCAGCATTCTGGCTCCATTTTGTATTTTGAAGGGCCTGCTGAACGCTGAGCTTCTAAAAATAGCAGCTCCTGGAACTGCGTTCTGGTAGGGCAGGGAGCTGCCTCAGACTGGGAGATTTTAAATCTCCTGCCCTGAGCATGCTCAGAGCCTCTGAGCATGCTCAGTGAGAGCAGGCTCCGAGCTGGAGCCTCAGCCTGGGGCAGGGCAGTTCCTTACTAGCCAGAAGACTCTGTCTTCCAGCCAGGTAGTGGATGTGGCAGCTGGCTGTCATGGTGGCCAGGTAAGGGGTCGGGGGGGGTAGGGACAGAAGAGCTGGTGTGGGGGAGGGGGTCAGCCCAGGGCAGGGGGGGATTGTGGGACTAGCAGTGACACAGGGCATTTGGGAGGGGGTTGGGGGACCAGTGGTGAGATAGGGGGCCTTGGGAGGGGGTAGGGGAAAGGTTCAGGGGACCAGTGGTGAGATGGGGTGGGGGCAGGCATTTGTGGGCAGTAGCTGGGGTGGGTGAAGGGGGGCTGGACCTGTGGGAAGGGGGCCCAGACCTGCGTGAGGGGGGACCAGAAATTAAGGAGGGTTCTGGGGCCTGCCAAATTATACTTTAACCCCTGACAACACTGCAGGGTACTGCTGCTGCTGCCACTGGAGGGGAAAGTGGAAAATGGGCCCACAGACATCTCCCACGGTGTGCTGCTGTTGATGCGAGGAGGCACTAATGCAAGTACAGCCACTTGGGTGCTAGAGAACCCACTCTCCTGCCCCCAGGCTGGCAAGTAGCCCCACAAAATCTTACAGCACTGGGTCACAAGGATGATAATCCAGCCCTGCATACTTTACTCACACACATTAGAAGCAATGCTTTACATGTCCTAAAATTATTTTCAAACCTCTTTGACTGATCTTACTCTTTTTATGCTAGCTCAGACATGTCATTGAGAATGTTGATTTCTTTTGCATTAATTTAGAAATCATTGATTACAATCATAGTAGTTGCCTACAACCTACATGAGCATGATTTACATTCTTTATTTACATGTGATTTCCAAATATACCTGCTGTTCATTAGATGGTATACTGTGATTATGTAAAAAACAAAAATGAACATTAAAAACCAGTAAGCTCTGAAAAATAAAGAATTTGTCCAGTATAGGCTAACTTCTCTCTGTGATAATTATCAGTAGCAATATCTATGTCTAATAAAGTTGTCTTGAAAAATAATTTGCAAATTTTACTTTTAGACTAATATAGATCCATAGCAACTCCATTGACCACTCCACAATGAAATTACTCCATATTTACATTAGTACCGATGAAAATTGAATTTAGTCCAACATATAGAATTTAGAGACCAGAAATATCTATAACATATACATGGCAACACCAGACACCAACATTACCCCTGGCTTCCTAATTTTTGGCCAAATGCTCTACTGGCATAAATAAGCACTGCTCCCTTGATGACATGATGTTTCACTCATTTACTACAGGAGAATATTTGGTTCCTCATGCCCAACAAATGATTGCTCTGTAATCCACATGCACAGTGCAGAATGTTTCTTCCCAGTCCTGAACTGATATAAATGACCATAGCTCAACTGAAATCAATACTCATCTTGCTCTCCTTAGTCAGGAGAAATTACTATTAAGATCAAAATGAAATAAATGGAAGCTTATCTTCTGAAATCATTGCAAGAGTGAGTCCATTTCTCAAGAAAAAGGACTCTTGGGCATATGCATTTTGTCCTTTTGACACTTCAACTTCTGCGTAGGAGTTGAAAAAGATGAAATTATTACACTTAGGACACTCTTCACATGAGTACTTGATCTCACTAGAATTCTTTGAATGCTATAGCAAAACTGTAGCAAAAGCAGAATCAGCAGACAGAAGATTTTTAAGCTTTTGCAAAGCTTTTAATAAAGAGCCTCATGAGAACTACTAATAAGGAAAAGAAATAGTGGGTTAGCAACTGAATAAGGGATGAAAAAAATCAAAAGCCTTATTTGCACTGGAGATTAGCTGGTATCAACAACTGGTGGCCAGCAGCTAGAGAGTTCCAATAATGTAACCACTATTGTCAGCCAGAAAGCAGTGCTTCACACTAGAGATGTTTACCTATATTTGAAAACAAACTAAGCTTCATTTCCTCAAAACACTGTTTTCCTTTTCTGTCCTACAGCTACATCTGTTGCTGGTCATCAATTATTAAAAGATTTAAACCATAGTATAGTCATAGTGCAGAAAAACTAGCCATTTATTTAATATCACAAAAGGTTAATAGTGGACAAGCCAAGGACCAGTCTTAGAGCTAGGGTTGTTTCATTAATGATCCGGAAATGGAGATACAAAAATCTGCAGAGGACATAGAATTATTTAAGTCAGTCAAGGCTACAGAAGAATGGAAGGACTCCTAGGGGAGCCTAGCAAAACTAGGCAAATATTCCACACAGTGGAAAATGAAACTTATTACTGACAAATACGAGGTAATACACATTGTGAGGAATAATGTGAACTAAAAGGCATTAATGGGTTTTAAATTAATTATACAGTTCAGGGAAAAGACTTTGGGGCCATGGTAAATGATGTGCAGCAGTGTCTAAAAAGAGCAAACAAAAAGTTATGAGAAATAAATAACCAAGGAAAACATGAATATTCGTCTGACATCACATAAATTAATGGTAATGCCTCACCTGGACTTCTGTGTCATCCTATGTCAGAGAAACAAAAAATGTACAGAGATGGCTGACATGATTGTTAGTGCCCCATAAACACTGAGGTGAGGTGAGATTGAAAGGAAGGGACTGTTTAGTTTACAAAGGAGACCTAGAACAAAGGACCTGATAAAGGCCTAGAAAATAAGGGTATAGAGAAGGTGCAGGGACCTGGGCATGAGTAGTCAAGCCTAATGTTTAGTCAGGTGCCTGGAACCACCAACAGGAGCCAGGCCAAAGGTCAGGCCCAGAGCTAGAGTCAGGAGTCATGCCAAAGATCAGTCTAGAGACAGAATCAGGAGCAGGACATAGAAGCAGGGAGTCAGAGTTAGACAGGAACCAGGAACAGGGGTAGGCAGGGTTTGAGAAGCAGGCACTTTGGCACAGGCAATTGTAACATCTAGTCAGAGAGAGTCACCTAGTTGCTCAATTTCTTGTGCCTCTTTCTGGTTTAAGAAGTGTGTCACAGCAAATTGATGTGGCTGGATGTCTCTACCAACCAGGAGCTTTGTGGTCATGGCCCCTTGGGAGTAAGAACTTCATTGGCTCCCTTCAGCAATGGTTCAAGTGAGCTGTCTGAGGTGGTCACAGTCTGACCGCTGCCTGGGAACTCGTGATCTCTCACAGAAGACTTAGTCTTTTGTATGACAACAACAAACTGTCTAAATCAGGGGTTCTTATCCTTTTTGGCCAGAATCCAGATTAAGTCTGGGCATCAGTTTAGTGACCCAGTGCTCATTTTTTAATTAATAATGTATTTCCTTTTTCAATTTATTAAAGAGCATCATGGAGACCAATTTTTAGGTCATGACCCATAGGTTAAGAAGCCCTGATGTAGATCTACTGAAAGGTAATTAATTTTAAATAGATAAATACCAGTATCTTTCTGAACACTGCATTAGCAGCCTGTGAAACTAGATATAATTACATTCAAACATTAGAAGGATTCAAAAAAATGTTTTAGATATGTGTAAGGATAACACTCAGAATTAGCTTAAATTTAAAAACAAAAGGGGGGATAATAGAAGCTCCGGGCTTACTTCAAGGCATAAGGCAATCAGTAAGGAACAGATTTTTAAAGATATAGTAAAATGCCTAGCAAGATTATTAGAAGCATCAAGGTGCCAAAATCTGAATTATGATAGTTGCCTTATAGCTACTGTATGGACAGCAAAAATGCCTAGATTTCCATGATGAAATCTTCTTACCCAGCTCTCCCTGCCCTATTTCTGTCAATCACACCCCCAACATCAGCTCTTGTAAGGAGATCCTCAGAAGGCAGCTTTGTGGATGTCTTCTGCAGTGCCTGAGCCAGGGGTCTCCTCCCACACTGGGATACAAACAGATTCTTGGGGCCCTTTAAGCCACTCAGGTCTTCTACCCTGTGTGGAAGAAGGCTAGAGGGGTAGCAGTGAGGAGGGGCATTGAGGGTTTCATCCAGTGTCTAAATTGCATGATTCAGTGATTATTCTGATGAATGAATATTGTGGATCTATATGATACATTCGTAGATGTATAACCTTGCAAAATTCCCCATGGGCTACAATGGCAGCCAGACTGGCCCATAATTGTGTTCAAAGAGCTGGTTTCACAGACTAAATTTGATTAGAAACAGACAGTGGTGCTCCTTCCTTAGATGAAAATTTGCATATTGTTGTGTTGACTTTTACTATTAACTATGTTGAAGAAAAGCATCATAATCAGCACAAATAAGTAGAATGACCACCCCATTATACATGATTTGGTTCAAGGACTCTGGGATTGAAAGCCCACAGATATAGAGATTCATGTGTTAACTTAATCTTGGACAATGAATTCAACAAAAACTGTGATTGTTTCAGATAGGCAATGTTTCTGTTCTTACTTTAGAGCATATTCTGTGTATGTTAACTAAGTCAGGTAAAGGGACAGCCATCCCAGAAATTTATGAGAACAGAGAATATAAAAATGCTTATTTCAAGTGTCATCAGGTTAAGTGCCACAGAAGTTTGGACCTGCCCTGCTGCCTTTCAGCACCAAGATTCTAAACAGATGGCTCAGACCTAATTGGCTCTGCCCAAGCAGGTTGTTTTCTGAAAAGAGCAACAAATAAGTTCCATGTCTGCAAGATCAGATGAGAGACTTATCCAACCACCATGTGAAAGCAGCTCCTTATGGCCAGCTGAGATCTACAAATCCCAGGGAAGGAATGAAATTGATGTAATTTGCAGGCCTTGTTCAAATAGAAGCCAGCTGATTAGTAGATGATTGAACCATAGAGCTATGTTTCCAACTTAATCTCAATAGAGAAGTAAATTTGGTTGTGCACATTACATAATAGCAATAATGACAAAAACAGTTTGGGTTTTTTTTTTTAAAAAAAATTTATCAATTTCAAAAAACTAGTTCATACATGAATCTTGGAAACTACATACAAAAGAATGCATAGCAGCATGTCTATCAGCACACTAACATGACTACTACGGTAGTGACACAAAAAAGGGACAAAGGGAGACATTACTGAATTTGCCACTTTTCTATGCTGTGGCAGCCTCCCTTGTAACTGTGAAGGACCAGATCGTCATCTAATACAAACTGGTTTGACTCCATTGAAGTCACTGGCAACATTCCACTGGCTCCTGAGTTTTGCAGCAATGATATCTGGTTGAGGAGTAGAATGCAGTTTTTACATCTTCATTTCAAATACTTAGGTGGCTTATTAATTGCCTTCTGTTAAAAGAAGTTGTCAAAATGACCCCATGCCCAAATTCCTTGTGCGGGATGAGCCTGGTCTGAGCTTATAGTAACTTTCCATGTTACCAAAACCAGAAAGACTAAAACGAAAATCATCAAGGCTTCCTTTCACTGAAGTTGGATTTTTTTTTAAATTGAACTAATATTCTTTGCCACGTTAATTACCACTACTCTGATTCTTTTACTTAAGCATGACAACTCCCTTTAAGGGATAGCCTTCTGGTGTTATCATGTAAAACAAACAAAAACAGTCTACGCAAGAGTAGTATTAGAGATATTTATATAGTCTTGGAAGGCTCTGCTGATGTTCAGTTTAATAAACAGCTAACATTAAAAAAAGTCTCTTGTTATAGCCTTAATTAAACCAAACACAGGTGAAAGGCACTTAAAGCCTCACAGATTTGTAACAGTTAAACCATTTTCCAAAAATAGTAGTAACACTTCTCAGTAAAAAAACATGGAAATTGAAATACTAGACTTTTAAGCAGAACAAAAATCAATTCACATTACAAATAACAGTAGTACATTTAATACTGATGGGCTCTTCAGATTTAAGATGTTAGTTTAGATTGACTAGACTTTTTCTGTAGTTTTCTCACAGTTTTGAGAGATTTCTTTCTTGGCTTGTAGATGCTTGGTTTCTTAGTCCCTGCTAAGACAATAAAAGTGAAATTAGGAAAAGTAGTTTGTTAGAGGGTCATCATTCCTCACTTGCTTTTTCCATCATATTTATTGTAGCAGTCATCTTGATGGCAACAGCAGTAATTGAGCTTGCAAAACATTTTCCATTATAACTCCCTGTTTATGTATGTTCTAACCTTTCCAAAACATTCACCTTTGGATCTGAAATTTTCCCTCGAGTGTTCCTTAGAAAACAGACTGGAAAGAACTAAGACTCTCCAGATATTTAAGTTATGGGAGGAAAAAAAAAAAAAAAAAAGTCACATTTCTTTGAACAGCAATAAAGCAAACAAAGCCAGTTTAAAAATTTCACTTTTTGCAAGTTAGTTTCACAAAGTTCAAAGCATACTGACTTTGTACAGTCAGTTCATTTTTGTTAATTCACAATAAAGGCCAGACCCAAATGCTATTAGGGGTTTTTCCATTGATTTTATTAGGCTTTGGATCAGGCCTTAACAGTGTTTATGTAAGCAGGGCATAGATAGTATGCTCTAACACACACACACACACACCCCAATACTTTGCCCTAGTACTTCTTTTTAAGTTACATTCATATGCCGAAGGCCAGTCCTCAGACCCTTTCTTCCCTCCCAAATTCTCAACTGAGGGGTTTTATTGTCAAAATCAATCAAGTACATTTTCTTTACACTGTTTGACACGCTTAAGGTCTTAGAACAGCACATAAATTATTAGAAGGAAAGAACAGTCACCACAACTTTGGATGCAACAAGATGGCAGAAGACCTGTCCAGAGGAGAAGTTGCTTAAACTGCTAAAAGCTGTTGCCTTCCCAATCTGTACACTACAACAGGTATGGAAATGCACTCATTGATTGCAGTATAAACTGATCCTAATCCCCTTTGGCTGGCCAGTGTCTGTTGAATCTCAAAGTGAAGTATACTTTGCTGAAGAAGTTACTTTGCTTCTCTTGGATTTTGCTAGCTAGTGCTTTTGTGTTACAGAACTCATGACATTTCTTTAAAGAATCTTACAGAATTTATGTAGTGTTACAGGTGTTGAAGAGCATTCAACTGGTAAAAAGATTAAGGCAAAAATTTCAAACCTTACCCCTGTCTTTCTGAGCATGTGCATCATGATGCCATCTTACCTTGGGGTCATGCTATTTTGCATAATAATATATTCTAGATAAACATATCAAATAATTACAACTTGTGATTAAAGACCACATCATGATGCACAAAGAGACACAATGTTGCATGGTCAGCCTTGGGGTTCAGTTCTGCACATACCACCAGGAAAAATGTTTACCACCATAAGTAATCCCACAGATTTCATCTTTACTTCCATGGACTATACTTGGAGTGAAATTGAAGCTCCATTGCAATCAGTGGCAGATCTCCTGCTGATTTTAATGAAGCCAGAATTTCACTCCAAAATATTTACAAGACCAGTTCATTACCTCCCACATTTTCTGATTTTGAGTCCTTGCCTGTACAAGCTACATGTTGCATAAACAGTTGTTTTGGCATTACCTAAGAATGTTTAATAGTTAGTATCACTTTAGAGTTTACTTTTGTTTTCAAACAAACAAAAAATGGCCCCTGCAAACCCTAGATCTATCTTTAGACCTTCCCATTGATATCAAAGGTAGAATATAGCCTGTCAGTATCTCCATTGATTATAGAAAGAATTTCTGGTTCATAAACACTTAAGGGTTTGCAGATATGCTACAATGCTTTTTTTATTTTTAGCTCTCAGAGACATATAAAATTAAGTAAATGGGAAGTATTAAAATTAATCATAACATGTATGAGTAGATTTGTCTAGTTAAAGTGAGAGAGATATCAGTGTTCTTCCAAGGCTTATTCAGGTTGAACACTGGATCCTTTTGTAACCTCTGGAAAGTTATTTAGCCACTTAGGTCACCTTTTTTTTTTTTAAACCTTACTTGAGTTGGCTCCATTGACTTCTATACAGCTATTTTTAGTAGAGAAAGCAGAATATGGCCCCCTGCCTCAATTTCACCATCTGCACCATGGTGGTGATACAGATCTCAAACTGTTGAGAGTATAATTATCTGTAGAGTATGCTGGGAATGAGATTTGTATAAATGCTAGTATGTACATTTTAAACAGCAAAAGAAAAAAACCTTACCTTTCTTGCAGATATTATAGCAGTCTTTTATGCTAATGAAGTTATTGGCATTTCCACCGCATCCTGTATAGCTGAACTCCTCACACAATTGACTCTTTGGGTTGTAATAAAAACGGGTCACAGACGAGGAACACGATCCTTCATCCTTTGGGCTATAGCATAATAAGGGACCAGCTTGTAAAAAGAGAGAGAAATTACTGTTAATTTTCAGTACATCTGCCTTGTTAAATAAAAACTGGGAGCAATCCTACTCCCATTGAAATGGTGGATGTTACCACTGGCTTCGTAGGAAAGGCTTCTTACACTCCATCAGTAGGCCATATACACATCTCAGGTGCTCTATAAACAGCCCCACACACAATTACACTGCATGTGAGATTCAGCAGCTTACTCCAGAGACACTGCTATGTATCTTATAAATATGAATAATTTAAGGCCTACTTCCTTACAGATATTTATACAAGAATAACTTTGGTAGGACTACTTCTGGATCAGTAAGACATAATTTTACCCTTAATCCTCTCACTGATTTGGCAAGTACAGCATATGACTAAATTTTTTTTTTTTTTTTTTTTAATAAATCAAGCCAGGTTTGTCTCATCAATATTGTGCCTTTGTTACTAGTGATATCTGCCATTCATTAGCTGTATAGGAGAGAAGCTAAATTAGTTACACTTCAAAGAAAATGTTTCCAGTTCTTCCATAAATCAAAAAAAAACAAACAAAGATGTCACGATGGATGCTGTGATGACTGCCAATTCATCTAACATTGGAGTTTACATATCTGGGGTTCTACTACAAAGTAGAGATATGGTTTTCTTCTTTGAACATCATGCTCAGAGACAAAGTCACATCTCAAAAGGCAAGAACTGTTCTGGATAATTAAAATGTGCATCAAAAGCAAATAGCCAGGCTGCTTCCCTCAGGTCTTTAATTTTAGCAAGGCATTCTTTCCCTGCATGTCCCATGTCATCCACCTAAAGCCCAGCAGCTACTGTAGCAACATGGACACGACCAAGTTTTGCCTTCAATTACACCTCTACAATCCCTTGGAAGTCACAGGGTTGTGTGGGTGTAAACACTGGGTAGGATTTATTTTGGAATGTAATATTTAATTGATGTACACAGGATGTGCTCAAAAACACTTGAGAGCAATGAGCAAATATCTGACGAAGCAGTAGAGGCAAAACCCACTTTAAGATATCTTCATAGGTAATAAAACAATAACATCTTCACTGTGAAAAGCTTTTTTTATTGAGATGACATTAAAAAATAAGTTATGTTGGAATAATCATTACTTTTCTTGGGTAAGCAGTTGTCCACACAAGAATCTTCATCTCGGAAGTTGTTATCATTTCCATAGCATCCACCATAGATAAACTGTTCACATGCCATTGAGCTTAGGTTGAAGAAATATCTTTTTATGTAACCTCTGCACGGTCCTGGATCATCCTCTAGCCTGCATATTTTGGGCACTTCTACAATAAAGAGCATTTAAGCATGAATGCACAGTTAGTCTAAAAATTTATGACATCTTGTCTGATATGCTTTCCACTGGCAAAGATAACACTCAACTTATTTAACTTCTGCTAATGTGCTTAAGAGATCTAGCATTATTCATTGTTAAATACCACATTAGACAGCATCTAGTGAGTTAGATGGAGTTTTAATGCATACTGCATTTTGGGGATAGCAACTAATGAGCACCAAAAAGGCATCAAGCAAATACCTCTGCCCTTTTTAGTCCTTTCCTCAGCGGAGTGGTTAGATTTGGTGTAGCCAACAAAGACTTCAGAAGCCTCTCTCCAGAGGTAGTTTTCTCCTAACTAGGGTTGATCCTGCTACCCTTGAATTAGCAGTGCTGTTACAGCAGTCACTGGCAATAAGATAAGTCCAGGAGAAAAAGCAGTTGGCAAAATCCACTGCATAAGGGAACTTTCATCCAAGCTTCACACCTGAGAGCTGCCACTACATCATGCATCATTTTGGTTCAAGTGATGAGACAAATACATGCAAGCTACAACTTTTGTTAAGTTATGCCGCTGAAAGGAAACACCTTTAAAAACACTGAATTTGGTGTCTACGCCTTCAGCTTTCTGAAGACGCAAACACCGACAGAATTCAGTCTTTCCCAGAAGTCCAGAAGGAAGCTTTCAGTAAAGGTAATGAGTATCCTACAGGCATGGCTGCAGAGTAAACATTTTAGTTTAACTGTGCAAAGGAGCCATAGAAATAGTAGCAAGAAAGAAAAACATGGGACTCTGAACTGATGGGTGCCTCAGTCTCCCTTTACAGACAGCATCCATATCAGAACAACTAAGTAGTGGTATTGCTGTGCTGACAGATGAAAAACCACCAGTAGTCGAAGTCCTCTAATGCAAACCTGGGCAATGAACTATTAACCAACCGGGCAGGCTATAGAAGGTTTCCCAGGATGCCCCAACCAGTTCTGGGGTCAGGCTCCTGGTGGCTAAGTAAAAGGAGAGGGAAATACAGAGAAGTACCAAAGGTGATTGGAATCTGGGGTCCAAATACACATTTGCACCTCTCCCATGATGAATGCTGACCCCCACCCCAGGAGCAGGAGGGGTCTCAACTCCTCCCCCAGCTGCCTTGGGGGGGGGTCTGTATGCAGGAGGAATATGAAGCTGGAGGGGATCACAAACATGGGTTTGGCCCCCAGGTGCCAGTTGCCCTCAGTATTTCACTTTATTTCCCTCGCTCCTTTACTTAGCCACTGGAGTCCTTACTCCAGAACTGTTTGTGGCATCCCTGGACACCTTTGATAGCCTTCACCATTGCTGATGCTAGGCTTACAGGGCTCAATCTCTGAGGCTCAGGCACTAGGACATGGGTCCACCACCGGGCCACCCGCGATGGGGCACCTTGTGCCCCAAGTCGTGGCACACCAAACCCTATGTCTTTCCCCAGGCCAGTGGTGCTTCTGGCCTTAGCTGTTGGTTAATACGCAGCCATTGGTCTCCTGCAACAGCCCAGTTCTGGATGGGAGAGGGCAGCCTCATCACCAACAGCCCTGCCTGGGGAAAAGAGGGGGCCAAACTGACTCTTAATCACATGAGGGGGGCACTGATGGCATCTCAGCGCCTCCTGCATCCCTACCCTGCAGGGCCAGCCTGGCCCAGCACCATCCCCCCAGGACCAATTCCCCTCCTCCAGTCCAGCCCCCAGCTGGGACAGGGCAGACTCACACACATACATTTACCCCTGCCCCAAGGTAAGGGGCAGGGAGGGATGGTTTGGCCCTTCAAACACATGGCACAGGGCATGCTGAAGGGTCCCCTGGAGCAGACCCATGTAGTTGCCTTTCCTGCAGGGGCTTGAATGCTGTGCTGCAATTACACACGGCCTGCTGAGTCCAAGGCCTGGAAGGATTTCACTTTTTGTGTGTGCTGACCTGCCCACCACACACCAAAGAGGAACCCTCTGCTGCCAGGACCAGGAGACAGCCCCCAGTTGGCTTAGCCTGAGACTGTTTCTCCCAGAAAGGAGCAGCCTAGCCTGGCCAGCCAGGTACCCTCACCTCCCACCCTGCCAGCACTTACCGGCTGAGCTGGCTGTGCTAGGAGGCAGCCTTCCCCTCATGCTTGGGAAAGGGGGCACTGGGCTGGGTGAGGGTCTGTGCCTCTCAGAGCCTCTTGCATCTCCCCTCCTGCACCTTGTGAGGGGCCAGGTGGGTGCCCCCCTGCAGCTCAAGCACAGGGTGCATAAGGTTACCTGAGCCCAGAAAGGAGGCCAGGGAAGTACAAAAAGGAGGACATTGGAGAATGCATGGAGCAAATGTAGGGTTAATGTAACAGCCTTGTGTTTTTAGGGGACCCTGGAACCCTTGCCCCTAAAAGCGAGGCGTTTCATGGCATTCCAGCATCCTTTAACCCCTCTAAGTAAAAAGCCAGACAAAATCATGTCTTTTAAAATGCCTGCCAGAGGGAGAAGGTGAAGGTAAAAAGGACAGTCCTTGCGCCTGACATCTGGTGACCCTAAGGACAGGCCAGGGGAACTGACTTACTCTTGATCGTCCCGCAGCTTTTCTCGCAGCTCTCCCAGCTCCTGAAGTTGTTGGCGTTGCCCTCGCAGCCCCCGTAGGAGAACTCCCGGCAGGTCTGGGTGTATCTGTCATAGTACCAGCGCGGGACGAGAGCCCGGCACGGACCCTCGTCGGGGGGCAGCAGGCAGCCGGCCGGGCTGGCGGCTGTGAGGAGAGAAGGGCGCTGTCAGCCGGGGCCGCCAGCCGCGCCGCCTCGGCCGTTTCCACGTGGCCAGGCAGCGGAGCGCGGCGCTGGGGGAAGCGGGGGCTCCGCTCTTACCTGCGGGGGCCGGGGGAGCCGCCAGCACGTGCCCCAGCTGCAGCCGCAGCAGCAGGAGCGAGGCCAGCACGAGGCAGCTGGGGGACGAGCGCATGGTCCTGGAGCTGGAGAGCGAGCGATGCCTGCCCGCCCCGGCCCCATCCCTGGGCCTTATATCGCAGAGACCGTCCCCTCCTCCGGGCCGCGCATGTGCTGGCCGGCTGCCGCCTGATTCACGCCGGGCCGGGAACTCCCCGCGCGTCACGCTGGCGCGCCCCGGTCCCCTCGCGCCTCCCGGAATAGCGCCCGGGTCTCCCCCTGCCGCTCTCCGCCCCTCCAGCCTAGCCCCGGGCCCTCGCCCCAGCGCCGGCCAGGCACAGGGCCCCACACCTGGGTAGTAACCCGCCCGCCGCGGGCTACCCGCTGCCAACGCCTGGGAAGTGCCAGAGGAGCAGCCCTGTTAGTCTAGTAAAGCAAGGAGTCGTGTGGCACTTCAAAACTAACAGATTTATTTAGCGCATGAGCTTTCGTGGGAGAACATCCCACCTCGTCTTCATCCTTTGAAGAGGGAGAACCCATTTGCTGTTGCAGTATCACCTGATCCCATGTCTTACACTCCCCTGCATCTAGTTTCATCCCATTCTGTAAGTTCTCCCTCTTCAAAGCGTCTGACAAAGTGGGATCTTCTCCCATGAAAGCTCATGTGATGAATAAATCTGTTAGTCTTTAGGTGCCACAAGACTCCCTGGCTTTTTTTCAAATCCTGGAAAGGAGGAGAGGGAAGTGTGAAAAGGAGGACATTAGAGGACACATGGAGAAAATGCATTCATGGCATAGTTTTCTGTTTTGAGGGGGCCCTGGAATGCCTTCCCCTAAAAATAAGGTATCCTTTGGCATTCCAGCAGCCTTTAACCCTTGTAAGTAAAAAGCCAGACAAAATCATGTATTTTAAAATGCCTGCCAGACAGAGGACGTGAAGGTAAAAAGGAGGTCAGGTCCTCCTTTTGCCCGACATCTGGTAACCCTAGGAACACACAAAAAAAATGTAGTATTAATGTAATAGTCTTCTGTTTTTAGGGGGCCCTGGAACACTTTCCCCTAAAAATAAGGTATTATGTGGCATTCCAACATGTCAGGAACATCCTTGCCCCAGGGAAGGACCCAGAGCACAGGCCCAGGCCCCTGCCCCCGGCCACAGGCCCAGGCCCCTGGCCCCAATTCTGCACTCGGGCCCAACCTGGGCTCGGGCACCTGCTGCCACCAGCCTGGCCCCAGATCTCCAGCTGGGGACAGGGCAGGGAACGGCAGCTGCCGCTGCGGGTAGCCTAGCCTAGGATGGGGCCGGAAGCACCAGCTCCACCACAGGTGGCCGGACCCCGGATCTCCAGCCGGAGACCAGGAGAGGGCAGGGGGTGCACCAGGACTTGGGGCACTGGTGCTGGGATTCAGGGCACAAACCCCATGTGCCAGGCACCAGCAACACCACTGCAGCATACTTTAACCCCAATAAGTAAAAAGCCAGACAAAATCATGTATTTTAAAATGCCTGTCAGATGGAGGATGTGATGGTAAAGAGAAGGACATGTCCTCCTTTTGCCTGACATCTGGTAACCCTACCCCTGCCTGCTGTGGGTGGGCTGGGGCCTTTTGGTTTGCTCATGCCAGGAAGGGGTGGAGGGGCAGAGGGATACTTCAGACAAGAACATTTAAACATTGCTAGGGTAGTGCATCAGGGATTCCTTTGGGTGGCTGATGCTTTACACCAGGGGTCTCAAACACATGGCCCATGGGTCACATGCAGCCCCTAAAGCAATTTCCTGCTGCCTGTAATGATACTATCATTACCAATGTTTGCCGTGTCATTGCATGAAAAGGTTTCAGTTGTGCGGCCCTCAGGCTAACATACCAGTCCTCATGTGGCCCTCATGGTGATTTGAGTTTAAGACCTGTGCTTTATGCATCTTCAGCAACACATGGAGCAAAACACGTTGTCCCCAGCAGGTAAAAGAACCTGTTAACTTTTATTGATCATAAATCAGACAGCAGTAATCTGCCAGCAGCCTCCAAACACAGAGCTGGGGGAAAGGATGCTTTTCTGAATTGTCCTGTGTTATGATAATCATGGTAAGAGCTCCTCTGTGAAGGATCTCAGGCAGATTGGAAGACTTTCTTCCTCACAGGCAGGAACATAGACACTATGGACCATTTACACCACACTGCTGACACCATCCAGAACAACCTACTTTTAGTTAAATATATGCTTCTGTTCCACCACATGATGTATACCAGGGGTGCCCAATCTTTTTGGGTGAAGGACCACAGGGGGCAAGGCAGAGCGTGGGGAGCAAGGCAGGACAGGGGAACATGGGCAGAGGAGGGGAGGGGCTGTAGCTGTGCTGTGCGCAGGGTGCGAAGTTGACAAGGGCCCTGGCCAGCCCCAGCTCCCAGGCTCCTGCAGCAGCAGCGCACGGGCCAGATGAAAGCACTTGGCAAGCCAGAGTCTGGCCCCCAGGCTGCACTTTGGACAAGCCTGGTGTATATCTTCTGCATAACTTCTTAAAAGTGATGTTCCTGTTCCCAAATTCCTGGATGCTTGTACTTCAAGCCCCTGGACTCTTCACTTTTTGTGTAGGATGCTGCAGGTTATGTACTTGTACTTGCAATTCTTACTGTAACTCAGTGTAGTCACTTTACAGTAATCTCTGTAAATTGCTTGTTCTTTTATAACATTTCTTATTACAAAATTTTCAAGCGATACTGGCCCTGCCTTTCTCAGCTTTCCTTTTCAGCTGTTGTATTGGTTAAAGTCTTAAGTGTTACTCATTGTTTCATTTGATGATGCAAAAGCAGCATATCCTATTAAAGTGTGATTGTGGTGACTGTGTGTGATTACTTATTGTCCACTGTAGCAGCTTACTTTTGTCCAAGCTTAATTTGTATTTAGCTTACTCAGTAGTAAGTTTGTACTTAGTTTGTGACTGCTGGAAAAGCTGATGCATGGTAACCTTTATGCTTCTACAAGTAACTCCCAACTGTTTAGTTTGTCACCAAAAAACAGGGGGTGGATGGGGACAGGGGATTTGAATACAGTCCACAACTACCTTCAAAGTGAATGTAATTTAATAATAGCAGAGAAGACAAGATGATTCAATGGCTTGAAGCTGAAGCTAGACAAGTTTAGACTAGAAATAAGGTACAGTTTTTGGCAAGGAGACCAATTAACCATTAGAACAGTTTTGCAAGGACTGTGGTGGATTCTCCACCACTGCAATTTTTAAAATCAAAATTGAACATATTTCTAAGTGTTATTTCTTGTTGAAACAGGAATCAATACAGGGAAGTCCTGTATTGTGCAAAGGTCAAATTTAGATAGGCACACTAGTTCCTTCTGGCCTGATAATAATCTATGCAAATTACAATGTAGTTAATGATATAGAATGACACTTTAATATTATGGGGCTGTAGCCTCTTCCTTTCTCTGCACCATTTCAATGCACTTTGCAAGGAAAAAAAGTAATCTATGGGAATTGTATATGGTGGGTAATTTTTAATGTTTAAAGGAAGCCTCTGTGGAACTTTTAACCACTTCCACATATACCCACTTATAACTTTGAATTAGGATATATTCTGTAACACATATGTCTACATCAAGGGAGTCCAGCCTGTCCTGGCAAAGGATTAGCTCAATTGTCTAATAGATCTTTTCTTATTTGAAATATACCATTACATGTAGACCTTCCATTAACTAATATTTACTCCAGAGCGAAGTTTAGTTGAGATAAATAATAATAAACAAACCATCTAGAAAACAAAATAACTCTGTCCTTTAATCTTCCTCTGTTCTCTTCCACTTCTCTCTCCCTTCACTCCCTCTTTAATTGTCATTCTTAATGTGCTATGTCTACCTTACATCCTTGGAGGCAGAAGGATGTGTCATTTTTATTGATTTGCAAAGTGCCATTGTTGGGAGGGCAAGTCCTCCCTAGTGCCCCCCAGTGGGGAAGTACCAGGGGCGTGAGCAGGAAGGGTGCCTCCACAATCCCCTTTCGACTCTTTGTTTCAGGGCAGCACAGCCTGGGGGTCATAGAATCTACAATGCTGTCACTCCAGGGATCCTTGGGTCAGGGCAGCACAGCCTAATGGCCAGAGTCAATAACACCATCACTATATAACCCTTGAGTCACAGCAGCACAGCCTAATGGCCTGAGTCAATAGAAGGGTAAATAGCCCTGGGGTCCTGTCAGCACAGCTTAACGGCCACAGAGTCAGTGGCTATGTCTACATTAGAAAGCTTAGTTTGGATTTGCTTAATCCAAACTAAACAGTTCCAGCTTAGTTATAGAATAGAATCATAGGGTTAGAAGGGACATCATGAGATCATCAAGTCCAACCCTCTGGGGCTTAAGCCCAGACCCTTCTGCTTATTAAGCAGAGGTGCTAGCCACTACACCATTAGCTCAACCTAGCTGCAGTGTTTTAGTTCGAACTTAAAAAGCACAGCTAGTTCAAACTAAAAATTAGCTCGAACTAAAAAACACAGTTTGAACTAACCGCTTAGTTCGAACTAAGGCAACTACATTGCCCTAGTTCAATCTAAAGTTCAAACTAAGTGCTAAGGGTGAACTAACCATTCACACTAACTAGTTCAAACTAAGCTTTGCTTAGAACAAACTAAAAAAATTTTTAGCCTGACCTAGCCAAAGGCTAGTGTAGACACAGGTCAGATTAATCCAGACTAAGCCACTTTAGTCCAGACTAATTTGGCAGTGTAGACGTAGCCAATATCACAGTCAATACATAGCCCTTGGGTCAGGGCAACATGGCCTAACAGCCAGTGTCAATACCATAGTTAGTGTGTAGCCATCAGGTCAGCACAGTATGGCCAAGTGACCACAGAATCAATAGGGAGACAAGGTTATCCATAAAGGACACAGTGCCCATGTGTTGGGAAGGGGGGGGGGGATGTTCAGGCCCTCCCACTCCACTGCTCCCCAGCCTACAGCCCTATCAGGGCTAGGGGTATGTCACCAAGTCAGCAGGGTTCCAGACCAAAACATGCTGACCTGTATCCCATACCCACTCCCAACTTCCCTTCCAGGCCCCCTGGGCTACTTCCTACTAGGCTATCTGTTGTGGTCTTCTCTTGGATCTCCTGTATCCATGGGATCTTGGGCATCCATCTCTGGGTGGTTCCCTGGTCATATCAGCTCCTCAGCAAAGTCTCCAGAGTTGCTCCTACTTCCAGGCTAGGGCTGAGGTAACTCCTGGTCAGCAGCCGCCAGCAGGCATCCTCCTTCTCACTGTTCAGCCCAGACTGAGCTGAGTTGCTCCCATGTATATTGGTGCAGCAATCCAAATATGCCCAGCAGCAGGGCCTACGGGGCAGGACTTCCTTCTCCCATAGGCTATGTGAGGCTTGCCTAGTGTGGAGGTTATCCACCCTGTCACAGCAATGTACCCAGACAGTTTGTATAAATAAATATATATATACAAATAATTTGATATATTCCAATGGTTCTCAACCTATTTACCATTGTGGACCATATATGCAGCTCTCTATCGTACGGGCCACATCCGCACAATATATATACTACCACACATGTTGAGAACCACTGACGTATTCTAATAAATGAATTTTCAACAATGGAGGATATGCAGTCTAAAGCTATTAAAAAATATTTCATAAAGCGGGAAAAGCAAAGAAGAGAAAAAAACGCACATAGAACTTCATAAAATTTGTGGCTTGTTGGGCACTATGAAAAACATTTTTTCCCTTTACTTCATTCCAGTCTTTCTATCATCCATCTACATTCCCTTTTTAAAATATATGCTTTAGGTTTTATATCTAGGTATATATACACACACACATACATATATGTAATCAAATTGCTAAGGGATAAAAGAATGGGTTAGTGACAGACACCAAATACCTAAATACAATCTGACCTGTTACCGCAAGGACACAACTGTCATGTTTGGTAATCCTGTTACTGAGACTGTTAATAACTGATGTCCTGGGTTTTAGCTGGGGCTATTAGTAGCATCATATGTAATGAAACTTGAATCCCTCAAGTGCAAATATACCTTTTCCATTTCTTGCAAAGTCAAATGTTGTTTTTCTAATATTAAATCAGTTGAGCCTATGCTAAATATGACCAGACTGATGATGATCTTTAGAATAAATTGCCTTGATTAGAATTGCAAATAATTCTAATATCATTTTAAACAAAAACAGCAAAATGAACGCTGCAACACAAATATGAACTTTCACTTCACAGAATCATAGATGATTAGGGACAGAAGGGACCTCAGGAGGTCATCTAGTCCAAACCCTTGCTCAAAACAGGACCAACCCCAACTATATCATCCCAGGCAGGGCTTTGTTAAGCTGGACCTTAAAAACCTCTGAGGATGGAGATTCCACCACCTCTCTATGTAACCTGTTCCAGTGCTTCACTGCCCTCCTAGTGAAAAAGTTTTTTTTCTAATATTCAACCTAGACTTCCCCTCAGGGTTAAATTAAGGGCACCCTGAGCCGCCACTTATGTGGGTCACCCTCTGTGGGGCCTGAGCCCCACACCGTGGGCTCCCTGTCTTGGGCTCTGACCCCTCCTACAGCAGCCTGGCAGGCTGAGGCCCTCTGGCCAGCTGGTCTAACCACTGCCGCAGGGGCAAGGCCAGCCCGTGCAAGGCTACTGCAATGTAAGGACAGAACTGGCCAGCGTGAGGGGGCAGGCTCTAGCACAGCCCTCCAGGGTGTGGCACACTGTCAGGCCTCCACACCTGGGCTCCTGACGGGCCAGCCATGCCAGCCCAAGCTGCAGGGACTCCAGCCCAACAGCCCAACAGCGTTCCTGGCCACACCAGCGGCCACCCTATGCTCCAGCTGGTGACAACTCCAGAGTGCAGCAAACATGTGCCAGCTCGCCCCACCCCCAGGGGCAGGGTGGGGCAAGAGCACCATGGCCTGCTGCAGTTTCTAGCCCCAGGGTCCCACACCCCAGTGCCCCAGCCCACAGGATCAGATCAGCAGGATCTTCAGGAGCTGCAGCCTGCTCCCTTCCTCCCTCCTCCACTTCAGGCCACAGCCTGGGGCTTGCCTCCCATATTGCACCTTGAGACCATTGCTCCTTGTTCTGCCATCTGCCATGACTGAGAACAGTCTAGCTACATCCTCTCTGAAACACCCTTTGAGGTATTTGAAAGTTGCTATCAAATCCCCCTCACTCTTCTGTTCTCTAGACTGATGCATCCAGTCTCTCCACGTTACATGCTCCAGCCCCCTCATCATTTTTGTTGTCTTTAGCTGGAATCCCTAATTTGTCCACAATCTTCCTGTAGCAGGAAGCCCAAAACAGGACTCAGTACTCCAAATATGGCCTCACAGGTCTGAATAGAGAGGAAAAGCCCCTTCCCTTTATCAGCTGGCAATACTCCTACTAAAGCAGCCTGATATACTGTTAGCCATCTTGGCAATAAGGGCACATTGTTGGCTCACATCCAGCTTCTTGTTCACTGTAATCCCCAGGTCTTTTTCTGTAGAACTACTGGTTAGAGTCATTTCCTCGTCTGGAGCAGAGCATGGGATTCTTCCATCTTAAGTGCAGGACTCTGCAGCGGTTCTTGCTGAACCTTATCAGGTTTCTTTTGGCTCAAGCCTCCATTTTGTCTAAGTTACTCTGTATCCTATCCCTGCTCTCCAGAGCATCTACCACTCCCTCCTGGTTAGGAGTCATCTGCAAACTTGCTGTGGCTGCAATTCACCTTGTCATCAAGATCATTAATGGGGATGTTGAACAAAACCAGCCCCAGGATCCCTGGGGCACTCTGCTTGGCTATGTCTAGACTGGCAAATTAGTCCAGACTAAGGAGGCTTAGTCCAGACTAATTTAGCCCATCGTTACACTAGGCTTTGCCTATTTGAACTAAGAAATCACTTATTTCGAACTAGGAAATGCCTAGTTCAAACTAGTAAGTACCAAGGTCAGTCTGGACTTATGCGCTTTTTGAACTAAGCACGTGCACGACTTGAACTAAACCAGTAGTTCAAACTATCTGCGTGTTCTAGTTTGACCTAAGCGTTAGTTCAAACTAGAATGCATGGTTTGAACTAAAATGTTCCCAGTTAGAACTAAGAAGTCTGAACTAAGTTTGGCTAATGTAGACATAGCCCAGATACCATTTGCCATCTAGACACTGAGCCTCTGATCACTGCCCATTGAGCCAAATGATCTAGCCAGCTGTGCCTCCAATTCAGCATGACAAGATATAAAAAACGCAGAAGTGTTCTTAAGAGAAAGAAGAGACTTATGAAATCACCATAGTGAATGGACCTTTGCCTTAGGGTATTGTGTGACAAAATGCACAGGGAAGGTTGAATCTTACTAATTCATGTGTTATTTCACCAACATCAGTGGACTAATATGCATAAGGTGAGTAAGATTTACATCCTTCTTTGGAGTCATTTTGGGAAATGGAGTGGCAGGAACCATAGCTTTCCTGAATAGGATTCACACTTGACACACCTATAAAGAGAAGATGTTGAACTATTTTCTCTCCTAAGTTCTTTACCCATTTGACCCTAATGGATGCTTGCTTTTTATCTCTGGCTGTAAAAGGTGATTAGTTGAAAAGTTTACAATGTCCTATCATCCACAAAAAAAGGTCAGCTTCCATCCCCTATGAATTCAGTTATCACATGAGCTTTTGTGAGCGAAAATCCCATTTTGTCAAATGCTCCATCTTCAAATCATCTGACAAAGGGGGATTTTCTCCCACGAAAGCTGATGTGATAAATAAAGTTGTTAGTCTTTAAGTGCCACAGGACTCCTTGCTGGTTTTACTGAACTAGACTAACACAGCTACCCCTTTGGAACTTATGAATTCAGTGTAATTATTCAAGCACAACTGGCTGCATGAAAGAAGGTGTAAAAGAGGTAAGCAGAAGCTTTGTGAGGTACAAAGTGTGGCAGTGGTGTTAGAAGAAAATAGAGTAGAAGCACAGGCACAGCCAGCCGAGTGGTACTGAACAGTGCCTAGTAGTGAAAATAAGCTTGAATTTCATCCAGAAAGTAATAGGTAAGTAGTGGTGAAAATAAAGGAATAAGCAATGAGAAAAGGTATTTTAGCAGCTACATCATGAGGAGACTGGTGGTGGACAAGGTAAACTGCAGCAAGGACAAGGAGGTTACAGGGGTTGGAGAAAGAGAAGACTGAAACTCTCAAAAAGCATCTCAGCAGGAAAGATTGAATCTTGGACATTTTTATAAGAGCTGAAAGGAGGTTCATGGCTGGTAGTGGCAGGAAGAGGATGAAAGGAAGCACACATGACATCACATCTTTCCTTGTTACATGTGTTTACTTATCACCTGTCCGATGTTTTTGAGGACACAGTAATGCAGCTTTACTTAATGTAATGAGACATGACTGTATTCTTAATTATATTACAGCAATATCTAGAGGTTCCTCTCAGCATCTGTTATATTACACACTGTAACAACACATATTAAGAGGCAGTTTATGCCCCAGAGTGTAGACTCTGAAGACAAGGCACAAGTGGCTGTAAGATATGGTGACAGTTGGGGCTAGAGAGGACACATTTTTCCTTCTGGGATGGTCCTCACCAAGACAATGGTTGGTGAGGTAGCATTGCCTAGTGCCCTGCATGGGAGCTATGGGTAGGTGAGCCCAGGCTCTCCCACTCCAACAGACTCCGACCCACAGCCCATTGAGGGGTATTAGTGATCTGACAACCAGGGACCGCTAAGGCTGCCTGCCTTGGGCCACTTCCTACCAACACCATCCCTGTCCCTTGAAATTATTTCATGGTCACCATCTGGTTTAAGGCAGCATCAGGGTTGTGCACTGTCACAAGGCACCTTCTGGCAGTTGTACATAGTATGGTAGCTTTCCTCTTTGCTTAGGTGATAACAGCCTCCTTCTGTGGTAGGCCCACTTCCTCCACCAGTTCTGTCCTAGCACTTTTCCCTGCTGGGATAGCCCAAACAAAATAAAGGAGAATTAAGAAAGCTCAGAGTCCATAGGGGAGAGAAGATGCTTCCCTCCCAGGCTGTTTCTTCAGTAGGTCCTCCTTTCCCTCAGGAAAGGACCCTTGAGCCAGTCCCTCAACTCTCCAGGTCCAGGTCCTGGTCCACCTCTGCCTCCCCCCCCCACACACTTGTTAGTTCACTACCTTTTAAGTCACTACCTTTAACGTTGGAGCTTTCCTAGAGGTGTGGCAGGGCAGGGTTGGATGAGCCCAGAGTAATTCTTTAACCTTTTATTGCCCAGTGTGGGATTTATAAACTCCATTTTACCTTCTGATTTGGAATACAGAACCTATCGCAACCAGCCCAAACCATCTTATAGTCCACATTATTTATCTGTGTATCCATCACACATATATATCTCTAGATGTGATCCTGATTTACATAGGGCTGGGCTACTTTAAAAACTGGAACTCTGATTGGTTTAAGCATGTACTCCATGCCCACAATCAGCAGCATGTCCCACTGCTGTTCACAGCCTCTTCCGCCACACCTGGTAATAGAGCTGTGTGCATATTAGATGGAGAATTGGTTTTTGCCTGTTTCTGTCCTCTGTACTGATTGCCAGCATTTGCTAGGATGAAGAAGGGGACATTCTGTCTGGAATGTTTCTGCCCTTGCTGTGGTTTGTTATAGTGATAAAGTCATATTTTTAAATGAGAAAATAAGGTGGTCCAACTTCTGTTGGTGAGAGAAACAAACCCTGCAAAAGCACTTGTCTCTATCACCATCCAATGTTAAAATATTACTAAACCTATCTTGTGGCTCTAAAATCTTGAGACCAGCAGGCCTCCAGCTACATTGACCTGGCTCCTCCCATGTTCTGCTTGAGCCACGGTGCTGTTAATGCAAAAGGCTTTGCTTCAAAGGGGAAGAATGGTAGTAGCAGGGAGAAAGAGGGCTGGAGAATGGTAGGTCTGGATTTTACACTATTCCACTCCATTGACTCCATTTGTTTCCCCAGAGTTTGCCACCCCAACCTTTCACCATGTGCATCTCCAGCAGAGAAATTAAAGACAGGTAAAGCATCAGGAGTTCTAAATATTCACAGATCATTTGGGTTTGACCCAAGGAAGGCCTTTATTCCTGAAACAAGAAGAATTTCAAAGAGAATCCCGTGGTCTTTTCACAGCCTGTGCTCTGGGAGCCAGAATCACTTTTGCTGCAACACTATAAAGAGCAGGGGTGGCCAAACTTATGGAACTCAAGAGCCACGCAAGTTGATTATTAAACCTTCGAGGGCCCCACTGAGGCATATAGACATGTACTTTTACCTTCTCCAAAATTACTAATTTTAAAATTCATTGAACACTTTAATTTTATTGTAAAAAGAAGGCAAATATTGATCCTGCTAATGTCAGATTCTAATAATTACTTAAGGCTACCATGAAAACTAGGCGTATGCAGTAAAAACTTAGCTGTTGCTTGATGTAAGGGACTGCAGGCTAGTGATGAGTTTTCTAAAATCCCAACCATGCTGTGCTTCTCCCTACCATCCTGACCCTCTCTTGAACCCCCAAGTCCTGATGCTGGCTCCCCTGAACCAACCCCCCTCTTACCTGGCTGCTCTGACAGCTAGGCACAGGTTGGGGCTCCCCCTCTGAGCATGCTCAGAGCAGGAGATTTAAAACTCCTAGCCTGGGGCTGCTTTTCTAAATTGATTTGCTGACATTCTTCGTGGCTCCCGAGCCTCAGTCTGGCCACTCCTGATACACAGAAAGTCCATGTGCCTGTCTTTAAGCTCCCCCCACTCTTTCCTCAAAGCTCCACAGGCCTTGTAATTCCCTGTGGCCAGGAACGTGGCACACAAAAGGGCCGGTCACTGGCCATTTCCTTAGCAAATCTGCTTCCTCTCAAAGAGGGGTGTTCTAAATATGTCTGGCTCCTTCCTCAGAGAAAGTATTCAGCCAGAGCACACACCCTTTCCCCATTAACTTTTTTCCCAGCAGAGGCAGCCTTATTCATTTCCGTGCCTTGTTCTGTGTCATGCCAGTGCTGCTGCATGCAGATGGCAAACTAACTCTGTTAATATCAGATTCAATACTCCGGGAGACTCCTCAATGACACCAGACCCCCTTTTCCCTGCTGCTGACCCCTCTTGGCCCGGCAAAGCAGAGAGCTGCAGGTGTGGATGGAGCTGGAGGGAAGGGGAAAGGGAGTCTCGGCGTGTGGCCGTGCACACATGGGGTGCCTAGTGGAGATGCCCGCTGGCTCGGGCAGGGTGGGGGCCAAACTGCTCGCTGTCATCAGCTTAGGGAGGCTTATGCGGCTGGTTTAAAACCCAGAAGTGGCTGGAGCGAGTAACGGGAGCGGTCTGGGGAAGGTGGCTGAGCCAGTTTGGTGGAGAGGAAGTTGCTGCTTCAGTGACTCGGGGCAGCTTCGCCCGGGACAGAAGTAAGCCGAGTCTCTGGGGGTGCGTGTGAATTGGGGGGCGGGTTTCCCTCGGGACTCGCCGGCTCCCAGCCTCTCCTCCGCAGAGGGGTAACTCGCTCCCCTTCTCCACCCTAGAAAATGCCGGCGATCAATATAGAGGATCTGAGTGAAAAGGATAAACTGAAAATGGAAGTGGAGCAGCTCCGGAAAGAAGTGAAGTTGGAAAGACAAGCGGTGAGTCCCCTCTCCCGGGGAGGCAAGCACATGAGCCCCGCCTGGGGCGTGAACCACTTTTTTGGCTCTCGAGAGGGGGTGTTTGGAGAAGTTGCTCCGCTTGAGAGTTTCTAAACCAACCCCTCAGTCGGTGGCGAGCCCGCAGCGTGTCTACACGGCGGGGAAGGGTTTTCACGCCCCACGGGAGCGCGGATCCGGTGCAATGAGACGCGCAGGTTGCTGGCTGCGCCGCTAAACCAGCTGCTTAACTTCGCCTCTGATCATTGGCTCCCTGCGGGGGGAAAAACTGGGGGTTTCCTCCCCTCCCAGGAGCTCTGGCTTCTTGCAGGAGGCAGAGGTGGGCACTGAAGTGTGTCTGGGCACCAGACGGGATGACACTGGCGTCATCTTTTCTGGGTTTTTAAAATACACTTAACAGCCAGTAACTTTTAGTGAGTTTGTAGATCAGATCCTCACCACACCGTTTAATTTCTGCTGACTGTACCTGCGACCCTTCCTCACCGAAAAAGGAGTCAAGGGTAATGGCAAAAATACACAGGAAGGGGGATGCAGACACATGGAGGTTAAATGTGCCTGACACCACCTCAGTAATGTCCCTATAATTATAATGTAACTCCCCCACCAGAGCTGTAGTCTCTCAGTGGAAGAATTTACAGCACAGAGGAACTGCTTAAATGTTAACCTCCTGCTTGAATTCAAAGGGCCCTAAAGTACAGGATGCCTACATTAAATAAAAGAAAGAGGAGGAAAACACATTAACAAGCTAATCATAGGTTGGTAGAGATAAATTTGGTATTCTTTGCTGCTAAAACCCACAGATTTAGCCAGACTGGGTGTGGTGCAGTTGGCATAGGGCAGTTTTACAGCTCTCTAAAGCAGAAATAAAAACAAGGGATCATTCAGAATTTTGAACTGTGGCATAAAATAGCCACTATGGGCTGCAGATTGCAATACATGAGCTCAGTCTAGGGATTCCCCCCCCCCCCATTTGACTGGAAAATAGCCATTGTGGAGATGTCTTAAAACAGTGTCTCTCCACCTTTTTGATCCCAGGGACCAATTTTCTGTACTGTGTCAGGGAGATCTAAGGGACCTGCGGTTGAGAAACACAGTGCTAGAACACAAAACATTTGTGCTGGCTTCTAGAAACCCAGTCTTATCATTCAAACTATCTGGATTCATTAAAACAAAATTGTAGAAACCAGGCATATGTAGCCATGGGTGGCTCTGGGTGGGCTGAAGCTCACCCACATGGCCCTGAGGTCCACCTACCTTAGCGCCCAGCAGTGGCGTAAACTTCACTACTGCAGCTGTGAGTGAGGCAGAGGTGCCAATACTGATGCCTCTGCTCTGCTTACAGCTTCAGGGCCTGGTGGCTGCAGCCAAAAGCAGGACAGAGGCATCCTCCAGCACCTCTGCTCCACTCGTGGCCACTGGGCCCTGCAACTGTGAGTGGACCCGAGGTGCTGGCATTTCTGCCCCACTCTTTGTCACTGGCTGCTGGTCAGCAGCGCGGCTGTGGTGGTGAAGTTCACACTGCTGCTGGCCCAGGTGGGGTTGGGGTGGGGCATCTGCTAGTCACATGACTGGAAGATGCCCTTGGTCAGGCCCACTTTGCACTCACAGGGGTCTGGACTGAAAAAGGGCTGGCTACACCCTTGGTATAAACCAGTCATTTTCAAACTTTTTTCCTCAGGACCCAGTTGAAAAACAATCACTTATGCTCACAACCCAAGAACTACATCTGTGAGCAATGAATTCCAGTCTTTCAGCAGCAGCCACAGGGGGCACCATGATCCAGTACCTCAGGGTCTGTGACCCAGTACTTGGTCCTGATTTGTGCTTTGAAAACCACTGGTATAAACCAGTGGTTCTCAAGCTCAGGTCGCTGGAGTTCTTCCCTATGGTTTGTAGGGCTACCAGGCTGAACACAGAATGGCCTCAGAGGCTAGGAACAGTTCAGCAAAGGCTCTTCCTCTTTGTGACATGAACCACAGAAGGATAACAGAGAGCTGGTCTACACCATGGTGGGATTTTTTTTAGCAGTCAAAGGGAGATATGCAAAGTACTTAAAATACCTTGCATATCTCCCTTTGTTGTTGTTTGTTTCTGGCAAGTCACATTTACATGTAGTAGTATGCAGTCAACAGAACAGGAAGTATTTTAGCATGCACGTTTGCTGTAGATGGACATTCTTAAACCATGGGCTTCAGATCTGCTCCTGTTCCCATTGAAGTCATTGACAAAACTCCTATTGACTTCAGGAGGAAGAGGACCCAAATTTAATCCCTGCTCCTGCATCCATTTAAGCAGCTGTGTAACTTCACTGACAGAATGGCAGTGGGACTACCCATATGTAGAAAGTTACAGATGCTTAGCCAGCCAGTTTCAGGACTTCCATCAGAAATAAGATATTGATGTCAGAGGTGTATTTTAGCCCATGAAATAGATGTAAATGATTTTAGTAGATTGATTATAACTTATGTATATTACAACACCACCCAGAAACTCCACTTGGATGGAGGGCCCCTTGCAATGTAAACACATAAAGACATCTTGTGTAATTTATAAATGCATAAGAATATCACACACCTGCCTAAAAAGCATTGAAATGACTGAAAAACACTCTATAGGAAGCACATAATCTGATTGGTTTAAAAAGAAAGAAAATTATTTTAAATAAGTTAAAAGTCTGGGAGAGTCTGAGACATTTTGGAAAATGCATGGTCTGTAACCTCCATAAAATGCCAACAGAAAGAGTGTTCCTCACCTCTACCAATGCATTCTGTTGACTTTCATTGTGATGCATTCCTATAAATGTAAAAATGTCTTATACACACTTTTCTTTTACATTCTTGTCTGCTATATTTCCCATTATCCACATGCATAAATTACACCATTCGAAATGTGAAGTTTGTGCACATGCAGAGCCACATCCCCAAATCTTTTTATGGACAAAAGCAAATATGCCTAACAAAGTCCCTTTGACTTCAGCTGAAGGAAAAAAGTCCCTCTTTATCATTTTGACATAGGGTGGCTAAGAAAGTTCTTAATAACTTCCTTGGGTGAATAAAAATACACTGATTCATATATAAGAGGGTTTTTTCTCATAAGCAGAAAGGATCCTCCTCTATAATATCAAAACAAAAAAGCCCCCTCTCCTGAAACGGTATTTCCACACTCACTCTTTACATTGAAATAATGCTGATTATTTCAGTTTAAAAGATTGCATGTCCACACTACATTTCCTTATTTCAAAATAAGGAGATCCCTCATTCTGAAATAAGGAAAGTCATTTTGATAGAATAAAACCTAGTATTATATCAAAGTGATGGTTAAATCCAAACTGTTATTTCAAAATAAACACAGTGTGGACATGTTATTTCAATTTAACAATTTTTGCCATTCTCTTCCCAGGGTGCTTTCCTTTTTCTATATATTGTGTGGGGCCATGGCCTTTCTAGGGGGCCGTGTTGCCACACCTCCCATGGCGCCCCACTCTTAAATCGAACTAGCTAGTCCTCTCCATGGACATGCTAGTTCAATCTGAATTTCTAGTGAGGACATGTTAAATCGACAACTTAAATTGATTTAAGGATTTTTATATCTATGTTATTAATCGATTTAACTTAAATTGATTTAACTGCCTAAGTGTGGACATAGCCAAAGTGTTTACATGCATGCTTTACCACTGTGAATAGACCCCACCGAAATCCATGGATTTGCTCATGGTAATAAAGCTGAGTATCTGCCTAAGAGTTTGCAGGACATGGTACAAGTTATTAACCCTATGTTTCTTCCTGCTGTGGCTCAGTCATAGGGTTATGGATATTTAGATCTTATCTGGTACATTTAATGACCAATGCAAACTTTGTGTTCTTTCTTATGGCCTAAGGCTTAACTTAATCCATTAGAATCTCTCTATCGTAAGTAGGGCCTGTGTATTGATTCTATTGTCGTGCATATTCTACTTTTATTCTATATAAGTTCTTATACCACACTCATTACCACAGAAGCTGAACATCTTCTAGTAGTGCATTAAGCAAGGTGACTACACACCTTTCATTTGTTGTTTGTTAGAAGGATGTACATTGGAGCATCTTGTTTTGGTAGGATTTTTGTTTGAGCAAAACATAGTCAAGGAGGCTGGGGAGATGTTCAGATCTACTGAAAAGGAAAACAGCCAGTGTGTCATGCTTCCCCCTTCCTAGAAACAATTAAATCTTCTTCCTAGGGTCTCCACCTAACTGTACTTTTTCAGAGCTTTCTTGGGAGCAGAATGGGAAAAAGCTGGGAAGCAGCAACTCTATTAACAGAATGCAGTCTTCAAACATTTCAGATATCGAAGGTATCAGGGGAAGTTGTAGCTTCTGTAGATGAAACCATGTTGCTCCAGGGAAGACGAACTCAGATAGAATGAGGGATGTGTAAACAAAGATCTTGAGAAACTATGGGATTTGCTGACAAGTGTGTGGAGACAGCACCATTGGCCTTCTCTGGGGGGTTTCAGATCTTTCTTCCTTGAGAGAACACAGGCACAGATGCTAATGTAGGAGTCCCCCCACCCCCGTGGCTATTTAAATTGAAAGAGAGGCTATAGTCCCATGTTAGCAGATTACGTTACTTTGCTATGAATGTGTCATAAAACTATCACACAGCATATTATGTTATTTCATAACACAAATGGAGAATTGCTGTATGCTTGAAAGGTCAACATCAATGTGTTTGTCTTAATTTTTAGGATATTTTACTAACTGCTGTTTATAACAACACTTTATAACCCATAAGTGAAATGTGCTTCCTTATTGAATTTTTCCTCTTCATTCAACATCCTTGTTATTGTAGGACTGCATCGGGCCTGTTGGCTTTTGTTATAATACAAAAAGAGGCCTCTGAACCATTTGTCTGGAAAAATGTGTTATGTTATATTGACTTTGAAAACAGAAATGAAAACATTGAGTTCAAATACTACTAATTCTGCAGCAGTTGCGCATGAATACCATTGAAACCAATGTGATTTTTCTATGATCCTAATTCAATTAAGTTATTAGATTTTAGCTTTATATTTTTATTTTGAAATCAGTGGAGGATTTTTATGTGCAGTAACTTCAGGATGAGCCTGTGATATATGTTTTCAAGCAGAAGTTTATGTGGAGGTGTAATACAACAGCAAATATCCTGGACACACTTTTGAGCAGTTGTATCTTTAAAAAGCTTCTATCCAAAATTTTCAAAGCTGACGATTGATTTTGGAGTGCAACTTGGGACACTTTAAAAAGTCTGATTTTCAGAAGAAGGGGGCTCATTATTTTCTGAAAATGAGGTTCCTAAACAATGGCTCATGTTAGAGACCAAAATATTGATATACCCAGAATTAAAAGTCACTTTTCAAAAATATGACCTTTAGTTCTATGAAATACATACTTGGAAGGGGAACAAACAGCATACCAAATAAACCATTGATTGATAGATTTAGAAGGGGAAAAATACATCTTAAAAACAGTAATGGGAACAGAAAGAAAAGAAACTCAAATTTTACCATAACTTTAGTTTTAATAATGTTAAAGATTATTATAACACAAGTGTTTGTTTGTTTCTATTTGTTTTGTTTCTGGAGGTGCTCAGGCATCATGTGTCGAAGCACTTGCAGCATTATGTCCTTTACATATAATGTAAATATAAGAGAGAGAAGAAAGAATATTATAAAGTCTGTTTATTCTAATAGGAAACATGATGGCTATGCATAAAGCAGAACTTTTTTTCATCTTTTACTTAAGGTGTCCAAATGCTCTGAAGATATAAAGAATTACATCGAAGAAAGATCTGGAGAGGATCCTTTGGTCAAGGGTATTCCTGAAGACAGAAATCCTTTTAAAGAGAAAGGCGGCTGCGTCATTGCATGAAAGAAAAATCTGCAACTGGAACCTACACTGTTGTAGCCTTAGTGAATAACTAGTTAGTCCTCAGTTCCATGGGCCCTCGTTGAACGAGCACGGTCAATGGATTAAAAAAAATCTTAAGAATCTTAAGTGAAAATGGAATGAAAATTTTGTTTATTTCTTTATCATTGTATATGATTATACCTTCTTACTTTGTCTTCTAAATATCATCCCTTAGAAGGGAGAGATGCTTGATGTACTAATAATGGGCATTTGGTTCTGGTGTCTGTTTAGCGTGTTCTTTCTTGACACCTACATTTCCTAGCTGGGTTATTAAGAATAAAACCAACAAACTCTTGCTTGTACCAACCCTGAGTGTTACTTTAGACAAAGAGATGCAAAGAAAGTGGTCAGGTGTTTGCATGTGCTTGGAATGCTTCCGCCCTACCCCCTGAACTACCCAGGCACCACCTGTCCAGAACTACTTTGTGGGGTTACAGGAAGGGGGTGGGACATCTGGGAAAAATTTACAACCCCAAATTAAAAGGAAGCAAGCTGCCCTCTAGCCACTCACTCAGTCAGGAGGTTGGGGGACCAGCCAAGACTCCGGCACACAGCTGTGCCTTTCCCAGCAATGATGACAAGGTCCAGAGATAGGGTTACCTGATACCAGAGCATGGAAAGGAGGAGAGGGAAGTATGAAAAGGAGGACATTGGAGGACACGTGGAGAAAATGTAATAGTCTTCTGTTTTTAGGGGGCCCTGGAATGCTTCCCCCTAAAAGTAGGGTGTTCTGGGGTGTTCCAGCATCCTTTAACCCCGTAAATAAAAAGCCAGGCGAAATCATGTATTTTCAAATGCCTGCTGGACAGAGGCCCTGAAAGTAAAGAGGATATGTCCTCCTTTTGTGGGAGATAATCCCACTTAGTCAGATGCCGTGAAGATGGGGGAACTCACAGAAATAAAAAAAAAAAATCTGTTAGTCTTGAAGTGCCACAGGACTAGGGTTACCAGATACCAAAGCACAGAAAGGAGGACAGGGAAGTACAAAAAGGAGGACATTGGAGGATGCACGGAGAAAATGTAATATTAATATAATACTCTTCTGTTTTGAGGGGGCCCTGCAATGCCTCCCCCTAAAAACAGGGTGTCCCAGCGCATTCCAGCACACTTTAACCCTAGTCAGCAAAAAGCAAGTCCAAAATGACGCATTCTTAAAATGCCTGCTGGATGGAGGACGTGAAAGCAAACAGGAGGACAGATCCTCCTTGTGCCTGACAGCTGGCAACCCTACATGGGTAGCCCTGTTCTGCTTCCGCTGTCAAAGACTAACGCCTTTATTGGCGTGCCTCCGCTTTGGCGGAAGAAAAGGCCACGGCATCACCCCGCCTGCAGTCTTCTTCCCCAGCACCGCACAGGCGCGCGCGCCGGGTCATAGTCCGGCGGCGCCCAGCCGAGCCCGGGGCCGGGCCCCTCAGGCGGCTGCTGCGCACGTGCAGTGTTGGCGGCGCGCGCCATGGCTCCCCGCTGGGCCGGGCTGCTGGCGCGCGGGCAGTGGGGCAAGTGGCGCCCCTCGCCGGCCGGCCCCGCTCGCTCCCTGCGGCGGGCGGGCAGCGCCTGCGCGGGCGGAGGTCACGTGCTGTACGGTCCCGAGCACGGCGCCTTGAGGGCGGCCCTCAGGCAGGTAGGGGTCGCTGAGGGGGGTCAGCCCCCCGGCCCCGCCTGCTCCTGGGGAAGGGATCCGTGCCAGGGGCCCCCTTCGCTCCTTTGTGCCTGTGCCCTGCTCTCAAGCCTGGAAAGGAGGAGAGGGAAGTATGAAAACGAGGACACAGGGAGAAAATGTAGTACTAATGTAATATTCTTCCGTTTCTGGGGGACCCTGGAACGCTTTCTGCAAAAATCTGGGGTGTGGTGGCATCCTTTAAGCCCTGGAAGTAAAAAACCAGACAAATCATATCTTTTAAAATGCCTGGCGGCAGTGCCGTAAGGGGGTGTTGTGCCGCCCGGCGTGCCCCTTCCCATTAGCGGTGCTTACAGCCAGCACCACAAAGCCGCCTGGTTAATAGAGCAGCTCCATTGAGCCGCTCCAGGCTGCCTGGGGCTTTGCCCCGTAGGCCCAACTATACTCAAGGCTCTGCCTGTCGGATGGAGGACGTGAAGGTAAAAAGGAGGACATGTCCTCCTTTTGCCTGACACCTGGTAGCCCTAGGTGGGAGGCCCTTGCAGTGACTCAGCTAGTCAGCCATAGGCGCGGCTTTCTGGGCAGGTTAGGGATCGAGCCCAGCCTCCTGGCACCGTCAGCTGGGAGGAGAGAGGGGAGTTGGGGTGGCCTTGGAGCTGGCAGGTGATGTATAGCCTGGAGAGGCCCTGATGTGCCTTACTCAATGAGGTGCCTAAATCACCTGTCCTGAGACAGCTACTGGTATCTTTGGTAGGCTGGGTCAAAATCCCAGGTAGTTTAGTCTCCGTATTTATTGGGGGCTTGGTACAAATACTCTGTAAGGTTAAAAGCAACATTTTCAGACATAGTTTAAAAACATCACCATAGCCATATTTTGTTCACGTTCAGACATTCTCGGTGGCATGTCTGTAACTTGCAATTTGTAGTACTGTGAAACAAAGAGATAGAAAGGATATACAGGCTGCCCCCAGCAGTTTTATTAGCCAAGTTGAGTGTAATGTACAAATCAAATTAGCAAATGTAGTTGGAAAGAAAAAACATTGGATTTTTAAAACATATGCTCTTAATATTTTTCAAGGTTACTTAGAAAATAGGCAAGAAAAACTTGTAATTTTTAAATGACTTTCTCTCTTTGGAGGTGGTACATTAACAATATTGGTCCAAATTTTTGCTTAAATGGTTCCATGGAAGTTAGCAGAGTTACTGTGAAAGTTTGATTCATTCCATGACGTCAGATTTATTTTCCTCTTAAAATACATTTTGAAAAACATTAATCAGTTGAACTGTTTATGTGTAGTTTGTTATCACTGGCAGCCCTTTACTATTTTGTAATGTGGTTGAGTGCACCACAGCTGAGCTGTAATTGATAGCAATAATCCTGTAGCTTCAGAACCACACACTTTCCCCCCTCAGGCCCTGGAGGTTACAGAGCTTATATGACTAACTACATTTGAAGGCTTATACGTGGAATCCAGCAGCAGTTTGCGTCTGAGACTTTTCAAGACTCCGTGATTTGGATAAAAACACCTTTATTTTTCATTAATTTTAAAACTATTTAAATTTCCCTACTTATTGTCATAATTTGACATTTCTGTTTATAACTAAAATCTCTGTCTACTTTTGCATTAAGTAGTGTGCACAATGTTGCTTCAGATCTGCTCTCAACTTCATTACCAGGCCAAATTCTGCTCTTAGTTACATCTGTGTAAATTCAGAACATTTCTTGAGACAGGAGATTATGGAGTTACTTAGGCATTTGATGGCGCAGCTGCAGTTAGAATTTGGCCTTTCACTTTTTGTTTAATGTGAGATAAGGGATCTTTGTGGGAAGTATCTGAGAGAGTGGTGGTCAGTGTGTTCTGTACCAAGTAATTGCTATGTGAAGAGATCCTGCATTTAACAACTAGCTAAAGCAACAGACCTAGTTGTACTAATGGTTCTCTGACACTCAGGTTCAACACATTAGAATTATTGTTTCAGAGAATACTACTAATGTGCAGAACTGAGAACCAGGTTTTGTGACCTGTGTAAAAGATCTGCTTTTTATAATAAGAATGCTGTGGGTAAAATACAGGTTTCTGTATTGCAGAAGATATTACATTAAACAAGTGAAAACCCATTATTTTTATTTTAGAGGCCAATTCTTCAGCACATGCATAACTCCCAGAACGAGGAGTTGAATACACTTGAAAGTTTTACTCACTTAACTAAAATCCATTTTTAAATTTCTGTAGGTGAGCTGTTGTAAACCCTTGCATTGATAGTCCTATTTTATTTCAAGACTGGTTTATTTTGGTTTAGCTTAAATCTGTTCCCAGCTGGCAGGCCGTATACTACAGGGATTATAGTGGTGTAGCTACTGTTTTATACTTATGCTGGCATAACCCCACAGAATGGGCACAGTTTACGGCTTTGGAAGAGTTCCCAGTCACTGTAGGAACTCGGCCTCCCTGAGCACAACAGTAACAACATTGAAGGATTCAAAGAGATAGCTGGGTTAGTCTAGTTCAGCAAAACAAACAAGGAGTCTAGTGGTACTTTTAAAGACTAACACATTTGTTCATTGCATGAGCTTTTGCAGGAGAAAATCCCACTTCATCAGATGCTTCGAGGATGGGGAACTTAGAGAAGGGAGGAGAATAAATGCAGGGAGGGGTAAGTCATGGGATCAGGTCACACTATAACAGCAAATCAATGCAGTTGTTTAGTTTCAAACAAGGGACAACAGCATATAGGAGGGAGGTAAGGGAAAAGGAAAGCAAAATTACCTGTTACGCTAGGGGAAAAAAAACAAGTTTAAGTTGATGGTGTCAAATCTGCATATGAATTCCAGTTCTTCAGTTTCTCTGAAGGTTTGTTTGGTTATCCATTTGCCTAAGTACAGCTATTAACAGATGATTGATAGAGTGATTGGAAAGATTGAAGTGTTCCACTACAGATTTTTGAATGTTGTTATTTCTGATGTCATATTTGTGTCCATTTATTCTTTTGAGCAGAGACTGTCCTGTTTGTTCAGTGTATAAGCCAGGGGGCATTTCTGGCATAAAGTGGCATAAATCACATAGGTGAATGAGCCCATGATGGAGTAGCTGGCTTGATTAGGTCCTATGATGGTGTCTTTTGTGTAGATGTGGGCAAAGTTGGCAATGTGTACCTGTCCCTGCAATAAGCCACATTGCCAACTTTGATCAAGTATCCCTGGGGGTGTGTCTGTCTTGATTTGTTCTTTTGCTGCTTTGGGGAGTTTCTTGAATGAGTGGTGTAGTTCCTTTTGGTATTCCTCAGTGGTGTCAGAGAGAAGTGGTTTGTAGAACATTTTGTTGGAAAGTTGTCTATAAGCTTAATGATCATAATCTGATTCATTCGTGGTGGCAGACATATTCCCAGAACCCAAAAACCTGAAAACCCTGGATGCTCCAGGATCTCAAGGATTGGCTTTGTTACAGCAGGCTTATCTGGCTATGTGGACTCTCTCCTTAGACCCTGCACTATCAACACTCCTAGCTGTCTTTAAGACACTATGAACTTACTGAAGAAGATTCAGTCCATTGGATATCTTCCAGAAAACACCATCCTGGCCACTATGGACACAGATGCTCTGTACACCAACATCCCACACAGATGGATTACAAGCCATCAGAAGAACTCTCAAAGATGATGTCACAGCACACTTTGTGGATGAACTTTGTGACTTTGAACTCACCCACAATCACTGTAGATTTGAAGATAATTTATATCTTTAAGTCAGTGGCACTGCTATGGGTACCAACATGGTGCCACAATATGCAGACATTTTTATGGCTTAGAACACTCCTTCCATGACTCTTGTACTCGGGTACCATTCCTCTTATTGTCCTACATTGATGACATCTTCATCATCTGGACCCACAGAAAGGATGCCCTTTAAGATTTCCACAGAGACTTCAACAATTTCCACTCCTCAGTCAACTTTAGCCTGGAATACTCCATGCAGGAGATCCACTTTCTGGACACTACAGTACAAATTAGTGATGGACACATCAACACCACCCTATACCGAAAACCCATTGACTGCTATATTTACAGTTCTTCTTCAATTTCACGGACCCCAATTCCCCGGACTTCAGAAGATTCGGACTCTTCTGAAGTCCAGGGCCCTGGTTGTGCCATTCTGGCAGCCTAACTGCCCCCCCCCCAGCTTCTGGGAAGCAGGGGGGGTGCCGGGGGCCAGAGGCAGCTTCACCCACCTGCCCGCCCAGCCTCGCCGCAGCGGGCGGAGCAGCCAGACAGCTGACCCCCAGCCAGCTGCACCTCCCCAGGGGCGGAGGGGGCTGGCGCTGAGCTCTGGTGCGTGGGGTCTGGGCGCTGAGGTGGCCCGCCCCGCACCCAAAGAGTTTGGGCTGCTTCACCCCTGGTGTCCCCCCTCCCCCCAGCCATGAGCAGACCCATTGGAGGGGGGGCGGGGTTGAAGCCGCCCAAACTCTTTGGGTGCAGGATGGGCCACTCCAGCGCCCCGACCCCGCACGCTGAGCTCAGCGCCGGCCCCTTCCGCCCCGAGGGACACGCAGCCAACTGGGGGTTGGCTGTCTGGCTCACTGTCCCCCCCCTTCCTGGAAGCTAGAAGGGGGGGTGGTTAGGGACCCCTTCTCTGGCCACTGGAGAACATTGTCTGGTGACCAAGGAAGGGGGCCCTGACCACCCCCCATTCCAGCTCTTGGGAGAGGGAGAGGACGAGGGTCAGAGGCTGCTGCGTCCGCCTGCCTGCCTGGCCTCACCGCAGCGGGCAGAGCAGCCGGACAGCCGACCCCCCAACCCCGCCTCCCCGGGGAGGAGGGGGCCGGCACTGAGCTGAGGGGGGAGGAGGCTTTCAGTTTCCCGGACATTCGGGAAATCCGGATGCCTCCTACCCCCCTTTAGTCCATAAAATCGAGGACAAACTGTACTTACATCCGTCAAACTTTCATCCAGGACACATCACACAATCGACTGTATACAGCCAAGCCCTAAGGTATAACCGCATTTTCTCTGATCTCTCAGACAGAGACAGATACCTTCAGGACTTCTATCAAGCATTCTTAAAACTACAGTACCCACCTGGGGAAGTGAAGAAACAGATCGACAGAGCCAGATGGGTACCCAAAAGTCAACTACTACAGGAGTCATTCAAGAAAGAAAACAACAGAATGCCACTGGTCATCACTTACAACCCCAGGTCAAACCCATATAGCACATCATCAGGTGTCTACAGACTATTCTACAAGACCATCCCTCACTGTTTCAGGTATTGAGAGGCTGACCTCTCCTCACTTAAAGACAGCCCTGAAACTTTAAGCAGATTCTCACCAGCAACTGTTGCTCAGGAGGGTGGATTTTTCACATTTCTGAGTGCTGAAGCTGTGTCAGCAAAGTTTTAAGTTTAGAGCAGAGTCTAAACTGCAGTAAGTCACTGTTAAAGAAAAATAGGAGTGTCTCTGTAATTATTTGCACCTGTTTAAAATTACATTGTTAATTAAATTGATGCAACTGTCTCCTGGTTAGACAAACCATCACACAAAAACAAGTTACTGAAATAAGTATTTGGATTCCATTATTCAGAAACACTTATTTTGTTCAGTTTGTTTTTCTGTAATCTATTACAGGGTGATATTTTTAAACTATCTGTAATTTTCCAATTGTTTGAGTATGAAAAGGAAGAGACGCATGTAATTCCAGGGAGCTGTTTTTAGCAGAGGTATTGAAATTGTCACGTGTGTAGTTTCCTTTACTACTTTTCAGATCACCACCCTTCCTCTTGGAAATCTCTGAGAAGTATCTCTTTTTTCCCCTTTGAACAATAGTGCTATAGTGCAGTAGTATTCAACAGCTTTTTGCAACCAATATTGCTTATATTCAAATTTAACTTAGAGGACATGCATTCTTAATCCTCTGTATATAAACTCAGCAATTTTTTTTTAAAATTGTTCTGGTGATGGGGACTCTGGGACATGAACTTGTGCAATTCTCCATTATTGTCTAGACCAGGCGTGGCCAAACTGTGGCTTGGGAGCCTCATGTGGCTCTTGAATGAAAAAGTGTGGCTTGTGGAAGAACGTCAGCAAATCAGGTTGGTAGGTAAAAGTACATGGCTACATGCCTCAGTGTGGCTCTTGAAGGTTTAATAATCAACTTGTGTGGCTCTTGAGTTCCATAAGTTTGGCTGCCCCTGGTCTAAACTCTAACACCTAATCTGGTGTAAATCAGCTTCCCATTTACACCACTTGAGAATCTGGCCCACTTACAAATAGTCCGATATTGCTCTTTTGCTAGAAATGGTTTATTGGAGCAAACAGGATTTGAGACCACATCCTTTGGATAGTAGCCAGTCTTGATTTATATCCTCAGAGCTAAGGTACAAATCAATTTGGTGACCACTTTTTGCCTATATTCTTTGTTTTGTATAGATAAGGTCTGTGTCTTCTGCAGTGCACTGATCTGAAATTTGGCACACTGAAACTCTGAGTTTACCATCACCAAAACAGTGAAATCAGAAAAAAAAAAAAAAAAAAGATGTGAATGAATAGTTATAAGTTAGCCATCAACAAATTTAGACTTGAAACCAGACGAAGGAGTGAAGTTCTGGAACAACCTTCCAAGGGAAGCAGTGCAGTGAAAAACCTAACTGCCTTCAGAACTAAGCTTGATAAGTTTGTGGTAGGGATGCATGATGGGACTGTCTACAATGGCATGTTCTGTAACAGTTGGTAGCAGGTATTGTTAAAGGTTGGTAATGGGGTGCTAGATGGGGAGGACTCAGAGTCATTCCTCTGAGTTACAGCTGAGAATTCTTTCCTAGATGTCTGCTGAAATGCTCAGGGGCCAACTGATTAACATATTTGGATCAAAAAGGTATTTTCCCATAGGCCAGGTTGGCAGAGACTGTGGGATTTTTTTGTGTGTGTGCGCCTTTCTTCAGTGGTGGGCAACAAAATTTACAGTTGGGCTGATGGGGGTTGTGGAGAGCCAGCCCTGGGTCAAGATGGGGGGAGGGTAGGTCTGGGAGCTGGGGAGGGCAACGGAGTCCTGATGCTGGAGCAGTGCAGCACAGCACCAGCTGGATGGAGGAGAAGAGGGTTGGGGGGGACTGCGCAGCCCTGGCCCTGGGCCCAGGCAGAGTGCCAGCCAGGAGGTGGGGAGGAGGAGGGCGGAGGGAGCAACACAGTCCTGGCCTCAGCCTCAGCCATGGCGCAGAGTGCCGGCACTGGGGCAGGATGTAGGGGGAAAAAGGGGGTGGGCTAGCCCCATCCCCCAAGCAGCACAGTGTTGCGCCAGCGGGGACAGAGTGGATGGTGCGGTCCCAGCCCCAGCCCTGATGAGGCGCCACACTGGTGGAGGGATAGAAGGGGCAGCACAGCCCAGGAGTGGTGCAGCATGCTGGCTGGGGGTGGGCAGAGGGGAGTGATGTAGTGCCACCTGGGGGAATGGAGGGGGCAGCACAGCCCTCGAGCAGCACAGCACCAGCTGAGGTGGAGGGGGGGGCAAGGGAGAGCGGGCCAGGGGTGGCAGGTTGGACAGCAACCTCTGGTGGGCTGGATGTGGCCTGTGAGCTGTATTTTGGCCACATGGCTCTACAGCAAGGATTGCAGCAAGCAAGCAAGCACTTGCTGGCTTATACTAGTGTAAATAGTCAATTCTCTGTAACTTGAAGCCTTTAAACTGTGATTTGAGGTCTTTTGTAATTCAGGCAGAGGTCAGAGGTCTATTACAGGACTGGGTGGATAAGCTTCTGTGAAGTGCTGTGTGTTGGAGGTCAGACAGGATAATCGTGATGGTCTCTTCTGGCCTTAAAGTCTATGAGTCATTTCCCCAGGGTAAAATATAGAGTATTTAAAGAAAAGTGTTTGGAGTAGTAAATATTGGAAGGCATGAATCTTTGAGAGGAGGAACAATATCTGCAAAATACTTAAGCATGTCAATTCCCATTGAAGCCACTTGAATGAAGTTGGTTGGTTTTTCTTTGTCATGTTCTACATCCTTAAGACAGCAACAGAAGAGGAAAGTGTATTGTGCTTCTGATATAACAAATAAATAATTTTAGAATAAGTTTTTCAAGATGTAGCCACTAGTAAGTTGAGAGGGAGGTGGGTGACAGGTTGCTATCTAGTCATTGGGAAGACGGGTGCTAGCTACCAATCATATTATTTGTTTGGAGGATGTTAAATTATGAAAGGAAGGAAAATGAATGAGTTGGAAATACCTGATTTGGGTGTGCAATTTAAAAAAAAAAACTTTTAGTCTAAAGTCATATTTCCTTGCAGTGAAACCTGCAGGAAAGAAAGGTTTCAGACCTCTAAGCCTCCAGACTCTCACACATTATGCACCAAATGTTGTTCTAAGTAGGGGAGGTTCAGTCTTGCAGAGAGGATGGGCACAAGCTCTATGGAAAGTATATAATATACCCACAGAACCTGGTATCCATGTCATTCTCTTTTGTCTGACAGTAGTATTGTACAAATATTCGGGGGGGGGGGGAACAGTCAAATTTTCTAAAAAAAATTATAATAAAAAATTTGTTTTTACGGAAATTTTAGGGGGGGTTTTGTAGCTAGAAGGGGCAGTAATATTACAGAAATTTAAAGTAAAAAAAAAAAAAAAAAAAAAAAATCATCCAACATGAGTACTGCCAGAGTAAAGAGGTGTGTGTGTGGTTTTTTTTTTTATAACTTTTCAACTATAATTCAGAGATGAGCATGTAAAAGTAAAATAAGGTTTGGCATGATGTGTTGAGGCTTCCAGAAAATCTGTGTGATTATTGAATTAATGGCACCAGTATCATCTGACACAGAAATGATTAAATGTAGCCAAAATGCAGTAATGACAATTTTGTGGGCAGGATCATGCCTCATGTTTCTCTCTGTTGCAAAGTTATATTACAAATCTAAGATGACTACAGCTATATGTCCAAGTACTAGATTAATTATTCCTCTTATTCACAGGAGAATAACTTCCCCCTGACTTCAGTGGGAAACCTTCATAAGGCAACAGGCCCAAGATGTATATTTCTGGGTCACAGGTAGCTATTATATCACGTTGTTTGTCTTCATTAGCACATCTCATTAAACTGGACTATATACTGGCACACTTCACAGCTAAAAGTTATGTCAAAAAAAGTGTGTGTGTGTGTGTAACTTCATGATTCATTTAGATTTTTGCAAATGGGTGTCAGAAGATAAGGCTTGCTTCTGTTTTGAGCGTTTTTGTATGGGAATGTGTCTTTCTTTCTTTCTTTCTTTCTTTTTAAATCAGTGTTTCTCTTCCCTCCTGGTTGTCCTTGTATTTTCATAGGGAGTTTTTCTCTGAGATTGGTCTTCTTGATTTTAGGACTGTCTGTGGTTTGTTTTTTTGTGATGTTTGTCTTCATCTCAAAAATCCTTTTGACACCTCTTGTAGTTTGTCCTTGGGGAGCAATAAATATTTGTGGTTTGCATAACCATACTGCCATATAAAGTGGTGATCAAACTTATTTCCTATCATTATGCCCATCCTGACAGATTTACAGAACAGTCACATTTTTTCACAGTATAATGTAAATTATCTGGACTGATTTTGATCACTAACACTGGTTGAGTCTAAATGCCACTGTCAAGTCCATTTTCATTAAGTTACATTCTTTATTGATTGGGATATCCCAAGCTATAACAGGAAAAGAACAAGTTAAGAATCACTCACACAAGATAGCTATTTTCAAGTCAGCAGAGCCTGATGAAGTGTAGCCTAGAATACTTAAGGAACTGGCTGAAGAGATCTCTGAGCCAGTCTTTGAGAACTTGTAAAGGATGGGGGAGAGTCCTCAACACTGGAAAAGAACAAATATAGTACCTTGCTATACAAAGAAGAATAAGAACAACCCCATGTATTATAGACTGGTCAGCATAACTTCAGTACCTTAAAAGATAATGGAATGTATAATGAAACAATCAACTTGTAAGCACCTTTAAGAAAATAAGTAACAGTCAATATGGATGTCAAAGCAATCTTAGTATTATTTTTATACAGGGTAACAAGCTTTGTGGATAGTGGGGAAGCCGTGGAAGTTATATATCTTGACTTTAGTAAGGCTTTTGTCTTACATGACTTTTTAATAAACAAACCAGAGAAATGTAGCCTAGACCAGTTTCTCAACCTTCTGCAGCTCATGACACACTTGGCAGCATATCATGACCTTATAGGAGACACTAGTCCACCCACCCCAGGTCAAATCCAGCCATCTGCCCATCTCTCCGTGACTCACTTACCACTGTGTGGTGAAACAGTAATGTGTCCTGGCGCAGTGGTTGAGAACCACTGGCCTAGACTTTGGAGGACAGGATTAGAATGGAAAATTATTTTGACAAACTAGATAACTTGTCTGAAATAAATAGGATGAAATTTAGTAAGGACACTTGAGAAGAAATAGTTGATGGCACAAATACAAAATGTGGAATGACTTCCTGAGGAGTAGCACTGCAGGAAAGGGGGCTTATTGTGGATCATAAATTAAACATGAATCAGCAGTGTAACAGTATTGGGGGGAAAAAAAGGCAAACATCATTCTGGGATGTATTAGCAGAAGTGTTGTAAGCAAGACATGAGAAATAATTTTTCTACTCTTCTCAATGTTAAGAAGTTCTAAAAAGAAAAAGATAAGTAATGGAGGATAGGCCCGTCAAAGGCTATTATTCAGGATAGGCAGGGATTGCTGTTTGCCAGAAGCTGGGAATGGGCAGTAAGATTGATCACTTGAGGATTACCTATTCTGTTCATTCCTTCTGATGCACCTGACATTGGCTGCTGGTGGCAGACAGGATACTGTGTCAGGTAGACCATTGGTCTGACTGAGAATAGCTGTTCTGATGTTCTTGAGGCCAGTTCTAGGCACTAGTAGCCGGCGTGTCCAGTTCTAGGCACTGCTCTTTGGGAAAATCTGGGTGAATTGAAGAAATTCCAGAGGAGAGCAGTAAAAATGACTAAAGGTTTAGAAAACATGACATATGAGAAAAGATTGAAAAAATTGGTTTGTTTATGCTGTAGATTAGAAGATGAGACTGGAGGGTCAGGAGAATGTAACAGTTGTCGAGTACATAAAAGGTTATTATGAAAAGGAGGGTGATAAATTGTTCTCTATAACCATGAGGGCAGGATAAGAAGCAATGAACTATTTAGGTTAAACATTAAGAAAAACTTCCTAAATGTCAAAATAGTTAAGTACTGGAACAAATCAGTGTCACTGGATCTTTTTAAGAAATGGCAAGGGTGGGTTAGTAATTTTGATAGGTGGGCTGAGGGGCCAACAGAGAGCTAGCTCCTGGGCCAGCCAGCATGGCAGGGTGGGGGAAAGGAGTGGCAGAGAGATGACCAGAGAGCCAGTGGTGGGGGAAGGAGGGCAGTGCAGAGCCTGTCCCAGGAAACCAGGAGAGGAGTGACCCAGAGCTTGTCCTGGGGAGATGGGGGGACACAGGACTGATGTGGGGGCATGTGGTGGCAGAATCAGCTTCATAGAGCCAGCATTGGAGTACAAAGCTGGCCTCAGTGAGCTGGTGGGAAAAAGTGTGTGTGTGGGGGGGTGGCCCTGGGGAACTGCTGGGGGTGTGCCTCAGAGCTAGCTGGGAGGGAGCAGTGGAGAGCCAGCTGGGGATGTGGGAGTTGACTCAGGGCGGTGGTGGGAGGTGTGGCGAGCTGGCAGGAGGCAGCAGGCTTGAAAGAGAGGCCCTATGGGCCTCATCCAATCTGTGGACTGTATTTTACCCTCCCATTGGGTAGGTAAACATATCTTGGGATAGCCTAGAGGATAATTGGTCCTGCTTCTGTGCAGGGAACTGGACTCAGTGACCTACTGAGGTCCCTTCCAAGCCCATATTTGTATGATTCAGCTCTTACTCCTTTGAAGAAGGAATGACACTGTTTCTGCCCTGGATTTTTAAAAAATAAATTGTTTGTTTGGCATATGCAATCTGATCAAGCCAAGCCGCAGAGTTCTTATCAATCATATTCAAGGCATGTAGTAATAAGCTAGGTAAGATAAGTATATGTATGCATAAGAAGATGCATGTAATTATTCCCTTGAAAATATCTAAATTTAAAATCCTCCATTTTTGGTATTTTGAGCTGAATAAAAACATACTTTTTAATATTGTGGAACATCAAACTGAGTATACAAAAAGATAGTATAGTTCTCATTAGAACTGATTCTGAGGACATGAATGTCTAGTTGTCACTGTAATGAAAGAGTGACCTAAAATCACCAAGATTTAACACAGTAGTCACTGCTTCAGGCATACAACTCCAATTAAGGCTAATCAGCCTTGATTTACATGCTTTTAATATCCAAAAGAAGATAGCATGGATTATTGCTGCATGGAAAAGGGAATAAGCCAAACATGTATGGGATATTAAAGGTCTTCAGTCTAGAAGGAGACGTGCATATGAACTTTTCACAATATTAAATTTTAGGAAAGTTGTCTTCTGGAGTTGTACAGTTACACAGGTTTTTTGAAATTAATAGGGTTTGTCCTTTTCCATCTAGTGGTGTGGAGACATTGAAGTTTTCTGTTAGAATAATTCCTTATCACTTACAAAAGAGAGAAGACATTGTCTGCAGGTACAGACAGGGAGTTAGCACTTTTGTGTCCTGATCCATGACTGGAGCTTCTATGCGCTGTTGCAATGTAAATTATAACAGGAACAACTATTCTAGCACTAACTGAATATCCTACTTCAAATAATGAACTCCTATTAATGCCAAGGTGAGTTTTAGTTAAAGATAAAGTGTGTTGTCAAAGGCAAAATTCTCATTGATTTCAGGAGAGCCAGGATTTCATGCAGTTTTTAGCACTTTACTTCTGGCCCTTAAAATTCTTAAAGCATATTTTATTCTGTTGATATTTTGGAGGGGGTCAAGATAAATTCCTCACATATAGGTGAGGGGAAGGAGAGGAAAATATGTTATTCTGAACCCTTTAATCCTAAAGAGAAACACAGGAAAACTCATTTCCTGCTGTATTGTCCCTCTGTTAACTAACAGAAAACCTAGAGAAAAGTTACATAAGAGAGAAATAATTCAATAAAATTTTACTAATCCAATGAGTTAGGATGGATGGATAATGATAAAGATTTCTATAAACACCCCCATACCTAAATTTGCTATTGTAAATAATTGTACTAGGTGTTTGTCCCCTTCTGGAAGCCCTATTGCCTTGTTGTGCCCTTTTGGGGAAAAAGAACACTGAGTTTAGATCTCTCAGAGTTGTCTAGAAAGCCCTCCCTGGATCAGCTGCAGGTGGAATCAACAAGAATCAGTCCTACAGTGGCTAGAAGGGCTCTAACTCAGGCCAAGCAGACAGGATAAAAAGGGCTGTCTGCGCTTCTTCCAGGGTCTAGTTCTGGGTGAGCCCAGGAAGCCTGGTGTGATCACTGGTGTGACCTGGTAGAACTCTGACTGCATCTTTTTGTTTGAGTCAACAAAAGACTTTGTGATATGTAAGGTCAAATATGACTCTCTAAAACTAGGTAAGCTCACTTAATGAGATGCTCCACTGGCTCATGTGAGCCTTTGAGTACTGTCTTGCATAATCTAATATTAAGAATATACAGAGTGCAATCTAGTGTGTTATGACCTACAAGTGTAAAGGGAATATATTAATCATGCTGTGTAACTAGAAGTGTCAGAAACACTGGAAAAACATTATCTGATGGTAAATCTCATAACAGAGAAGAAGATAGACACTCTACTACCTGTGGAAAGGAATTGAGGCTAGACTTGTGATGCATGGTTTAGCAGGTGTATGCTAGAAAGATCAGTGTGGTGCTGGTTGGCAAAAGAGGGCACTTTGTAGAACATACTGCCTCTGTGTGCGTTGAATTGTGTCCACCCTCAAAGTATAGAGTTGAGCACAGCTTTGGAGTTCAGCTGTATTCCTCAGTGTTTCTGGATGTCCAGTAGACCCAAGTGTGGAAAATGGGTTTTACATTTTGTTCTGAAAGCATTGAGATTTGTGGTCTTTTCAGTCTCTTCTGGAAATGAGTTCCATAGTTCTGGATTAGTTAGCTTGAGCTATCTTCTTGAGGGCTTGATGAAAATTAAATTTGGGTTTGACATTGTGTTCAGCAGAGACTCACTGAAGAAAGTGGGCATACGTAGTGATGGGTGTTTGGCAATTTGCAGTGTTAAGAAGCCAGACTGATTCATTATGAACCAATGGAGCTCTTGGGTTTCTGATTCATTATTAGTAACAGAGAATTACAATAAAGACCAGAACATGTGGTCATTGTGGCCAAGTCTGAATTCAACAGAATGGGGGACACAGTTCCTTGGATAGTTGTATGTGGAAAAGGGAATTTTTATGACCTAACTTTTCCCACCATAACACTATACGCACAAAAATCTTGCTGACTGGCGTAGAGAAGATGAAAAAGAGAACTAACTGTGTGTTCTTCTTAATAGCTATGTAAGACACCAAGTTAACCGCAGTTGTTGGGAATAAGTATGTTTGTAGATTGGTGCTGCAGAATTTAAGCTGTTCTTCCAAAATCCTTTTAGGTTTCTTCATAATCCTTTTCCCCCATATTTTTGCTTTTTAAAAAAATATGTGGACAATCACTGAGACCTGAACAGATTTCTGGTTCTTAGTAGGTATCAGGGGGGTGCTGCAGCAACACTGGAGTAACTCTATAGTTCTGTGGAATAACCCGAGCTGTCACTTACCACATGTTCTCTCTAGAGATCTTCATCTTTTTGTATGTGATGTATATGTTCTTGAATGCAGACACTGTAGAATTAAAGGTATGAATACAAATACATTTTCTATGTCCCCAGCAGAGTTGTCAGTTTTGCAAAAATGTAATCTTCATGATGACTGAATGGTTTTATCTGTGCAGCTGAACTAAGAAGAAAACAGTGCCATACATGATTTGAAAGCTGCAGAGTTGACTACCAAAGTGTCATAAAGAGAGCTTTAGTCTAGCTGCAGCCAGGGGTTGGGTAAATTTGCTCATTGTGGTCAGATTTCATAGCAATTGTAATGGAATTTTACCTTGAGTAGATGGAGCAATGGCTTTCATAAAATAGACTGCAAGTGTTGTTCAAAAGGAAAGTTAAGAAATGGTGTAGGTCCTGAGCAGAACTTTAGTATTTAACCAATTGGCTACCCTAGGGACATTTTGCAACAGTATTATGCTACTGTTTTATTAATCCTTTGTTTCTTTGGAAGTACATCACTTGACCAAAGAGTCAAAACAGCTTAGATGTAAATGTGTGTCTTTGTATCATCCTTACATATTTGATACATTTTCAGGAATTGTAACTGAAAGCTGGAGATTATGGATGCCTTTGAGGTTGTGATACTTACTCAAATCACCTGTTAGAATAACAGTGTGTTTACAAAGAAGGATGTATCTTAGATACTGGAAACTGATTCATAGTACTCGTAGAGTTTTATTGGCACTTGAAGCAGCGGTGGGAGGGAGGATGCAGGGTGGTCTAAACAGAAACCTGCCCTATTACTGTTGTCTTTATGGATAGGAAGAAATTACTTAAACCAGGCTTTGACAAATGTGCCATTACATCAAGGTGCCAGCCCAAAAACTGGGTTGTCTAGGTGTGTGGTGTGTTAAAGGGGCTCACCCACTGAAATGCTACTTTCCGTGGTGCCATTTCAGAATGAAGTGCCCTACCCTTCCCCCCAGCTAATGAAAAACCGCTGTTGCCAGGTGGTGCAGTGTGCAGAAGGTCCGCTCCTACAAAGAGTTTTGGTAACAGTGATCTGGGTACAGAGGCCCTGCCACTGCAAACACTTGTGGGAGCAGTTTCGGACAAAGAAGCCCACCACCACTGCTGAAAAAAGGCCATGCACCACTGAAGGTGCCAGCAAAGTTTTTTTTGGGGGGGGGGTGGGCCAGGAGACGTGGTACTCCTTGTAGTACCATGGTGCAACTAGGCACCAGGGTACAATTCAAAGGTGCTATGGTGACTTGGTGCTTGGCGTTTTTTGGGATATGACATAACCTTTATTACAGGATGTGTTGTAGGTGCTTCCTGTTGAAAATGTGGTTTCGTAAAAGATAAATAATGAGATGTATTACGTTTGGAATTTTTTTCCCTCTGTATTTTTTTCTGTTAGAATTAGAAAATACAGTTTCATTCACTAACAATTTGTTCCAATGTTTGTTGACCATTGCAATCTTTTTCATTTCTAGTGATGTAGGAAACAACAGTTCTTTTGTTTATTGCTTAGGCATCAGCGTAACTGACAAAGTTAATAGGAATGTTAAATAATATCAGGCCATAAACTGTTGAATTATAAGTATTTATTTGCAAGGATATAAAGTGACCTTTCCATGTCAGCCCTTGCTGCTGTTAGTACAGGTCAGTCTTCACATCCCACAAGTCCACTGGAAGATTAGACCAGCTTTCCAGCGACAACCACCCCTAATAAAAGCAAGGAAAATTGGAGTGTGCCAAAACCATTCACTCTTTTTCTCTTTTCTCACTTGTTATCAAAAAGATCCTGAGTACCTCAGACCTCAGTAGTAACGCCCAGGCTGCCCCTGCTAATCATCTGCATAGTCTTTTGAGAATTGGACAGCTACCAAAAAACCCCAACCACCACAGACACTGGTGACGGTGGCAGTTCAGGATACAGAAACCTCGCGGCTGTGAACAGTTGTGGCAGTGCAGAGGCCTCGCCACCATGTATACCTGTGGTGGTGGTTCAGCAAACAAGCCCCTGCTGCCAAGAGCAAAGCCCACATGCAGTGGAAGGCACCAGTGACTTTTTTTGGTGGGGGCACCTGGGTATGTTGTGCTCCCTATAGTACTGCCGCCGAGGAAGGTGCCAGGATACAATTTCCGGGCACCATGGTGACCTGGCAGCCACGTCTGTCAAGCCCTGGTCGAGACTGCAGCTGCTTGCTATGATACCGGTGCACGCAGACTGACTTGTTCTAATTCTGCTTGAGCTAGTGCACTAAAAGCCATATGGATGTGGTAGCCTGGGCAGTGACCTATATTAGCCACCCACAGCCAAGCCTGCACAACCCCTGAGGCCTGAGCTTGAATAGAAAAAGGGAGGGCAAATGGGAACTGTTAATTATTTTTGGTTGCTTTCACATTTTTGTATACCTCATTCACATTATTCTTTAATTTCTTGATGATAGCTTTGAAATACATTTAGAATTCAGAATGAATCCCTGCCATGTTGTAATTTTAAAACCGGCCAGTTTGGGGCTTGTTAGAGGTGAACAATAGGAACAATTTAAAAAAAATTATAGAATTTTGAAGATTATAATTTTGAATTGAAGACTATACTAACTATTTTTTGCTGTCTTTTAGTCATGCAAATCTTCTTTTAAAATATAATCTTTGAAGGGCTTTATTTGTGCCAAGTATCCACTACAAAGTTATGAAGCAGATGTCTGCACTTAAAATGACCCCCCCCCACCCCCCCGTTAAACCATGTCTTGCCATGAAAAATGTTTTCTTTGCCTGTTTGTCAGAGGCCTCATGGAGACAGTATGAAAGGGTAGATAGAGACTTCTTTTATCATTGGGAGCAATCCCAAAGTCCATTACTCAGGCAATTCTCATTGAAATATTTCCATTCAGTATAGGTGCACGTAACAGAGATGCCATTTCATTCTTCTGGCTAGACTGGCAAACACAGAATGATAGGCAAAGAGTAACACCCACCAATCTGCCCATGAAAATGGTCTTCCACATGTGCACCTTGTCTTTGTTGCATAGAAGACTTCCACAGGATTACTCCATTTTCCTGGAACCCCGTGAAGGGCTTTCTGCAGAATCTGGAAGGAAGCAGCGGGCTGGGAAAGAAGCCTGGGGAGGCTGCCAGTACCTTACCAGATTCACAGGGATAAGAAGCAGTAAAATGAGGGATAAGTAATAAGTACAATGCTTTTAAAGGTTAAAAGTTGTGGTTTATGTATTGTTTTACCTCAAATTGCTACATGGAAGCTGAGTTAACTGGTGACTAACAGGAAAAACTTTAGTCACTAAAGGACATTTATTTTTACTTTAAGTGCCCAAATTCATTCAGTAATATTTTTGCTCTTGTAGGAACAATATACTTGTTAGAGAATTCAGTGAGAATTTAACAAAGAATGGCTAATAATTTTTCCAGAAGCAGTATAGAATTGGAAGGCTAATTATAGATCTGTGTGCTGAGTAAAATCCCATAGATTATTTTTTCAATTTAAGAAATACACTATTAAGATTTCTGACTATAAAATTATTTTCATATGAAACTTTTTGGCAGTCATCTAGACTGCATTTTCTTAAAATGTTGGAGTTGGGGATTCCCCCACCACCACCACCATTACTGGAAGCATACAAATCTGTTCACTTTATGGATTTTGGAAGCTGATACACTAAGTGAAGAATTGTTCTGTTCAAGTAAACCTGATTTGTTATCTTCAGAATGTTTTCATCTGTTAACATTAATCTGCCATAGTAAAAGCATAAAGAAATGCATACTTTTTGTCCAAAAAAAGGAAATCCTATTGTACACTGGTAGAATTAAAATTGTGCTCCATAATATTTTTATTTTTTTCAGAAAAGTTTAGTGTTAAGCAAAAATTGGTGCCAACGTAAGGGAAGTTTTAGTCTGGAAAGTCCAGTAGAAGCTGTAATGTTATATGGTGCCACATGCAGATTTTTTGAAGATAATTTTCATGTGTTATTTTAGATGCGTGCTAGAATAATCTATAGCTAGAGCAATCTCCCCTCCCCCAAGTGCCTCTTTCCCCCATTTCCCCTTTTCTGAACACTGACCTGTAGATGCTGGTTTTCATATCATTTCACGCAGACTTATTTTATAAAAAGGTTTGTTGTTGCTGCTGTCATCTTACATCATATCATTATATAAGTTTGTCAATTTGATCAGTTTCCTGCTGGGCACCTATCTACGTGATTTTTGTTTGTTTGTTTTGTTTTTTGTGTGTAAGAATTACAGTTGACATTGAGTTGCAGACATTTTCATCAGGAGAACAGCTTGCATTGGTGTGCAAACAGATCCCGCCCCTCCTTCATGAAGATCAGGCCTCTATGAGTTTGAGTTGTGATGCTCTGGTGGGGCTGTAATAGGAAAATGTCTAAGCTGTACTGGAAAGAGATTCTTAATGCTGTCACCCTAAACAAGAGGACAGTATTGCTACTCTTTACATGCTTTTGCTGGTACTTTCTCAGTATTCTCTGTAGATACTGAATTCCCTTGTGGCTGGCTTACTTGATTAGGCTAAAAATTTTGGCTTTTGTAACTGGGAGTAGCTTTGGAAATGCAAACCACATCAAGATTCAGCCTTAGAAATCACTGAACCTTGCTGAAGATATTGATATTAGTTTGATACTGCAAGTGTCCCACTGCTCTTAATGAATTTACAGATTGCTACTCATTATCTTCTACACTTTTTGTGATGAAGCATATAACCAGCAGCCCGTTACTTGATTATGATGTAGAGAGGCATATTTCCTTTGTGAACTTCTGAAATATATGTGCCTATGCACTTTATGGGTTATATTTTAGAGTGAGCACTATTTTCTCAGTTGCATACACACTTTATGCACCTGCTTTTAACAACTACAGTTTAATTGGCTTTGGCTTTTGCCTCCAAATTTCAATTGTGGACACAGATCTGAGTACTTACACCTAAGGACCAGACCCCAAGTGCAAATGAGGCAGTTAGATATGCAAGTACTTAAATTTGCAATCAAATCTCACCTCTGTGTATAAAAATGCAAGTGCATATTTTGTGATCCAAATTGTTCTTGTAATTTTGGTAGCAGGGCATTGTCCCTTTGCAAACATATCCGTATATTCCAGTTACTCTTGGTTATTTGTTATCTGGAATACTTGTCTAGAGTAGACAAGATCAAGTATAATTGTATTTATAATCATATAATATCACAAATGAGCACAATGCTTTACAAAACAGAATGAGATCTGTTTCCAGTTCTGAAGAGCATACATTCTAAACAGAAACACAAATGACCACAGCCAAGACTTGGGACAACACAGTGAAAACACATTATCATACTGTAGGCACTCAGAATGGGATATGACAAATGGTGGAAATGAGACACTTCTCATATCTGGAAAATGAGCCTTACTTATCCCAGATCCTAGTAGTATGCTCCTCAATATATTATTTTTTATTTGTGCAGTTAAGTTATTTACAGCTCCAAGATGGTGTCAGGCAGGAGAGATCAGTGACTTTTGGTGAAACTGGATCACTCTGTTTTCAAAAATCAGTTTGCTTCGGTTCTGCTTAATATTTATAACTATAACTCAAAGTCAGAAGCCAAGCAGGACAGGACAAACAAACAGCTACAATCTGCAAAACTGGTGGGAAAATGTAAATGAATTTGATGCAGCAATTTAACTTTTAAGGGAACTGTCCAGGCATATGGCTCCAGCACTGGAATCAGTCTGAATGGCCATAGTGTACACAACACAATATTAGCACATCTGCTTCCTGTTTCTGCTGAGCAGCATCAAAATATTTGGGTGGATTTTGTTCAAGGTTAGTGGTTGCTTTCAGTTATTTTCCTGGACACTATCAAGTGAAATCTCACAAACAAAGAACACTGTTAAAAAAAAAAAAATCAGACCTTTTTACAGTAAACTCAACATTAAGAGTATATATTCTGAGTATTCAAGTACCTGGAGTATGTACATTTCTAAAAATAGTGAGTCTGTCCTAGATACAGCATACCGAGAGGGAAGTACAGTTTATTTTTCCTGTTGCTAATCATGTGATTAATAATCTTCACTATAAGAGAGATTATAAATAATTGAATACATTAAGCATCCAGTGTAATTGTTTCTTAGGTGTTAAGAGTGAAATGTAAAAACAGTTATTTTTGCTGCCTGAGGGGAGGTATTCAATGTTCTTTGGCCAGCTGTAGAGCAGAAAGCCACTGTGAATGGCTGAAATTCTCCTAAGACTGTACAGTAACTAGAATTCTCAGAATGAAACTCCACAGGGTCCCTTTCTTCTGAGCCTAGTGATTTGGGAAGCAATAAGTAGTTACTTAAGAAGTAATCTGCTCTACAGGACTAAAAGTAAACACTGGGAAAGGTGAACACTTGGAATAATAAATAAAGTGTATGTTAAAACACAGCTTTATATTAGAGAGGAGTGAAGTCTTCCCAGATGGAAGACCTGTCTTTATGTTTATTACAAATATTAGAATTTTTTTATTTCAAAGTGTTTGTGTTTAATTTGGACTTTCTATATGTGATTTTTTAATTAGCCCAGTCTTCGTGTGCACTGAAGAATTGGTGAACCTGGAAGAGGAGGAGAAAAACTAGCTTATGCCCCAGCCTCAGATGAGGGACCCACTTAATAATTTAGAGCAGTTTGAAGGCTGTTTCAAATTATGTGGGCTAGTAGCAGACCACTCTGGGCCATTATACTGGGCATAGGCAGGGATTGCTGAAGTGTCCTGCACCCAGGTCACAACTCAACCAGGTATGCTACAGTATGAGTGGGTGGTATAGAACTAGCTGTGTTGGCTCTGTGCCACTTTTGGAATTTGTAACATTTGTGGACTCCTCAGCTGCCCTTTTAGGCTTTGTGATGCTAATAGACTTGAGCATGAACTAGGGGCTGGTCCAATGTATTTCCATCCCCTTTACTCCGATCCCATTTTTGCATCATATATCCTTTTGACTGGTTTTATTTGAGACCTAATACCACTAAGCATGTAGATGAGATGGTGCAAGGTGTGAGTACCTCTTGTTGGAATCTCATTAGCAGATGTGAACCTGAGTGTCTTTTTTTACATGGGATGTATCCCATGCCACAGTGAGAGCCAGAATGCCATGGATTAACAAGGACTGTGGATCTGGGTCACATTAGGCAAAGAATTCCTTTGAAATGGATGATTAGTTTCACCCTTTTGATCCATGTCCCTGGCTGTTTTCATTTGTGGCTTGGCTTTTGTCACTGCTCTTGTTTGTAGTGTATGTAATCATTATGCATACATAGTCATTCCAAATAATTTGCATCCCTGTCATACAAGTTAATCATACAAGGTTGTTGTAGGCCCCCCTTGACAGTGCCACCTAGAAACGATTTGGGTTCAGCAAAAATAGGAGTGGTTTCTATTCCTCTGGGGTATTGGGTTGTTTTTTTTCATAACAGCTCTTCATACAGTCATCTTTTATGCTTTCTCAAGGAATGGTTTTACATTTGTATCATGCCTTTTTTTGCAATTTTAATGGACATCAAATTTGTGCAGAGAAGATTAATGTATCTGACAGAAAGCAAACTCATGGGGTTTCAAAATTTTATGAATGTTATTGTGCATTATAAATATTTTTATATCTTTTAAGATAAGTATTTAAAGCTAAAGTGGAAAAATTACAGCTGTTTTAAAATTCATCTCCAGAGCATTCACAATTTCTAAGCAATTTGATTTTAAGAACTCATTTATTTGTTTTCCAAATGCAGATCATTGACAAGGAGATTAATCCTTTTGTGGACAAGTGGGAAGAAGAAGGACAGTTTCCAGCACACAAAGTATTTAAAACTCTAGGGCAAGCTGGATTCCTTGGAGTTAACAAACCAACAGGTAGGATAATCTTTCTATCTTTATATGTATTTTAATAGATATTGGCTGAAACAAAAAGCTACATCTGAAACCTTGCATAAAATTTTCAAAAGCATCCTAAATCTCATTTTCAGACATGATCTTGGAACTTGAGAATAGAGCTTAGTGAAATATTTTGCTTGAAAATTTTTCATTTCAGAATTCAGATTCATGTTGACTGAGGCATTTTGCAAATTTGTATCGAATTCACCAAATTGTTTTCATGACAACCCTCCCCCACTTCAAAATGAAAGAGTTCAAAGTGAAATGAGTTTCATTTAGAAATTTGTCAATTTTATTTTAACTTTTTAAAAGTTACAAACCCCCTCAAAACTAGATTAAAATTTCTTTTGACGCGAAACTAAACATTTTTCAAATTTTTAGTTTGTAGTACATTTGGAAATATTCATTTCAGGTTAATCCAAGATGGCTTCTTCCTGTTTTTTTCCAAAACAGCTAGTAAATAAAAAAGTCAGCTATTCTCACCATCTACTTCAGAAACCATCCCATTGATTTCCACTTTTGAAAATGGGACTTGGGCTCCTTAGAACAAGTGACTTATTTGTATCTGTTGTAAACTGAATTTGAACACCTCGACTTTGAGAAAGTTCAGATTCAGGGTCTGGATATTGCATCAGTGGACTGTCCCAGCTTTCTTCAAGTAGAGGTGCATTCGTATCCATGCTGTTGGTTTTGTCTGCTGTTTGGTTTAGACAATTGCAGAGTAGTTACATAGACTGGGAAGCTTTTTAAAAGTTAATTCTACTATTAAAGATGTTTCTCATTCTAGAATCAGAGAAACTGAAAGGGACCATGAGAGGTTATCAAGTTCAGTCCCCTGAATTCATGGCAGGACCAACTACCATCTTAAACCATCTCTGACAAGTGTTTGTCTAAGCTGCTCTTAAAAATTTCCAATGACAGATATTCCCCAACCTCCTTAGGCAACCTGTTCCAGTGGCTAATCACCCTGACAATTAGGAATTTTTTTCCTAATGTCCAACCTAAACCTCTCTTGCTGTAATTTAAGTCCATTATTTATTGTCCTATCATTAGTGGTTAAGGAAAGTAATTTTTCTCCCTCTTCATTGTAATAAGCTTTTAGATACTTAAACTGTTGTCTTGTTCCCTCTGTCTCCTTTTTTCCAGACTAAACAAACTCTGCTCCATCAGTTTACACATGTAAGTCAAGTATTCTAGACTTTTAATCATTCTTGTTGTTCTTCTTTGGACTTTTCCCCCCAAATTTGTCCACATCTTCCCTGAAATGAGGTTCCCAGAACTGGACACAATACTCCAGCTGAGGCCTAATCAGTGCAGAGCAGAGCAGAAGAATTACTTCTCATGTCTTTCTTACAGTACTCCTGTTAATACATCCTAGAATGGTCTTTGCTTTTTTAGCAACAGCATTACACTGTCAACTCATATTTTGCTTTTGATCCACTATGACACCCAGATCCCTTTCCGCAGTTCTCCTTCCTAAGCAGTCATTGCCCATTTTGTATGTGTGCAATGAATTGTTCTTTCTGAAGTGGTGTGCTTTGCATTTGTCTTTATTGAATTTCATCCTGTTTACCTCAAACCATTTTACCACTTTGTCCAAATCATTTTGAATTGTGATCCTATCCTCCAAATCACTTGCAACCCCTCCCACCTTGGTATCATGCACATATTTTATAAGAGTACTCTCTCAGCCATCATCTAAATCATTAATGAAAATGTTGAACAGAACTGATCCCTGAGGCACACTGCTTGTTATGCCCTTCCAGCATGACTGTGAACTGTTGATGACTACTCTCTGGGAACAGTTATCCAACCAGTTGTGCACCCATCTTATAGTAGCTCCATCTAGATTGTACTTCCCTACTTTGTTAATGAGAAGGTGATGTAAGACTATATCAAAAGGCTTACTAAAGTCTAGATATACTGCATTTACTGCTTCCCCTCTATCCACAAGTCTTGTTACCCCATCACAGAAAGCTGTCAGGTTGGTTTGACATGATTTGTTCTTGACAAATCCATGCTGATTATCACTATTCTAGTGATCTTCTACATGCTTAATCCATGCTGACTATTTATGCTAGTGATAGTCTACGTACTTAACATTGGAAATACCGCAAGACCTGGCAACAGAAATTTTGGAATACACTTCACATGTTGAATGAGTAGGATATTTTAGAAACAAATGTCTGCAATTAGTCTAACACACATACTATGGATTTCTAGGAGGAATTGTCTTAAACACAGAACCCTGAAGCTGAAGTATTCAAATATGTGTGGGTAGAGCAAGGTGTCAAAGTCCACACTGAGGCACCTGAATAAAAATTTACTAATTTTGAAAAGTGCTGAGTACTTGCAGCTCTGCTAGAGTCATTTGGAGTTGAGGCTGCTTATCAGCTTTAAAAATCTGGTCTACTATGTTCTGCTTAGGTCCCTACATACAGATTTAGCTGCTTAACTTTGCATATCCACATTTAGGATTTTTGTCCTGTGTATGCAGTGAATGGGCTTTTCCTGGTTTAGTTATAGACTGTAAAATGAAACAAAACCATAGTAGTTTGTGTAGTACCTGGTTTTTAGTTTCCTGTCTCTCACTTCTAGGTATCCCAGGAGTAAGCATGATTTAAATGATTGGCACAAAATGCTTCTCATATTAAACTACACAAAACAGGTTGTCATTCTGCTTCGGAGGTCACATTCAAATGATAGCATGAATCCAGGAAACGGGCTTATATTGCTAAACGCACAATGTAAACACTTAAAAAGGGACACATTTTGAAAAACTGTTGAGTAGCTTCCTTCTGACAACTGATAGAATTTGTAGACACTTATTCTCCATATACAACAAGTGTAATGATTTTTGCTACCATTTACAATTTTATTCCTTTATACATGTAGTAATACAAGTGTTATACTATATTGCTCTCTGAAGTTCACAAGAAGCAAATGCTTGTCTAGTTTGCTTTTTTGCCTGCATGCAAATCTCATGCTTAGTTTTTCTATAACAGCATCCAGAGTTTGAAATATTATTGTCTAGATCAGGTATTTGAGATCCCTCAAGGAGTCACAAGGTTATTATGGATTTGTGGGGGCAAAGGGCCGTTCATGAGCTGTCAGCCTCTATGTATGCTGTGGCTGCAGCTGTCACTCCTATGCATGGCTGGTAGCCAGAGCTGTTCAGAGCTGGATGGCGTGTGGCTGTTGCCTGGGTAGTGGCTGTTGGCCGTTGCCTGGGTAGTGGCTGTTGGCTGAAGAGCAGTGGTTGTTGGCTGGGCCCTCAGTAGAGTGCAGAAGTAAAGGTGGTATGGCATGGGGCAGGTTGGATGGCATAGCGTGGGGGTCATCCACGCCTGAAATATTTTCAGAGGGGGTCCCAGGAGAAAAAGTTGAGAACCGTGCAATAGATGCATGCAATTCTTCTTATATACAAAATCTGCCTCTTATTAATGTTGAACATGATTCCGAGATGTACTGAGCATTCTCAGTCTTCATTAAAATGAATGCATTTTGAGTGTTTGCCTTACCTCACAAGATTCAGCCCATCATGCCTACATGTACATATGCTTCGAGTGACCTGTACAGCATTCATACTTACTTTACCTTCACCATTTATGGGAAGGGCAGGTATTTCACAGACCACTATGTTGTATACCTGTGTTTAAAATGTGCTGTTCTGCAGCTCCCAGCCGTATAAGCCAAAACAGAGTAAGCACCTTTACACATAGCAGATGCAGAGATGATTTTAGACTATGCTTGCATCATCAGTCATTTAGAAAAACTCTAATAAAATTCTTAGTAGCTCACAGGAATAGGAAATGATTCATTCTCTTTAGGGTTTTTTAAGAAACATATTTAAAAGGAAATATGGATACTAGGATTTTATACATTCCATTGAGGATTTTATACATTCCATTGGCCCAGATTCTCTGCTCTGCCCTCTCTTTCCTGGATACAGGAAAGGGGAATGTGTTTATGAGGCTGGGAGAAGGTGAGTTCTTTCATTGGGCTGATCTTGAAGCCCTGATGCAGTCCAGAGCTACCTGCCTAATGGGTAACAACTCCTAAGGGAGTTGCTGCTTATGATAGCCAAACATAGCTTGTCCAGGTAACTGATTCCAATCCCATCCCTCTCCTGTGAGCATCAAGAGGGCTGATCTAGGACCACCCATGTCAATTCTAGACCAGCCAGTGACACCCTTCGTACTGTGAAAATCCAAGGCAGCAAAGGCATGGGCAGTTTCCATCATTTCTGCACTATCAGAGCAACACGTAGGGAGCAAAGTGGCATTAGAGAATCTGGTCCTGTCTTGAAAAATGTAATTTATTTAACAAGAAGTGCAGAAAAGTTATTTAATTATTAAAGCACAGAACTGGGAGACAAGAGATCTAGGTTCTGTTCCTGTCTCTGCCGTATCCTTCCTGAGCATTCTAGGAACATGGTTTTGCTCTTTCTGCATGTCTATTTCCCTTGGAATTCTGAGGATAAAAATTACCTGTTTTAACACTGGTCAGCCACGCTTTAATTTAAAATCTTCATGTGGAAGGCTCTCCAGAAATGCAGGCTATTATTACTACTCTATGGTTAGCCTTATCCTATGACTGTATATGGGCCTCCTTCTATTAATTTATATTACATTTCTGTCACAACAGTTACAACTATGATCTCTTATCTGTCTTTTTTTGTCAAAATGCTTGTGGGAACAAAAGTGAGCCCTAGGTCTTTGTCAAGTCAGCAAAGAGTGAAGAATTTATTTTTCAAGGTTAGGACAAATTGAGTAGGAACAAAAATAGGTGATGTTAATTTGTGATTTTGCTGCAAATGATCATCTGCATGAAGTATTTTACATATTACCTCTCATCTTAGCTACCATGTCACCTCATCATGTTGCTAAGAATTTGGGTTTGAATTATGGAACAAATTATGTTTTCTCACAAGATGACTTTAAGAGAAAAATTTTTCTTGGAAATAACATCTGAGTACTAATGAATTTTAACCAAAAGGCTATTCTGTGGCTTTTTATGGTTACCACTGTTCACAAAACCGTTAAGCTATGATTGTTTGAGAAATCCAATTAGTTCTGAGCTGCCACTTCTTTATAAAATGCTGACAGTGTGAAGAGACTGCTTAAGATTAACATTAAAGGACAAATAGGATTATTGGGTGAAAGAAAAATATAGACTAAAAAACTCCTCCCTATAAATGAGTTTGATGGGAAAATTTGAAATATGCCCTGAAGCAATCTCAGAACAAGTTATTTACTCTTCATTTTGAATATTAATATTGCCTCTTTGTAATGATTTTAGGTTTCATTGCAATCAAATTATCCAATTTTCTTTGTTGTTGTTACTTACTATTTCTATTAAAATATTACAGAAAGCCCCCAATCAGGGTCTCATTGTGCTGGCTACTTTATAGGCATAAAGTAAGGCTGTCCCTGTCCTAATCATTCACAAAATACACAGGAACAAGACATGATAGTTTGGTATAGAACACAATTGAGGGAGTGAGGTAAGGAGAGGAAGGCAGGAACAAAGAGTTATGCATATTATCTGTGATTAATTGGGAGGCTTGTGAAGTAATTTAATAAAATATATTAAATAGACCAACTACTTTTTTTCACCTGCCTGGCTATTCTCATTAGGCAGTTACAGTGTGCATTGCAGAAGAGAGAGCTCTTAACAAAGGATATGTACCAGGCAGAGAAGTGAATTTACACCTTGATTTGAGGAAGGTGACCCTGTAAATGCGGCATGGTAGAATGCACAAAGGTGCTGTAAAATAGTATTATCATTTATATTAGCGAGCTATTGTGGCCCTGATCTGTGTTTGTTGAAGTAGCTGGAATAAAGAAAACTTGAACAAAAGCATCTTAATTTCAAGTAGCTGTAGACATACTGCATATTTCTTCAGATATCTCTTAAGCTGCATACCTTATTTTCTTTATTCCTGCATGAATCAAAAGTGTAATTTTCATGCTCCTTCCCCTCTAATTCAGATTTAAGCATCCATTCAGACAGAACTCACTAAGTAAGAATTGCATCTATTAAATACATTTATTTTAGTAACAGCTGCATTTTCAGAACAAAAAGGCCGCTCTCAGTTTAATTCAACATTTATTTTTCAACAGACATAACTTTCAAGCATTTTTTGGTAAGGAAAAGTGTTTATCAGGCATGTAGTTGTTTTGCTTAGATAGTAGGAAACATCTGTTAGACTACAGATATTTATTGAAAGTGGGTTTTATTTCCTTTATAAACTGTTCCATCTATGAACAATGAAGTGCTTACTGGGAGCAGGATTTTACAGTGTGTGTGTCTTACAAGTCTATATTAATTGTTAGCACTGAAAATGACTTTTGATGTATGGGAGAGTTTGAGCTTTGTATTACAAAGGACCCATCAATTTTCATCATGTGGAATTATGATTTATTACCTACTCAGTGCCTTTTTTTTAGTACACTTTTTGCACATGTGGGTATTATAAATTCAGAATTCTGGTTCTGTTAGGAGAGGTCAAGAGGTTACCAAAAGCATCATGTAATCACCATAGGCAAGAAGAAACCACAGATAACTGGAGAATCCTAGAAATTAGCAGAGAAAACAACATATTATATCATCATATTTACCCCCTTACCAGTAAAGGATTTTTCCCTGCATTATGTTCTGGAGTTATTTGCTGTGTTCAGTTGTATGTGACTCAAGCAATGGGGCTTTGGCCATGTCCATTGAGAAAATGTGCATTCTACTGCAGCACTTTGTTAGGAAGGTTTTTCTGATGCACAATACATAGTGAAATCATGAGGTTGTTTTTTAATAAACCAAAATAAATTTAATTTTTCTCATATTAATTCTGTAAGAAACATCTGTTCCTAAGGTTCACTCAGTTCTGTCTTAAACAGAATTAAAATCGTAATAACATCTCAATATAATTTATTGTATTACTGTCTTTTTCATTTCAGCTTACTGGGGGAATCTCAAAAAAATTAGTGTTTAGACTAATGCAACATTGAAATTCTCCCTGAAACTCAATTTGATATTCCCAGAACTAAGGACAGAATGTTAGGTTAGGTATCAGGAAATAGTTTTAACCTTCAAAGGAAGTGGTCGCTGGAGTCGGTCAGCAAGGAAAGGAGTATAGGCACATTCTTTGGCGGTTTTTATGTTCACAGTAGATTAGATGTTGGAGTGAAAGCTGCAAAGACGCAAGGGGAAAAATCCATGTGATTCTTTCTGACCATAAGGTTTATGAACCCAGGCTTAAACAGAGGCTAAATTTTCAAGAAGTTTTTCTAAAGAGGAATACTTAAAATTAGCAGTGTGTGCCTGACTATGTATGTCACATTTGTGCACTCCAGCTCCACTTGTTGAAAAACTGAAGAGAACAAACATTTCTACATGCCTTAATGAAGGCATAGTAAGAAGCTTAGGGTATGGACAACTACTGAAGAATGCAAAGGAGAAAGGAACCCCAGGGCAGAGGCATAACAGACTGTACGCCAAATAAATCTTTCTTCAACAATGTTTGAGGGCTTGAGTGGAGTAGAGGTATCCTGCAGTGGTGAATTTAACTTGCAAGTGTACATTTAGTAAATTTAATTAGAAACATAAGTGGGTACCTACATTTAGGTGATGTATTTTCATATTTAAATAATTGAGATGCAAGAGTTCCCTTTTGCTTTGTTGTTCATTTCATACAAAATATTTTCTTACATAATTGGATGATTGCAGAAGCCCATCTAGAAATATTGTCTATTTTTATCATCTGTAGTAACTTTTTGTAAAATTTGAGAATGATAATTGAATTTGTATCTGTTAAAATACAGAAAAAATAAAATTACAGCTATGCCCTTCCCTTACTTATGAGACATTCAGTGTGTATTGGGAAACTGTGAACTGTATAAGATGTGCATTCATTGCTTGAGCCCCACTCTGTCTCAGGTTCAAAAGGGGTAGCTGTGTTAATCTAGTTCAGCAAAACATACAAGGGCTATCTACACTGGTGAGTTAGTCTGAACTAAGGAGGCTCAGTCTGGACTAATTTAGCCCATGGCCACAGTAGGCTTTCCCTAGTTCAAACTAAGAAATTTCTTAGTTCAAACTTGTTAGTACCAGTGGTTAGTCCAGACATACATGCTTAGCTCAAACTTAAGTTTGAACTAGGCATGATGTGGCCATGGATTAATGCTTAGTTTGAACTTAAAAAGTTTGAACTAAGCCAGTTAGTTTGAACTAACCATGTGTTCTAGTTTGAATTTATAAGCCTGAGGCTAGTTCAAACTAACCTCAAACTTCTTAGTTCAGACTAACAAGTTTGAACTTCCTGTGACTAGTGTAGACATAGCCAACAAGTCCTGTGGCACTTTTACAGACTAACAGATTTATTTATTACATGACTTGGCCTGGCCATGATAAGAACCTGAGACAAAAACACACTCAGAAGTCAGATGACAGCTTGCAGTGTTATGAAATGTGGCAACAGTGCCAAATCTTTCCTTTTAATGCCATCCTTATCATTTGTGGTGCTTGTGTGTGCGTCTCTGGAAATGTGAAAGAAGGGAGAGGTGTCTCTGTCTCCCAGTGCCAAATTGTTACTCCTCTTTCACACACACATTTTTAGAGGAGAGCAGATATTTCTGCTAAAGATTTGACAAACTGACATCTGTGAGGAATGAAGAGAATTTAGAGGGAAGCTGAATTTAAGACAATTAATGTGGAGCTGGTTGAAGAATTTTTATTGCATATTCTTCAATGAAAAGTGGATCCATTTTTCATGAAGTTTTGGGAAACCACCTCACATTTTTCTTCTCATTATAGTAGTTAACATTTTGATCCTAGCATAAATATGAACAGACTTTCATCTGCTTTATTTTCTTACCTCCCTCACTTCTGCGGTGGTGGTTCCTAAGGGCCTTGTGTAACTGAATGGAAACAGGAGTGGCTGACAGCTGTGAGTGGAATTCAGTGCATACCTCTGATGTTAATGGAAATTACTAGGGCTTGGTAGCTGCGTAGTTGCTGCGTCACTTGGGAAGAGGTTTTTTGTGGTATTATCTCTTGTTATGAGGGGAGTGCCATAACTGCAGGGGACTGGACAAGATGATCTCTTGCTGTTCCTTCCAGTCCTATAATTCTATGAACAGGGAATTGGGGGTAGGATCTGTTCTTAAGGGAGGATTTAATAGTAAAGAAGGGATGGAGTCCCCTAGCTTGTCATTGGGAGGCTGATGAATTGCCAACTGTGTTGCAGTCTTATCAGTTAGGGGAGCATGTAAAGCTAGAAAGGTGGTACCTGTCACATGACATAGCAGGCTTCACCTGGCTGGAAGCATTGCTTGGTAAACCATTTCTGTAATGTGGAATGGTAGCACAATATTTGTGTCTGATTTGACAGATTTAAACATGGCCAGCTGAACTGTTTGCTCAGCCCTAATATGTGATGTGTATATGATAAGGATAGACTTTTTTCATGTTCTCTGGAATTGGGCAACCCATGTTTAGTTCAGGTACACAGCTATCTGCTTCTGAATCTGTAAAAAGTTACTTCTGAACACTCTCACTTGTCAGGGAAGTGCCACGGAATACTAGGAGCCCCTCCCAATTTACTACAGAGAGCTTTATTTAGAATTTGAATGCTAGTTACACCTAAAAGTTTAAAATGTAATGGGCTGTTATGCTATTTATAAGCATACCAAGGAACCAGCAAATTATCTCTCTAAAATATTTACTAATTATGTGGTGCACTTGTGGGATAAAATGCAATCAACAAATGAGTCTAGTAAGTCATTAGCAGTTAACAGAATGACTCACTACTTTGTGGATGGTATTCTCTGGTGAAACTAGTGACATATGAACCCAGTTCAAAGATGTTGTTCAGAGATATAATTCAGATAATTATTAAAAAGTTTAGGTGCTTATCTGAACTCCTGAAATATGAACAAGTGGAACATAGGAAAATAGGCATTCTTATGAAATTTCCAGTATTTCCTTCTCTGAATCAATGGGAAGTATCAAGGGAATACGATTATTGTGGAATTTTGGCATTGCCTGCCTAAAATTGTGAAGTGTGGAGGTATACGAAAAATAAAAATAAAGGGGAAAATATTTTGCATTTGATGCACTTTTTGAACTTCAAAATGTTTTAGTTCTTATTTGTAATAAAGTATTTGAGCACTTCACCTCATCTTTGATTACACTGATTCCACAGAAGGTTCAACTTGAGTGCTGGAGGGTCTTGTTAGTGGGTTAGGAGATTTGTAGGCAATTGCAGCACTCTGTCTACCTAGATGGTGCCTCCTACTGATGGTACTGGGGAATTAGTCTCAAGTTGTCCCACTCCAGGTAGTCGATGCTCCTTCTCGTGCATGCCGGATTCTTCTCCCGAGTCCCTTCTTGGGCCTTAGCCCTCCGGCTAAGCCCAGTAGTCCACTCCTTCCGGGGATCCAGCCACTCTACAGTCAATGGCCACAGCTTGCCCTGGTTCTGGCCACTACAACAAGCAATGGCCAATAAGCCTGCACCCCTCCTGGCACCCATGCTACTCCTGGCATTCTGGGGCAGTGGGGACGGGACTGGGCCCACCCACATCTCCAAGCCCCAGCCCAGGGTCCCTACGTGCCTCTGTTGAGGCCCCCATCTCCCTGCAGTCTCTTCTCAGCCTGTGTTGACACCCTGGGCCTCTTCTCCGCAGCCCCAATCACCCATAATCTCTCAGTGCTAGAGTCCAGCCACTGTCCTTCCCTGGCTCCTGGCCCGCTGCTCCAGCTGCTGCTCCAGAGTGCCAGCCGCTATCTCTCTAGGTCTCCTCACCTCTGGACTGCGGCTCTGAGCCTTCGAGGCTCCTGGCTTCAGCTTTCCTGGCTCTGGTCAGCTCACTGTGGCCCACTGTGAGTTCTCAAGGGTGCTGGCTTAGCCAGCCAGCTAGCTAGCTCTGCTGTTCCCTCTTATATAGGGCTCCTGCTCTCTGATTGGCACAGCAGCCCAATCACCCCATTGGCTGCTGGCTGCCAGGCCCAGTTAACCGCTTCTGGACTGCAGCAGGGGTATCTGCGCCTCAGCAGAGAGACAGAGACACTTTGTGGAAAACTTGAGTTCAACTCTCAACATCACTTTAAAAAGATCCAACAGAGTGCAAACAGTCTCATTTAAGAGTGGTGGGATGTACAAGATTTTGGGTGTGAGGTAACCTTTGTTATAAATATACAGAGTTATTGATAAAAGGATCACACTGATCCCTAAGGGTCTACTTTTATGCTGGAGACCAGAGGAGAGAGCCTTCTAATTTATTATTTTGATTATTTGTATTGCTGTAGTGTTCCAGCTTAGGTTGGTACAAGACACTGTATAAACACATATTTAGATACAGATCTGTTCCAAAGAGCTTATTGTCTAAATAGTCAAGACAGAAAGTGGGCAGGGAAACAGAGGCTGATGGAGGCACAGTGACTTGTCCAACATCACGTGCATTCAGAATGAGAGACAGAATTAGGACCCATGACTTCAGACTTCCAGGGCATTGCTCTATCCATTGTATTGCCAGTTCTACTTTTTCAGCAATGTTTCAAACTACAAGAAACAGGTCATCTTTACTAACAGAACAATAACCACAGCAATGGGAAGAAATTATGGGGCTAGAGAAGTTAACTGTTCAAATCAGTTGGGGGGGAAAAATGAGGTAGTAATGAAAGTAACACTCAAGATGTGCAGGAGTATCTTTGTGATATTTTACTGAGAGATGGGCCTAATTCAGAAGCCCCAGATGTGAACTCATCTGAAGCTTGGGGAGTTTAGTTCTTGGATAAAATTTTGTGGTTTATGTATGTATGACTTCGTATACTGTATTTTTTTCTGTGTCTTTTCAAAAAGAAAAGTTTGGTATTTGTTTGTTTTTAAGTTTGGGGTGAAGACTTAGAGGCCAGCCTGACTAAAAATCTGACACCCATTCAAGAAAATGAATGAGTGTACCTATGCAGGACATCCTAAGATCATTAAAAGCTGGGGCTGGGCAACCAACCAAGCAACACTGCTCTCCTCCATCAAACAGAACGGCTGAAATGATAACAAAAGAAATATATTTTTCAGGATTACGTAAGGCTTGAGAAATGACATTATCATCAGTAACAACAGATTATTGAAAGCATGGAATTTTTTAACGTTCCTTTATGCCCTAAGGTACATGTGCATTGTTGCTGCTGGGAGCAAACTTCCTTGCTCAGAATGACAGACATGCATTAGTTCTGCTTGAACTAGTGTGCTAAAAATAGTTGTGTGACTGGGGTAGTATGGGTGATAGCTTGGGCCAATGCCCCAAGGAGGTCTGGGTTGGTTTGTATTCAGGCGACTAGTCTAAACTACTCCCATGCTACCTCCAGCTAAGCTGGTATTTTTAGCACACTAATTTGAGCAGAGGTGCGTGTCTGTTTTCCTGATTTGGGAAGCGCACTCCCAGCTGCAAGTTAACATACCCTAAAGTGCAGAGCTGTTACTTGGACAGTCTATCAGTCCCAGGTATTACATTCCTTTAATTCAGACATTATTAGTGTAGTTTCCTCCAATCTCATGGCTTGATTACATTAAAACACTACTGCAGCCTAGCTGTGCTGCTGCGGCACTTCAGTGCAGACCCTACCTATGATGCCAGGAGAGACTTCTCCCACTGATGTAGGCAGTCCTGCTCCCAGTGACGTGGTACCTAAATTGATGGAAGAATTCTTCTGCTGATATAACACTGCAGTTTGGGGCTTTAGGTCAACTTAATATGCTGTTCAGGGGGTCTGGATTTTTCATATCCCTTACTAATACAATTAAATGATTTTTCTAGGGTAGAACAGGTCTCAGTTAGAAATCTAAAACACTCGAACTCTACCTGAGTGGCATGTACAAAATTAGTAGATGCACGTGCAAACAGGTAACTCACAGTCACTCATTTTATGTATACAATTACATATTTAAGTTAGCTATGTTGTGTTTTAATACATTTGATTTTTAGGGACAAATTTTTAAAATGGCTTCAATTCATGGTCTAAATTTATATCTGTATGTTTTTTCCATCCATGCAGAGAAGTTAGGACTGGCTCTTTGCTCTATGTTTGCTTTTCCCTGCACATCAGTACTTAAAGTAGCTGGAAATGGCCCATGGAAGAACTCCTGTGAGAATCTGTTTATAGCAGTAGTTCCCAATCTGTGGGCTGTGGACTGGTGGTCTGCAAGCGTACTGCAGGTGGGTGTTAGGAGCTGGGGGGAGGTGTACTGTGATGAGTGCAATATGTTTGTGAGTGAGAGTAATGAATTAGTAGAAATAGCTGTGTTTTTAATACCGCTTGATATATGTTTGATTCCTCTCAGCCATAGGCTATGTTAAAAACATTTAAAATGGTTTGTTTACATGGTGGTCTGCAAAAACTTTTGATGATGATGCAGTGGTCCACATAAAGGGAAAGGGTTGGGAACCGCTGGTCTATAGCTGTTTATTGGGCTGCGATACAGGGAGTGAGACGGTGTTGGGGACAGGTTGGAGCAGAGATCCATGTGATGTTGGAGCTGCTGCCTTGCAGTTCTGACTTGTGCTGGAGTTGGACAGCTGGGATTCAGGGTAGAAATGGAAGGAGCTGCGAACCTTTTTGGCATGTTCCATGCTACCTTTTTAATTCATTGCTTATAGTTGACACAAAAGAGAGGTTCCTGAGAATAACCTTAGATAGCAACACATTTCATTAAGTGACATGGGACACAGCATCTCATTTATATTATATTTGAGGAGGACTGGATTTAGGGCCATGTGGCCCAAGCAACCTCCTGGGATGCTGGACTTGTGCAGCACCAAAGGCAGGGTGCTGTTTTTGTTGTTAGTGACTGAAGGGAAGAGAGAATGTTTGAAGTAAATGTCTCAGATACTCCACATCTGGATTCATTGCTCACTAACCTCCTAGAATGTTCTAGATCTTTGTAGGATCTCATGGAACCTTCCAGATTTTCTCAAAACTGAATTTTCCATGGGTCTGCTAAGATATAGTCAGCATGGCTTCTCAGATATATGAGTTGGGATGTCACCAATCAGTCAGTGAATAAGGACAAACTGAGGTGAAGTGGGAGCCCAACTATGATATTGGGAACATTGGTTTCTTCTGTAATGGTGAAAGCGTACTTGTGTTTTAAGACTTGAAGAGTATATGTAATAAAGAACTTATTTAATAAGGTTCTGGAGAGATCTGTTGAACCCCTATGTACACAGCTGTATAAAAGAAATATTGTTACATCTTTTGCTGTGCTTAACATGTAATGTTTGGTAACTTTCTAAGAATGCAGAACATTGACTTTTATTCTCCCTAATGCTGCCTGGTTTTCGCCTACAAAATAAGGGAGCAAAGGAAAGATAAGTAAAACTTTTGAACTAAGGGTGTTACTGCCTCTGGGCCTGCAGGGCTGCAGCCCCCCCGCCCCCCCCGTCTCTGGGCCATCTCTGGCGGTGGCAGGAGCTGTATTCAAGCCAGGGCTGCATTCTGCCTAACTGGCAGCAGCAGCCACAGAGACCAGACCCGGTGCACTGCCTGCCGCTGGCCAGCAGCAACTGGGGCCGGATTGGGCCTGGGCCACCTGCCACTGGCTGGCAGTGGCAGCTCCAGGCACTGGGTCTGGGCCAGGCTGCTGGTGAGAGGTGCCCAATCCTGCCCCCTTATCGGGCCCCAGGCCCCAGCCCCTTTTCCTGAGTGGCAATGCCCCTGTTTTGAATCAAAGGGCTAGGGCTAACTTCCTAAGGCTGTCACCTACTGATACATGTTGGCCCACCCAATGTTCATACACAGTTCAGTTTTTTATATTAGTACATTTCAATTATTCTTAAATTTAGTAAGTTTCTATAAGCTTAGTGGAGATTACTTTTTTTATTTGCTTATATAAAGCATGCAGAAATACAAATTTACAGATCCTAGCATGCTCATTTATTGTCTTAAGAGGGAGGGATAAATCATATATCCTGATCTTGCATTTGAGTTATAAAATGGGCTATACATACAATAAAAAATGGTTTTCAAAAGTTTAACAAATGGGGGTGGGGCACTGAAGATGCTCATGTGGGCTGCCATGTGTTTTTAGAACTATCCTTTCATTTGAGGTCTGCTTTGATTGTGGTGTTCCGTTTATGCTGGCATTATATTGACAGCCATGTTAGATGTGATAATGTACTTCACAGTAAGTGAAGTGGGAAATGAAAAGATATATTTTATGTCAAGATGTTTCTGAAGTCTAGTAGACTAGCCTGAATAATAAAAATACTTGATGATTATGTTCTGTGTTAACTTAAATGTGATAGTCCTTAACACTCATGTTGAAAGTGCTTTATAAACTTCGCCTAATTAATCGACTGAGGTTTGAGAATGCTGTATAATTCCTCAAAGGAAAGTAGAAGACTACAGTTTCAGTTGAATGGTCTGGCAATATGTCCTCTTCAGCATAATTGCAACGTTTCTTCTTCACAGTCAGTCAGTAAATGGTGGATAATTGTGTGAGCATTTTCCCCCTTTTTGACATGAAGAGAACTTTGATTATGATAGAAAGGAAATGAATAAGATATACTGAAGATATAGAGTCTGTTACTTGTATATAGTTTTGTATTAAGTCTTTTACTAACAATATAATTCTTGTTTGATTTTAACGAATATTAGAGATATGAGTCATGTTTTATGTTAGATTAAACATCTGAAGTTCAAAACAAAATTCATGTTTCCTGTTAAAAAATGTTTATATTGTAGTACTAATTCAGCTGCAATGGTGTACGGCTTATATTGTTTCTAGCAAAATGGTTGGGGTGGTTTCACTAGTAGTATTCTGATTGTTACACTCAGATATTTCCATGGCTGTAGGAGAGTTTGTGGTTCAGAGAGCTCTGATATATGTTTAAATAGTATTTTAACTGTTAGTTGGTTTGTAAAACTCTAAGGCTATGTCTACACTACCAAATTAGTCCAGACTAAGGAAGCTTAGTCCAGGCCAATTTGGCCCATGGCCACACTAGACTTTGCCTTAGTCTGAACTAAGCAATTTTTTAGTTCGAACTAGGGAAAGCTTAGTCTGAACTAGTAAGACCTGGTGGTTTCGAAGTAATGGCTAGTTTGGACTAAAGAAGTTCAAACTAGCCAGTTAGTTCAAACTAGCTCCATGTTGTAGTTGGAACTAAAACTTTAGTTTCAACCAGAACACACTGCTAGTTCTAACTAAAAAGTCTGGGTTAGTTCGAACTAGCCTGAGGTTAGTTCGTCTTGTGAGATACCTAAGATGCTGGAAAATTAGATTTATTTCCTTGCTGATTTTTGACCTTTTCCATTGGTCAAATGCTTTTTTTTCCCTCTTGGCTTTTTAAACCATAAAGCTGGAATTATTGTGGTGGTTTTTAATGTTAAGCAAAAAATGATCTGTTTGCATATAACATGCCCATTATATTAAAGCATATTTGTTTTCTGACTGTCTATCTTTTATTATAGTAAACATAGCTGAAAATAGTGACATAGGCTAGTTGCTGCTAGTGGAAAATGCACAGGAGGCTGATTGGGTCAGTACAACATGTTTGTTTGGAGGAGAACAAATTCTTCCCCTTCTTACACCTGTGCGACACCACTGGCCCCATTCTAGTTGTAGTTGACTTTCTGGAAGAGATCTGTAGCTTTACAGTAGAGGTATAGAAATCAATCCAGGTTTGGACTTGATAAACAGCCTCCTAGAAAAAAACTTGCATTGTTGCCCAAGGCAACTGGTTCCCCAAACTTTGTATCATCACTCTGAGGCTATGTCTACATTGATGGTAGCAAAATTACTGCTGTCAGCTCAGCGTTCCAGGAGCACTTAGCAGTGAGTCTGAACTCGCTGCTGTGCTCCTGGGAGCCAGCGCCAGAAGTCCTGGCTCCCAGGAGATGTAAGGGAAAGGCAACCACAAGACGTTTGTGGTCGGCTTTCCCCAGTGTGTCTTGGTGGCTTAGGAAGTAACTGGCATTTACGCAAGGCATTTTACATGCCTTGCATAAATGCGGGTCGACTGTTGCCAAGAAAAGCTGTAAGTGCAAACTAGGGCTGAGGTTAGGAAATCTTATACCCTAGAGAGTATTGTGTTCTGTTGTGTAGCTGGGGAGAAAATTTAAATATGGAAATCACTATGTAGCTAAAAGTTTACACTTGTAAAAACTCATCTGTTCAAGGTAGGTGAAAGATGAGTTGTACTAAATCAATTTCCAGTTGTTTCTTTTTAAGGACTACCAAAGTTTCTCTCCTCATTTTGTATTATTTCACAATCTCCACAGGGAGCTGGACTTCTCATTGTGTGGTCCTTTTGTGAGAGTAATAGATGTCTGCGTCCTTTATTGAGACGTAACAGTCATCGCAGGCACAGGAGTTGTTTCAGAATCTTGCGTCTGTGGTTGCAAAGATTCTTTCTGCTGTGCCCATGTAAATTTAGTAATTTTGCAGTCTGTAGTACTGAATGATTGAAACTGCTGTGCTGAGGGGGATTTCTGAAGGAGATGTGTGCTTTAAGTGGCATTCGTCTGGTTGACAGGTTCCAAAGGGGTAGCCATGTAATGTTAGACCAGTTCAGCAAACAAAACAGGGAGTCCTGTGACATTTTTACAGACTAACAAATTTATCACATGAGTTTTCATCGGAGAAAATCCCATTTTGTCAGGTGCTTTGAAGTGTCTGATGAAGTGGAATTTTCTCCGACCAAAGCTCGTGTGATAAATAACTTTGTCAGTCTTTAAAAGTGTCACAGGAGTCCTTGTTATTCCTCTTGTTGTTTTGTACATTAGAGCCCAGAACCTGGAGTTGGAGTATAGCACTAGGAGATCTAATGTACTGTAGGGAGTGCTGGTGCAGTGGCCTCTCTCCAGCTTGTTCCTTAGCAGATGGGCACCAACCGAACTGTGGCTTCTGTGTGAAATTTCATGCCAAAACTTTGAGAGTGCTGCAGAGGCTTATCCTGATGGTGATAAATTGACAGTCTGCTCTGGTCCTGTCATCTTCTCAGAGGACGGGGCGGTCTCTTTAGTCTGGTCAAAGTGGAAGAAAGTTCCCTTAGTGAACTGCTTCTGTTTGATTCTCCATTGCCATCACAGTTTCCAGCATGACCCTAAAGCTGCATAAAATCTTAACTGCTGGAGCATCTATGTGGCTTCAGTTGAGAATGCATATTTGTGCTTTTCATGACCTCACTTTTTCTGTATTCAGTGGGAGCCATTTGGGCCTCATCCATACTACAATCTCTTCCAGACACTGTAATCAGAGACACAGTGTGCCTGCCCTGGATGAAGAAATGTGTGGATCTGTTTTTCCAGCACACTGTTCCTAATGGTTACATATAGGCATTACACAAAAGTAGTTAGGATCTCCACTGTCAGTATTCTAAGGAAGAAACAGTTTCTGCCCATCATGATTCTGGGATTTGTTGGAAAAGAATGACTTAAGCCAGATTAATGAAATTCCATTAACTTCCGCATACATACGTAGGTGAGTTATCAGTACTTCATGATTAGAAGCAGCTGATAGGTGGAGTATTATCAGTGTTATTGTCTCATTGCGTCTGTGGCCATGAGACAGTTGTCTATCAGCATGACCAACAAGATTTCTGTTCCTTGTAGTGTTAGGTGTAACCAAAGTTATTGTGGAGTCTTTTGGCAAACCATCACACTAGTATGGTAATCATTATTCAGTTGAATAGTCTTATTCACTGCTTGCAGGAGTAAGGATTACTTAGGCAAAAAAGAATTTCTAAAACAGGCCTTTATTGCATTGGTTTATTGGGATACTGGGGCATGAATTAGTTACCATTCAGTGCTCAGTCAGGTACACTTTTATGGAGTTGTGTTTTCAACTATCATTAATAAACCATTCTAAAAACAGAAATAGCAAATGTTACTTACTGCAAATAATACAGTACAGAAGAGTACAGGGATAAGTAACAGTGAAGTTGTTTATTTTTCACACCATTTTAGATGAAAGCAATGGGAAATACTTCATGCAGAATGTGGTATTTTGGCATTGTTTTTCAGAATGATGTGATCTTCTGCAGAGATACTAGATGCTTTTTCAACTGAGTTTTTGAAAGATACTCTATCTGAAAGATATCCATCATCATGTGAACAATTTAATTGTGGGAGCTTTGAATTATTTCCTTTACATATTTTAAAAGATCTATCCAGATCCAGTCTTCATAGAGAGATGTATGATATGAAATTTCAAGACAATTAAATCAAGTACCAATATAATTCCAGAGAGAACTGTGCACAACAGGATACAAAAACTGTCTGGAACACCAAATAGCACCAATGCAGAAAAAAGAACACAAGTCTTTCTAGCAGGGAGTAACAATGAACTGGGCTGGGTAGGACTCAGCACATATTAAAGAGCTTGAGTTGAGTTCCATGAGTTCTGATAAGTTACTCAAACTCTTCCTGAGTGACGGGGTGTTAGTGAGGGACTTGGAAAAAGGAGTGCTTTAGTTCTGGACGGCAACAGAAGAAAGTAAAAAAGGAAGTAAATGCAGTTGGTCCCAGGAGGAGGCAGGAGGGAGGACATAGCAGTAGTGAAAGCCTTTACTTTATATTGCTTTCATGGTTTGTTCACTTTTTGCTGCCCCCTTTCTTGGCCCAGCAGGCCTGAAGATTAGAGGTTGCCCTACTTTCTGACATTCAAATGAATGCTATAGAGTCATGGCTTGCCAGTATCAGGAGCAAGTAAATATAATGAAAAAAGATGGCTTAGCTACTTACTAACAGTAATAATATTTATAGATGTTCTTTGCACTTACTGTATATATTTCCTCCCTAAAATTTCTCCATATTATTTTTCTGCTTTGCTACATTTAAATTAATTTTTATAAAGAGCTGAGAGCAGCTTTAATTTCTTCACTGTCAGCTTTAATTTAGTTTTCTTTTATTTAGAAAAGGTTGTTGCACATTCTGGTCCCCCTTTGTCCTGCTGCATCTGCTGTCCTTTCGCTTGTGTATTCACCTTGCCACCTTCCTTTGCGTAATTCTTAATCAAACTAGTAGTGCATCCAATTAAAATAATAAAAGTCACAGAAGCTCATAACCCTGTCCAGATAAAACAAAAATTATATTCCGGTAAATCTCTAATTTCCTGAAGCTAGTGTTCTGAAGAAATTATTTTATTTTACCTGTTTTCCTTGGGAGTTTCTTTATTTTCAAGTAGAGACATTTGGGGGTAAGAATGCAAGAGAGAAGAAAAGCACTAGCTCTCCCAGTGGGTTGGCCCTTCTGGAAAAATCTATTCATTCATTTTCTGCTAATTTTTGCCATTTATTTTATTTTTGACTTCTGCTACTTATTTGTCTTTAATATGACAATAAATAAGGACCCCCAAACACATTTATCTCTTTACTAAATGGGTACATCTACACTGAAAAGTTTTTTTTCTGGATAAGGAGGCTTATCTCGAAAAAACTTTTCCGTGTCCAGGCAGGCATTTGCTTTTTCAAAATAAAGCAGGTGTGTATTTTGAAAAAACTAAACGCTTTTTTAAAATCATTAAACCTGTTTTTATTTCAAAAGAGCAAATCTTGCAAAATAGTTATTTTGAAAAAGCCATTCCAAGATGTGGAATTGGCTTTGTTGAAATAATTACCATCCTGGGGCTTTCTTTTGGTGACAGAGACCCCAGGCAGGGCAGCCAGGGAACCCCAGCGGGGGCTGCACTTCTGGTGGGGTGCAGCCAGGAACCCCGGCGGGGCTGCACTCTCTGTGGGGGCAGCCAGGGAACCCTGGCAGGGGCTGTGCTTGGGGCGGGGGGGGCAGCCAGGACCTGGGGCAGAGCTGTGCTCCCCGCCAGGGCAGCCAGGGAACCCTGGTGGGTCCGCGCTCCCCGCTGTGCAGCCAGGGAACCAGGGGTGCCGCTTCCCCCCCGCCTGCTGATCTGCCCCACAGCCTCCCTGTTAAGAATGGGTTTGGTGGGTTAGCAGGGGGCTAGGAACCTGGTCGGGCTTGGAGGTGCTTGCGCCGCTGGGCAAGCAGCTCCCAGCCTGGTCAATTTCACAGGGGTGCAAGCACCTCCGAGCCTGATCGGGCCCCTGTCCCCCTGCTAGACTCCCCTCACCCATTCTGAACAGGGAGGCTGGGGGGCAGATCAGCAGGTGGGGGGGAAGCGGCACCCCTGGTTCCCTGGCTGCACAGCAGGGAGCACGGACCCACCAGGGTTCCCTGGCTGCCCTGGTGGGGAGCGCTGCCCTGCCCGGGTTCCTGGCTGGCCCCCCACCCTGAGACCAGCCCCCACCAGGGTTCCCGTTTGCCTCCCCCCCCCGAACGCAGCCCCCACCAGCATTCCCTGGCTGCCCTGGTGGGGAGCGCAGTCCAGCTGGGGTTCCTGGCTGCTTCCCCCGGAAGCACAGCCCCACCACAGACTCTCCAGGGTTTCCTGGCTGCCCTGGAGGGGGCATCTCTCCCCAGGCAGGGAAACCTGCCTAGGAAGGGGAGGTCTATTTTAAGTTAGAGAGTCTAATGTAGACTCTCTAACTCGAAAAACTGATTCCTTCTTCATTTAGAAAAAGTAGTCTTGTGAAGACTCACTTTTTCAAAATTATTATTGCAAACTAAAGTTATTTTGAAATAGCTATTTCAAAATAACTTTGCCAGTGTAGACATAGCCAATGAGATACTACGATAATATCTCACAAATGCTTTATATTTTGGTCCTTGCTATAGATGAAACCAATGCACAAACATACGTGTGCGCCAAAAGAAAAAGAAGAATGAGTCACAGGTGGAGGACACTTCTTTTTCTGGAGAGAAGAATATGTTCTGGGCACTAGATAGCGGCTTTGCTATAACTATTAATGTACAGGGAGGCCTTGTTGGGGAGGCAGGTTAGCTAATGGTTGCCTGATGCTCCACTGATTATGCAATTTAAAACTTTGTTATTGAAAGTTATTGATGTGACTTTTGATAAGGTTCTCTTAATCCTATGTGTGCCAGAATCCTCATAGCATTCTTTTCTTCTTTTCATTTTTTTTTTAATTAAATTAAGATCTGATTTTTTACTACCTCTGGCGAGGATATACAATCGGGTGCTTGGGTATTAAGGAAGAGAGGGACTAGGCTTGTGGCTAAACCAGAGGACTGAGTGTTGGAAGATTCTGTTCCCTCCTTTTTCAGTGACTTCCCATGGGCAAGTCACTTAACCTTTCTGTGGCCTTGTCTACAATGAAATTTGCCCCACTTGTAGTTAGTGGCTTGTAACTACAGTGATGTAAAATCCAGGTGTAGTCAAGAAAGCTGAATCTGGAGCAAGTGGGCTAAGCCCTGCTTGAAACCAGAGTAAGTTGCCACTAGTACAAATTGTGGCTTTGTCTCTTTACTTCAAGTTAATGGAGTGCAGTGCACTGTAAAGTCAAAATTATTACTAGAATGCAAACAATGCAGGAAATAAGGAGGTGGGGGAAGAAATCATAGTTATTCAGAAGCTCTTTATTTGCCAGAAAATCAACAAGCAATCCTACAGAAACAGGAAATTGCTAAGGGTAGGTACAAAGGACTAGCCAAGTGTGTAGAGACAAAATTAGAAGGGCTCAGGCACAAAATGAGTTACATCTAGCCAGGGACATAAAACACAAAAGAAGAGGTTTGATCAATACAATATGAGCAAGAGACAGATGAAGGAAAGGAAAGCTAATAACAGATGACGTCAAGAAGGCTGAGATATTCAATCCCTGTTTTGCTTCTGTATTCACTAAAAAGGTTAATGGTGACCAGAAACTTAATACAATTAATATTAACAAAAAGGGGGAAAGAACACAAACCAGAATAGGGAAAGAACAGATTAACAAATATTTAGGTATGCTAGAGGTAGTGAAGCCAGAGGACATGGTAAAATTCATTCTAGAGTACTCGAGGAACTAGTTAATTCAATCTTGGAATCATTTGTAATTATTTTGGAGAATACATTGGAGATGGAATTGGTCCCAGAGGATGGAGAAAGACAGACATTGTGTCTGCCTTTTTAAAGGAGAACAAATAGGATCTGGGGAATAATAGTCCAATCAACCTAACATGTATATGTGGAAAGATACTGACACAGATTATTAAACAATCAATTTGTAAGCACCTATAGGATAGTCATGTAGTAAGTAATAGCCAACACAGTTTGCCAAGAACAAATCATGGCAAATTGATCAAATTTCCTTCTTTGAGAGGGTTATTGGCCCAGGGGGTTAGGAGTGGTGGCAGTAGACGGGATAGATCTTGATTTCAGTAAGGCATTCGGCATAATTCCACAGGATGTTCTTATAAGCAAACAAGGGGGTTATAGTCTAGATTAAATTATTATAAGGTGGCTTTCAAAAAGGTTGAAAAAAAGACATGCTCAAAGAGTAGTTGTTACTGATTCACTGTCAGATTGGGAGGATGTAGCTAGTGAGTTCCTCTGTAGGGAGTTCTGACTCTACTACTAATAAAATATTTTTATTAATGACTTGGATAATGGAGTGGAGAGTGTATTTCTGTTGCTTGTGGATGACACCAGGCTGTTGCAAACTTGTTAGAGGGCAGAATGAGAATTTAAAATGACATTGACAAATCAAAAATTGGTCTGAAATCAACAAGATGAAATTCAGTGAAGGGCAGTGCTTAGGAAGAAAAATCAAATGCACAACTACAGGGAATAACTGATTCGGCAGTAGTACTCTGAAAAAGATCTCAGGGTTATAGTGGATCAGGTTGAATGAGTCAACCATATTTTGCAGCTGCAGAAGAGAGTAGCATCATTTTGGTGTGTGTTAACGGTAGTGTCATCTGTTGGACATAGTAGGTAGTTGTCTCACTCTACTCAGCATTGGTGCAACCTTAGCCAAAGTACTTGGTCTAGTTCTGGGCTCCACATTTTAGGAAAGATGTGGACAAATTGGAGAGCATCCAGAGGAAGGCTAGGAAAATGATAGAAGTTTTAGAAAACCTTACCTATGGCATAGTTAGTCTTGAGAAAAGATGATGGGTGGAGGCAGATGGGGACCTGATAACTCTTTCATTTATGTTAAGGGCTATTACAAGGAGGATGGTGATCGATCAGTTGTTCTCTGTGTCCACTGAAGGCAGGAGAAGTAATCAGAATTGTTATGGAAGCAGAATGTAGTATATGGCTTTGTATTTGTTGGCAAGTGCAACCAAAGAGAAAAATCTACAAAGCTTTTACTTTCCTCTCAGAACTAATTCAATTTGGGCAGTTTTGCTTAACAAACGATATTATTTGAAGATGTGTCCTTTGGCAAGGTCTGTTTTTAAGCTAATTAAGTGGATGGATGGGTGTGGCTGTCTGTAATTGAAAGAAGTATGTAGGCTATAAGAAGGGATTCCTTGCAAGAGTAATCTAAGAAACTTCCATGAATGAGTATCAGAGAGGAAGCTACTCAAATTTGCATAATTTCACTGTGATGGGTGTACCAGGCCCTTTGAGGCCCCAACTGGAGGCTTGGTGGTCAGAGCACACCTCACCCCAGAAAAGGAGCAGTAAAGATGGTTCCTCCAAGGCCTATCTCGAATGGCTACTTCCATGCAGCCTATCAGAATGCAGCAGGCTCAGTTAAAAGGAGCTGCAAAGCCAGAGCACAATTCAATTGTTGACTGAGACCAGAAGAGTGAAGAAGAACTAAGGGGCTGTGAAACTCCACAACTAAAGAGACTGCGGAGAAAACCTACTCAAGCAGGGACAGGACTGTTAACAAGCTCTCCAAACAAAGAGGCCTAAGAGAAGATCCTGATAAATCAGGACAGAGACTGAAGACATGTGTACATTAAAAAACGTAAGTCAGCCTATGTTTGGTTGGCTTACAGCCACTGCAGTAATTCCTGTGCTCTTCTCTCAGGGTACACATCCTTCACCAGAACACTTGTACTGACTTTGAGAGAAGCAGCATGGAGGGTTTCTGCGGGCATGACTGTCCCTTCCTCCCCTTGGCTCCCTGCTTTATGCTGGTAGCATAGCAGCCACCCAATGGATGGAGGGCATTTTGGGGGAGCAGGAAACTGGGAGCCTTGGTGCAGCTGGACTCCTAGTAGGGACCTCAGGGGGCTGCCTGGCTCAGACCAGGAACCTTGGCAGCAGCCCAGGAACACTTGGGCTCTGGCTGAAGCCCCACACCCACCTGGTTTCCTGTCAATTGCATAGCTCCATGTTAAACCTGTGAAATTGGCAGGAATGACGGTCAACAGTGATCTGAGTAACCCTCAGTGTCCACACAGATACAGCAGTGCTCTGAGTTCACTGACATAAGCCCTATGTCTCTCATGGAGGTGGAGTTATGATGTTGGGGTAGCAGGGCACTTACATCAGTGGGACAAAGCTGTAGTATAGACACTGACATTGTTAAGTTGGCATAAGGCAACTTATATTGCTCTCTCACTGTAGTGCAGGTCAAGCCTGAGAATCTCTACAGGCAATGAGGTTTGGGAGAGACCCTGCTGACACAGGGAATAAGCAGAGAACCAAAGAAGAGGACAGGCTATGTGAGAAGTGGCTCAGGGAATTTCAGGAAGCAGCATGCGGCTGCTGTTTATAAAGTGCCTGGATCAGGACCTGGAGTAGTTGGCAGGTCCTCATCCTCTCACTGACCACAGCAATGTGGCAAAAGCCCCATGAAGGAGATAAGGTAGTTTAGCAGCTCCAGTGAAGGAAAGGATTTAGAGTTTCTGGAGGAAAGCCCTGGGGCAGTGCTCTGTACAGAGAAAGCAGACACCTAAAGCTAGCCCAGAAGAGGATGAGGACTGAGCCCAAACACAGGGCTAAAGAGGGTAACAAAGATACAGAGATTACTCTGGAAGATGTTCCTTCATGTGTTTAATCTGGGTGAACCTTGGCCAGAAGGTTCAGCCACTGAAGACCTGCTTGATGAGGGCAAGAACCAGTAGTGGACACTGCAAGCAGAGTGCAGGTTTGCATCCACCTGACAGAAAGTGCTTGTCATAAGAAGTTAATGTGCCCCATCAAAGTACAGTATTTACATGTGGTTTTGTTGGAGAAGATGAATTGGACATTCCTGTTCAGGCTTGCTCAGTACAAGAACAAGGAGACATTCAATGAAACTAAAAGGCAATAAATATAAACTTGTTCAATGTAAATACTTTTTAACATCACAAAGAATTATGATTTGCAACTCACTGCAGAACATATCACTGAGGCCAAGAATTAGTAGGATTCTTCAAAGGATTAGATGTTTATATGGGTAATGGGAACATCCAAAGTTACATTAGAGAGGTTAAAATACCTAAGGCATAATTCTTCATATTTCAGGCCATAAGCTGAGTGTTAGGAACAAACGTATACTATGAGAAGGTGTATCATTGTTTGTTATGGGGTTTCTTGCATCTTCCTTTACAGTATCTGGTACTGTAACCATGTCAAGAGTCAAGGTACTTGATTCAGTTCCTTAAATTTTGGTGCTGCTTACTATTTGGAACGCATTTATTTCAGCCACGCAGAGTGGAAAGAAGTCATCATGTTTGCTATAGTCTCATGAGACTCCTATTTTTAATGTGTTGTTTTAGTTTAATAAAAAAAATTTATTTGAATGTACATCTACTATCCAAGGCTTCTTTAGAATTCTTTATATTTTTCTCCTTTTCTTCTTGGCTGATTGTGAAATCTCAACACACCTTTTTATAACTTCTAAGAGAGGAGGGTTTGCAAGGTATCCTAACTCAGTAGGGACAAATGTTCAAAATTCACGTGTTTCAAAAACAGTAGATGTCTTCAGCATTTCAGTTTCCTTCCCTGCTTCCTGTACACAGCCTCTGAGAGGAAACTTTTGTGGTATGTCTCTGATTTTATGCTCAAGTCACAGGAGAGCCTTCTTTTTGATGATGTATTTAAATAATTATTTATTATTGAAACCATTTTAATTGGCTACCACAGTCAGCATAGGTTGACCTGTACTTCCTAATATTACTAACTTTCTTCAGACATAGCTTTTTATTATTATTTTCCAGCTGAGTCTTTACACTGCCTTCTTACTCAGTTATCTGGTTTTTGGAATTGCCATTGTCCATTTGTTGTTCCTCTGTTAGTGGGTGCTTGCCCTTACTATTTGTTTTTAAAAATTATGTCTTTGAAGTGAAAATATTTTGTGTTAGTAATAAAGTTACAATTTACAAAGCACACACCCAGTAAGTTCACATTTTCTGTAGTTTGTTTCTTGTGATTGCTATTTTGTGAAAAACTATAACGTTTGAACTTTTCATTTCAGAAAAAAAAACAAAATTGGCAATTTTTACAGCTATATATATAAAGAAGCTGTTGGCTAAGGTTTTTCTTACTCTGTTGCTTGAGACAGATTTTCAGCATTCTTTCTAGCACAATCAAGTGCTTCCTGTAAACAACTCTGATGTAACATATAGCTAATAAATTAAATGTGGCTCCTTCTCTAAAGCTCCTCTAGCACATTCTGATTCTCCCTTGCCTTATGCTTAGCCTTGTTTCTCTTCAGATCTATGTAGGTAGAATAACACCTGTAGTAAAGCCAGTATCGCTGTGCCTTGGGCTGCTTTGCTGCACCAAAGGGACTTCTTTAAAAATAACATGTTGTTTCTCTATTCAGTGCTTTTTTGATTTTTTTTACCAATAATTAATAGTTATCCATTTGCAGCAGACTTGCATGAGAAGAATATTACCTCCCGTATTTTTCACATCCCAAGTATTTTACACCAGACTTAACCTGAAAAATCAAGTTTCTACATACCGTAATCAGAATTGTACTTCCTTGCACTACTAACACACTTCCGAGATGAAACAAAGGTTTTTATACTGCTGCATTCTGCAGGGGTTTCACCTGTCAATCTGGGGGGAAGAATTAATTGCCACTGGGGGAAGTATATCATCTTCCATCCTACCCATGCTCCTTTCTAGGTAATGCCACTCACTTTGTGAGCTGTGATGTCCCCTTTAGGGGCCCGTGGCAGAGGGAAAGTCCCAGCCTTACTGTGGGCTGTTCTGCCTTCTGGTTTATGCTGGTGGAAATTATTTTTAATTGAGACTGAACAATGTATGTTTTTGATGGTGGCAAACTGGCACCCTGCTTTCTTATTTCTAGCCTATCCATTTGCCTTTACATTTGAAATATAAATCTAAGCCTGTCAAAAACCAGCCAGCTTATACAGAAACTGCAGGGCTATTTTAAATAACTATTGGGCCTATGCATTGTGATAGTGATGTTAGATTTCGAGTGGAACTCTCCTTAATTCCAAATTATTGAACTGATGCAACATAACTCTCTACTAAATCAATAAGATCTTCTGAAAATTAAGAGGATCTTTCTTCTTCTTCCCTACTACTCCCATTCTTCACTTGTGTAACACTGAGTGACCAGTAGTCACAAGATAGCTTTAGGAAGTCCTTCTGCCAAGTAGAGTCGACGGCAACAAGGGATGGGTGCAATATCTAGGGCTTCTCTGAAGAATACAAAACAGAATCAACTTGAGCCCCCGCCCAGTGATATGAGAAGATTAAACACCACTAAGTGGAAATAATTCCCTTCTCACTAGTAAATCTGGGTACAGCAAAGAAAACTTTTAATAAAAATGGAAGAGGAATATAGCATTAGTTTGGGAAAATACCACAATCATGGTATGACTGTACATGGCCACAAGCAGACTCAGTCTCTCACTTTGCTGTGTGAAAGTCAACAAATAAATGATTCTTTAACATGTCATTCCTTTATCCTTACACTGCATCCCATTCATAGTTGCTGTGTTTGGCCAGTGAAGACCCAGAGTTGGGAGATGCGTTCACATGAGTTCACCTTTGTGACACCCTGTACCACTTTTATATGGTTATATGTTTTGTACAAAGTACAGCTTGTGAGATATAATTTGAAAACTCATAATCTACTGAATATCGTGGTCCTGTTAACATGTGTGCATCAAAATTATACATGGAGCTATGAAATTTTGCTATATGATTGTTACTGAAATATGCTGTAGTGTGGGGTAATGCCCTCATATCGTTTTCTCAAAAGCACACTGGCACATCAGCTAGGGGCTAATAGGCCATTACCTGCTTAATCAGAGATTCACTGGCAAGGGAGTTGTAAATAAGAAATTTGGCAGCTCACCTACTCTGTGGAACTGCTTGTCATCAGGACCCAGCAAGACTTTTACTGTACAAAGGTCAAAATATAAAACCGTGGAAAAAATGCCTCTCTGCCTGCTTTAATATCAGTGAATACTTGAAGAACACTAGACCAAGAGAAAGGGATCCTCAGCTATAAAATGATGCAGTCTGTGAAGTGTATTACAGCTAATGGTAGGACAACCTATTTTGCTTTGAGAACTGTTAGCCTTGATGACATTTCAGAATTAAATTATGGTTTTGTCTTTTCTCTTTAACCAATTCTGGTTGATCACTTAAAATCTATCTTTCTCTGGTTAATAAGCTTGTTATAGGTTTCATCTAACCCAGTGTTTGATTGAAGTGTTTGGAAAATCTTGACATGAGAAAGACAGTCGATACAGTCATTTCCCTTTGTTAAAATGACAAACTATGAGTTTGTATGGTCCAGTGGCCTCCTGAACGGTGCAAGATGAACACTTCTGGGGTGCAAGGGTGGGGCTGAGTTCATATGGGTGTTGCTCTGTATTTATTCATGAAGAGCTAGGAGAACATTCATGTAAGCATTCTGGCAATGCTTTTGCATGCGAGTGGCTGGTCTGACAGTAAAGCAGTGTATGGGCACCCCAGGCTAGAGAGTTAAAAGCACACAGCAGTTCAGGTTGTACAATGGGGAAAGTCACAACTGTTGCAATTGGCTCACAGTTGTATCGTTCACTCTGCCTACTGTCACCATCATTATTCACTTAGTGCAGTGGCCAGTAGTGTCAGTTCTTCACTCTGCTGCCCTTGGCTGCTGCAACACCATATTCTGAGATTCTACGACTTATCCCAGCTGTCAGTGATTTCAGCACGTATCAGAGAACCCCACTGCTAGTGCAGGCTCTTTCACTACAACTCTCTCCCACACCCAGTCTAAAGCTCAATATTTGTTTGTCGTTGTTTTCAGCTTTAGCGATCACTGAATAAAACAAGGACTTTCAACTGAGTCTAATCATCTCTATCTTTAAGCAATGAAGAGAATGAAGATGAGAGGTTCAAATAGTATCTAGGACTCCCTAGGCAGACCCTGCACCTCAGTCAGCTAGGAACAACTCCCCTTTCTGTCCCTCACTGGCATTTGGTATCTCCCACCTTAGTGAGGGAGGTTCAGGTTGGGGGACTCCTCAGTCAGATTAGGTTAAGGAAGTTCTGCTGTTCTTTGCTCATACAGTAGAGATAACAACACGTTCTTACCCCTTCACTTAGTACTAAAATGATTGTAACCCAACATCAGTAAAAAGTGACCGTTTTCACAAAGCTGCTCCATCATGCTATGCAGCTAGGCAGAGTAGGTGTGTCTATGCAAACACGGTCTGTTCTTGAAGTCTTCCTCAGCTCATCACTGGATATCAAGGGGAGCTCCTTCAGACCCTGTTTACATCAGGAATCCATTAAAACCCTTGTAACTGGCAGTGTCTCTTTTCTTATGTGATGAAATGAGTGTGGAAGTCATAGAACATCCATGTTTTTTGACAGAGTAGGATGTGATTTCTTAGTTGGGAGAGACAGGATGAGGCAAATTCCTGGAATACCTTCCTTGTGTAAAGAAGGAATCATTTCTTCAGGAAATGTTCTGCCTTTTTTCCCCACTAGCTTTACATCATAACCATATTCTTCAAGTAATTGCTCACGTCGATTCCACTTTAGGTGTGCAGTGCTGTGTGCACAAGCCGCCGGAAACATTTTCTCATAGACTCTAAGGGCAGAAGGGACTAATATGATCATCTAGTCTGACCTCCCGCACACTGCAGGCCATAAAACCTCACACACCCACTCCTACAAGGAACCTCAAACCCATAACTGAGCTATTAAAGTCCTCAAATCATGATTTAAAGACTTTAATACAGAGAATCAACCAGCTTACAGAGTCAGCTACAGAGTGCCCTGGAGTCATGCCACTGAAGCACACTATAAAGGGCCATCGCTGACCCTGTGTCCCCAGTTCCTTCTTCCCGCCTGTGACGGCCATTGGAACTGCTCTCTTGCAATTGCAAGTACTTTCCCTTTACAGCTTGCCTGTTAGTTAGTTAGCTAGTTTTCTTTGTTATTTAGGTTAGCCTTAAGTAGCTGTTTAGTCTCCCATTAGCGGGTGCTTAACCTGGCTGCAGGCCAGGGTGTGCCAGGCTTTAAATCCTGTGGCACATGCAAAAAGCCTATGCCACTGCATTCATTGTGTCTGAAGTGCTGAGGTGAATCTCACCTTCAAGACCGCTGTAAAATCTGTAAAAGTTTCCATCCAAGAACATAAAAGAAGAGAAGTCTGCATCTAAGACTTTACATGATGGAAGAAGCCCTCCATCCTCCCATGGCACCGGAGATGCCAGGTGCAGCTTCGGTGCAGAATGCCCCAGCAGCCAGGCAAACAGCGCCCACAAAAGACTCCAAAGGACCACGGCACCATCACTCCCCTCAGAAACAAAAGTTGGGAGGAAAGGATCATCAGCGGCACTGCTCCCACTCCTCAGTATTAGAGAAGAAGAGGAAGCCAGAGAGAAGATACTCTCCAAGCAGGCGCAGAGAGGAGGAGACTGCTGGAGCTGGACCCATGTTGGGCCGTTCGAGCCCGGTTCAAAGGAGCATGGTGCCATCGGGCCCAGCACCGGCTGTGGTGCGGGTAAGCCTGTTGCCGGTATCATTGCCAACTCGGGATATCCAAGAGGAGGAGTTACAGCTTACCTCCACCCTGGAGATGGTGAAGGAGCTGATCGAAGGTGTAGCTCTTCTGGGCCCCTTCAGCAGAGGTCAGGACCACATGGCACTGGGCAAAGCCATGGTGCAGTCAAAGGGTGAACCGAGCTTGTCCAGACCAAAATCTCCTTGGCACTGAGTATTGAATCGACACTCTAGGACTCTGGCTGTGACAGGTCCAGATCAAGATTGCCCTGGCACCACTTGCTGGCCCCATCGGGCACAGCACCTCCTTGGTGTCTCCGGAGTAGCCACTCTTCCTCAGTCTCCATTGCATCAGCAAGCTCAAGGCACCACTCAATACTGAAGGAGACCACTCCATCAGCCCAATGGCCTCCCCACTGGCAAGGCAACCCCCCCCATAGCCCTTCTAGACGCTGTGGGCACACTACCAGGTACAAGGGCTTCCTTCAGGCCATTTGTACTCAGTGGCCTTGGGTTCTAGGTCCCACCCACCCCAGCCAGCGAGGGCTCCTCCAGACATTGAGGGCGGCTCAGACGTGGACTCCATAGCAGGAAGTTCTCGGGACCCTGGCACCACTAGAGACGCTACGTCACCACACAGTACTACCAGTGCTGAAGGTCAAGAGGCACCAGATCCACTTCATATATCATCTTCTTTGTCCCCCGTGGGGAAACGGTGGCACGGTCAAGCCCTGCAGCTTTTTCTGATGACTCCAGAGCACATCAGGACCTCCCCTGTAGAGTAGCTGACAGCATGGGGTTACAAGCAAAGGAAGCCACACAGGATGCTGATCCCATGGTGGACATTCTAGCCCTAGAAGGTCTCACAAGGGTAGCCTTACGCCTCATCAAGACGATCAGCAGCAACATCAAGACCATATGGCAAACCCCTGCGTTGATCCCACCAACAGCCGAGAGATCTGAGAGGAAATACTTGCTCCCCTCTAAGGGGTTTGAACACTTTTATACACACCCCAGTCCAGGCTCGTCGGAGGTAGTAGCTGCCAATGAGAAAGAAAGGCAAGGCCATCAGGCCCCAACTCCAACAATCTAAAGAATCTAAGCTCCTGGATCTCTTCAGCAGAAAGTGTATGTTACCGGGGGGGGGGGGTCTACAACTCAGGATTGCAAACCAGCAGGCAATCCTAAGCGGATATGCTTTTAATTCCTGGTCAGCTGTGGAAAAATTCCAAGACAAACTGTCCCAGGAGGCCAGATCCAAGCTTGCTGCAATGATAAAACACAGCAAGGTAGTATCGAATGCTCCGCTTCAATCAGCGCTGAATGGAGTGGATGTGGCTGCCAGCTCTGTGTCTTCAGAAGTTGTGATGAGATGCTAGTCCTGATTGCAAGGGTCAGGTCCAAACCACAATTCAAGACCTCCCCTTCAAAGGCCTAAACCTCTTTTTGTCCCAAACAGATTCTAAACTACAAAGCCTGAAAGACTTGAGGGCAGTACTTAAATCTTTGGGCCCGGACACCCCAGCCATCCAGCACAGACAATTTAAGCCCCAGCCCCTGCAAGATCCTATCACCGCTGACAGGCTTACAGTTGGAGAACAAGTCAAGGGGGCAGGAGAAATAATGGTAGCCCCTCCTCAGGGGCCAACCAGGGGTGTTCTCACCAGCCACAGTCTTAGAAGGTGTACCGAAGGGTGACACACCGATCTCAAACCTGGACCCCCTCCCCCCCCCCGTGTTCTTCAACTAGTTGTCCCACTTTTGCAATGCTTGGTGCCATATTACATTGGGTATTATGCACAGTAAAATTGGGTTATTCCCTCCAGTTTGCCTCCATGATTCATTCCCACTGTCCTTCCCTGTTCCTCTCGAGGGACCCTTCTCATAAGCATCTGCTATGCTAGGAGATCCAATCTCTGCTAAAAGTAGGAGTGCTGGAAAAGGTCCCCCCTCACTGGAGAGAGAGGATTCTACTCTCGTTATTTCCTTATCCTAAAAGCAGAAGGGGGTCTTCGTCCTATTCTGGACCTTAGATATCTAAACAAATTTCTAACGAAACCCAAGTTCAGAATGGTTTCCCTATCCTCGATCATCCCTTCCCTTGATCCAAGAGATTGGTTTGCTGCCCATAGTGAAAAACACTTCCATTTAGCTTCATAATTGACTCAGATTTAGGCTGGGGCACCCATCTAAACGACATGAGGACACAGGGGTTATGGAGTCAAACAGATCTATCACATATCAATGTGTGGGATCTCAGGGCAGTATGTCTTGCTTGCGAGGCTTTTTTTGGCCACCTGCTGAGCAAAGTAGCCTCAGTATGTACAGACAACACAGCAGCAATGTTTTATATAAACAATCAAGGTGGTGCTCTCTCCTCTCACCTATACAGGGAAGCCCTAGTCCTTTTTGCATCTCTGACTTGATTCCAGGTCACCTGACTGCCCTAGTGGACACCTTCAGTAGGTCTTTCCTGACTCATGAGTGGTCAATCAGATGGGATATTCTCTGGAATGTCCTCCAGAAGTGGGGCTTTCCCCAAATGGACCTGTTTGCCTCAGCAAAGAACAAGAAGTGCAAGACGTTTTGCTCATGCCAAGGTCAAAGCCTGGGAGCTCAATAGCAGACGTCTTCCTGATCCCCTGGAGACACCAGCTATTCTGTACCTTTCCACTGACCCCTTTGATTCACAAGGTCCGAGTAAAGATTCTTCAGGACAGGGCGGCAGTGATCTTGATCACACCAGTGTGGGCCAGACAGCACTGGTTCACGACCTTGCTCAACCTTTCAGTCAAGGCACCAGTTCCCCTACTTTTCGTTCCAGATCTCCTCACTCAGACTGTAGGTTGCCTGAGACACCCAGACCTCAGGACATTATACCTCATGCCTTGGAACCTCCGTGGTTAAATGACACAGAGGTCTAGTGTTCCCAACAGGTTAAGGACGTTCTGCTTTGTAGTAGGAAGCAGTCAACAAGAGTCAATTATGAAGCTAAATGGAAGTGGTTTTCACTATGGGTGAGGAAAAGGGGGTAACACCCTCCCAGGCGTCAGTTCCCCTGGTGCTGACTACCTTGTCAGCCTCAAACATCAAGGGTTGGCCACCTCACTGGTAAAAGTTCACTTGGCAATAGTCTCAGCCTTCTACTCAGGGGAGAGGAACAACTCCCTTTTCACCCACCCTCTGGTGAAAAGATTTCTTAAGGGTCTGGATAGGGTTTTTTCAAGTACACACTCTCCAGTAGCACAGCAGGATCTAAATCTGGTGCTTTCCAGACTAACAGAACCTCCCTTCGAGTTGTTAGCCTCATGCTCCATCCTTTATTTGTCATGGAAGGTAATGTTTTTAATAGCCATCACTTCATCTAGAAGGGTATCAGAGCTTGAGGCCCTAACAGCAGACCCTCCATATACAGTTTTCTTTAAAGAAAAAGTGCGGCTTCATCCTCACCCAGCCTTCCTACCCAAGGTAGTTTCTGCCTTCCACAGGAGTCAGGATGTTCACCTGCCAGTCCTGTGCCCAAAACCACACACTTTGGACATATAGCGTAAGCTCCACACGTTGGATGTTCGCCAGGCACTATCCTTTTACTTGGAATGGACTAAACCTTTCTGGAAGTCTCCCCAGTTGTTCACTGCCATAGACGAAAGGATGAAGGGTCAACCAGTGTTGACTCAGCATATTTCTTCGTGGATCAGGGACTGTATTAAAGAATGTTATAACCTATCCAAGATTCTGGTGCCAAAGATCACAGAGCATTCTACCCAGGCTCAAGAATCTTCGGCGGCCTTCCTAGCTTTCGTTCCAATCCAGGACGTGATCCTCTGTCCACACCTTCATGGCACACTATGCCCTGTCAGAACAAGCGAGTGAGGATGTTGTGTTTGGCAGAGCGATCCTCCAGGTCATCTGATGTTTAGACTCTGACCCCTCCTCTTAAGTTAAAGCTATGGGAATTCACCTAAGGTGGATTCAACAAGAGCAATCACTCAAAGGAGAAGAAATGATTTCTTATACCTCTAAGTAGTGTTCTTCGAGATGTGTTGCTCGTATCCATTCCAAACCTGGCCCCCTTCCCTGCTATCAGATGTCTGGCAAGAAGGAACTGGCAAGGCAGGGTCAGCAAGGGCCCTTTATAGTGCACTTCAGTGGCACAACTCCAGGGGGCTCTGTAGCTGATCCTGGGGACTCTGGGGGGGGAAAAGGTTTCTGGCAGCTCATGCACATGGTGCGCACATACCTAAGATGAAATGGACATGAACAACACATCTCAAAGAATACTACTTACAGGTAAAAAACCGTTTCTTCAAGCTCCTAATTTTCTTTTCCAAATTAAACTTTTACTTATTGAATATGGCAATCCAGTTTCTTTTGCTGTCTGTGCTAAGACAGAGTTCTCATTTTGGCTGTATGAACTTTTTCCATGATGTTTTCATCAATCACTGTTTTGTTGTTGTTTGTGATTTTTAGTTTTTTTTTTTTTTTTTTTTTTTTTAAACGCACCATCAGGCCACTAAAATATTTAAAATATGTTGCAGTATGTTTTCATCTGTTTTTAACTGTGTGCACACATGCGTATACACACTGATGACTATAGGTCAGTCTCTGGGTTTTGTCCTATCAGTGTAAATCCACTGAAATCAGTTGAATTACTCTGGAGTTATACCTGCATAACTAAGATCAGAATTTGTGTCTGTACATTTTTGGATAGTACAGTACCATTCTCCTATTTAGTGACTTAAATAGTCGGCAGTTTATGGGAAAGTAATGGCACTAAATGGAACAACATGATTCAGATTTTCTCAGTGAATATTTTTCAAGCAGTTAGGTAGGCTTTCGAAATGCATTATACATAAAAGTACAGAATTTCAAAATCTTTTCAGGTCTTTGATCCTGTTAACACTTTCACAGCTATTCATTTGTCTTGACCTAAGGAAAGTGATTCAGATAAAATGCTGACAGTGAAAAATAACTTGGTGTCCAGTGTCAGTACTGATAACCCTAAGAGTTCAAAAGTCAGAACACAAGATTAATATAAAAATCCTGAGGTTTAACACTGTGATAACCATGACTTGGTTTCACAGTATAGTGACATTGGTGCAGTTAAATACATTGGAAATATGCCGCCAGAAAGAAGTACTCCTGTTAATGCATCTTAGAATTGTTGTTGCTTTTTTAGCAACAGTGTTACACTGTAGACTCATGTTTAGCTTGTGGTCCAGTATAACACCCAGGTCCTTTTCCGCAGTACTCCTTCCTAGGCACTTATTGTCTATTTTGTATTTGTGCATTTCAACAGTTTGTCCAAATCATTTTGAATTGTGATTCTGTCCTCCAAAGCACTTGCAACTGCCCTCAGCTTGGTATCATCCACAGACTTTATAAATGTACTCTTTATGCCCTCATCTAAATCATTGATGAAGCTATTAAACAGTACTGAACCCAGAACCAATCCCTGAAGTAACCTGTTCATTATGCCCTCCCAGCATGGTTAATGGTTGATAATTACTTTCTGGGGACAGTTATCCAACCAGTTTTGCAGCTATCTTATAGTAGCTCCATCTTGGTTGTACTTCCCAAGTTTTTTAATGAGTTGATGTGAGACTGTATCAAAAGCCTTACTGAAGTCTAGATATACTCTTCTCAGCGAGATGCAGGTATCATTGGAGTGTGTGGAGAGGCTGCAGTTGGGTGTGGGGAAGTGGAAGGAAGCAAGGGAGGTCATCAAGTCCACGGCTTCCCCTACAGCCACAAAAAAAGCAAGGAGTCTTGTGGCACTTGAAGACTAACAGATTTATTTATCACATGAGCTTTCATGGGAGAAAATCCCACTTTGTCAGATGCTTTGAATAGAGCCTTTAGCCATAAGGCTTGTTATCCCATCATAGAAAGCTGTCAGGTTGGTTTGACACGCTTTGTTCTTGACAAATCCATACTGACTATCATTTAGAACCTTATTATCTTCTAGATGTTTGCTAATTGATTCCTTCCTTATTTGCTCCATTATTTTTTCTGGTTCAGAGGTTAAACTGACTGATCTATAATTCTCTGGGTTATCCTTGTTTCCCTTTTTATAGATAAGTATTATATTTGCTCTTTAAACAAATTTCAGGAAAAACTAGTGACAGTCAGGCCTGTGAGACTGTGAAATAATCACAGAAGGAAATGTTGTAAGACCTATTGCTCAAAATGTCTGAGTATATTGTTTAGGACAGTAAGATACAAGCAGAAAGGAATTACCCACAATTCATGGGATTCATCTCTAATTTCTATGAATCTTTCATTGAGTTCCAGTAGTTACATGGATTTTGAGTCCTGCAGTGACCATTATAAACATCTGGTTTGATTTAGTGCTTAACATAGGCCATTGAATTTTACCACGTAATTTCTACATTAAGCCCAATAGTTTGTGGTTGAACTAAAGTATCTTTTTTTAGAAAGACAGCTTATCTTAATTAGAAGTTAAGGAGTGAAGAATCCATCATATAACTTGGAAAGCTGTTCCAGTGATTCGTCGTCTTGCTGCTGCTGCTGCTGCTGCTGCTGCTTGCTACTGTTCCTGATGAGGGTCTCAGTGACAGCATGGAAAGTAGGGTCAAACCTCCCTTTCTTCTGCAACAGGTTCCACCTCCTCCTGGGGCATGCCTAGGTTTTCTCAGGGCAGCTAGGAAACATAATACCCCCCACATGTCCTGGGGTCACAGAACCACCTTCCAGTGGGACATATGGCGAATTCCAAAGGAAGCCTACCCCAGGGTATCCTTACCAGGGTATCCTTATCAGGTGTCCCAAACCACCTCAACTGACTACTTTTGATTCAGAATAACAAATCTACTCCAAGGCTTTCCTGTATAGCCAAGACCCTTACCATATCTTGGAGAGCCAGCCAAGAGACCCAGTGGAGAAATCTTGTTTTTTCCTCTTGTACCTACAACTTCATCCTTTTAGACATGGCTCAAATTTCATGGCCATAGGTTAGGATGAAGACATAAGCTGACCTGTAAACTGAAAGCTTTGTATGAAAACTTAGTTCCCCTTTTACCACCCTGAATCAGAATGGCATGCACATAACTGACACCACCTCACTAATCCATCAGTCAGTCTTACATTCCTGCTTACTACCATTCATAAACAAGCCTTACTAAATAAATAAACTCTTGCACGAAGGACAGCTGCTCCCCTTCACTGGGAGAAAACTAACCTCTGATTTGGAGGTGCTTATACTCATCCCAGCTGTTTCACACTTGGCAGTTCTCATGGTTGGAAGAAGCAAGAAGTAAAGCACCATCTGCAAACAGTGGAGATGTCACGTCCAAGTCCTCATACTGGATACTCTTCCATGAATATCCTGAACAGGAGTTGGAACAGTGTGCAGCCTTGGTGGAGTCCAGTGCTCACCTTAATGAATTCTACGTAATGCCAAGAATATGGACACAACCGTCATTCTGGGAACATTTGGCCTGGACAGCAAACACCAGCGGTGCTAGCACCTCATACTCCCACAGCACTTCCCACAGGACATCTCAGAGAATGAGGTCCTAGGCCTTATCCAAGTCTACAAAACAAAATTGGAGAGAGCTGATTGAAACAACAGACTTGTGCTTTAATACGAAAAAAGCACGGGCCACCATCGACAAGCTGAGCCCTGCGGTTGCTCACAACCAAATTGCATACCAGCTCATCCAAATTGGTTAACCAGCCCATAAAGCAAAATGCAAAATGGAACAAATGAAGCAGGATCTTCACTCACTCCAACAGGAAAGTCCACAGTGAGCTCAGCTCTGAGGCGCTGACAATAGCTGTGAAAACCCTGAAATATGGTAAGGCTGACGGTGTATCTGCAGAAATATTACTGTACTTTGGAACTAGCGCACAGAAGTGGCTACATGACTTCTTCAGCTCCTGCACAGAGATAATGCAGGTACTCATACAGTTCACACCACACAAAGACTCCAACTCTGCAAACAGTTATTGACCATTATACTGATTCAGCTCAAGGTATAAGCTACGTGAGTGAATGATGGTCAGTAGAATAGTGCTTGAAGTAGAAGGGCAGTTGATTGATGGACCAAGCCATTTCCGGCCCAGGATATTTGTGCTCTGGTCAAGTTGCAAATCTAACTCAGTGCATCAAAGATGACTTCAGAACTTGCAAAAATTAGAGGGTCTGTGTTTGTTGATCTGTCAGCTGCTTATGATGCTGTAAACCGTTGTGTATTCTGCTGACATTGAAAAGAATTTTGAAAATAGGAAAATGGTCCAGGTCATCTCTTCCCAGATTAAGAATCAGTGTTCCTTTTTTGAGATGGATGGGCAGAAAAGTTGATGGCCTACTCGCTGGAATAATTTTGAGCTTCCACACCCCAACATTCAATGCTATCATCCTTGATGTTTAATGTCCATTTAAATGATCAAAACAGAATTCCTCAACTTTCAGAGAATCATTCAGGCAGATGATCTTTACATTGCTACCTAGTCAGAACGATTTGAGAACACTGAGTATATTTTAATTTTGACTCCCTGAGTGGACTTGGAAGATATTGTCGCACATGGTTTCTTAACGCCAATCTTAGTAAGATGTATGCTTTTCATCTGAAAGAGATAAAGCCTTGAGCTTTTGGAACATCATATACCTTGGAGTAACTGACTTTCAAAGATCACATGAAGATAAGAAAGTGAACTCCATGAATTGTGTACTACAGAAATGGGCCAACATAAAATAGGGAGCTGATCCCAAGCAACTCATCTTGCGCTTGTTACTTCAGAACACTGGCCATTTATGGTCACATTCAAGCCAGCACACAAAATCAAGACTGTGGGATCTTTACAGAACCTTGAAATTGGCTCCCATACTGTCCCTCTACTGCCTCGCAGGGACGACCATCATCATCATCAGTATCAGTGAAGAGAGACAAAAACAGGCTCATGATCTAAATGACCCACTGTGTGAACACAGTCGTCTGTGGGGCTGAAGAAATTGCTTTGCCTCTGAAAATTCCTGGAAGGCTATAGAGTAGGAATGCTAATGATCTTGGGAGAAGAGGTTCCTTCAAAACAACTTCCTCCAAGTACTGGCCTCAAAGGAAGACACTGAATGAAAAAACCTGGTGGCAGTATGATCAAGTGGGAGCTAAGAAATGAGTCCAACAGTAAATGTGGAAAATCTAGGAAAACACTTGAGCACTGCAGTGCTCCCAGCATTCTGCACTCCTGAGGAACTGTTAAAGATAAGTGATAACTCCAGGTTTCAAATGTAGTTTTCATATAAGATGTCAAAGCGGTGACGATAAGTCAAGTAAAAAACAAAGGAATCTGCAGTAAATATCATTACCTATTTTTCTTGTTAAATAACCTATTAAGGACTGAATTTGCCTTACTTAATACAAATTAAAATGTATATTTTGTGTAAAAGTGAATACTGGGCTTCATCTTCTACATCCTTGAGTCATCAATGTCAGCCAGAAGTAAAGTAGTCTGTAGTATTTTACCTTCAACACTCTTTAAAACAACAAATAAAGTCCTTAAAGGTACCTTGGTACCTTGGCCATGTCTACACTGGCAAATTAGTCCAGATTAAGGAGGCTTAATCCAGACTAATTTAGCCCATGGCCACACTAGGCTTTCCTTAGTTCAAACTAAGCGTGATGTAGACTGGAACTAACACTTAGTTCGAGCTTACTAAGTTTGAACGAAAGCAGTTAGTTCGAACTAAAAATGTGTTCTAGTTCGAACTAAGTGTTCGTTCAAACTAGAAGATGTTAGTAGTTTGAACTTATAATTTTGTGGTTATTTTGAACTAACCTTGGGTCAGTTCAAACTAAACTCAAACTTCTTAGTTCAAATTAACAAGTTTGAACTAACTTTTGCTGATGTAGACATAGCCCTTGAAAGCATACTTAAAATAGCATTTTTCTTTATGCTTTAGTGCAGATATGAGATGCTGGAAGCCAGAATACAACTGTATTAGTATTGTAAAAATCCAAGTGACTGTGAGTATGCATGCAAATAAAACCAGCTCAATTCAGGCTATCCATCATCCCCATTTTATGCACTGTTCACAAAAGTTGGATGTGTTTTATTTTGTGAATTCTAGGGAAAAGTTTAAATTTTTGAAGATGTATTTACTTTCCCTAGAAGCTGTAAAGCTCATGATCATCCAGTGAAGGAATGGAAACAATCCCATATTTCTTCAGTGAAAAATTTCACAATTCCCTAATTAATATTGTTATTGAAAATCTTGTGTGAATTCTAAATGCTGAATTTTGTTCCCAGAAAGTGTACGTTAAAAAAATTACAAATAGTGAACAGATTCATAAAAATCATTACCTGTTGCAAGACGACAAAAAAAGAGGGTCAGCTTGTCAAATTATTTGCCATGAGTAGTTCAGCTAGATCTAAATCCTGGTATAAATGGTTGGCAGTGGTTTCCTAGTTTCTTCTGAATGTTGCTGTTTTTTCTACTTTCTTTTGGTTTCTGCAGTGTAACATTAATCAACACAGCCACTTCAGTTCAAATTATGAGTTGAAATAGTAAAAAGTATAAAGTCATTTAGGTATGAAACTAATGTGAATATGATCTCATGCAGCTATGTAACATCAATCTTTAGCTTCATTGTTATTTTGTTTGGAAGACTTGTGTTGTAAAGTACACATTACAGACAAATTGTGTTGTAAAATACACATTACAGACAATGGGCTGAAAATATTTTTTTTAAATGAAACTTTTTGTTTCCGAAGACTGCAAATTCATTTAAAATCTAGCCTACTATTTTCATTCCTTAGCTGTCCTGCAATTTAAAATGGCCAAGATGATTTTTTAAAACAATACCACCACCACCACAAGAAATAGTTGGCAAGTGTTAGGATATGGTACTGAATGCCAAGTGTGAACTCAGAGCAGATTTTTAGCAGATACACACCTTGGTCCTTATTCAGATTTTACTTGTGCTGTTGTTAATGAGACAGCCATAGTATTTCCTAGTGTTTCGCTTACACATACCTGAAAATAGAATTATGTGGTACGAGCATATATATCATATCATAGGGCTGGACGGGACCTCTTGAGATCATCGAGTCCAACCCCCTGGGAATTGAACCCAGGACCTTCTGCATGGTAAGCAGAGGGGCTAGCCACTACACTATTACATGCTCACCTGACAAATTCTTGTGAACACTACTGCAGTATTGTAAATGTTGTTATCTATACAGCTTGCCTTTTCAGGCATTTTTTTAATGTAATGATTAAATATAAGGGATGCACTAAGATAAGCAAGACAGCATGTGACGCTAAAACAAAATTAGCATATTTTAAACTGTCTTGACTGTAAGAAGGAGGTCTCCTTTTGGCTTATCTGATACCATTGTGACTTGTAGTCTTTCCTAATCCATTCAGAAGAATGTTATGTCCATCCATCTGTGAGAGCAGAGAGGGAGAAGAGAGGATGCAAGGGAGGATTTCACCTGTGTAAGGTTCAGGTACAACTGCAGTCTGGATTTTCATGATGCAGGGTCTACTACCCTCTCCAGGCGGCTCAGGGTAATGGGCTTCACACTGTTTCTGCAGCTAATCTAACTGGCTTTGCTTGGGTGTGAACACAGACTTCTTCTCAGAGTGGCATGGCTGTCACAAAGCTGTATGAGAGGAAGGAACTATTTCTCTGCATCATTTATTGGTGAAGATTTAAATAATTTCCTGTGCAGTAATGCTGTTAAAAGATTATTGCTGTTGCTCCCATGTGCTCAGCTGCTCACCCAAGATGAGTAGAGGATTAAATCAGGTGAGTAGGAAAAGGTGCAGCCTGATAGCCTATATTCTAAAGGCAGGAGGGGTAAAAGTATTGCTGCTTTGTTCTCCTGCTGCTACGATTTTCGCGGTGGGAAGAACATAGGGGTAGTGGAGATCAGAGGCTTTAGCCCAAAGTACAAGTGAGATCTGACCGACGAGCCAGTTGTGGGAACCTAATCAGTGGAACATCAGGCAGGCAGTGAGGGAAACAAGCTATGAGGGACATACTGAATCCATTGGGAAGACAGGGACCCCTGATTCAAACCAGCAGGATGAGAGTGAACAGAAACAGTATGCTGATGGGCAGCCTGAATACACAGGAATTATTGCAAGGTGCTTATCTGATCTGGAGACCAGATCAGAAGATGGTAGCTAATTCAGCCACCGAGTCAGGGAAGCAATATCTAGGGATAGCAGTGTTTTAAATTTATTTTAAAAAATCTAACTAAATATTTTCATTATATTTTTTAAATCCCTGCTTGCCCAATGCACAGGATATATCTGCGCTGTAAGGAATAGACTATTGTATACTTATCTGGCTAATTGTCCGTTAAATTGCAAAGCAGAGAATATGGGTTGGGAGTGTAATTGCTTAAGCTACTGGTGTGCTTTGGCCCTGTATATGTGCTTTGTCTTTGGGGTGGCGGACGTGAGGTATGATTTTCAAGTCATTCACAAATCAGTTGCTCTGCTTAGTCAGCTGTTTTGCCAGTGTTGATGTAAAGTGGCAAGCTGAAGTACTATAACTTTTCTGTTGGTGAAAGAGGCAAGCTTCCAAGCTCACACAAAGCTCTTCTTCCTAAGCAGAAACATAAGAGCAAGACTCTCCAGTAAGTTATAGTCCCTTCCTCTACTCTTCCACTCATGAGAAGGGTCCATAAACTTAGGGTTTTTTGATGTGCTTTTGTTGTAGTTCAGGGTTTAGGCATAGCTTGGAGAAAGGAAGTAGTATCACTACCCACCGTTGATCTCCAGTTGTCAGAATGGCCCGTTTGAATCAGCCCTGGTACCATAATCTAGGCCAGACTGAGACATCAAAGGCCCACAAATGAGTGCAATACATAGACAGAGGAGAGAAAGGAAGAAATTAACAGTACAACAGGATAAGCTACAAAATGTAATAATTTAATGTTGTGTATGCTTCTTGTCAGATCCTGATTTGTCTTTTATTTGTAATTATAATGTCATGTTAGCAATACAGTGCTTCAGTAGAGTGTCACAAAAGGGATTGATCCATAGTACCAGCCAAGTCTCAAGCATTGTACTGCAGGCACATCCTGCCTTAGTCCACCAATTATAGCTGACTATTTAGAGCAGCGGGCTCATGCCATGAGCTTGCTATAAGATCAATAAAAATAACAGATTGAAACTTGTCTCCCTGATCCCTTAAACCACGCGTGGCCAAACTGTAGCTCGCGAGCTGCATGCAGCTCTTCAAAGAAAAGGTGAGGCTCACAGACAAGAATGACGGGGAGAAGCAGCAGCATGGTCAGAGACAGTGGGGAAGCAGCGGCATGGTCTGAGACTCAGGGATGGTGTGGAGAAGTGTGGCATGGTCAGAGACAGTGACGAAGTGGCAGCATGGTCAGAGACTGTGGGGAGGCGGTGGCATGGTCAGGACCTTGGGGATGGTGCAGGGAAGTGTGGCGTGGTCAGAGAGGGCAGGGAGAAGAGGTGCCATGGTCACGGCAGCAGGGAGAAGCTAAGTTTTTACTGCAAAAGTAGGCCTAGTTTTCATGGTAACCTTAAGTAATTATTAGAATCTGACATTAGTAGGATCAGTATTTGCCCTCTTTTTATAATAAAATTAAAGTGTGCAATGCATTTTAAATGTAGTAATTTTAGAGTAGGTAAAATATGGCTATATGCCTCAGTGCAGCTCTCAAAGGTTTAATAATCAACTTGTGTGGCTCTTGAGTGCCATAAGTTTGACCACCCCTGCCTTTGACAAACAAACCTCCAAGGCAAATGTGTCAGAGAGGTTAAGGGCAAGGTCCAGATCTGGCCCTGGGCTATCAGTGAGGAGCTCATCCTCTGTCCAAGTTGCATCACACGCTGCCTTGCAAAGAAGCAGGCAAGACTTCTTAACTGCTGTGCTGGCTTGTGATTGATGTGACTCCTCCTAGCCCATCTAGGCTTCTGGAGGACAAAATCTTGTTGGTAGCCTGATTTGAATAAATTTTTCTTGAGATGGGGTTAGAGATGATCTGAGACACCCAGTCATATAGGGATTTTTTTTGAATAGTGCGTGGGTACTACAGAAACCTCACCTGATGGGAAAATAGATGGAAAAAGTGGTGCCAATAAACTTTTTTGAAACATTCTCTAACAGTTCTTAAATACTGTCTCTGGAAAATATTTGGCATGAATAGAGTGTATAATGGAAAGGAACATAGTCCTCCCAAACACATGCCAAGAATACCTTTATACAGCACTGTATGTTATGTGCTCACAATACAAATTTACAGTGAAAAGGAAAGTCGTGGTTAGTTTCAGATGTTTCATTTACTAACTTATAAAGATCCAGTGTCGGATATGGGTTTGCCAGTTCTGGGAGCTTTTCAAGTTGAATAGATACACTGAAGAATTTTTGTTACAATACCATGAAACTTAAAAATGTAGAGTGTAGCTAGCCATTTCTGTTTTCTGGGCAATCCCTACCACCACAACGCATGTGTGTTGAAATTCTGACTTTCAGTGATCCTTTTCTACTAAATTATAAGCAAGATGTTACGGACTGTGTTATTCAGCCATGATTGTATTAATTGAGGAACTTAGTGCTTGTGAGAGATTTTCTCAAATGTTTTCTATAATAAATGTCTGAGTCTGAGGAGAGGAACATATTTTTGTATATGTGAATTTTTACAGTTGGTTTTTTTTTTTTTTTTGAATTTAAACATTTTACATCATAGCTCCAAACCCACTGCATAAGAATCAACCACATAAATATATTTGCAAATTAAATTATTTTGCTGTATGGCACTAAAGATAGATATTAAAGCTGCTGACATTCAAACACATACTATTTCAGGTTTTTATATGGTGTTATTTTAAGAACAATTAATATAGAATTTGTTGCAATGCTACAAGAGAGACATAAACCTCAAGAGTCAGATTCTGATACTCTTACTAACCTGGAGTGGTATCTTAATACATGATGACCATGAGGTGACTTGTGAAGTACTACTCCAGATGTGGACCAGTGTCAGAATCTGGCCCTAAGTATTTACAGATTTGGTAACAAGTCTGTCTCCTAAGATATTTTCATTCTATGTTTCTATGATTGTTTTCAAAAATTATAGTTCAAAAGATGGGGGAGTGTAGTGGAAGGAGACGCACAGGACTCCAAAAGGCATTTGTTTTAAAACTCATCTTGGTTCTTATAGATCACTTTGGCATCTCCTCATTCCTTAAGGCACATTGTTTTAACCTAGTTTATTTGAGTGTATTATATTATTGGTCTCAGCTTGCTGGGAGGGTGATAGGCATTCTGCAGCATGGTGTGCAATGAGTAATAACTTGTAGTGTAATTACAGGGCTGCTGTAGTTAAATGGATGCTTGCTTTGCTGTTACAAAATCCTAGGTATTTATGGTTTGTGCCTGGGTGTGTTTGAATCCTTTTTGTTATTGATGTAGATAATGATGGAATAGGAAGAAAACTGCACCTAAAGAACTCATCTCTGACCCACTTTTGAAATGTTTCTTAAGATAATTAAATGCACATAGAAATATACAGTCTTTTGAGAAGAAAACAACTTAGTCATGGGGGTGGGGGGGAATTCATTGCTATCTTATCTTCTCACTCCTCTACCCTTAATTTTTGTTGAGGAAGCTGTATCGTAAGTAACACCCCTCAAACAAAAGAGAACCAGCAATGGTATATAAAGGAAAAGTCATTAAGTTGAACACAGTAAAAGGCAGGATCTCAAAGCCCTTAAAAAAGATAACCAGCAAAACTAAAACTGCCTTTATTTCACCCAAGCCACAACAGGTTTGTCCTGTTTGTCATGGTGGACCAACTGTACCAGTATACTGTGCCACCTTTCTGGTAGTTGTCTGTCCCCCAAGTCTTTACCAAATGCATTGTCATGGTGACAGTGTACCTCAGGAGCAAAGGAATTCATAGCTTCCTGTATCTGGATAATTTGATTTCTGAGTGAGTCCAGAGAGGACGTCCAGTTCACCTAGTGGTGTGGGCTGTTTTGTCCAGTTCACCTAGTGGTGTGGGCTTTCAGTGGCAAGGTCTTCCAGCCAAGTCAAATACAATCAATATGTGATCGAACAAAAAAAACCCTTCCCAAAAAAGTCCATGCCTGCCCTGGTATAGAGCAGTACTCCCAGGACATTGTCCTTGGACAGTTCTTATTGCACCAGCTCTCCAGTTGAGTTAATCCATCAAGTTTAGTCTTCAGCCTTGTCCTCAAGTCTTAAATTTCAGTCCTGTGCATGGGCTTCTGCATGGAGGCTTTGGCCACTCTGCCAGTGGCCACTGGAGAGAGGTGGGCACACCCATTCACTGCTCTAGTTCCCAGTCCAAGGGCCTTACAAATAGCAGCCACATGCTGCTTCCTGCAATATTTGCTGCTGCTATTCCTGGGGCTTTTTCTCATTTACCTCCTTCTCTTCACTTTTGCCTCAGAGTTTTCTGCGTCCTTTTTGAGCAGGGTTTCTCCCAGGCCTCTTTACCTGAGTTTCTCAGTCTTCTGGTCCTTTTTCCCCCTTCTGGTCCCAGTCCATAACAAATCTGTTCAGGTTGTGCATCTCCTTTTCACCGAGCTTGCTGCACTATGATAGTTGCTTCCCTGCAGTCTCTCTAGGGAGGCCTGGAGGACTTGCCTTCCCTGTTCGACTTCTGGGCTGGAGTGTGGTAAGACTGTAAGGTCATCAGCAGAGGGGCTGGAACACCCATTCACATCATCTGTCAGTATTTTGAAACCTCTATGAATATGCTATTTGCATCAGAAATTGTGACTGAATACTATGAAGCAATTTAAGTTGTTCTGGGAACAACTGTATGAGGAATTTGTAATTTTCGTTCCTTACAGGAATTGACAGGTGTATCGCTTCAGCAAGTGCCGTCATTTTTGAGGAATCTGGCTGTCTGGTGACTGAGTGAGATGATTATAAAATGTGCAAAAGGAGTGGGGGAATCTGTAGTAGGTCAGTGCTTTAGTTCAGAGAAGTCTCTTTTTTTTATTTGATTATTGCCTTCATTCACTGTAACAGTAAGAATGAGGTGCTGACCTACCCTGTGACTAAAACCTTCTGAGGTAGGATGGTCACTATATTGCAGACAGTAGGACTGAAGCATGGGAGGCCAGCTGCACATTTTCTTGTGGTTAGAGTTGGAAGTGTTATGGCTTGATGCTGCATCTTACTTCAGGCAGTGCTGTTACGGCACTTTTGGGGCCAAAACAGTATCAGTGTGGTCTCTCATGGATACCTAGGATTCAGGGTAGCTTTAAATTCCTCAATAATGATAAACCTCCTCTAATGGAGTTTATTTGAAAATCTAACCTAGTTGTGGTGATAGTTTGAGAGTTTATTGGAAACAATTCCCCTCTCTGTCCCAAACAAATCTGGATTTCCAACAGGTAATTCACTATCCCGGATTAGGCTAAAAGACCTTTGGAGAAGGAGAGGTAAATGTGAATTTCATCTGCTAAGCAGAGAAATCTCACACAAAACCCTTGAATAGCAGTTTCGAATGATCCATGTAATGTCAGAGGTAGTTTGCATGCAACAGTTTCATTGGCTATATGAGGGACACTGCTTGGATGGTGAAATATTTTTCCTAAAATGACAGCACAGGCTTCCAGCTTCATTGTGCAAACACAAACTGACAAATACTTTTATCAATATTATCAAAATTTACCAATAGGTAAAGGAAGAAAAATACTGCTTAAGAAATTAATAGCATTTGATTTAAAGATATTTACTTTATATAAAACAAACAAGGAGTCTTGTGGCACTTAAAGACTAACAAATTTATTTATTTCATGAGCTTTCATAGGAGGAAATCCCACTTCGTCAGATGCTTTGAAGATGAGGGAACTTACAGAATGTGAGGAAATAAATGCAGGGAAGTGTAAGTCATGGGAACAGGTCACACTGTAACAGCAAATCAAAACAGTTGTAAAGATTCAAACACTGGAGAACAGCACACAGAGGAAGATGAGGTTAAATCATCTGTTGTAATGAGAGAAAAAGCCAATATCCCTATTAAGTCCTGGACCAATGCAACTGAATTTGCAAATAAATTCAATCTCAGCAGCTTCTCTTTGAAACCTTGATCTGGTATTCATCTGTCTGAGAATCACAATTAACATATCATTAATGGAGTAATCACAAAGATTGAAATGCTCATGCACCGGTTTTAGAGTGTTGTGATTTCTGCTGTCAGATTTATGCCCATTTATTCTTTTGCGCAGAGACTGTCCTGTTTGTCCAATGTATAAGGCAGAGGGGCATTTCACATGATGGCATAAATCACATTGGTGGATGAGCAGGCGAATGGGCCTTTGATGGAGTAGCTGGTTTTATTAGGTCCTGTAATAGTGTCTTTTGTGCAGATACGTGGGCAAAGTTGGCAGTGTGGTTTGTTGCAGGGATATGTGCCTGCTTTAATGGTTCTGGTGTTAGGTCTGGAGCTGCTGGTATCTGTTTAATGTTGGGGGGCTGTCTGTAAGCGAGGACAGGTCTGTCTCCTCAGGCTTGAGAGAGTGCCACAGGACTCCTTGTTTGTTTTACTTTATGTATTTTGACACATGGTTTTGATAATTTGCAGGTGAATGGTTATAAAGTTATGACTCTGAATTTCAGTGCTTATTGTTAAAGAATTATCTGAAACCCTGTTGCCTAACTTCCCAGAACTCTGAAAATTAAATAAATAAAAATAAACAAAATTAAAAATAAACATTGATTTTTGTCTGTTGAAATTATAAAAAGTAAAAATCAGATTGTGCTAAGCCTCATATTAATATGCTGCGTTCTGTTGTGTCTCCTAGACGTTTAGAATTCTGAGTGGGTTTAATCTTTTGGAAATAATTAAAATGTAACAGAGTAGCCAAATGCCAAGGTACTTTTCTACCATGAGTTCATGTCTTCTGTGAGGCCTGGCAGAAGCTGAGTTTGTTATGAAAGACACATTCAGCCCATAGGGAAAGGGGTGTTCATCCCAGTGTGTCTTTGGTGGAGACTGATGGTTGACTCAGAATGGTTCCTGGTCAAAGGTTGATGCTGCAGTATTGGCCTGCTTGTCAGAAGGGTGGTATCCTCTTGACTGGAGGGCAGCAATCTTCCCTGCTATCCCAAGGTTGTTCCTGACAGGGAATCAATTAAGTGGCAAAATTATAAATGAAGCATGAACAGTTATGTGAAAACAAATCACAACAATGCTGCTTAGGCTTCTCATGAGATACTGTGGCAATTACTGATTGACAGACTTTTAGTATGGAGGTTTGCATTGAAAAACACGTGAAAGCTACGGGGTAGGATATCTATTTGAAGTTTCTGTGAGCCTGCATAATTGGACTGAAAGCCTCATTAGAACTTGTTTTGCATTACAATGAGAACTGAAGGTACTCACCTCTGCAGGAGGGACTTGGCATTCTGCAGCATCCAGCTCATAAATGTCTTGATTTTTTCAGTAAAAAAACAACAAGGAGTTGTGTGGCACTTAAAGACTAACAGATTTATTTTTTTGCATGAGCTTTTGTGCGAGAAGATCCCACTTCCTCAGATGCTTCGAAGATGGGTGAACTTACAGAAAGGAATGAAACTTCTCCCACGAAAGCTCATGCAAAAAATAAATCTATTAGTCTTAAAGTGCCACACAACTCCTTGTTGTTTTTTTTTACTGGACTAGACTAACATGGCTATCCCTTTTGAAATTGATTTTTTTCACTCTGCCATAAAGTTTAATTGGATTTTAATTTTGTTTTTTTTTATCCTTAATAACTGAGATCACATTCTCTGGTACTGAAACGTCTACAACAGTAAATCTAAGCTGTATTATTTGTGTCTGATCAAAAAACAAACAAAAACCCAACTAACCCCCAACAACAAAAACTTAAGTTGATGGGAAACGGAGAGATTGAGAACTCTGGATTCAGGCGTTGGTTAGAATTGTATTGATGGGCAGAGCAAGTTTCAGTTTTATTTCCTATGGGGTTGATACAGCTGGTGGTTCAAAAGACTATTTGCATTGCTGGGGGTTTGAAAATTAGCTGACTTTCCTCCCACACTGTTTGTCTTGCTGTGTGTATTTTACATTATTTGTACTGTGGAGCTTTTCATTCTCCATGCAGTGTGTGTTATGGGACAGAACTCTGCAAAGTATTTTACCATCAGGGAACTCTGAAATTCTGTTGGGCTTGAGGATTTAGACAGCTATGATTACTCACATGTAGGTGCTCATATATATACACTGTACTATGTGTGTTTGAGAATGTAAAATTCCTAATGAAATGCAGGGTAGGTTACTGAGAATGGGACGATGATGAAAGTAGCTCTTTGCAAAGATGCCTTTAAACCAGGGCTCCTTGAATCCCACGTGCCAAATTGTTGTGGCACCCAGGAATTTGACTGTGATGCCTAACTGCACCATTGTGTTTACATGTGGAGTGCCCCATGGCACCTTAAAAAAAGAAAAAAAAAGCATTGCCTTCAGCTATCAGCTTTTTTTTTGCCAGGAGCATTCTGAAATGACATGCACTTAGGCGCCTTAGTTTTGGGGCTGGCACATTTGTTGAGGCCTGCTTTAGACACATGACTCTAGCCTGTTTGACCTGATATCTTTTTACATTATTAGGGGCATATCAGACTTATGAGCCAATCAGCTGTCTTGATGCATTCCTCTGTTCCAAGACAGATTCTGCAGAATGGAAGCTTTAATTTTTTTTTTTAAAAGAAGAGTTTTAGTCTTTACCATTGTAGCCCTAGCCCAAAGATGGTTATTAAAAGTATAATTAGTTCCTCTCTGTGGTAGAGAGCTTTTCATTTGTTTTTCTTTAACATTTTTGTGAACTGATTCATATGTATTATTTGAGCAGCATATCTGTGGATTCATGTATAGCTGAGTTGGCCTCAAACAAGTTGTTTCCAGTCTGTGCAGTGAGACGTTTTGGTTATTAATGGGAAGATACAAATGACTAGGTGGTTGGACTTGGTGATCTTATCCTTCCAACCCTATGATTCTATTCTAAGGTGTCTTTATTCTAAGGTGACCAGCATGGCCATATTAAGAGAAAGTGGGGGATCAGCTGTGTTATTTAACTCTGATCATCTCAGAATGTCATAGCTGGATTGGTGGGATCTTGAATATGTCAAGAAGTAACGGCAGTTAGTTGAATGTTCTTCAGCTCTCTGTGGGGTTTTTTTTAATATATTAAAAAAACAGGAATTATGATGGTATTTACGTAATGCTTGGTAATGAACACTAACAACTATGTAACCTCAAGACCTTTTGTAGCCTAGTATTGTTATTCTTAGACTATCTTTATGACAGGTGACTAAAGCCTGGACATTTGAACTTTGCATCAGTTGATTTAAAATTATATGTTCTGGTGAAAACTGTCAGCTAATTCTGTTATTTTCTGAGCACCAGTATTCACTCAGGCCCAAGTTTGGTGTAGGGGGCATAATTTCATGTTTCTTTTGGTTTTCTAGAGTCATGAGAACTGAGTTTATATGTTTTCATACTGAGGTACAAGAGGATACCAAACACCAGGGAAGATTCCACATAATCTCATTTTTATGATGGTCAGTTCATGTTAGAGATTTCAGAACTCTGTTAACATATGAGACCAATTATATGACATCTAAAAACTGTTACTCCTGCATCTTAGTTGAGTGTTTTCACCTAAAAGCCAATTCCATAGTATTAATTCAGTGTTTCTATTCCATTCATGATTTTTAGTGTCTAGCAAAATTAAGAATCTAAGATGCCAGATAGTGAGTGATCACTTTGTGAAAAGTGTTCATGCACAAAGCAATGACTTGACACCGCTCCTCTCAGTCCTCATCCTCCAAAGAAAAGCTGAACAACACTTTGAAGAGACAACCCTTGGAGCTTAAATTCATAACTTTGCTAGATGCTAAAACCTGTGAACTGAATAGGGATTGTGGATTATTTTGTTAATTACAATAATCTATAACCTACTAACATCCTCTTCTCTTTCCCACATCTGCTTCTACCCCTTCCTTTCCTCCCTTTGGGTATGTCTACATTGTAAAGTTTTTTGAAAAAAGTAGGCTGTTTTCAAAAAAGCTTTGTTTCCTGTCCCTGCAGTCATTTTAGTTTTTCAAAGTAGCGATCCTTTTTTCTTGGAAAAATGGGCACTATTTTGAAAAAATAAAACCTAGATCTATTTTGAAATAATCATTATTTCAAAATAGGTATTTCAGAAAAAGCCAATCCAAGCTGCAAGATTGGCTTTTTTCAAAATGGTAGCCATACACTTTGTATTAGTGTCCCGGTTTTTTGAAATAGAGAGTCCAACGAGGACTCTCTATTTTGAAATAAAAACTCTGACTTTTTTGAAACAGAGAGTCCTCCCTGGACTCCTATTTCAGAATAACAATTTTGAAATAATTTTATTTCAGAATAATTATTTTGGGGAAAAAAACTCAAAAAAATCATTTCAAAATATCTGTTGCTGTGTAGACATAGCCTTTGACTGGAAGCGGTTTACTGGCCACTCACCATGAATGTCTGTTGAAATACATATTAACTACTCATACTAAACTGTCTGTCCACTGGGATACCCTTAAGTTTCCCAAACTTGAAGAAGACCTCTGTGTGTAAGCTGTAAATCTTGTCTCTCACCATTGGAAGGTGGTCCAATAAAAAGATATTACCTCAGCCTCCTTCTCTTTCTAATATCCGTGTACTAAACTCAGCTACAACAGCGTTGTATGACTGGCATCTGTCACTGTGACAGAGTATCCCAGAAAGCACTCTTGGATCCCCTCTGTTCACAGCCAATCAGGACTCTGATACAGTGGGAGTCTTCTCCCGTCCAGCCTTGGGTCTCCACGCTGTCGTGTAGCCAGCTCCCAAATCCAGGCTCAGAGGGTCCGACTTTTGCTCTGTCTGGTCTCCCTGTGGGTAGAGAGAGGGATCCTCCCTCCAGGCGGGTCCTGGCCATCCCAATCAGAAATGACTTTCAGCCAGTGTAGAAGTCAGAGGGTTTATTAGCAATCCAGTTTGCACAGCATCTAGGACAGTTGGTTATCAGATTAACCAGGAGGTATAGCAGTAAACCCCAGGACGAGCAGGGTCCTGTCACGGAGATCCTGCCTCTCAGATCCCGGTTCCCCTACTACCCTCCTCCTCTCTTAGCCCTTTATTCTACTCCACAGTCAGCTGACCTTCCCGCGGTCTAAACCAACCACAACCACAGGGGTCCAGGTAAGGTCTGTCTAAAGCCCCTCAACCCCCTAGTGGTTCATATAGTGATCACACACTCATGTCCCATTACCAGAATATGTGTTTCCCATCACCAAAGTACAGGAGCAAAAAAGAAGAAAAATTGAGTATCACTCCTGACATCCTAAACTATCCTGAGAGGGATTTCCTACTTCATCACAGTCACTTATGATTCTTTCTCCCTTTACTTACCTGGAGTGAGAGTACTGATACTATACTATTTACACTCTGCTTTCCATTTTCCAGCTTTCATCCAATGTTAGGCTAAATATGTGATGCATTGAACTGCATACCTTCTAAATCTGAAATGTGGTTATTAACTTGTAAAAAGAAAAATCTCAGTTGTGGAAGTATATCAAATCAGTTGTTGCCTAGCCAGTGTATTGCTAGCTATGAAACCATTTTCATCTTTAACCTTTGCCAGGTGGCCGCTTCATTGCTAGGGCTAATGTAACACCAAAAGTGATGGATAATATATGTCACTGCAGACATCTGCATGTGATTGTTATTTTGCTACATTGCTTAAACTATCTGTGGAAGGCTTTTTATATTTTTAATTTTAAAAAAAGTATGGACTGTTTCTGGATGCATGCTGAATTAAGTTTTGAAATCAGTAATTTCACTATACTGAAAATCCTGTGCAAATCAGGCTATGTTACACAGGTGCACTCCACAAAGCTATAGCTTAAACTTTGCCTTTCATATTTGTGGCTTCCTCTCCTTCTCTGAAAAAAAGATGCACAAAGGCACTCCCTGTGGGTTTAGGAAACAGATAATATGGTACAAAGTCAAATGTTTATATGGGCTGTGTTGTTTTTAATTTGACTATTAGTGTTATTATGTGAACTTCAAGGAAGTTCAATTTAAGGCTAAACTCAGATAGCAAATGTGATATCAACAGCATAGCTGCTCATGGGAACAGAACACAGGTGGCTGAACCACATAATATTTTTCCATGTCCATTTGGAAATCACACCAGCCAAAGAAATTTAAAACAATGAGTTAAACAAAGCAGTAAAATGCCACCTAATCAAACTATCCAGGATGATGATGATGATTAATAATCATCTTGAATATAAATTAATGTACAGAACTTATCTCCCCTACCATGAAAACTCAGTTCATTCTGTGGTGCAATAAACAGCCACGTATTAATATTGGGCAACATGATGTGACTTGGTGAACAGATTAATAATTTCTTCTTTAATTCAGTGTGATATAAAACATAGGTAAGCACACTCAGCCATGCTGGAATTTGTCCAACACTCCAGGGTCATTGCTTCTGTTCTAGTGAACAGTGCTTTAATGACCATAAATAGTTAACATAGTTTCTGGGCTGGGGCCTGGTGCTAACTCAGAGGGAATAGTGTCACCTAGTAAACCAACGTTTTCTGTAGTCCCTCAGTTTTCTATGGAGTTCTCTCACCCACTTATTAGCCAAGCCTGATTCTGCTTACCGTTTGAGAGCTTATAGGATTATGCCCTAAAGAGAAGTGGAATGCATAAGGAATTATATGGAAGTTGTAATTTTAAATTAATTTTTAAGTATTTGCAGCACTATTATGCTGGAATGACAGTTGATCATTGTTAAATATTTGAAAAGTACATAATAACCCAAGCTTGTAGATGGTTGTAATTAATCTTTTCTCTTATTATATTTGCAAACAAAGAAAGTTAATATGATTTGATGTTTCCTCCTTATCAGAATATGGTGGCATGGGCTTGGACTTCTCCTACAGCATTGCAGTAGCTGAGGAACTGGGAAATATCCGCTGTGGAGGTGTTCCCATGGCTATTGGAGTGCAAACTGACATGGCCACACCAGCTTTAACAAGGTAACTTTTCCCAGAAATCCTCAATTCCCACTCTGTTCTTCATCTTCAAAATTGTTAGGAAATAATATGTTTAGCACTAGGAAAAAGGTTGTTGACCAGATTTACCATTTTGTATCTTAAAAACCAAGGAAAGCTCCTTTTACCCCCACCTTTAAATAACTTAGTGTCGTGGGTGAATATGATTCTACATTTGGAAGATAAGTTTTTAAAACCAGGTGATGTGTTCTGATTGATATAGAACACTACACACATACCTTTGACTCATACGAAGCATTCTAAAAAGGTAGTCTGGAAGACTAATAAGCAAAGAATTAAATAATTAATTCGGGCAGACATGGGTTTGTTTCTCCTTGTGCTGGCATTATTCAAATAGAAATGAACTAACTTACACATGTTTCTCAGACAAAAATTAATATGCCACCTTTTAATGCAATACATTGTTACTGAAAGCAAACCTAGACAAAAGTTAAAACATGGAACCTCAGCAAGTTAATGTTACCAGTGAAATTAGCATGCTCCAGGAGGCTTTTATAGCTGGTATCAGAAAACAAATGGTAGTAATGCAGTCTTAGCAACAAATGAGAATCAGTTCTTTGACAGTCTGAGACCAGTGTCACGCTGAGTATGAAGATGAATCTCAGAAGGATTTTAATATCTGACTTAAAGCAAATTTGAATATCGTGGTCTTAGAAATGGAAAGGATGTGGACAAATTAGAAAGAGTCCAACGGAAGGCAATGAAAATTATTAGAATGCTGGGGCACATGACTTATGAAGAAAGACTGAAGGAATTTGGCTTATTTAGTCTGCAGAAGAAAAGATTGAGGGGGGATTTGATAACTACCTTCAACTACCTGAAAGGGTGCTCCAAAGAGGAGGGAGGTAGACTATTCTCAGTGGTGATGGAGGACAGAACAAGGAGCAGTGGTTTCAAGCTGTAACTGGGGAGGTCTAGACTGGATATTAGGAAAAACTTTCTCACTAAGAGGGTGGTGAAGCGCTGAAATGAGTTACCTAGGGAGGTTGTGGAATCTCCATCTTTGGAAGCTTTTAAGACCCAATTGCATAAAATCCTGGCTGGGATGAGTTAGTGAAAGTAGTCCTCCTTTTATCAGGGGGTTGGATTAGATGACCTGATGAGGTCTCTTCCAGCTCTAATATTCTATGATTCTATGATTAGTATATAGGGACCCTAATCAGGGTTAGAGCTTATTTGTACCAGTTACAAATGGCCAGAGCTTTGCTCGTCTCATATTGACTAGTAAGAGGCTATTTGAAATTGAGATATGTACTACTTGACTATGAATGAGCAAAATCATTTAAATTATTTTCATTGTTACATTTTGTGGAATAATGCAGATGTAGCTAGGACTTTTCTCATCAAAGTCTATTTTTCCGCTTTATATTTCCGTAGATAATGAGTAACTAAAAGTAGCTGTGTTGTATGTGTCAGGATTTGGTCCTTTTGAATTTACTGATGTTCATTCATGATCAGCTGTCACATTTAATCGCACAAGAATTGCTTCACCACCTGTGTAAAGAGTTGTACCTTATCCCAGAAGACTTGATATCTGGTTTGAAGCAAGTTAGATGATCAGCCCGTTGAATGTGTGAGCTCAAAAACAAGAAAGCTTGATGTGGTTTAATCAAATGCTTGGTATAATGTAAAGAACCATCTGCAGCTGTTCATACTCAAAACTACACTTTGCAGTTTACAGTATGTCAAAAAGTGTCAGTCCTAATTAGAAATGTTCCTTTCTTACTAATTAATCAATTCAATTCTGAACAGCCTTTTTTTCCTCTAGGGGTATGAGAAACAAGAATGAAAACTCTCAGCTACCCCCAATGAGAGGATGATCATCAGCTCTATTAAATCAAAATAGTGATGCACAGTAGACATATCTTCATTCAGTGCAGCATGAATCACATCTGTCAGAAAGCAAATTTATTGTTATTTAACATAAATTAAGGGGACTTTCAGCTTTTAACTGAGTGCTTATAAACAGAACTAAGAAGTTGGCCAAAGAAAATAATGGGATTTGGTCCTGCTGTGGCTTTTTTTCCTTTCACCCTGTACAACATCACATACAGTATAATATTTAATCACAGCTTCAGTATTAAATGATGTTGGTGGAATGTCATGAATTCCAAGTATGGGCCAAAAAAGAATGGATAGTTTCTATGTATCTCTGTCACATTTCAGCCCCCTTTTCCAGAACATGGGTTCACTAATTTTTTTTTTTAAGTCAAGGTTGTTTAAATGGCAAGACACTGTATTTTCCCTAATCTTGATTTCAGAAACAGCTGAGCAGATCTGGCTGAAACTTTCAAAAAAATTCAGTCTCTGTCATGGAAAATATAAACTCCAAACAACTTAAATGTGGTAAAGCTACAAGCAGCTGAATACCAGATGTTATAATGGAAGTGTTGGTCACCACTGGTAACAGTGATACCAGCTGCGCCTATAACATTTATTCACTTTTACGTATTGTCTGATGACTGATATGTCACAGTTGATTTCCCTGGCAAGAAGAGCATATGAAGGTCTCCAGGGAGTTCTTTATTCATGGATAAAACCACAAAACTTGGTCCACTATATGGGGGAGAAAGAACAAAGATGCCTTTATTGTTCGTTGCTTTAAACCTACTGACCAGTATATTTACCTACCTCTGTCGAGCTTCCATTCAAAACACACCACACAATCCACTGTCTACAGCCAAGTCCTAAGATACAACCGCATTTGCTCTGATCCCTCAGACAGAGACAGAAGTCTTCAGGATCTCTATCAAGCATTCTTAAAACTACAGTACCCACCTGTGGAAGTGGAAATACAGATTGACAGAGCCAGATGGGTACCCTGAAGTCAGCTACTGCAGGAGAGGCCCAAGAAAGAAAATAGTAGAATGTCACTGGTCACCACATACAACCCCCAAGTCAGACCTCTACAACAGATCATTAAGGACCTACAGCCTATTCTAAAAGCTGATCCCTCACTCTCTCAAGCCTTGGGATTCAGACCTCTCCAGTCTTACAGACAGCCCCCTAACCTTAAACAGATAATCACCAGTAACTACAAATGTAACAACAGAACCGTTAAATCAGGAACACACACCTGCAACAAACCACATTGTCAACTTTGCCCACATATCTTCACAAAACCATCATAAGACCTAATCAAGCTAGCTGCTCCATCAAGGGCTCAGTCATCTGCTCATCCACTAATGTGATTTATGCTATCATGTGCCAGAAATGCCCCCACACCTTATACATTGGACAAACAGGTCAGTCTCTGCACAAAAGAATAATTGGGCACAAAACTGACATGAGAAATCACAACATTCAAAAACCAGTTGCTGAGCACTTCCATTTTTCTAATCACTGTATGGATGATTTGTTAACGAGTGCTCAAGAAAGCCAGTGGGACATCAGGCCTTCAGGAAGGAAATAGCTGAATTAGAATTGATATGAAGATTAGATTGTGTGAAAGCAAAATTAAACCATGACCGTGGCTTCTTTTCCCATTATGATCGGTGATTTGACTTCACCTTTCTCTATGTGCTGTTTCTTAGTGTTTGAATCTTAACAATTGCCCTGATTTGCTGTTACAGTATGACCTGATCCCATGTCTTACACTCCCTTGCATTTATTTTCATACCATTCTGTAAGTTCCCCATCTTCAAGGCATCTGACAAAGTGGGATTTTCTCCCACGAAAGCTCATGAGATAAATAAATCTGTTAGTCTTTAAGTGCCACAGGACTCCTTGCTGCTTTTATTGTTTGTTGATGTTCCTCTTATTGGGGCTGCCAAGACGATATGATACCGCCAGGAACAGAATTATTGATGTGCAGCTCCCTTGTACACCAAAATAGTGAAAATACTCAGCTCAGACTACCAGGATCTCCCACCCATCCTCTCCTCCAATTGAAGGCAAATCCTCAGGTGGTATAAATTGCAATACCTGCCTTGAAATCAGTGTGCCAATAATTTAAAAGGGTAAACTGGATGACAAGGATAGCTGCAGGCCAGCTAGCCTGACATCAGTTCTTGACGAAATTATCAAAAGGTTGTTACAGGGTAAGATCAGTAAAGAATTTACTGAAGGTGGCATAAGTAATGCCAGTCAGTATGGTTCTGTAGAAGATAACTCTTCACAAACAAATCTGATACCATATTTGATGAGATTATAAATTTGGTTGATAAAGGTAAATATTCGTGTAAGTATTGATATACTTAAATTTCTGTAAGACATTTGACTTTGACCCACGTGACATTTTGATGGGAAAAAAATAGCTCTGTGCAAAATCTCTGTAGTCAATATTAAGTGGGTTTAAAAAAAATGGTAGCTGATAGATCACAAAAAATAGCTAAATAAGAAATTGTCATTCAGTGACTGTATTTCTAGTGGGGCCTTTCCAGAGGCCTGTTCTTGGTTTGATTCTCTTCAACTTCCTTCAGTGATTTGGAAGAAAATATAAATTCATTGCTGATAAAAATTGCAGATAACACAAAACTAGTAGATCAGTGAGTAATAATGGGGACAGATTAATTACAGTGTTGCTTGTTAAAGTGGGCTTTGTTTGAACAACATGCATATCTTAAACTGCCAATATAGTGGAAGTTTCGCCTGAATTACTGAATATTTTTTTTCTCCCTGACACATGTTTTAATGATAGAAAACAAGTTTACTTTTTTACAAAGCTAGTATCTTTAAAACACAGTTAACTTAATGCAAGTGAGCAGAATTTTTTCTTGACTTCCATAGTATAGCAAAGTTGCTGAATTGCAATTTCACAGGTATTGTATATTGTCAGAACAGAGCTGAAGTCAAGTATTAAATTTTTATTATAAGTTCACAGGAGAAAATGCTGTCAGTGGATTTTCTTGTTTTCTTTCCTACCTCTGCATGAATGGGGACTGCAGGGAGTCTAAATGAGAAGAAATAATAGATTTCCCTGCATGATTTAAAAATCAGTTTGAGATGTACCTATGTAACACTTGCAGTACTAATATTCATGGTTGGTAAAAATCACCTACCATGCAGTGGTCTTGTCTAGCACAAGACCCCTCACACCACTTAAACCCTGTTCAGAGTAAAAGAGTCTGCAGTATAAGGTCCTCAAAGAATCCATTCTGAAACACTTGGAGGAAAACAGGGTGATCAGGAAGTTAGCATGGATTCACAAAAGGCAAATCATGCCAGACCAACCTGATTAACTTCAATGATGAGATGACTGGCTTTGAGGATGTGGGGATAGCTGTTGACATTTATATAGCTTGACTTTAGCAAAGCTTTTGATATGGTTTCCCACAGCATTCTTATAAGCAAGGTAAAGTATGGGTTGGATGAATGGACCATAAAGTGTATAGAAAACTGGCTAGATCACTGGCCTCTGCTGGTAGGAATCAATGGCTAAATATCTAGTTGATGACCATTAACAAGTGGAGTGCCGCAGGGGTCAGTCCTGCTGCCAATTTTGTACAACATCTTTATTAATGATCTGGATGATGGGCTAGACTGCACACTCAGTAAGATGAGGATGACACCAAGCTGGAGGGAATGGTAGATACACTGGGAGTGTGGGGATAGGATTCAGAGAGACCTAGACAAATTGGAGCAGTGGGCCAAATGAAATCTCATGAGGTTCAACAAGGGCAAGTGAAAAGTCCTGCACCTAGGATGGAAAAATCCCATGTGCTGCTGCAGGCTGGGGCTGACTGGCTAAGTAGCTGATCTGTAGAAAAGGACTTGGGGGTTGTGGTGGAATATAAGTCAAGCGAGTGCCCTTATTGCCAAAAAGGTCAGTGGCATGTTGGGCTGCGTCAGTGGGAGTGTTGCCAGCAGATTGAGGGATGTGATTATTTCCCTCTATTCAGCACTGGTGAGGCCACATCTGGAATATTGTGTCCAGTTTTGGGCTCCCCACTACAGAAAGGTTATGGACAAATTAGAAAGAGTCCAGCAGAGGGCAACAAAAATGATTCAGGGGGTGGGGCACATGACTTGTGAAGAGAGACTGAAGGAACTAGGCTTATTTAGCCTGCAGAAGAGAAGACTGAGGGGGGATTTGATAGCAACCTTCAGTTGCTTGAAGGGGTGCTCCAAAGAGGAGGGAGCTAGACTATTCTCAGTAGTGGCAGAGGATAGAAAAAGGAGCAATGGTTCCAAGCTGTAGCTGGGGAGGTCTAGGTTGGATATTAGGAAAAACTTTCTCTCTGGGTGAGTGGTGAAGCACTGGAGAAGGTTTGCCTAGGGAGGTCATGGAATCTCCATCTTTGGAAACTTTTAAGACCCGATTGGATAAACCCCTGACTGAGATGATTTAATGGGAGTAGTCGTCCTTTTAGTAGGAGATAGGACTAGATGACCAGATGAGGTCTCTTCCAGCCCTAATGTTCTATGATTCTTAAGTAGTGGTACGGGAGGCATACTGCAAAAATGGTCTTCATGCTAGCCCAATGTAGACTGGCTTAGAAAGCTGGGGAGGGGCAGTTAGATCCACATTTATACACATTCAGGTGCCACCAGCCCAATGGGCACAAAGTATTTGAAGTTGCTGTTCCCACCATAGGTTGGCATGTGAGCCTTAAGGATCTTTTTCATGTCCTTTGGCTTGGAGAGAAGATATTGCTCTGTGGACACTACCCACGGAGAGAAGTTATTTACATGTTATGTAGATAGTGTTTCACCACGAAGAACTAGATTTTATATGTTTTGCTCCCCTTGAAAAGCCTTTAATTGCACATGTTTCTGTTTTTTCATTGTAGATTTGGTTCTGATGAGCTGAAACGACAGTTCCTTGTACCAACCATAGCTGGAGAAATAGTGGCTTGTTTAGGAGTCAGTGAACCTGGAGCGGGATCTGATGTTGCAAGTAAGGAAACTGATTTTGCTTAGGATTGCTAAAGCAAACATACTGGCATGATGATTAAAATGTCAGTACCTAGCTTTATGGGTTCTTCCATCTGTGCTACAACCATGGTGGTACTGGTGGGAAATTTCTAGAAAAAAATGACTAGCATGAATATGGTTGGAAAAGAGGAACAGGCAAACAAGACCATGGAAGTCTCTGAGCCATATTCAGTGTGATGTAAATAGTAGTGTAAATTATACATTTGGGATAAACTGATCAGAAATGGGTGTTAGTGGCTTTAAGTGTTAAAGCGATGTAATCTGTACTGATTTGTCATTTGACAGATGTGTGGCACTATTTACTGCCTCACCAGAGAATAAAAGACAGTACAGATAAGAAGAGATTATACCAGGGTAGCCAAACTTACGGAACTCAAGAGCCACACAAGTCAATTATTAAACTTTCAAGAGCCACACTGAGGCATATAACCACATACTTTTACCTACTCCAAAATTACTAAGCTTAAAATTCATTGCGAGCTTTAATTTTATTGTAAAAACAAGGCAAATATTGATCCTACTAATGTCAGATTCTGATAATTACTTAAAGGTGCCATGAAAACTAGGCCTATACAGTAAAAACTTCGCTGTCACCAGATGTAGAACACTGCAGGCTAGTGGTGACTGTTTTTCAAATCTGGGCAGTAACTTGTCAATGCAGTATGTGAAAACTCTCTCAGGTACTGATCTCTACGTACTGCACAATGTTTCAATTTAACAAATTTACTGTGGAATACAATTCTTCACAACAGTAAGTTGTTCCAAAAATTGAAAGTAATCTACATTCAGTTTTAAACTTTTCTCCTTCATATTTTCATTTCTTATTATTCCATGTCATGTTAGGACTTGTAAAACACAATTTTAACAAGGAGTAAACTGCATTAGGCCTTATGAGAAAATCTAAACATGCTGCAGCTTCCCCGACTATGCTGCACTTCTCTCTCCCCCATCTCTAACCATACTGCCACTTCCCTGCCACCTCTTATCATGCTGCTGCTTCTCTGCTGAACCCAACTATGCCGCGCTTCTCCCCCCCACCCCTGACCATGCCACCTCTTTCCTGTCGGCTCCAACCTTGCCGCTCTTTCCCCAGGTCCCCAACCATGCTGCTACTTCCCTGCCAGCTCCAATCATGCCGCGCTTTCCCCATGTCCCTGACCATGCCGCTGCTTCCCTGCTGTCCCTGACCATTCTGTGCTTCTCCCCAGTCTCTGACCATGCTGCACTTCCCTGATGGCTCCAACCATTCCAAGCTCCCTCAACCTCTTGCCTAACCATGCCATGGTTCTCTGCTGTCCCCGACCATGGTGCCACTTTCCTCCGACCATGCTGTGCTTTCCCCACGTTTCTGACCATGCCACTGCTTCTCTGCTGTCCCCGGCTGTGCTGCACTTCTCCCTCCTGTCTCTTACCATGCCAAGCTTCCCTGCCCTACTCTTCTGCGAGCCTCACTTTTTCTTTCAAGAGTTGCATATGGCTCACAAGCCTTAGTTTGGCCACACCTGGATTATACAGTTCAGTGGGAGAATGTCATTCTTTACATCACTGGTGAATCTGGTTTCATATTCAGAAGAAAATATTCTGTGCTTGAGGATGCTAAATGTGTTAACTCTCCATGTTGCAGAAAATAGCCTTAGGTCAGCACTGCTTGCTTATGTAGACATAACACCTGTAACACCCACTGATGTAGATCTGATATTTGTTTGCAGCAGTGACAGCTGGGCAGTACTGGGTATTCTTCTGGAAACAGCAGTAATGTATCATAATGCTGATTTTCTTCCATTCCCTTTATGATTTCATAGAGTGACTCCACTGTAGATCCTGCTGTGAACTGTACTTTTAAACTGATTCCACTGTCTAAATAAATTAGGATTGATCATAATCTTGTGGAATAGAGGAAAATGTAAATATTCTTGAAATTATCATCAAGCTAAAGTATAATTTTATAAAGTCAGGGAAGAAATGTTATAGATGCCTCTCATATTGACCCGAGAGATTTGCCATCTTTGTTTATTGGTTACCTTTTTGTCTTTATTTACTAATTGCACCTATTCCGTTTCACCTCGCCAGCCTTATCTGTGGTAGTGGATGAGTACTCCAATACCTACCATGCTTGCAATGCATCTCTTGTCTAGGCATCCAAGAGTGCTTGGAACTGTGCTCAAGGTTTACCAGTACAATGGCCATTGTCTTAATTCAAAGCTGATCTCACCAACGTTATATTCACTATTTCAATGATAATATGTGCTGGAAGCCCTGGCATTTCCTCTGCACTGTTGCTGCACGTCCTTCCAGCACATTCAGTGCAGTGTAAAATGCCTCCTATAACGTTTATTTCCAGCTCATTTAGCGTATAATGTAAAGCATACAAGTTTTCTGTGATGCAACTTATGCAGTCTGATGCCTTTTTCTTGTTTCAGCACCTAAACATTGTGTTATAAAATTAAAAATTATTTTATTCCTGAAGATTAATCTGGAATAAAGTAGGATATGAATTTAAAGTGGAGTAACAATTCCTGATTAAGTCCATAGGTGAATGTTCTGATTCCAGAACAGAAGGGGTTAGAAGTAAGGCATTATTCGTTATTCTGGAATAAGAGCACTAACACATTAGGGTTGCCAACAATCCATAGATTTACAGACAGTCAATAAAAAAAAATGTAGAATTTTAACAGTCAGTAAATCCAATAAATAAAAATGTCCTTAAAATTGTGGAAAAATAAAATATATTGTATTTTGATATTGTCATCATTCAGAATCACTTATCATATCATATCATATATATATCATAAAACTACATTGATAATGACTTTATCATTTCTATTATTGCACTTGCCCTAGGAAACTGATCAGTTAACTGCAGCTAAAACAATTGCAAAATTCCAAATTCCTGTGTACAGAATAGTGCAATTGAGTACATACGTTTGTGACATTATTTTATCATTTATGATATTTTAGCGATGTTGGTTAAAAATAAATCAGTTTCAGATCTTCATATCAGTAAAACTAAAAAGCAAGTTTGGCAACCCAAATTTAATCAAGAATACTTAATTAGGAATAGCTGTTCTGGAATAACTTTCCAGGAGGATGTTTTTCAATGCACAAAACCGCTTGTAACTTGAACAATTAAATGAACATGGTTTGCAGAAAAATAATTTGATAATCAGATTTCCACATGTGGATTGCTGCTCTTAGAATCTCTTGCTTCAGGGACCTGTAGGAGAGGAACTCGCAATGAATTGGTACTACAGTGGTTTGAAATGGCACTTTTTGTGGACCCAGGAAACAAATTTGTACAGGCCAAGATAGTTAGTTTAGACCACAGCTCTCTTACAAATCACAGTGGTTTATCTGAACTTCTAGAAGTTATAATGGTCCAAATTGCTCCTGCAGACAGGGCTAATGAGATTATATCTCATGCTGACTGCTTCTTGGTCAATAAAACTATTTAAAATGTTACGTTTCTTGAATATTTGTTCCATTAAAAACACAGATTACACTTTGATTTCTGATTTCTAAAGACGAGTCTGGGATCATTATTCAATATCACATGTGGGGGTTTAGTCCAATGACATTAATGGAAATGATATATCTACATCCCTCTGTACCACCCATCATCATTTCCTTTCCAGAAAATTGGCTGTATTTTTAGGACAGTTCACTGTTCTCATCAGTAGTTTTATTTCCAGTAAGAGTTAAGTAAATTAACTTGAAGTAACTAGCAGGGGAAACACACCACTGTCGAATTATTTTAACAAAGGTCTTTCTAGTTTAATTAAATCAATATCAGAACTTCCTAATATGGTTTTAATTTTTGGATGGAGTAGTGTGGGTACTTGGTGACTTAAATACTCTGTTTAGATATGTGTCACTTATCTAACTTGATTGGCATCATGCACTTGGAATAACAGAGAAAATCAAAGCTAATCTTTCTGTTCTTCTAGATCTTTCTATTTAACTGAAGAGGGGGAGGAACATTCAGTGCAGCTGAGGAAGGGAGTGTGGAGTGTAAAGCAGGCCTTTCGGCACCTCTGTGCTGATTCAGTCTTGGAGGAGAGGGGGTCTGTTAACTGCTGTAGGGCTATTCTTGTACATACCAGCCGCCAGTGGTCCCAAGCGACAAGCAAGGATCAATCAGATATTAAGGGAGTTCTGGTTGTGTTTATTAGAGTGGCTCTATTTCACATGAGGGTCCGTCTAGGCAGGGGGAATGCTTCAGTGAACGGTGGGCTGACTTTAGGCAGCCTAGATGATCTGGTTCCTCACATTTCTCATTGGTTTTGTTTCATTGATCTTCTCCTTTAGATTACCAAAAGTGCAGTAGAGCAGAGTTGGTCATTCAAATAGAAAGGTGGTGTGCACATTTCTTTTATGGTACCTGGTATTTTTTTAACCTGAAACGTGACTTAAACCAAGGCCCCTGAACAATTATGATATAGTCAGCATTTGCTTCCAGGGTTCTCAACAGTTGTTGAGGATTGAGTGAATGCTGGCTCTCTGACTGATGATTTGACTGAGGGACTAACCATATCAGTCACACCTGAATCACTTGTTACCTTCCACATAAAGAGCACCTCTTATGTCACATTTGTTTTTAAATAGGTATCAAGACAACAGCGGTAAGAAAAGGCAATGACTATGTCATAAATGGCAGCAAGATGTGGATTACTTCTGGGTGTCAAGCTGATTGGATGTGCCTGCTGGCAAATTCCAGTGAAGGACCTCCTCACCAAAATAAATCTCTTATATGTCTACCAATGAACCTACCTGGTAAAAGCACTGAAATATTTTTCTTGCACTTTTCTTTTTATTGTGTTTTATAGTACATGATATAAAAAAATAAAACCATTTAGAAAGAGAGTAATGTGTCCTCACATCAGTATTAAATGGTTAAATAAAGTAACCATGTCACTCTGAAATATTTAATGATAAGAAGTCAAGTGCCCTTACAATTCACTGAATAAAGGGATGATCAGAAAGGGACAAAGGGCAGAAATCAAATATTTATTTTGCAGACTTCATCCTGTGATGGCAAAGCAACCATGAGATAAAGAGTTTGCTTTAAAAAAAGTCTATCAGTACATTTGTATTGGAGATGTTTATAAGCTCCTGTCAGAATAGACAGTTTAAATAATTGCCAAGGACAAAATAAATACTCTACAAACATAATCAAAACCAGATTAAAGTGAAACTTTGATCAATAATATCATGATGTCCAGCTGTCCTGGGTTCTGGTCCTGCCCACTCCCACCCTCATGCCCCTCTGTTCAGCTACAAATTCTCAAAATATATTGTGTATTATGAAGTGTTGCTAGATAGAACCTATAAATGTCTGTGTTCATGTTTCATATTCCCAAAACAATGTTAAACTTTCTTTAGTGAGCGAGACTTACCGTACAGAATTTATACTTATATGCTGTCAATTAGAAAGTTATCAATATATTAATAGATGCATAAGTTACAAACTTTTTTCTCCAGAAGAGCATTTAAAACATATGTATATTTTAAGGGACTAAATATTTAGTTTCACTAAGTAAATTATTTAAAGTAAGAAGTATTTTTCAACCATAACTAAAGAGACATAGTGACTGAAAGTGTTTATGGTGTATTTTTAATGTACACCACTATAACATGAACACATTTTCACTACTACCATGTAAAAATGTACTATATTTTATCTGTGGTATTTTGTCCAAGTATTATATTGTGCAATTTTAATACAAATAATTTTGTGGACGTTTTAGTTATAAATATATAATCTTTTGTGAACTCTAACTGTACACACACAAAACATTACATATATACTATAGAATAAGTATAATATAAGATAGTATTACATGTATTTGTTGTATAAAGAATGCATATAAGAGATGGTATTATGTTATTCATAGCGTGTTATCACATAAATAATGTTTGTGTTTTAATACATAGTAAACATAAGGAGAGAGCATTAAAGTAACTCCTTTAACTTCAATTTTGTCAGGTTTGTCAACCAAGCAATTTTACCATTCCATTAACTTAGTGTTTATCATTTAAAGTTACACAAGTCACTGTTAATACTGTGGCTACAAGAGCACAACATTTATTTCAACCTTATCTGGCATCATGTCTATTATGGAGGTGGATTCTTAGGTAATGCTAAGTCAAATTATGGATTTAGACCCAACTCATGGAGTAATACTCATCCATTCTTTGTATGCCAAGGAAGGACTTCTCATATGGTTTTGGTTTGAATCTCCTTGTTAGAGTGAGTGAATGATACAACCTGGCAAGCTACCATGGTGGCAAAAGGCAATTTGAAATTAGACTGTACACATCTTATCACCTTGGGTGAAATTCGCCACCTAAGACTTATGCACATCTTAAGTGATACATTGGCCCCTCTCTGCAAGAATAAATTTCACACCTTGGGAAGCACAAAAGTAGCTCCTTTGACTTCAGTAGAACTACTTTTATGATGGCTCATCAGTGAGAATAGGTGTTTCAGTGTGGACCAGAACACATTGTCCCCAATGTCTAATGCTTAATCAGTTTTCATAACAGAACAATTAGTAAAAAGTCAAGAGCGATAGTCTCAAGTGGATTAAGTAGTGTGCAGTCTGCATGTAGATGCCACTCTCTCTTCTCATGTGAAAATACAATAATTCCTCTCTGTCTGTGACACGGTTTGGGGATTGATTGCAAGTGATTCAGATCTAACTGTTCAAGTGCAAAATGGTGATTACTAGCAGGCAAAAGACGATGAGAGAAAGCTAATTTTTAGTTGCTGAAAGTCTCCATTGAATTCTGTATGCATGTACTAAGACTTTTCATTTTAATTTCACGGGACAGAGAGAGACGGATTTCATTAGACAATTATCCCCTTTCAAGAAAAACGCTGTTATTGCAACATAGCACAGGGAAAGGAAAGTCTTGGATCTTATTTCATTAATGCTGAAAATGAATTGATATGAAACCTGTACATTATGTGAGATTAAACCACAGATACTTAGGAATTTGGAACTGCTCCTATAATTAAAGATAACTCAGAGCTTACAAAATGCATAAACAAAATGTTTGCATTCTTAAATATCTATTACTGCCTTTATTGCAGAGTTGTCTCAGAAAGTTACATTAATTTATGCATTCTATGTGGTTATAAAATAGCATATAAAAGTTAACCTGATGTTACTAGATTTGTATAGGTCCCTTAAAATGAAGGCCATTTCTACTAGCAAATCATTATTTCTTTAGGATTATGAGAATTCTGATTTTCTAATTAAAAATAATGCCATTCTAAAAGATAGGGTTGGAATGTTATGGTTAAGTTTAAGGCATTTTCATGTTTTCTTAAATTTAGGATTTTATTGTAACCAAACATGGAAATTTACAGATTAGCCAACCTTAGTGCAGAACTCTTCCTAGATATTTACTCCCTGTAACCTTCTTAATATATCTTTATTTTTAGGTATACACATTGCTAAAAAGATAGACAAGATGGGCATGAGATCATCAGACACAGCACAGATCTTTTTTGAAGATGTCAGAGTTCCCAGCAAATACCTCATCGGGGAGGAAGGAATGGGCTTTACATACCAGATGTTGCAATTCCAAGAAGAGCGTTTATGGGCAGTAGCTAACGGTAAGTCATCAGCAGTATTCTTGGCAAGAGATAAGACTTACTCTTACAAAATCACTATTAAAATTTACTTTTCTGGTGGTGGATTATAGCTATCTCTTGTATTTTATTTTTATAACATTGCTCATAGTCTAGACTTGGAGAACTTTCTCTGTGTAGTTGGAGTAAAAAAGAAATTGAAAGAAAGCAACCCTTGGATCCTACTTGTTGAGCACTATAGGGTTTTTGTTCATGTTTTGGTGCTTAAATTTGTTTGAGGGAGGAAAGGGACTGTTTGTTATTCCTAGCGCTTTGTTATTCCTCACGCTTTCAGACCACATCATAAAGAGAAAGGAAAATGTAGCATCACTGCGTGTGGGCTACCAAACACAATGATTATTATAATACACATGGCAAATAGCAACTGTGGTTTTACCATAAGGCCACCTTCTGAAACTGCCTGTAACGAAGAAGTTATGTTTTCTGTTTTTTCTTGAATGAATGTAGTGGGTGTGTAAGGTGCTGTTCTTTAACAGCTCTTCATCTCAAACCCTCTGGTTCACTTTGGTATAGGTACAGCATGAGCAGTAGTAGCCAGACAAATTTCTTTATGCTGCTCTGCCATTGTATCTCAACCCTGAACTGGAAGGACTTTCCTGTGGGGTTGAGAGTGTGGCTTAGATTCTAGGCCCATTTAGAGTTTACTCCTGCTCCCATTGGGAATCACTGGGAATTTTGCAGAATTTAAGCAGAAGCACATGGGGAGTTTTCAGTTCATTTTTATGGAGCCTCTTCTAAGTTTTGTAATGGTGGTCTTGTGATGCAGACACTTATTGGCTGAGAATCGATGGTAACATATAGCATTTATTAATACTTTATTAGTGAAAGTGCTGACTGTTATTAACAACAAACTAATCCTAGACTACCAAACAGAAACCAAATGGTATCAAATTTCAGTCATTGTTAACCCAGGTGTAGGCAGGCACAGTGGCCTGCCTCAGAACCCGAGCTAGAAGACTACCCCAAACGCCCCCTCTGGCCAGCCCCAGGGACTACAAGGCTCCAGCCCCGGAAGCAGAGGGGCAGGGCCAGGCCAGGAAGGGGCGGTATAAAAGCCCCAGCTGGGAGCTCACTTGAGGCTAAGCTCTTGAGGGGGAAGGATGTGCTGGCCCAGCGGGAGCCAGCCGGGTTTGGTCAGGGCCCAACCCACCAGCCGGCTCCTGCCTTTAAAGACACCCAGCGCTACGGTCCACCCAGCCTTCCAGGTCCAAGTGACTGGGAGGGGAACCCGGAGGTGGCTGACTGGGGCGGGTGTTCGAGAGCCCCCTGGGCCCCACCGCTGCCTCCTTGCTCCAGGGCGGCCTGGGACGGCGGGGAGGCAGAATGGCTGACACCCTCTCGGCCCTCCGATTTAGAGGAGCTGCCCTCGGCCGAGGAGGAGATGCCGGCCCTGTACGGACCCCAGGACCTGGAGGAGTTGCCTCCCGTGGAGGAGGCAGCCGAGTACCCCGACCTGACGCCCATGGACACCGAGGGGTTCGCCGGTGTGCCGCAGGCCTCCTATGAGGGAGACCCTGAAGATGGCTTCCCCCTTTGAAACTAGGTACCTGGGGGTGGTGGCCGGCGCGGGGTTGGAGGAAGTAGCCCAGGGAGGGCAGGATGGTGGACCATATTCCCTGGGGCAGCGTGTTTCGGAGGCAGCCCCGCTGACCCCTGGGGGTGCCACCCTGCCCCTGTTTAGGGCCCTGGGCTGAGACGCAGTGGAGCGGGTGGGCCTGCGTCTCCCTCCACAAGCCCCCCTCATTTCCCGGCTTAGGAAGTGTGAACCCGTCCCTGACTTCAGACTTTGTGCTCGCCCGCCTGCCCTGCCTGGGGGCCGGGGCGCCAGACTTTGTGCTCGCCCGCCTGCCCTGCCTGGGGGCCGGGGCGCCAGACTTTGTGCTCGCCCGCCTGCCCCGCCTGGGGGCCGGGGCCCCAGACTTTGTGCTCGCCCGCCCGCCCCGCCTGGGGGCCGGGGCGCCAGACTTTGTGCTCGTTCGCCCGCCCCGCCTGGGGGCCGGGACACCGGACTGGGAATGGGCCCGACCACCCAAGGGATCGGGGCCGGGGACATTTTGTTTGCCTACCGGGAGGGACGCCACACCCGCTAACTCCCCGGAGCTGCCAGTAGGAGGCACCCTCCTGACCCGCCGGTGGCGCGGGACTCCTACACATGGTGGAGAGTGCAGGCATTCCCCCCCCGACAGTGAAAAGTGGGGGGGGGATCCCGCTAAAAATAAGGTAGAAAAGCCGAGCCGCCACCATGGACCTCGACTGGTTTGCAAAGTGGTGGCTAGAACGGAAGCAACAACAGCAATCCGAACAGCTGCAGCAACAACAGCGCCTCCTGCAGGCTCTTGGGGAACAGCAGCAAAAGATGATCCAGGAGCTGGGGGCGCAGCAGCAGGAGCTACAGCAGCAGAGTCTGCAGAAGTTGGAAGCCATCTTAGCAGGAGCGGGTGACCCCACCGTTGGGGTTTCCCGGGCCGTGATTCCCAACCCGCTGCCCCTTCGGCTGACCAAAATGGGGCCCGAAGATGATCCCGAGGCATTCTTGAAGACCTTTGAGAGAGTAGCCTCAGCAGCACGATGGCCACAGGACCAGTGGGCCACCCTGCTGGCGCCCTATTTGACGGGGGCTTCTCAGGCGGCGTATCGGTCCCTTTCGGACAAAGATGCCCAGGATTACCAGGCGGTGAAGGAAGCCATCCTGGACGTCCTGGACATTACCCCCGAGACGTACAGACGCCGGTTCCGAGGACACACCTACCAACCGGGTACCCGACCTAGGGCCCTGGTCCAGGAGTTGAAAGAGGCCTGTTACCGCTGGATCCAGCCTGAGAAACACTCGAAGGAAGAGGTCCTTGACATGTTCGTGATGGAGCAATTTCTCCATATCCTACCCAGTCACGGCCAGACCTGGGTCCTGCGACATTGGCCCCGAAAACTCAGTGAGGCGGTAAGCCAATTCGAAGACTTTCTGGCGGCAGAGAACCCAGGGCCGTTGCTGGGTCCCAACCCTGGTGGGGTGCGGCCGAAGGGGTCACCGCCCGCTGCCACAGTGCGGGTTACCCGACCTGGACAAGCCCAGACATCGACACTTGGTCGCCTGCCCACCGGGGGTGCGGAGGCTCACCGGGAGCTCGAGACACCCTGGCCACCAAAAAGGGGGACCGTGCCCCGGGTAACCCTACCCCCACCCTGGGGACGTCAAGCGGCCCTGGGCCGGGCTTTAAGTGTGGACAGCGGGGTCATCTACAGCGACAGTGTCCCGTGACAGACTGTGCCTTCAGGTCTGTGTATGCCGGGGAGGGACGGGCCCGGGGGCCAAGCTCGCCAAAAGCGACAGTTACAGTTAAAGTAGCAGGGAGGCCCTGGGAAGCCCTCGTAGACTCTGGCTGCAGACAGACTCTAATGGAGAGGGGACTGGTTCCTGAAGAGGGGTGTGTCTTTGGAAAGGTGGACCTGCGGTGTATTCATGGTGACCTTATGGACTTATCCCACCATCCCGGTCGCCCTGACTATCGGACCGGACACACGAACCATCCCCGTGGGACTATCGACCCGTTTACCGTACCCGGTGATTCTGGGCCGGGATTGGCTAGACTTCGCCAGGGTGCTGCAGAGGTTAGGACAGCCCGGTGGCCTGGACAGGGACCCACAGGGGTCCGAATCCCAAGACACCGTAAAAAGCCTCCCTGGCCCAAAGGAGACTGAATGGGAGGAGGCAGAGTACCTGGAACCAGATGGGAGGCCGGCCCCGGGCCAAGACACCCAAGGGGAGGAGACCCCAACACCCGCGGGGACTCCCCCGGAAGGGGAGGGGCCCAGAGCAGACTTTTGCCGAGACCAGCGGGAGGACCCCACCCTGGCTAATGCTTATGACCGGGTAGCGGTGATAGATGGGGCGGTGACTGACCCTCAACAAGCCAGGCAATGGCCTCAATTTGAACTACGGCGAGACCGGCTGTATCGGGTCGAGAAAGACAGTAGGACGGGGGAGCTACGTGCCCAATTGATAGTACCCCGTCCTCATCGTAAGGCAGTATTACGAATGGCCCATGATATCCCCGTGGCAGGGCACCTAGGCACAGATAAGACCCTAGCCCGAATTCTTAGCCGATTCTATTGGCCAGAGGTACATAGGGAAACCTGAGATTACTGTGCTTCCTGCCCGGAATGTCAAAAGGCCGCTGCTGCTGGGACTCCTAAAGCTCACCTGGTACCTCTCCCGGTGGTTGAAACCCCTTTTGAAAGGGTCGTGGCGGACCTGATCGGGCCCTTAGAGCGAAGTATTGGAGGATACCAGTTCATTCTAGTCCTGGTAGACTATGCTACTCGCTTCCCGGAGGCCATACCGCTGAAGAACACCGCTGGAAGGACGATAGCGGCTGAGCTGGTAAAGGTGTTTGCTCGAGTAGGTCTCCCCCGAGAGCTACTCACCGACCAGGGGCCAAACTTCACTTCTCAGCTGTTTAAAGAAGTCTGTGCCATCCTGGGCATCCGGAAAATTCAAACGTCCGTCTACCATCCCCAGACAGATGGGTTAGTTGAGCGGTTTAACCGGACTCTGAAGAGCATGCTCAGAAGGTTCTCCCCAGAGGAACTCCGGAGGTGGGACCAGTTAATCCCGCCGTTGCTCATGGTCTTCAGGGAAGTGCCACAAGCATCCACTCAGTTCTCCCCGTTTGAGTTATTACATGGCCGACAGCCACGCAGGGTGCTGGATCTAATAAAAGAAAGCTGGGAACGCACGCCATCCCCCTCACGAGGATTACTATAATACGTACAAGACCTGCAGGAGCGGCTACAGGTGGTGGGCCACTTAGCCCAGGAAAACCTGAAGACAGCCCAGGAGATCCAGGCCAGAGCCTACAATAAGGGAGCCCGGACCCGCACCTTTGAACCGGGGGATCGCGTCCTAGTGTTACTGCCCTCCTCAGAATCAAAACTTTTAGCACGATGGCAGGGGCCCTACGAAATAATCAGACAAACGGGACCTGTAAACTTCCAAGTCAGGCAACCAGACCGCCGGAAGAAAAAGCAAATCTATCACATCAACCTTTTGAAACCCTGGCAAGAGAGGGAGGGTCTGATGATTACCCCCTTCCCACCAGATCCCGAGCTCGGCCCGCAGGTGCCTCTGGGCAATCTAGGAGAACCCCAGTTAAGTCCAACACTGACGGATATGCAATGGGAGCAAGCCCGCCATTTATTGACCACCTACGCAGGGGTTTTCACGAACACCCCAGGAAGGACGACCCTAGTCTACCACCAAATCGAGACACCCCCCCCCCCGGGGAGATTGTGCGGGTTGGAGCCAGATCACCCCCCCGGCACCTTCAAGCAGTGGTGGAGCAAGAAGTCCAGGCCATGCTGGAACTGGGGGTAATCAAGCCCTCAGATAGTGACTGGCGTAGCCCCATTGTGCTGGTACCAAAACCAGCCGGACCTCGGAGGTTCTGCATTGACTTCAGGCGAGTCAATGCTATCTCGAAATTTGACGCGTATCCTATGCCCTGCGCGGAGGAATTGTTGGACCGGTTAGGGGAGGCCCAGTATTTTACCACCCTGGACTTGACCAAGGGCTACTGGCAAATCTCCCTTCATCCGCAATCCAAAGAGAAAACAGCCTTTGCCACACGAAGTGGGCTATATCAATTTGTACGGATGCCCTTCGGACTCCACGGTGCCCCCGCCACCTTTCAGCGCCTAATGGACCTCTTGCTGAGACCCCACCTCGACTACGCCGCCGCCTATATAGATGATGTCGTGATATATAGCCAGGACTGGGATACCCACCTGGCCCACGTGGCAGCGGTCCTACAGGCACTGGAAGAAGCCGGGCTTACGGCCAATCCCAAGAAGTGCTGCATAGGGTGGCAAGAAACCATCTACCTGGGGTATACCCTGGGCCAAGGCACCCTAAAACCACTCGTTGGGAAAGTGCAAGTCCTCCAAGAGTATCCGCAGCCCACCACAAAGAAACAAGTGCGGCAATTCTTGGGGCTCGCTGGGTATTATCGACGGTTTGTTCCCGATTTCTCTACAGTGGCGGCCCCTCTTACAGATCTGCTCACCAAGGAGCAGCCGCTCCAGGTGCGGTGGAGCCCCACCTGTGAGCAGGCATTCCAGGAACTGAAAACTCGCCTGTGTCAAACTCCGGTTCTGTACAGTCTGGATTTTAGTCAACCTTTTATGGTTCAGGCAGATGCCTCAGCCATAGGTCTAGGAGCCGTCCTGACGCAAAAGATTAATGAAGAGGAACATCCCATCTTATATTTGAGTCGAAAACTTTTCCTGTGGGAACAGAAGTATGCGACCCTTGAAAAAGAAGCCTTGGCCATAAAGTGGGCATTAGAAGCCCTGCGTTACTATCTTCTGGGACGCCCTTTTGTGGTGATCACGGACCATGCACCCCTCCGCTGGTTGCAACAGATGAAAGACTCCAATGCCAGAGTGATGAGGTGGTATTTGGCCTTACAACCCTTTGCCTTTACTGTACAACATCGGTCAGGTAAGGCCCACACCAATGCAGACGCCCTCTCACGTATAGACATAGAGACACTGCCCAGCTCGGGGGTACCAGAGCTGGACTTGGGGGGGGGGGGTGAGTAGGCAGGCACTGTGGCCTGCCTCAGAACCCGAGCTAGAAGACTACCCCAAACGCCCCCTCTGGCCAGCCCCAGGGACTACAAGGCTCCACCCCGGAAGCAGAGGGGCAGGGCCAGGCCAGGAAGGGGCAGTATAAAAGCCCCAGTTGGGAGCTCACTTGAGGCTATGCTCTCAAGGGGGAAGGATGTGCCAGCCCAGTGGGAGCCAGCCGGGTCTGGTCAGGGCCCAACCCACCAGCCGGCTCCTGCCTTTAAGGACACCCAGCGCTACGGTCCACCCAGCCTTCCAGGTCCAAGTGACTGGGAGGGGAACCCGGAGGTGGCTGACTGGGGCGGGCGTTCGAGAGCCCCCTGGGCCCCACCGCTGCCTCCTTGCTCCAGGGCGGCCTGGGACGGCGGGGAGGCAGAATGGCTGACACCCTCTCCGCCCTCCGATTTAGAGGAGCTGCCCTCGGCCGAGGAGGAGATGCCGGCCCCGTACGGACCCCAGGACCTGGAGGAGTTGCCTCCCGTGGAGGAGGCAGCCGAGTACCCCGACCTGACGCCCATGGACACCGAGGGGTTCGCCAGAGTGCCGCAGGCCTCCTATGAGGGAGACCCTGAAGATGGCTTCCCCCTTTGGAACTAGGTACCCGGGGGGGGTGGCCGGCGCGGGGTTGGAGGAAGTAGCCCAGGGAGGGCAGGATGGTGGACCGTATTCCCCGGGGCAACGTGTTTCGGAGGCAGCCCTGCTGACCCTTGGGGGTGCCACCCTGCCCCTGTTTAGGGCCCTGGGCTGAGACGCAGTGGAGCGGGTGGGCCTGCGTCTCCCTCCACAACCCCCCCCCCCCATTTCCCGGCTTAGGAAGTGTGAACCCGTCCCTGACTTCAGACTTTGTGCTCGCCCACCCACCCCGCCTGGGGGCCGGGGCGCCAGACTTTGTGCTCGCCCGCCCGCCCCGCCTGGGGTCCGAGGCGCCAGACTTTGTGCTCGCCCGCCCGCCCCGCCTGGGGGCCGGGGCACCGGACTGGAAACGGGCCCGACCACCCAAGGGATCGGGCCCGGGGACATTTTGTTTGCCTACCGGGAGGGATGCCACGCCCACTAACTCCCCGGAGCTGCCAGTAGGAGGCACCCTCCTGACCCGCCGGCGGCGCGGGACTCCTACACCAGGATAGATTCAAACCTGTGTCCTTTTACCAGCCTCCTGAAGTGCTCACTTTTTTACAATATTTACTCTTTGGTTAGTTTATGATCTTTTTAGAGTGGGTCAAATAATATTATCTTTGCTAAAATTTCAAGGTTATGTAAAGATATTGTAGGCAGGACTGGTACTTCTGCCTTGTATTGGGGTTGCCCAATGTGCCCATTATAGGGTACTGTTTCCAGTTGTTTATAACTTTGTCCCTCTTTCATTGTTTGGGCTGAAACTGTACATGCTGGGCACTTGTATTCAGGCAAAGTTCTTCTGGGAAATATCATTTAAAATGGTTCAGTCATTTCTGAGAATGAGGCGAGGAAAAATAGGTGGTTCTGTTCATCCTAAAAAAACAATCTGCTAACCTTTTCTTTAAACAGCTCTAGCATCCTCATGCTTTGAAATAGTGACCTGAAATTCCGTAGTGGCTGGCTTTTGTGTAAGGAAATGTGCCTTTTTTCAGCCCCATGAAAATCTGCCCAAATCTGTCCAAGTAACAAACCTCTGAAAAGTCAGAGTTTGCACCTACTCAGCAGAGACTTCCTAGAACAGGCTTGTCCAACCTGTGGCCCGGCGGCCAGACTCTGGCCCACCAAGGACTTTCTTCTGGCCCACGGAGTGCTGCTGCAGGAGCCTGGAAAGCAGAGCTAGCACGGTGCTATGGGGAGGGGTGCGTGAGCTGAGCTAGCATTGTGCTCAGTCTGGTTGGGTGGGAGGGGCTAAGCCTGAGGGCAAGCGGTATCCAGGGGAAGGAGAGCAGTGCTGAGTAGGGGTCAGGAGAACACAGGGGGACAAACACAGGACACACTGTGGCAGTTCTGGGAGGGTGAAAGGGCAGGGGAGCAGTGTGGTTGGTTGACAGGACCCAGCTACTTCCTGCCCTGGATATTCCCCAGTTCTACTCTCTTCCCACACCCCTAACCGCAACACCCCTGTCTTTCCCCTGACCTTAGGGGCAGAAACTCTTGCAGAGATTGCTACCCATCAATGTTTCTGGTACAGAGATGCCCAACACCAAAACCTGTGACCCCTGCAGAACTGCCAGGGTTTCTGTCCTGCCTCTGTCTGACTCTGTTCTCCTCTCCCACTCCCCCAGTGCTGCTCTCCTTTTCCTGAGCAGTGCTTGGCAGGGAGTGAGGAGAGCAGAGTTGATGGGGGCCCTGTCAGGAAGTAGCTGAGTCCTGCCAACCAGCTGCTTTGCTCCCCCCACATCACCCTTCCTCTGCTCCCTGTCCTGCCTTGCTCCTCATGCTCTACCTTGCCCCCTTACACAGGCACCACTGCCCCCCTTGTCCTCTGTACAGAGTGCAAACAAAAGAAATGCCAGATATCACACTAATCATTATTCTATTAAATTTTTATTAATAAGATCTTTTTGCATGTCTCATCTATCAAAAAATTTCTCACCAGCCACCTGACTGAGAAAAGAATTGCAATGTGGCCCCTCACGCAAAAAGGTTGGACACCCCTGTCCTAGAGCTTCACGCTTAATATCTCTAAAGATGCCAACTTCCTGGAGCATGCTCCAGCCTCCCCTAGTACTAACTAGATTATGCATGCACTATCCCTTCTGTAGACTTTTCTTTGCTAGGCTGCTTTGTCGGTGCCACAGCCATCAATGCAATGACATTGATTGAACAGGTCTGGTGAAGACAGGCTCTGTTGATTGCCAGCCACTTCTCCCATGGACTCTGATACTCCACTGGAACGAGAAGCATAAGCAATTTCAAAGGTAGGCCATCTCCCATTACATAGCATAGTGAAGATAGTATTGCTACTCGACACAAGGTACATTGACTGAAAGTACTTGCATTTGTTGCATCAACAGAGCCGTGTAGTGTAGAAAAGCTCAGAGCAACTGTGGATTCTTCCTCCAGCCCAGGGCTAGAGGCCAAAACGTGATTTTTCCTGTTTATTCTTATGCTGGCCTTCTGCACAGGGGGGAGTTTCATTGAGTGTGCAGTAATTTTGACTATGTCTGTGCCCTGGGCTGGGAGTAACTCCTTCTTCCATCTCCTTAGTCTTGTAGATCCACAAGATCTGTCATAAGCTGTCCCTTACCACTGTACTCAGCTGCAGAATTATTTCCATAACGGAGAGAAGGGTTTTCTTCTAAAGCTTAAGAGACAAAGTGTTTTTTGTTGTTTTTTTTTAAAAAAAAAGGTATTGAGCTCTTACCAGATTCCTTCTGCAACTACTTGTGTCATTCAGCTTTTCTATCAGTCCCATCAAAGCCAAAGAGCAGTTTTTTCTTCATTAATTACCGTGTCATTACACAGCAGTTACCATCTGTCCCTTGGGGATCATGTGCAAGGAGAAGACGCTTTTGTCCCTAATGAAATCTTGTCATTAATTTTTTAATTTTAATTTGCAGATCTCTCTTTTATGACTAGTTCTCATAATCACCACAGTAACTGAACAGCTGGGTTCCCCCTTTCTCCATAAGGATGAGTGAACATTCCAACAGCAGTCCCATTGGGAAGGCCACTCAGATTTTAACCAGTTTCCTGCCATATCAACTCAGAAGGGGAGGGAAACTGAATTACATCGTAAGAGTTTAGGGCCGAAGGGACCAGTTTGTCCAGTCTGGTCTCCTGTGTGTCATATTTCACCTAATTAGTTCAGTAATGAGCACAATAACTTGTGTTTATGGCATATCATAGAATCATAGGGTTGGAAGGGACCTTACAGGTCATCTAGTCCAACCCCCTGCCAGAGGCAGGACCACTCCCACTAAACCATCCCAGTCATGGTTTTGTCCAGCCGGGCCTTAAACACCTCCAAAGATGGGGACTCCACCACCTCCCTAGGCAGCTCATTCCAATGTTTCACCACTCGCCTAGTAAAAAAGTTTTTTCTAATATCCAGCCTCAACCTCCCTAACTGTATCTTGAGACAATTGCTCCTCGTTCTGTCCTCCGTTGCTACCAAGAATAGTTGAGCTCCGTCTTCCTTGGAGCATCCCTTCAAGTAGTTGAAGGCTGCTATCAAATCCCCCCTCAATCTTCTCTTCTGCAGACTAAATAAGCGTAATACTTTCAGTCTTTTCTCATAGGGCTTGTGCTCCAGCCCTTTAATCATTTTGGTTGCCCTCCACTGGACTCTCTCTAGCATGTCCCTGTCCTTTTTGTAGTGGGGAGCCCAAAACCGAACACAGTATTCTAGATGTGGCCTCACCGGTGCAGAATAGAGGGGAATGATCACATCCCTTGATCTGCTAGTAACACTTCTTTTGATGATATCAAAGGTAACCAGTCTTGTTTGAAGACCTCAAGAGATGGGAAATCCACCACTTCCCTTGGTAGACTGTTCCAGTGGTTGATCATCCTCACTGTTAAAAATGTGTGCCTTGTTTCTAATTAGGTTGTCTGGCTTCAGTGTTCAGGTACTGGCATTGGTTCTCACTGTGCCTTACTTCTCTACACTAAAGAGCCATTTAGTACCTGTAAAGCTACTTGCACACTGTAATCAAGTCATTTCTCAATTTGTTCTTAGATAAACTGAACAGATTGAGCTGCTTAAATCTCTCACTGTAAAGCTTTTCTCCCCAACAGTATAATCATTTTTGTAGTTCTTACGTGCACCCTCTCCAGTTTGTCAGCATCCTTTTTAAAATGTTCACTTAAGCAATGTATGCATTATTTCAATGTCATTGTCACCAGTCCCATATACAGAGGTAAATCCACTTCCCAGCTCCTCGTCATTGCTCCCGTTTATACATCCAGGTATCGCATTAAGCCAGGGGTCTCAAACTCAAATCACCACGAGGGCTGCATGGGGACTAGTACATTAGCCCAAGGGCCACACCACTGAAACCTCTTCATACAACAATATTGCAAATATCAGTAACAGTAGTGTCGTTGCGGGCCGCAGGAAATACCTTCAGGGGCCGCATGCAGGCTGTGGGCTGTGTTTGAGACCCCTGCATTAAGCCCTTGTTGCCACAGCATTGCATTGGGAGCTCATGATGAGTTTCTTGTCCATTCTGACCTTAAATCCTTTGCAGAGCCACAGGATATAGACCTCATTCAGTAGGCATGGTGTACAATTGATCTCTGTACAGATTTTCTCTATTAAAACAATAGAAAGTTCTGCCAAGTTTAGACTATAATATGAGGTTTGAAATTAAAGACAAACCAAAAAAGAGATGGAGAACCTAAAATAAACTGGAGAATGGATTAAATTACACTTCCTCTGTGAAACAGTGAAATGGAGAAAAGAGACCTATTGTGAGAAAGGAGACAAATGTTCACAGAAACTTCCTGGAAGGCATGATAAAGCCAGACAGCTTTATTATTCTTTTTAATATATAAAGGAATTAATGTTGCTGAAATATGTCTGTGATAGAATTTCTCTGAAAACAATGTCAACTGAGTTAGCCCAGCATTAGAAACAATTTTTCATTATTGGGATTTTTAAAGCATGTGATGCTGCAGTAATGTGATGTCTGGAATGTGTTGACAAAGAGTTTTAGTTGAACTTAGAGAAACTTTAGTTGACAGAGTATTGTATATTTCCTTTTCTTTTCTTTTTTTTTTTTTTAAGACACCAAAGTGAAGTACTATGTTAAAAATATCTTTTACATCTCTGGCTCCAGTCCTATCATTGGCTCTGTATGGGAATGGGAGATTCAACCATGGGAAACCATGTGCAGGATTGGGACCAAGTTACATATAAAATAATTATAAAAATCTTTTTTTTTTCTTCCTGCATAGGGCAGATTTTCAAGGCCAGCCTCCATCCTTGCCAAATTAAACATTTCTAGATAATCTAAATCATTTCTTGGGGCCACAAATCACAAGTTTGACATCTATCTCTAAAGTGTCCCCTTACAGTTCAGTGCCGGTGAAGTTATTGGTGGATGCAAAATTGCTCCTATAAAGCACAGATTAGGTGATAGTATACCTGAAAACCTAATCCATAGTCTGTAGCATCTGACCTCATGTTTTCTTGAACTACCACAGTGCTAGAATGTTTGTGTTCCAGATCCTGTAGGCAAACTCTGGTGACATTGTGAACACAAGAATGAAGCAGAGATTTAGGTGGCTTTAAGCATGAGTAGTCTCGCTAAAGTCAGTGAGTGTGCTCATGTGTTTAAAGTTAAGAATGTGCCTGAACATTTGCAGGATTAGGAACATACATAGCATGCTTGCATTAGGTTCAGGAAACTTCAAGCTGTCTTTCACCCAGATCCTTGGCACTCAGATAGGTGGGAATCCAACTCCTCTTTCTTAAGAACTTTCCATGTTCTGATTACTAGGCTACCACTGAACTTATCACCTTGGGTTTAATATTTTAGAGGAGCCCTTCTCAGCATGCTGTCCTAATAACTGGCACTTCAAAGTTAGGACATTGAACCAGATGCCATTCTAAAGAGGTAGTTTTATTCTTGGCTTTTGCAGACTTCAACTTCTTCCCTTTCCTTTATTGTGTATGTAGTTTCCTTTATGCTGCTATCTCTTTGGTGGTTCTACTTCTCTGTTTCTTCCCTGAGGAGATAGCACATCTTCACATGATTTATTTTTCAGTCTGTTTCCATTGGAATATAGATTTTAAAAAAGCAACAACAAAAAGAATAGTTTCTTGGAAATATTTTTATTGGCCTTATGTTTTATAAACTTATTTTGCAACAGCAAAATTTGATCCCAGATTATTAAACATTCCTTTCTCTGCCAAGGATAGCACAAAAACAGACAAGGAGGTGAGGTAATATCATTTATTGGACCAACAACTATGAACTATTTAAGCAGCGGTTGTGTGGAATTTACTTGATACATAGGCCTTACCTGGCCATCTGCACTAGAACAAATGAACTCCAAAGATACTTTACAACTATAGAGGGAAAAAAATCCATTTTTACTGAACTTCTAAGAGTAATATGGTAGACAACCGCTGAGTGTTATTACAACTCTATCTGCTCCTTTTTCTGTTTGGTTCAATTTTATTATATTCATTTAAAATATGTAAATATCACCATACATGTGGACAGCACTTTAAGCAATATATAAAGATAATCAAGGTCTGCATGGGTACAGCAGTCCTTTTGCATTCAGTCACCATCAAGATTAGGGCCTAAATTTTTCATACCAAGATAGAACCCTGAGGAGGAGGTGGTACAGTATGCCGCTAAAATGCCTATTGGGTCTTGTTTTTATTATGTTTGTATTTTAATAAGTATATATTGTTCTAAAATGAATTGAGGAATTATTGTTTGAGGGAGAGTGGGCAAAAATCAATAAGGAAGCAGCTGAAGGATGGGGGTGAGGTGCAGGATAAGAGAAGATATTCCAGACCATGGGGACAGCATGCAGGCACTTCTTTGGGAAGGGAGCAAAGGGGCAGGGGTTAAAGTAAGCCAGAATGCACCAGAGCAGCGTTCCGGGGCCTGCCATTTAAAGTAGTCGGCACTGGAACACAGTGTTCCAGCTCCATTTTCTATTTTTAGGGACCCAGCAAACGCTGACCCCCTATAGACAGCAGGCTCTAGAACATCATTCCAGCTGGCAGGAGCTGCCTCAGGCTGGGAGATTTTAAATCTCTCACCTTGAGTTTTCTCTCACTGAACATGCTCATAGCGAGCCAGCCTGGGGCTGGGGCCGGGGCCGCTCAGCCCTGCAGCCAGGTAAGGGGGCCCTGGTCAGAGGGAGGCAGGCAGGCCAGCCTGGCGGGGAAAGGGTGTGAGGGAGGGTGTCGGCCTGGGGCAGCGGAGGAAGGTGGCGTGGCACAGCAGGAGCTTGGGAAGGGCTGGGAGAGCAGTGGCCAGATGGGGGCCAGGGGCAGTAGTTGGGCTGGGGGGCTGGTGTTTGGAGGCAGGGGCTGGGTTTGGGGAGCTGCTGTTTGGGGGCTGGGGGGGCTGGCATTTGGGGGGCAGGAGCAGGGGTAGGAGGCAGGAGCTGGGGTGTGTGAGGGGGCCCTGGACATTTGGGAAGGGAACCTGGGGGGAGTCAGAAATTTAGGAGGGTTCTGGGGCCTGCCACATTATACTTTAACCCCTGCAAAGGGGTTGCGGAGAGAAGCAGAACCAGCAAAGTACAAAGTCCAGAGAAGAGAGTGATGGGTGACCAGTGATGAGCCTGAAGCAAGAGTCAGCTTTAAAAATGACACAGAACAGGATGTAGAGTACCTAAAGGAACGACTGGTGAGGTGGCAGGGAAGACGTTTGGCAGATGTGCAGTCTGAATGACCTGGAATGCATGAGGTGGGTGGAGAGAAAGGGGTTGCAGTTTTCAAAGTAGGACATTATCAGAGCATGGACTAAACTGCTGGCAGTCAGATGGAAAAGATGCTCTTAGTATTCCAAGTTATACATTTAGTATACACAATCTAAAATCTTTTTTTCAAGACATATGGAATGATAGACATTTCTAGGGAATTAAAATTATCAATACCAAATGAGCATTTTAGAAAAACTAGATTATTCATTGTTCCTATTTTACAGAATCTGGAAGGAGAAAAAAAGTCTTCCTTTTACCTCCCTCCCCCCAAATCCTTCATTAAAACTAGCTGCTGTTCTGTGTTTTGATTCCTATAGTGCTGGCACCAATGGAAAATGTGATACAAGAAACTATTGATTACACTCGCCAACGGAAAATATTCAACAAGCCAGTACTGGATAACCAAACAGTGCACTTTCGCCTGGCAGAATTAGCAACTGAGTTGGAACTCCTTCGTGCTCTGCTGTACCAGGCTGTTGGTAAGCCTCCGCATTTGGTTTCAGGAATATACTCTTAATATCAAAAAGATTTTATGACTGAGAATACATGGGAATGGGGTTGGGAGAGCAACTATACTGCAGTCGGTGACTTACTGGACAATGTGTGATTTTATTTTAGCTCTCTATATAAGAGGAGAGGATGTGACCAAGTTTGCTTCCATGGCTAAACTAAAGGCAGGTCGTCTAGCTCGTCAGCTGACTGATAATTGCCTCCAGTTCTGGGGCGGAATGGGATTCACTAATGAGGTGCTAGTGAGCAGATTTTACAGGTGAGCATGTGTAAGTCTTTGATTCTGCTTTAAATAGCTTTGATCAAATTATAATAAAGAGTAGTGGAAACCCTGTATGGGATGTTTGCTCTTCCCAATTTTGCTGTAATGTAAATAATCTGGATCAGAAAAAGTTAGTTTGAACTGAAAAATGTGTGGCTAGTTTGAACTAACTTCAAATTACTTAGTTCAGACTAAGAAAGTCCAAAGTCATGTTTTAGATATAGGCATAGCCCCTGAGTCCACAGAGGACCATGCTGAAAATGATGCAGAGAAATACTGACTATAGAAATGAGCAAAATTGTAAGGAGAGCATTTTCCATGAGGTGCCAATAATTCTGTAAGCGGAATGCTGGCTCCTGTGCTCTGTATTCTTCTGGAGGATGGTTCTAGTGGGTCTATAGGCCTAGTAAAGATATTGCTACGTGCATTCTTTCGTAAACAGAACATGGATCTTAATTTTTTCTGCTAACAGTAGCTTTCAGCCTACATATCAACACTCATAATGAGACATGTAATAAAGTTAGTGGAGTCAGTGTTTTGATCAGTGAAGATGTTGATAAATATACCATTTCTGTGTAAAGTGACAACAGGAAAATTTTAAAAATGGCAGTTATAAAAAGTTTACTTCTTTAGACCCCATTACTTCATCTCTAGAAATAAAGCTCTTCAAGTAGTTTTACTAAAAAGTACATCAGACCACGGGACATAAACCATCAGTGGTCTCACTGCTAATAACCACCTCTGTTAAACCAAAGCAACAGAAAAAGGAAAATGCAGTTTAAAAATGTCTGAACTAAAATTGCTGTCCCTTTGTTAGAAAGGCTGTAGAATGCTGTTTCAAAGAGGCAAGGCTGTCTGAAAAAGAGAGCGCTGATGTGTTGACCACAGGGTGGTGATGTGGCAATTTCCCCAGCTGGGAGCAGTGTATGCACTTCATTCCCCAGAGCATCTTTCTGTAAGCTTCCTGTCCTTTCCGGAACATGCTGCTGTTGGCAGTTGTTCTGTCAGCTGTATGTATGGGACTGTGTGCCTCCCTCAGGAATAGTGTTTATATGCAGGGTGGCAATAAATCTCATACATTTGTATTGGTTTGATTTGTCCTCAGTTTGTGGGTTTGGCACTGTTGCTACCTCTGGGAGCATCTGTCAGTTTCTGTGACATGGCTGTTCTGGGCCCGTTCCAGGATAGCTATGAAGCAGACTAGTGTGGTCATGTAGTTGTTCCCCATCTGGCAAATCCAGATTTCCTGTTGGTATCCAGACTGTGCCTTCCCTCTAATATTACAGAAACAGATTTTTGCCACCTCAAAAGAAAAGGCATGATAAATAGACTTAAACAGTGAAGTTCAAGCTCCAGAACTTTATGAACTAATTCCATGGGTAGGTAATCAAAGACACCAGGGAGGTGAAGTAAAAGTATCACCTAAAAGAAGAAATACAAGTTCAGTCTGTGATCCCTTGTAATCTCTCATAATAAACAAAGCAGCATGTCTCTTGATACTAGCTTTTCCTTCTACTCAGACTTCGCTGTAATCGGTTGACATCACTGTGACGTTTGTATGGCAAGCAGTTGTTCCTGTAACTGCATGGCATGTCTATTCAGTCATACCATGAAAATTATTTTGCAAAGTAATTCTTAGTAAGCTTCCAAGAATGTGTTAGTGCCTGACACACAAGCAGTCAGCTGTTATTTCGGAAATTAGCATGCACTGGGTTAACTGTTTAATAAATTCAACTTTAAAATTGCTTAATGGTGTTAGGAGTTTTATCTAAACAATAAACCTGTCTGCCAAGTTGTTATATTTACTGTTATCATCGATAATGGGGTTTTAAAGATCAGTAATCCTTAAATCATTTGTTCTGCAAAAGTACAGAGTTTTCTGAAGAAGGAATTAATGAAGGAGAGTTACTATCCCCCAGCAGACACACCTACCTGATTTTATATATTTCCCAGATGTTTCATTTCTTATATTTCAGTGTTTATTAAATAAAAGAGATGTGAAAAGGACTTTGTTTTCTTTTCTTGTTGGGGGTAGGGCAAGGAGGAGAAAATCAATTTCACTCACTGATTCCAGATATTAGATTGTTTTGCAGAAACATCCCCATTATTTATGGGTAGACAACCTCCAATATATACTACATATTTGGATATTCAACAAACTTAGGTTTAACATAACATATTTTAGCTCATCAGTGACTAAGTAATTGGTTTGATTAGAAACTATCTAAATTTGTAAAGGGTTATGATCAACTTGAAATCTAGTCACATTACCAAAAGAATAAGATTTTTATGGTAGCTTCAAATATTATAAGCTGTCTCTGACTTTTGCCAGTTGCTGTGGTGTTGCAATCTCGCATTCCTGTTTCTTAAACATTTTCTTTCTCTGGTTGCTATGTAAAATCCAAGCAAGCAGCATGGGAAACAGATTATTGGCAATGCATGTGAAACAAGTCAAATCAGGGGCATGCGCAAGCAGGGGCAAGTAGCGGCACTGCTTACCCCAGTTGGCAAGGGCACAGAACTCTGCTGCCAGGATGAGGAGAGTGAGTTCCTCCTGCCCCAGGACAGAGCAGGAGATAACAGCTTCTCCGGACCTGGGGGCCATAGAAGGAAAAGCCAGCTCCCCTGTCCATGAAGCCACACAGTAGGGAGGGGGAGAGGCAACTTCTTTGGCCATGGGGGACAGAGAAAGTATTCCTCCAAAAACAGATAATTGTTTATTCCTGTGCATGCCGCTTGGTAACATGAGTGTAAGAGATGTTGCCAAATGTGCAAATTTAGAGGGAAAACGAGATTTTTACCCTATAGTTATTGCAGTGCAAAGTTTTATTAGTAATAATCGTAGATAAAAATTATAGATGTGATTTTTAAGTTATTGTGAATAACAAAGCATTTTCTGTTACAGTATATTTGTTAGAAAGCATTTAAAGTCAGCGTAACTTTTGTTTTTCAAACAGACCCATCAATGCACCTTATCTAGAAAGACTCTAAGTAATTTATTCATCTCTTGATATGTGTCTGATTTGCACAATGACACAATTGAATTGAGGTGTGGTAACTTAGCAGAACCCTTGTTTTCCCCAGAGAATATCAAATTTACAAATGAAATAGCAAAGAGAGAGGGTGTGGTAGTTTACAGCCAGAATATCTATGTCAGCATTACCCATGAGTATAACTTTTCAATTAATTTCTCTGACAACACTTGCCTTTCTGGTACATAAACTGAGTAAAACTAAGGCTTTAAAAATAAAGTTGTGTCAGATCTGGGTGGATTTTAGAGACCATGATTTTTTTACGAAGCATTTACTCTGAAGTCATTGTGCAAAATTGGCTGCCCCTACCGTTACAGAGATCTCTGAAATTCAGTGTTCTTCTTTGAGCAGCTGCTCACATCCATTCCACTTAGGTGCGCATGCGCTGATGTGCCTAGCTGCCGAAAAACTTTTGCCCTTAGTCTGACCTCCTAGGGGCAGCAGCGGTGCCCTCTAGCGCAGCCAGTGACCGCCCCTTCCTAGCCGCTGCTGCTCCGCCTCTCCCCTCCATTCCTTCTTTCTACTGTTGGTGTTGTTGCTGGTTTGCTGTGCTCCACATGCTTGCCTTGTCTGCTTGCCCGTGTCTTGCCCTGCACTTTTAGTAGTAGTTAGTACTTAGTAGCTTTAGTTAGTTAGTAAAGAAAAAGACAGAAAACCTTTAAAAACAAAAACAAAGAACAAGGATCAGGGATGCCTCGCTCGCCCGGCTTGAAGCCGCTTGCGGCCTGCGGTAGGGCGTTCTTCGCGAGTGCCCCCCACGACCAATGCCTGCGGTGCCTATGGGAGGCACACTGCATCGACAAGTGTAAGCTCTGCAGAGCCTTTAAACCCCGCACTAAGAAAGAGCGAGACACCAGGCTGAAAGCCCTACTTATGGAAGCCGTTCTAGCCCCGGGTCCGGACTCCAAGAAAGTGCCCCAGGTGGGGACTCCTGCCATGCGCTTAGATCAGCCAGCACCAGCAGCACCGTCATCACGGGGAGAAGCCCGTGAAGGTCAGGATCGCAGCAGCCCGGAGCGGGCGGACTCTCCCTTGACCCCAGGCAGTTTGAGAGCAGAGCCAGTGCCCGCTCCCTCTACACCAGAGGCTTATGAGGTGGCAAGGGCCCTGGTGGCCTTGCCCTTACTTCCACCCCTGCTGGAGGCACAACCCCAGCTAGCCTCTTTGGGGAAACTGCTCTTGCTCTCCCCTGAGTGGGATCGCCCGCAGGCGGAACACGCAGCCAGCCCCCCCCACGGAACCATCAGCATGGCGGGGGCAGCGCCATAGGCGCTTGGCGCGCGCAGGCCACCCAGAGGCTGGGTCTAGCCCATCGTCGTCATCGGGGCATGCCCTGCAACAGGGCAGATCATCATCAGGGTGGCACTGGAGCCCACCTGGAGAGAGGAAAAGGCGACGGCTGTCCTCTTCCTCCTCCTCATCATCTTCCTCGGCACCGCAGAAGGTGGCAGAAAAGGGCCTGGTACCGACGCCAAGGCTGCTCTCCAGCTTGGCAAAGGGACCGTTGGCGTTTCCCGCAGAGACCCCACTTGGGACAGGAGTCCTCTTCGCTCGCCCAGCCCGGGTACGGGGGGGCGCTCTGCCTGGTCAGAGAAAGATGTGTGGTCGTATGATCATGGGGCTTCACCCTCTCTGTCATCTCTCTCACCGGGTCACCCAGGACTTATGCCCTTAGCCCAGGGCAAGCAGGGTTGGGATGACCCTCCCACTGTGCCACCCCAGTTGCCTAGCCAGCAGTCGGTGTGCACGGATGATCTGGTGCCGCGAGAGTCGGCCACACCCACTGACGATTTTAGAGCGCATCAGGACCTCCTGCACAGACTAGCATCAAATCTCGGTCTGCAGGTGGAGGAGGTGAAAGACAGTTCAGACTCACTCTTTAATGTCCTGTCCTCCTTGTGGACCTCACAGTTGGCCTTGCCCCTGCATGAAGGGGTCCAAAAGATTATGAATGCGGTGTGGCAGACACCGGTGTCAGTGGCGGCCACCCATAAGGGGGCAGAGAAGAAATACTATGTCCCAGCAGCCCCCTTCCAATACTTGTACTCCCACCCAGAGCCCTCCTCCCTGGTGGTGGAGGCGGCCAACCAGAGGAAGCGCCAGGGCCAACCAGCGGCAACGCCGCGGAATAAGGATGCCAAGGCGCTTGATGCGTCGGGTAAAAAACTTTATTCGACAACCACGATGCAGCTCAAGATCGCAAACCACCAAGCCCTGCTGGTGCGGTTTAATTTTAACCTGTGGGGCTCCCTGGCATACTTCTCAGAGTCTATGCCTCCTGACACACGCTCTGGTTTCAACACTATTCTGGAGGAAGGGTCGCTGGTGGTGAAGGCGACGTTGCAGGCTGCCTGGGATGCCGCCAACTCGGTGGGACGCACAGTCGCATCAGCCGTATGCCTGTGCTGGGCAGCCTGGCTCCAGGTTTCGGGCCTTCCCCCACTGGCGCAGCAGTCGATCCAGGATCTCCCATTCGAGAGGCCCTGATTGTTCCGAAAAGACAGATACAAAGTTACATGGGCTAAAGGACTCTCACATGATGCTGTGGTCCCTGGGCCTTTATTCGTCATAGGAGACCTGTCGCCAGCTCAGACAACAGTCGTGGGGCCAGCCCTTCCAACCACGTCAGCCTTTCCGCCTCCCCTGGCTCCCCTTCCAGGCTTGCACGATCAGCTAGGTGCCCTCCTGGCAGCCAGTGGAAGCATTTTTGACATAAGGCCTGAGGACGGCGTTCCACTCCACCCGGCCCGGTCCTCTCCCGTTCCCCCCTTTCACGACTGGCTCTCCTTCTTCCGCAAGGTGGACCTCGATCACAACAGACCAATGGATGCTGCGGACGGTTCTCCATGGTTATGCCCTGCAGTTCTGCGCGAAGCCTTGCAGACGCCCCCCTGACCCCCCAGTCCCTCCCATGGGATGCGGGGCACGAGCAGCTCCTCAACGAGGAGGTGGGGAAGCTTCTGAGTCTTGGTGCCGTAGAGCTGGTCCCGAAGGGGGAGAGAGGGGAAGGATTCTACTCCCGCCATTTTCTGATCCCCAAAGCGAAGGGAGGCCTCCGGCCCATCTTGGACCTTCAAGGCCTAAACAGGTTCCTCAAAAAGCTAAAGTTCTGGATGGTCACCCTCAACCACATTATCCCGTCGGTAGATCCTGGGGATTGGTTTGCCGCCCTCAACTTACAGGATGCCTACTTCCATATTCATACCCAGTCACAGGAAGTTCCTGAGATTCATCAGGGGCACCAGACATTTCCAGTTCATAGTCCTCCTGTTTGGGTTGGCATTGGCCCCAAGAATTTTCATGAAATGCATGGCAGTGGTGGCGGCCACCCTGCGAAGGAGAGGGGTCCAGGTCTTTCCTTACCTAGATGACTGGCTTCTCAGAGGGAGGACGAAAGGCCGATTGCAGGCAGCCATCCGCACAACCCATGCTTTGTGCAGCTGCCTGGGCCTGCTAATCAATGAGCAAAAGTCAGTCTTGTCTCCCACTCAAAGAATAGAGTTTATCGGGGCATTGCTGGATTCCGTCCAGGCCAATGCCTCCCTGCCGCCAGCCAGGTTCGCAGCCATAGACGACGCCATTGCCACACTCGAAAGGGACCCAGCCACCACAGCCAGACAGTGCATGAGACTTCTCGGCCACATGGTGGCGGCCACACCTGTAGTCTGCCTTGCCCACCTCCATCTTCGCCTGCTGCAGTTGTGGCTCCGATCGGCCTTTCGTCCCAACAGGCATCATTGGGACAAGGTGGTGCGGGTCCCGAGGCAGGTTTTGCGTCTGTTGGCGTGGTGGAGAAACCCAGGAAAGGTGATGGAAGGAATCCCCTTCGGCTCGATAACCCCCGTGGTATCGCTGATATTGGACGCTTCCGACGTAGGGTGGGGGGCGCACCTGAGTTCCGGCCCCAGCACCCAGGAGACCTGGGAGCCGGGGGAGGTCTCCCTTCACATCAGTGTGAAAGAGCTGTGGGCAATAAGGCTCGCCTGCGCAGTCTTCAAGGACCATCTGCGCGGTCGATTCATACACGTCCTCACAGACAACATGACTGCCATGCACTACGTGAACCATCAAGGGGGTGCCCGCTCCTCACCCTTATGTCGGGAAGCGACTCACCTGTGGGATCTGGTGATAAGGTACAGTTTCCACTTAGTGGCCTCTCACCTCCGTGGAGCAAGGAACAGCCAAGCAGATCGCCTGAGCAGGTACTTCTGTTCGCAACACGAGTGGTCCCTTCACCCTGCGGTGGCGCAGTCCATCTTCCCTGAGTGGACCTTTTCGTGACTTACAAGAACAGGAAGTGCTGGCTGTTCTCTTCCTGCAAAGGCCTGGAGGGGGCTCCCTCCCTAGCGTTCCTGCTGGACTGGTCGAGCGGCCTCCTCTACGCCTTCCCCGTTTCCGCTTCTGCACAGAGCCCTCCTGAAGGTGAAGAGGGACAAGGCAAAAGTCATCCTCATTGCCCTGGCGAGGCCTCGCCAGCATTGGTTTCACCTCTTGCTCGAACTGTCGGTAGCCCTGCCACGGGAGCTCCCACACAGGCCCGACTTGCTGTCACAGGACAAAGGGCGCCTCTTCCACCTGAATCTGGCCTCACTCCACCTGACTGCCTGGATCTCCATGGTTGACTGCAGAGGAACTGGCCTGTTCGGAGGACGTGAGACGCATCCTCCTGGGTAGCCGAAAGTGATCCACGCGGCATACCTACAAGGCAAAGTGGAAGAGGTTTGTGAGCTGGACCAGGGCCGAAGGGGTGGATCCGCTAGGGCCACCCATCCAGGTAATTCTGGACTACCTGTGCTCCCTGAGCCATCAGGGCCTGACCTCATCTTCATTGAGGGTCCACCTAGCGACCACTTCCGCTTTCCACCAGCCCTTAGAGGGAGGCCAAGTCTTCTCACACCCGATGGCAGTACGCTTCCTCAGAGGACTGGACAGAGTGCTTCCAAGAGCACGAGCCCCCACCCCCCCCCGTGGGACCTCAGCCTGGTCCTCCGTGTACTCTCCAGCTCTCGAACCCATGGCCACGTGCCCTCTCACCGTCCTTTCGCAGAAGGTAGCCTTCCTGGTGGCCATCACGTCAGGCAGGAGGGTGTCAGAACTCAGGCCCCTCTCATCTGAACCACTGTACACAGTGTTCTTCAAGGACAAGGTGCTCCTTCGGCCACATCCGGCCTTCCTTCCAAAGGTGGTGTCCGCCTTCCACTTGAACCAGGACATTTTTCTGCCTGTGTTCTTTCCCAAACTGCATGCCTCGGAGGAACAGAGGCGATGGCACTCCCTGGACATTTGTAGGGCCTTGGCCTTCTGCATCGAAAGGACAAGGCCCTTCTGCAAATCAATGCAGTTGTTTGTAGCTACAGCAGAAAGGCTCAAGGGCAACCCCGTGACATCGCAGATGATCTCATCCTGGATTGTAGCCCACATAAGGGAATCCTACCGAATCACCGGGACCCCGCTCCCTGGGCCTGTTAAGGCACACTCAACTAGAGCTCAAGCGGCATCAGCAGCTTTCTTAGCCAGTATTCCCATCCAGGAGATTTGTCGGGCAGCAACTTGGGCTTCAGTCCACACTTTCACCTCCCACTACACCCTGGTGCAACAAGCGAGAGGTGACGCGGCGTTTGGCGACGCCGTCCTCTGCACCAGCAGCTTGTAACTCTGCCCACCGTCCAAGATAAGGCTTGCTATTCACCTAAGGGGAATGCATGTGAGCAGCTGCTTGAAGAAGAAAAAGGAGTTACTTACCTGTAATTTCTGTTCTTCGAGATGCGCTACTCACATCCATTCCACACCCGCCCCCCCATCCCTACTTTGGAGTTACCAGAAAGAAGGGACTGAGGGGAGAGGCGGAGCAGCAGCAGCTAGGAAGGGGCGGTCGCTGGCCACGCTAGGGGGCGCTGTTGCTGCCCCTGGGAGGTCAAACTAAGAGCAAAAGCTTTCCAGCAGCTAGGCATATCGACGCATGCGCAACTAAGGGGAATGGATGTGAGCAGCGCATCTCAAAGAACAGACGTTACAGGTAAGTAACTGTCCTTTTTACAGACTGCATCAAATTTTTGAAAAGTTTAAAGGTACATAATGCCTTTTCTCCCTGGAACTACTCATTCACATCCAATCCCTTTTAAGGAACCTGCTCTCTATACCCTCCACCCATAATGGACACATTTCCAAAGAAAAGATGGGTCAGTTCATTTTGTAAAGTGGCAGCCTTCATAGTGGTGAGCATGGAGATTTCAAGTGTCAGCCTAACAAACTTGGAAAATCCAAACAAACAATGTAAACAATGGAACACTGCTACTTAAAGATTTCCTTGGCAGATTTTTAAAGGTGTAAAAGGTAATAAGGGGATAAAACCTTCTTACACTTTAATTTGATGGGGAAATAAAATTACTGAAATTCAGAGCTAACATTAGACTTGAAGAAAATTGTGTTTGCAAACTTTACACTGGCTTTTTCTTTTCAAACAATTTGCAAAGGTTCTCTCACTCTGATCGATGTGTATGTCATTCTAATAAAGCCAAAGGAAAAATAGCTTTGTAGTAACTAAATGTCAGGGGATGGGAAACATTTCAATTCAATATGAATTTTCTGATGATGTATCATACAAATATTTTCACCCATTCTTTGTCTCTGCAGAGACTCAAGATTAGTGTCCATAGGGGCTGGTGCAGATGAAGTTATGCTCTCCATTATATGCAAATATATGAACATTCTTCCACAAAAGACTTGAACACCAAGCAAAGCACATCTCTTCACTGAAAATTCATGAGATATATAGTAGATTGATTGCATATTGAAAGAGTAGGCATTATAACTAAGATGATTAAATGAAATTTTCTAGCATTCATGCCAACGACCTACTAATTAGTGCCTTTGTATTTTCTTGTATCATATCTTTTAAATTCAATATTGAAATTAAAAGTGATATAAAACATGTATCCTATTGCAACATTTTTGTCATTCTGCACACCAGTTGCTGCCTTTGAGTGCTCTTGTGATAGTCTATATTAAGTAAATGGAGCGAGTGTCTACTTATATAATCAAGGTACATTTATGTTTTGAAAACCAAAAACACAGTAAAATTGAGGAGTTCTGTGCCATGCCCAATGCAAGAGAGAATTCTACTAGTTGTGTACTTAGGCAAATTTTGAAGTAAAAACTGTTCTGAACCCCATCTTATCCTCTGTTGGAGACATGCATTTTATCTTAGTTGTAAGCTCTGTGGGGAATGAACTCTGTTTTTGCTCAGTAGTGTGTACAGCACCTACCACAACATGGGCCTGGTCAACAGCAAGGCTGTCTAGACACCACAATAATACAATATATTAATTCATGCCTCATTTTTTAAACTTATAAGCTTCTCTTACATACCCAAATAGTGTAACAGCAATTCTGCTCTTTCATTCATCTGTAATTTACACAACCTTCACTTCGTAATATTCAATGATTAATAGTGCTCATACACAGCAAGTGTATCTACATGTATGTGGTCATTTTGAACAGTGACCATAAGGTTGATGATATTGTCTTACAACTCTTGCCCTCAGTTAAACTGTTATGTTGTGCAACCAATCTGGGGAAGATCAATGGCTCAGGAGATTGTACTAGATTAACACAAGGATCCTTTCTGAGGGATATCATAGCAGTCTTAAACTACCTGAAGGGGGGGTGGGAGGGTCCAAAGAAGATGGATCTAGGTTATTCTCAGTGGTGCCAGATGACAGGACAAGGAGCAGAGGTCTCAAGTTGAAATGGGAGAGGTCTAGGTTGGATGTTAGGAAAACCCTTTTCATTAAAAGGGCAGTGAAGCATTGGACTGGGTTACCCTAGGAGGGGTTGAATCTCAATCCTTAGAGGTTTTTAAGGCCTAGCTTGACAAAGCCCTGGCTGGGCTGATTAACCTGAGAATAGTCCTGCTTTGAGCAGGGAGGTTGGACTAGACCTCCTGAGGTCCTTCCCAACCCAAATATTTTATGATTCTATTAGCTATAACCCATCAAAAATGACAGGGGAAAATAAAAAGGGAATTTATGAAATACTTATTTTAATCGATGAATAGCTCTTTAATTACATTTTTTTGCAAAAGTTCTATGGTCCCCTAAAACTTTTCCTTGGTAGTTTGTATCCTTCACATGAACTATCAGATTTTCATGATTTCATCCCTGAATGAACACCACATACAATTCTGAAGAGTCAGCATGAAATATTGGAAACAGCTGCAAGCATAGCTGAAAACTTTATAATTTTGACAAGTTCCAAAGGGGCCAGCTGTGTCACCAGAGTGAACCATCACTGGGTTTCACTGGGTTTTACTGTCCAATTTTTAACTCAGCCATTTTGCCTTTAAGAATTACAATGAGGTATGCAGCTGTGATAAAGTATATATCTGTGCCATGCCAAGAGTCCTAGGCCATTTTGATGTCAGAGCAATTGATTGAGTCACCTCTGACATCACACTGGCCTGTCACAAGCCGCATTGCTGAAGGAGGGTAGTGGAAGGTAGCCCCAGATTTAGCAAAGGCCGGTTTCCAGCCTAGCTGGGGTGAGGCTGATTTGAGTCAGTTAAGGCATCTGACTCTCATTTAAGGAGCCTGGAGTCAGTTGGAGCACCTGACTTCAATTAAGACACTTCAGATTTGAGGATCATTTATATCTCCAAATCAGTGGCACTGCTATGGGCACCCGCATGGCCCCACAATATGCCAACATCTTTATGGGCGACTTAGAACAACGCTTCCTCAAGTCTCATCCCAAAACATCTCTTCTTTACCTGCGCTACATCGATGACATCTTTATCATCTGGACACATGGCAGGGATGCTCCTGAAGATTTTCACAGAGATTTCAATAATTTCCACGACACCATCAAATTGAGCCTGGAACACTCCACACAGGAGATCCACTTTCTTGACACTACAGTACAAATCAGGGATAGACACATCACCACCACCCTATACCGAAAACCTACGGGTCAGTATAGTTACCTACATCCTTCGAGCTTCCATCCTAAACACACCACATGATCCATTGTCTACAGCCAAGCCCTAAGATATAACCGCATCTGCTCTGATCCCTCAGACAGAGACAGACATCTTGAGGATCTCTATCAAGCATTCTTGAAACTACAGTACCCACCTGGGGAAGTAAGAAAACAAATTGACAGAGCTAGACGGGTTCCCCGAAGTCATCTACTACAGGAGAGACCCAAGAAAGAAAGCAACAGAACACCACTAGTCACCACATACAATCCTCAAGTCAGACCTCTGCAAAAGATCATTAAGGACCTACAGCCTATTCTAAAAGATGATCCCTCTCTCTCTCAAGCATTAGGAGACAGACCACTCCTTGCCTATAGGCAGCCCCCTAATCTTAAACAGATTCTCACCAGCAACTACAGGTCTAACAACAGGAACATTGAAGCAGGCACACACCCCTGCAAAAAACCACGCTGCCAAGTCTGCCCACATATCTACACAACAGACACCATCATAGGTCCTAATCAAGCCTGCTACTCCATCAAAGGCTCATTTACCTGCTCATCTACTAATGTGGTCTATGCCATCATGTGCAAGAAATGCCCCTACACCTTATATATTGGACAAACAGGACGATCGCTCCGTAAGAGACTGAATGAGCACAGAGCTGATATCAGAAATCAAAGAACAGAGAAACCAGTTGTTGAGCACTTCCATCTTCCTAATCACTCGATGATGGATTTGTTAGCGACTGTCGTTAGAGATGTAGCTGGGACATCAAGACTTCAAAGAGAAACAGCTGAACTTGAATTAATATGCAAGCTAAATTCTGTGAAAGCAGGACTCAATCAAGACTATGGGTTCTTTTCCCATTACGAAAGGTAATTTGACTTCAGGCTTCCCATGGTTTGAGCCTATAAACTGCTCTGATTTGCTGTTACTTTATGACCTGATCCTATCTTTTACACCCCCTTGCATTTAGTTTCATTCCTTTCTGTAAGTTCGCCCATCTTCGAAGCATCTGAGGAAGCGGGATCTTCTCCCACGAAAGCTCATGCAAAAAATAAATCTGTTAGTCTTAAAGTGCCACACAACTCCTTGTTGCTTTTTTACTGGACAAGCTCACCCAGAGGGGCCTTAGGGCCCCAGGCCCAGCAGCCTGCGGCCTGGAGAGCCCAACCCCAGGACCAAAGGGACTGGGGAAACTATAGCTTTGAAGGTTTGGAGGTGGGAAAACTGGGCTCCAGCTGGCTGCCAAGACCTGAAGTGCAGGACCCACAGTGACGAGCTCCCTCAGTTTGTCACACGTGGCATACGTCATGTCATGCACACACAAAGCAGATTAAGAGAGCTGATGATACTGACGTTGGAATTTAAGAGTAACAGCAGTTTATCTTGGTTAGGGCCTCAATACCAAATAGAAAATACTTTTTATTTATATTTTTTTCTTTTAACATATTAGTTCATTAATATTTGCTCATTTTGAATGTTGACTCCTAAATGTCAGTTACACTCACTGGAATTACATAAACTTGATTAAATTTGTTTAACAGTCCTGTAAGTTGTAATTGCTTTAAAACATAAACATGACAAATGAAATTTGATTGGACAATCAGCATAAGTAGTTATAGAAGTCCCTGCCATGAAATGTACAGCTGCTGCTTGCAATAAATGTAAAGTTCAGTTATGCACTATACTTGCACTGAAAAACAATTAGACATATTTACTTCAACATTATCTGTACCTTCCAAATTTACTTGGGCCATTCTTCCCATCACTTTTAGATAAGAATAAAGTCTTTTAAATTGAAATATATGAAAAGATCACATCTGTCAAAACAATCTTGTTGCAAAAAAATGCTTTTGATGTGCTTAGTCCTCATTAACAAGGAACAGTGTACAGTTTTCTGATAAATAAAGTATGTATTAAGGAGCCTCCACAGCAATGCCAGGTTAATCCTGTAGACAAGATATTTCCTTTCATCATAACAGCTAATATAAAAGTACAGTACAGCTTGAGATACTTCTGTTGCTGGTACAATAAAATATAATCTGCATTAAGTGGCAGAATCATTTTAAATTATCTATTTTTAAAAAAATCCAACACCCACAGCAATTACATTTAGAAACAAAAGCAAAGATAATTGCAATATATTTTGTAAAACTGTGAATAACAAAAATTTGGGTTTGCTGGTAGCTCTGAAAACTTAAAAAGAAGTCATTCTGAGGGGAACCAAAGACCCAGAAAAAATGTTGCATTTATTTGTTTTTTTTTTTAAATAAAATTAAAAGACATTTCAGAGAGCCATTTCAAATGGAAAATGTTTAGCTTAAAAAATGTTAAAACAAAATGTTGAATTTTTAAACCAAATCCGCACTTTCCACCAACAATTCTGGTTGAAAAATGTTACTCAGCTCTAATGTTTGTGCATGTTATAAATACTAGCAAGTGTATTAAAGCTCTCACCTAGCACCCACCTCTGCAATAGGGAAATGCAGAGTATTTTATGACGATGAGACCATATTAGAGCATTCAACTATTTGCTTCTATATGGAGTAACTAACATTCTTCATATGATTTATAAAGTATTCTAAGTAATTATATTCTGTTGTACCTAAAGCTGTCTAAAAGTCAACGCTTATTTCTGAGTGGTCTTAATTTCAGTGGTATAAATGGGTCCCTGCAGCCAAGGCCGTAACTAGGGCAGGACGACCGAGGTTTTGTCCTGGGCACCACATTGAGCAGCTCTGTTTGACCACGCAAGTGAGGGGGCGCGCTTTCCATGCTGCTTACCACAGTGTGCCACGGGTGCCAAAATACCTAGTTCCGGCACTGCCTGCAGCCATCAGCCCCTGTCCCTTAAAAGTCTTGGGAATATTTTTGAAATTCCATTTCCTGCCTGGTCAGTGTGGAGAGCTCAGATGCCATCTTCCTAGTTGACCATGGCAGTTCCACACAGCAAACAGTCTCTTGCTTGGAGCACACCAGAGTTTCTGGATCTGACTGGCACTTGGAGAGAAGAGGCTGTGCAGTCCCAGCTCCCACTGCAGCTGAAGTAACTTCAATGACAATAGTCAAATCTTTGATTTAGGAAAAGGGTGTGAAGCCATCTAGCCCATGTTTGCCCTCACGAGTATGAGCGCATATCACCTAATCCAAAGTATCTCACGTTGAATGTCTTTGAAATGCTTATGACATACTGATAGTTACTGTTGTAGTATGTTGGTTGCAATTTCACATGTGTAGTTATGAGGCTACATTATGTAATATTCCCAGCATTGTATCCTCATGGCTTAACAAATGTCTTGGCAAAACTTTCCAAAAGCAGGGGAGCAGTTCACATTGTATGAAGGCATGTATAGGACAAACCCAGCTCAACCTTCCAGGAACAAAGAATTGACCCAGGCATCAATGGTGCTGTAGGTTTCCTCCTTTTCGCTTGGTCAGTTTGGAACCATGGTAAGGGAATGCTCACTGACTCCAGACATGAATGTGTCCATAAGGACATTGTCACCTGATCCTGTGGGGGAAGAAGCCTCAGCAGAAAGGATGATAAAAGGAAGAGATATTCACCATGCTCTCTCTCATCCACCTTCATCTACAAACACCACAAACCAAAATGAAGTACTGATCATAGGGGAGAGAGTGGCTGAAGAGAAACAAGCCAGCCTGTGGTGAGATTCCCCGAAGTTTGTAAGGTTTCTGAAAGTGTTGTTTAGCTTAGAATGCTTTTATTTCTTGTGACCTGTTACACTTTGATCTCTAAATTCTTAAAATCCTTCCATAGTTAATAGTTTGGTTTGTTGGTGGTTTTTTTTGTTTGTCTCACCCACCCCCCCACCAGCTCTACTTCACGCAGGACATTCTATGTGAAGTGTATTTGAGACTTGACTGGGAATGACAAGGCTGGTGACTATTAAATTTGATGAATTTATAGATTGTTCAATTAGCATAACTGTACACTGCAAGATGGAGGTTCCTACAGTTGCATTTAGGACTGGGGATATTAGTCAGGGCTGTCCCAAAGGTGGGGCAGGGCCCCTCCCCCCAAGCAGAGGACGGGGCAGAGTCGGCCCACCCAGAGGCCAGCCTCTGCGCTTCCACTCCCCACCCCTCTTGCCTTTGGCTTGCCTCCGAAGGCAGCAGCGCCCATGGAACAGCAGGACCTACGATGGTCACCCCGCTCACACTCTCCTCCCCCCTCCAACAGCCCTGGTATGAGCCAGTGTCATTCTATTGTATAATAGAGCGGCTGGCTAGAAGCACTCACTGGGTTGGGAGCTGCTTACATGCTGCAGTTTGTTTGTGAAAAGGCTACGCATGGGAGTTCTCACAGCAGAGGTGAGTAAGACAGACTCCAGGAATGGGAGATTAGAGTGACTTGGCAAGTCACCACTCTAGGCTGCATGAGGGGAACATCACAAAGGGCTATGAAAAAGACATGATGCAGTCGTGTGTGAAAAATCGAAGAGCTAGAGCAACAGTACCAGAAAACTAGGGAGTCAAATCGCTGCTCTGGTGCAGAGCAAAAAACATATCCAGAGGCAGCGACTACTGGACTCAACTCTGACAAGGATGTCTAGTTGCAGGCTTATGGCAAGCAGGGGATTGTGGTGTTTTGTCACGAGAAGCCAGGACCTCTTCTCAATCCCCAAGGTCTGACCCACTCCCTAGCCTCCCCGTGGAGCTGCAGGTTGCAGGCAAAGGGACAGTGGGTATGTAGAGCCCTGCACGGATACAAATACAATCATCCATATCTGATCTGCATGCACAAGAAATGGTCATGGATATCCATGTTGCATCTGCAGATATCCATGTATTTGCAGGACTCTAGGTCTGTGAAGATAAAAATATGTGGACCTGTATCCAATCTCCATCCTCAAGAAATGGTCCACAGATATCCATGTTGTATCCACAGATGAGGATAGCAGCATATTTGCAGGGCTCTATGAGTATGTGATTGGTTTTGAGCTGATGCTGCTCAGTTACCTGAGGTACAGCCATCCTTTGCTTTGTTTCATTATACCAGTGGTTGAAGGGATAGACATTCACAGCAATAGCTGTGCTTGCATGTGCTTCTCACTCCCTTTTAGTGAGACTGTGTGGTGGAAAAGGGTGTTAATGCAACTGAGATTTCATAGGCAGTGTCCTGAGAGATCTCTAGGAAACAAAGTACTTGACAATCCTCTCTGGGAGAGTCCTTGGCAGAGCTGCTGTTTCTTCCTCCAATGGTCTTAGAGCAAAGGTAGAAAACAAGTATACCAATATTTGTTCAAGAGTAGCTCAGTTATGCTACATGTTACATAAGCAATGAGTCTATGGCCATTTAGTTGTAGGCAGAAAGGGAAGGAAAAGTTTTTGTAGTAAAACCTGAGTGGGTCAGACTAAACAGCAGCAAAAGAGTGGAGGAAGGTAGCTATATTAGCCCTAGAATGATAAAGGCCCTTTTCCCTGGAAGTTGAGAAGGGTTTACCTCAGGTCAACTAACAGAATCTGAGTCCAATTAAGGAGTGCCTGAGACCTTTAAAAACCCCTGCTGGGGAGGGAGGGAATGGGGTATAGCAAGACAAGCTGCTGGAGCAGGGACATAAGCTGCTCTTCTGCCTATAAAGGAGGCAACCAAACTCAATGTCTGTTTAGGGGAAAAACTGGCAGCCCCAGCTCAATAACAGAACAACTTGGGCCCCTACTGCCCCCAGTAGGGAAGAGATAGGAAAAGGTATCCCCTTTTATTGCACGTTTCTTTATTTGCTGGAGTACTCCTAGGCTTGGTGCACAGCCTACCCTGAAAATATCAATACATAAGCAGAGGGTGGGAAGACAAACACTATCCCACAGCAAGCCTTATTTCTTTCAGGGCCCACTGCCATGAGAATGGTGAACTGCTAAACCTGGTGAGACAAAGGAAGTGCCTCCTCACAATATAAGCTATACATATGAAAAGGTGATCAGTAGGGAGGGGAAAAAAAACATCTGATAGTCAAAGGCAATGTATCTGCATTAGTGCTTGAACTGTCTCAGCTTGGGGGAGGAAAGGGGTAACAATCACTCCTGAAGACTGAAATATCTATAAAGAGAATAGTGAGTGTATTTGGATTTCTGAAGGCATATTTGTTAAAAGGTTTTCTTGGGCACAGGACCACTGCACCATACCTATAGTGATACAAATAGCAACACTTCAAAGGTGAAGGATGTATCAGAAAGGAGTCAGTGTTTCAAAACACATTATTGTTTGTAGAAATTTTCTTAAAATGTTTGACAGAAAAAGTTTTCATGTTTACTACAACTACAAAAATTTTTGTGTAGACTTCAAAATAATTCTCTTCAAAAAGGTAGATAAATAATTAAGTTGCTGAATATGGATTATAATACTCACTAGCCACCAGATTAATACTAAAATGATATTTAAGGATTCATCATGCACAACAATTTACCAGTTGCTTTCCAGACAAGTGTAGCTGCACCATGAAACGGGGATTTTAAAAATAATGAATACTGATTCTAACACTATTTTAAAATCAACACTTTTGAAAACACCTCAATATTTTATGCTAGGAATGACAACATAAAAGATAGACTGCAAGCTTGTTCCGTTTTCAGGAACAAATCCATACAGTTAAATACTGCAGACATGCTTTATTTTTTTACAGTTTGTAATTGGGTAATATTACAAGTCATGGCAACATACTGCATTTAATAATGGCTCTAGAAAGTTTAGGAAAGGCATAGTTTCCTTTTAGCTAAAACTTCAATCTCTAGAAAATAGTTTCTATTTTGTATGATACATTTAGCAGTGTAATAGGTCCTACTCAACTTATCTTTTGGAATAACCAAAACTAAGGCTTAAAATCTTAACAAATAAAAGTACCTCTAACAAAGGAGGTAATTAGTGCAATCTTGCATCATAATACTCTGCAGTAAAAGAGTTTATAAATCTGGCTTCACATTTCAAAATTATTGTAAACAGCTTTAGAGCTCATTAAATGACGAATGAAGTGTAAAAACCACAGTGATTCAATACAATCAATAAGTTTTAAGTACTTCAATAGAAAATGTAATGGAAAAATGCTATGCAAATATTTGTCTCGTCCTTACTTTTGCCCCAAATTATCAAAAGGCATTGATTATACTAAGTGTGTGTCTTAGGGCTTGTGTACACAGGGAACATTGCTGCAGCTGCACCACTGGAGAATTTCAGTGGAGAGACATTACCTGTGCCAATACAAGGGGTTCTCCCACTGTCATAAATAATCCAACTCCCCAAGGGGCAGAAGTTAGGTCAACAGAAGGATTCTTTCATCAACCTCGTGCTGTCTGTAGCAGAAGTTAGGTTGGATAGTCATCCCTCTCAGGGAGTGAATTATTCTGCATCTTTGAGAGACAAAGCAATGCTGATATAAGATCTCACTGGAGACCAGCCCTCAGTGTTACTTGGTTTCAAAGAAAAATTAACCAATATTCTTCCAATTTAGTCAGTTAATTCCTCCTTAACCTGCAATTTTTTCTAAAAAAAAAATTCTAAGCCACTTTACTTACAGAAGCTTGCCAAGCCCCACCAAAGCATTACAAATATGACTGGGACGTACTTATAGTTTCAGGTAGTTTAATCGGTTTTGGAAAAAGGACAAGCTTTTTTCATATTTCTATAACCTGCAAATGGCTACCTGACCAATCCAGAGATACTTGCTCAGGATCAGGGCCTTTTTTTTTTTCCCTAAGATTTGAAACCCATAAAAGGAAATTCCAAGTTAAAATTCAAATTTTGTTCTGGCATAGGCACATTTTGTATTTCTTGTATCTCCAAAGATATTTCCCCATGAAGTAACTTGAGCCAAGATGTTATATATACTAATGTTTAGTCTTATGCATATTTACAGTTGTTAACCCCAGAGAACAGGGGATATGGTAAGAAAGTTTCTGGAATGGTAAATATTAAGACAAAATATACATAAGTGAATTGATATCTAATAATTTACAACAACCATTTAACAAAATATGTAAATTTAAGATCCGTCTCTACAAATTAAGACCATTCTGTAATTCTGTTGAAGTGGAACAAAAAAAACTGCATATAATTTGCATCATCTCAATTTAATAATCCAGTATAGTACAAAAAAGACAAACAGTGCAAAGAGCATCATGTAGCATAACAGTTTTGTCTGGCTCCCTTTGGAGAGAGTTTTCAGTCTGCCTATAGTCGCACCTAGAAATCCACTTGTAGAATCAAAGTCAGAATCCTATGAAAGAGCAGAACACAGAGAGAATCATTCTAAGAAATACTAGTACACTACAATGGACTATGCAAACTCACTTCTTGCCATTGTCTTTTCTTCCTGTATTTAAAATATTGAAAAGAATTTCAAAGTAGCATATGAACAGGAAGTTGCATATCACTAGCCTATAATAAAGGGCAGTCCTCCTTCCACATCAATTCCAACTCATTACTTATTTTCAGGCATAAGCATATCTTAAGCAAATAACTAATTTTCTTTGATTTCCTTATTTTTGCTTCCCTCTGCAATTTATTTTTTTTTTTCATCAACTATCATCAACATGTCTCCAACACAGGTCTGTCAAAGCTGTATTTTTAATTCTTTTTGCATCTTTGCTTTAGTGGAACAGAAATAATTAAACTCACCTGAGACCTACCAATTTTGACTGCTCTATTAAAAGTTATACTCATGTAAAGTGCTTATATGAAAAACCACTACTGCTATAGAAATAGTAACTTACAGTAAATTAGAACAACTATTCCTCCTTTTTTTCCCCTATAACAAAGTAAGTAATATTGTGGTATGACAGAATGGGTAACTTCTTACAGCAAGTCCTCTACAATAAGTTTCTTAATTTAAAACATGCCAGCTGCAAACAAGCATGTGTATATCAACGTAAATATTCATAAGATTAGCTGCCACATACTTACCATCTCTGATAACATTTTATTTTGATTTTTAACTTCAGTTCCAATTTCGATGGAAAGCTATAAAAGAAGTGAGCATTATCATTACTTAACCCACATATCCTGGATTCTATTATATACTGAGAGAAGTCATTCTAAAAGTATCTGTTGAATCTAATGTTTTTCTAGATGTAGTAACAAGATATATTTCGAAAAAGGATTAGAAATCTAAGTTAGAGAAATACATCTATGAAACTAGACAGATAAGATCCTCAACCTGAGACATTTGTTACTTTTCACCACTCCCCTATGGGAAGGCAGCTCCAACCTCAGTGCTTCTATCTTTCACACATGGATCCACATCTGGTGATGTAATGCCACCACTGTGTCCACATTTACATTGTATTAATTTATAACACAACATATGGAGCCTACCATTGGCATTATTTTATGGCAGATGTTTTTGCTTATAGGATCAGTTCCCTGCATTTATCTTCCTCCCATTCTGTAAGTTCCCCCATCTTCAAAACATATGATGAAGTGGAATTTTCTCCCATTACAGCTCATGCGATAAATAAATTTGTTAAGTCTTTAGAAGTGCCACAGGACTCTTTTGTTTGTTTCTGCTACCCCTTTGCAACTAGTTCAAAATGTGATTTACAGCAGCAGTGTTTATGTAAGCTAATCTGTGCTTGCCTAGTTGGAACAGAATAATTTAATTATGAGCAGCAGCCACAGCAGTAACATTGTAAGGGCTCTGATTCAATATTTCATCCTCATATTTCATTTCTAGAAACAGCACTGATAGTGCAGACCAGTGTTCCCTCTAAGCTGCGCTAGCGCGCTGCAGCGCAGGGAAAGCTGCCGGCAGCGCACTGCCGGCAGCCAGAGTCCCTGCCTAGAGCTCCTGTGGAGCAGGGAGTTTTGAAAACTCCTGCCCAGAGAAGCTCTAACGGAGCATGCCCAGAAGTTCTGGGCATGCTCCGTAGAGCTTCTCTGGCCCAGGAATTAGGGCTGGGCCCTGCCCCTCCAGTCCAGCCCCGAGGTAAGTCTGTGGGAGTGGGAGCGGGAGCAGGGGGGCGTGCTGCGAGGAGTGGCTAGCAGGAGCGGGGTGGGGGGGCGATGCCGCGAGCAGGGCGGGGGCACTGCCGGGGCCGGGGGGGGATGCCGGGAGCGGGGTGGGGGGGCGATGCCAGGGCCGGGGCGCAATGCCGGGAGCGGCGTGTGGGGGCGAGCGGGAGGGGGGGAGGGGCGGCGCAGCGGGCCCCGGGGGGGGGGGGGGCGGGAGAGTGCAGCGAGCAACAGGAGTTGCTCAGCTGCTCTCTCCCCTTAGAGGGAACATTGGTGCAGACTCAGAAATGTTCATTAGCATATGTGTATATCAATGTACTAACTGCTGGAAAAATGGAGATTCTTGTGAGTACAATGAACTCTTGGGGTTTTGGTTAGAAAAGGATTTACTTTAAAAACACAGTTCTCAATCTCTAGAAAGAGTCACATTTCCTAGGAAAGCTACTGCTGCTTTTAAGAAAAGCAGGATGTTATTTCCAAAGTATTCCATATTACAAATTCAGAAATAGATGTAGGAAAAACATTCCAAATCTCAACTGTGTGATTCTCCTTCAACTAGTGTTTCTGCTAAGTTGCCTAATTCCCTAAACTAACAAGCATGAACAAACAAACAGATTGTGAGGTCAGTTACTGAGCTAAACCCAGGCTTCCAGTTAGCTCTGGCTAACGTGATTCATACTACAGGAAATGCTAACTCCTAGATTTGAGAATAAGCTGTAAGCATGGACTCTGCTGCCTTCAACAGGCAAGTAGCTTCATGATAAGCCAAAAAGGACAGTTGGAGCTAAAATCTAATTAAAAGAAGAAAACAGTTATACAAATCATCACTGTGGTTTTTGACTGGCAATATTTTTCCTTGTATTCAAATTATGTTCTAAACTTTTATACTGTTGCTTCACTGTCCATTAGACTTTGTGCATTTAATTCAATCAAAGTAACAAAACCACTAATGATATACTTACTGATTTTATGGCACTGACTTTTGTGCGCAGACTTTCAGTTAACCTTTCATTCTCTTCCTCATGTACGCTATACCCACTACTGGTATAGCCATAGTTACCAGGAGTGCCTCCATCACCTAAGAAAACAGTAAATCAGATTTACAGATAGCAAATGTCACCCATGAAAAATACAGTACCATGGAGTCCAAGTGCATGGATGGTTACAAATAGATATCTTTCCTTGTACATCCCTGCAGCATCCTCAAGAGTGAGCAAGAAACAATTTATATAAATGCTCTCAGCCATTTAGAACATTAAGGCTAGTTTTCAATTACAGAAAATCTGGAAACTGAAAGATTATTTGATAACTTTGATTTAATAAATCATATCATGACCCAGTTTTGCCCTCACACACAGTACATTGTGCTTTATCCAGTGAAGCCAGCCTGTATGTTAAATGCATACCTGAAAGAAAGTAAAATTGAGTCCATTGTATATTAAGATGTAGTCTGGCCAAATATGCCATTTATAGGAATTAAATTTACTCAGAAAGAACCTTCATATTTTTAACTTTGGAAAGGTTACATCTGCAACCTGCTACATGTAATACAGGTTTTAATCCTTTAATTTATAAAAAGGATTAACATACAGAGCTGTATACAGACTATATCAGGTGTGGCCAAACTTATGGAACTCAAGAGTCACACAAGTTGATTATTAAACCTTCAAGAGCCGCACTGAGCCATATAGCCATATACTTTTACCTACTAAATTGATTTGCTGACATCCTTCTGCGAGCCACGCTTTTTCATTCAAGAGCCACATGTGGCTCCCAAGTCGCAGTCTGGCCATGCCTGGACTACATAATCAGAGCTTTACTCATGTTTCCACCAGCAAAAGACATCTGCCTTGCAGAGAGATACTGCACTTGGCAAGTCATCTACTAGGTGAGTGATGGAGCTTCAGAGCTGCTACCAACTGGCAGATCTCTGATCAATAGAGGAGAGTCAGTGCAAAAAATCCTCAGCTCAGTAGGCTCATCACCTTCTATCTATAATAAAAAGGCTCTCCAACTATCAGTTAAACAGCAGACTGGGAGAAAGATGCACCAAGAACCCTCCCATTCTCCCCAGTAATCAAAGTAAAAGCAATCTAGCTTGTCATGACTAAGAGAAAAAGCAGGGTGAAGCTCGCCACAATTAGAAGACATATCTAGGGAGATGGATGGTTAAAAGCCTGGATTTCAGGACTGGGAAAAATAATAATGAAGTCAAAAAGAAAAATATTGCTAAACTTTAGTGTAAATTGTATTATTTCCTTTCAGATAGCAATCCAGTTCCTAACATCATTTATCATATGGGTAGCTGACAAATTCAAATTATTTCATTTGAATCCCTTGACAAGATAATTACCTCTCAGTTCATCTTTGAAAAGGTTTTAAGAGAGATACGAGAGCAGTCATATTCTCAAAATTTGATCTACACTGCAGTGATATGGTCTCTTGAATGATTTCATATGGTTTCACACACAGTAAAGGCCTGCATGAGAAAACTGCAGTACAAAACTAGGTTACTAATATGGATTTATAATATCCCATAATACCAAAGTAGGTTTTTCCAATCGATTTTTTACCCTAACTCTACGTCTGTTAAAATAGGAAAAAAAACTTTCACGAGTTGCCCCAATGACAAATTTTCAATAAAGATGAACTGGAAAGCTTCCATTTCACAATCTGCCACCCAAAAATGGGAAAAAATGTTCTTTTCAGTTTCTCTTTTATTTACCCTCCCCCCACCCCAACCAAATCTGGACTAAGACCAAATACGGAAATTTTGCTCAGAAGATGCCTTTTGACAGAGTTACAAGCATGTGCAAAATGTTGTAACTGAGATAACTTAATAGTACTGATTACTAAGTGAGTATTATATTGGGAATGTTTACAGTAGACTTTGATACCGTGTAGCTTGAAGCTAAAGTCCATAGTTATGTCAGAGATCAATGCATAAGACAGTCTTTATATAAGTGGAACCACCATTCCAAGCCTTTTTAAAAAGCAAACCCCATATTGACAAAAAAAGCACAATTCTAAGTGGGAATGAGGCTGTCAGGCAGGTATGGAAGAAGTGCAAAGGGCAGACTTTTGAAGTTTAAGGGAAATTAGTTCATGTGTGTACTGTCCCACAACACTGCTGTCATTATGGTAACAAGCAAAATACAGGGAATACCACTGTGGGAAGGTCTATACACATGGTGGCAAATTCACCACAATCTGACTGAAAACAGACCTTCTCAGTCAATTGGGAAGTCAATCCCTGAAGACCATCCCCCAAAGTTGAGTAGCACTGAGCCAAAGAGAGGGCATTTCCCTTCAACTCAGCACATAATGCCACAGTAAGAAGGTGTTAGGTAGCCAAAGGGAGATATGCAAGTAACTTGCGTATCTCCCTTCAACAGCCACCAAAAATGCTGACAGTGTAGACCAGAGATGTTTAATAGCCAGTCAAGGAAGGCGCAAGGGTGACTGGAACCAGTGGAAGAAATTCTAGAAATTTTAATTTACAAGAACAAAAGAATTTTCCTAGACACAATCTCTCTCAGTGTGCCTCAATAAGAGGGGGACTGGGTAGGAAACTAGAATCTGAACAGACTAAACAAATAACAGATTTCTCCCACAATAAAACAATCTGTCAAGAGATGTTAATAGGAAGATAGAGGTGTCAAACTTATCTGAGTGTATACAAAAATTAGCGTTCTTTTTTTCCAGAATCAAATAGTCGATCAAATGAAATCATTCAGTGAGTTTAACAATCATGTAAGCAAACAGCTCATTTTTTAATGCCATCATAAGAGACATAGCTACGCAATAAATTTGAGCCACTTTGAAACTGATGTTGAAAAGCTATTAGAAGACCAGGCATTCTGGCAGTCTGTTAGTCTGATATCCAAGAGACAGCAAAATAGTATAGGAAACAATGAAAAGTAATCATCCGGACATATATAAATCTGCAAGTCTGCTATTAGATATTGCAAGGGAAGAAAGGAGAAAAATTAAAAGAATCAGCATTATACAGTGAGCTGGTGGTAACCTGCTGTATTTAGGTTATTTTGACATGAGTGGTCTAATATGATCCAGTAACATATACAAACATCCATTCAAGAAAAGCATGTTTCAATTTAATACTGATCCCATCTCTGAACGGAAAATCAAAGGATTGTCTGAATTAATCCTAAACTTCTGATACATGTCACATTATATAAATCTTGCTGATTAAGTGTTAATACCTACTAGTCCTAGAACATATCGTGGAAGTTCTTCTATCACCATCAACTGTGGTCAGCTAACTGAAAGATGACAATGCCCAAACTCCTGAAAGAGTCTGTGGAACAAAGAATCTCTATTCCCCCCCCCCCCGCCCCATCATAAATGTTTTAAATGTATGCTTAGCACAAACTTTTTTAAAAAGAATGACTTTCAATTAACAAATTATATAGAAAGGCACTGAAATAAAAAAAAAGGCAATTGAAGGTATGTTTGGAGGGACTTGACGCTACAGGCCAATGTTCCCTGTAACCTGTGCAGCCGCACAGCTGTGCAGCCCCCAGTGCTGTCTGGTGCAGGGAATACTGCTGGCTGCGCATGGCCAGCAGCTGCTGTCCCTGCCTGGAGACCTCCTCTGAGCTGGGAGTTTTTAAAACTCCCGCTCACAGTAAGCTCTCACTGGACATGCACAGACTCTCAAAAAGTCCCAGTCTTATTAATTTCTCCTCATATGGAAGCTTTTCCATATCCCTACTCATTTTAGTTGCCCTTTCCAAATCCAATATATTTTTTTGACGTGGGGCAACCAGATCTGCATGCAGTATACAAGATGTTGGAGTATCATGGATTTATAAATAGGCAATTATATTTTATGTCTTCTTATCCCTTTCCTAATGATTCCCCACACTTTCAGCCTTTTTTGACTGACAGTGAACACTGAGTGGATGTTTTCAGAGAATTATTGTAGGGGCAGATAGATAATGAATTGAATTTACTTTTGAAGTATGTGTTACTGTTGTGTATCTGTTCTTTAGTATCAAAGCTTAAGTAACTCTATAACTCTTTTTAATAGACATTATAAACAATGTCCAAGAAGATTCCATATTGTCAATTTGCAACTCCAGCTTACATAATGTACTCCATTTTGTATTCTTGATAAAACTTAGTGTAGGTGTATGCTGTGTCATTTCATTTAAATGTGTGGATAAGATTTGTGAATGAAGGGTGTGTTTCCAGAGGGGTGGTCCTGTTGGTTTGCATACAGCAAAACCAATGAGTCGTGTGGCACCTTATAGACCAGGGGTGGCCAAGCTTATGGAACTGAAGAGCTATACAAGGTGATTATTAAACCTTCAAGAGCCACACTGAGGCATATAGCCATATATTTTTGCATACCAAACTGATTTGCTGACATTCTTCCATGAGCCACACTTTTTCATTCAAGAGCCACATGTGGCTCCCGAGCTGCAGTTTGGCCACACCTGTTACAGACTAACAGATTTCTTTGGGTGTAAGCTTTTGTGGGCTTCAACCCGTGTGTGTGTTGGGGTTAGTTGATGTGGGCCCGTCCTGATAAAATGCAAGAACCACCTTAATGGCTGAACAGCGCAAACCCAAATTCCTGGAAAGCAAAAAGAAGGATCCACCCAAGAAAGAAAAGGACAAAACAGAGTCAAGACAAGATAGTCATGTCTGCAAATGACTGGTGGTGTTCAGTGATCTCAAAGAAGCCCTGAGGCAGCATGCCACTGACTTCCATGAGAGCCAGCAAGCATAAAAGATGGGTAAGAACATGGGAACTTTCAGTCTCATTTTGCAACTGTCATCTTGGAGCACTGGACTTGAGACTGACAGAGGCCTGGCTCCCTCCTTGTGCCCAGCCTAGCTGGCCACTAGGCTGGCTTGAGCAACCCATGAAAGGACTGGTAATCATATCATGTCAGCTTGCAGAAAAGTGTATGAGAGAGAGAGTGTGCAAGAGAGAGTCTGCTTTTTGCTCTTATTTACAATAAATGTGACATATTGCCTTGTCCCCTTGAAAAAGATCCTGCTAGTTTTTGTTAAGTACAACACTATACACAATGACTCTAATATCCCTTAAGTGGTGACAGTTAGCTCAGGCATGGTCTACACCAGAGTTCTGTCAACCTAAGTCAGCTGTGGTCTATGAAACAGAGAGGTGTACACACTAAAATCACCCCTCCACCAACAAAACAGCTGTTTTTCAACAACGTAAAAACACCTCAACGAAAGGTGTAGGGGATTTTATCAGCATAGTTGAGGGTGACACAGTGTCAGTGCAAACACCACATTCCATTACATTGGCTCAGGCACAGCTGCATTCTTGTCCAATTGACAAAAAAGGCCAAGTTCAGGTGGCTAGCTCCTGCTCCCAGGTTAGAGCAGGGCCCAGAAGTGCAGGTGTTTCTGCCCCGGCTCTCCACCACAACAGCCTTGCCAACTACATGGCTGTCCCTTCCAGAGCAGAGTGGAGAACTGAGAAGTCCCGTGTGGCTTCCCCTGGCTTGTGGGAGGGACCAGGAAGTGAGGTAGCAGCCCACAGGGGGCCGGGGACCCTGCAAGGTCCTCGCAGATGTAGTAGAAAGTGAGAACCTAACACTTAAGGACTAGTATGACAAACCAGATACAATGCCTGAACTAAAGTAACAGTCAAGCTCTATAAAGCAAGATGCGACTGCGTCAAAGTTCACAGGAACTGGCAAAAACATAGGTGATATTTGAAAGGGGGAAAAAATGGAAAAAGAAAAAAACACCACACACATCCCTAACAAAGTGCTTGGCAGAAAACACTCAACAAGTATATTCCTGAGAGGTGGCACAAGAACATTCCAATACCAGGAATGGCAGAACCCACCCTTCAAAGGTAATGAGAATGCACTAACCTCTCAAATATAGGTCAGAACGACAAAGTGATGGATAGAGATGATTTGATCAAACCATCCTGTATAAGGTAAAAGGTGGTATCCTACCAGGTCACCGAGGCAATATGCAACTTTTTTGTATCGGTGTATAAAAGAAGATGTCAAGGGAGTACCATGGTCCAGCCAAGGGGAAACAGAAACTCTTGCTGTCTATTATGCTGGCCCATTGTAACAAGAATACACGTGTTAGTGGTTCTATAGAGTCTGTGGGATCCAAGACAGCTCTTTGTTTACATGTGGGCGTCCAAAATGCAACCTGCAAACCTCTTCCATCCAGCCTCTGACTGCGCTCTATGGAATCACACTGTCTCCCTAACAGAGAGTGGTCTCACATATCCAGAGCTCTGCAATGCTACAAGAGTACACTAATATTTCAATTTATGATATGTACAGCCCACCTGACATGCATTTAAGTCAAATCTGACCCATCCCCATACAAAATGAGTTTGACACCCCTGCCTCTACAATAAAACCTGGCTGTGTGCCTTCATTATGGAAACAGGTCTCTGATCTTATTGCATAATCCAACTGTGGTTTGGTATCTCAGTTATCTGCACTGAACTGAAACAGCATGCAATGGTGAGCACACAAATCTAGCCAACAAATGACAACAGGAAGCCAAAAGATGGGAATCTCAGGTGCCCACACTGCCTCTTAGGTCAGTGTTTCCCAGCTGGTGTGCCATCAGTTCTGAGCAGATGTACAACAGAATTTTTTGAAATCCTACTCAAGGAGCTCTGGACTGGCTCATGAATATTCATTGATTCATTTGCAAACTATATGGTGGTGTGCCTCAAATTAATTAAAGGTAGCAAGGTGTGCCACAGCAAAGAAAATGTTGGGAACCACTGTCTTAGGTTGCTGGAAGTGCACCTAGGGAGGATGCACTCCACTGAAGCAAGGAGAGCAGTGTGGACATCAGCCACTGCTGTGATTACAGTGGTGCTGTGAATTGAAATATATTAGGTTGACATTTTTTTAAGTATAGATAAGGCCTTAGGTATCCTTTCAATTATGTTTTACTCTGCATTTATCAACACCAAATTTCATTTGCCATTTTTGTTGCCCAGACACCCAGTTTTGCGAGATCTCTTCATAACTCTTTGCAGTCTCCTTTGGACTTAAGCATCTTGTACAATTAAGTCCCCGCCTAAGACAGCAACACATTCATAACTTCCAATGCCCCCATTTAACACAGTTCTGCCACTGGTCTTGTTTCCCAATAGTTAAAGAAGATGATTTCCAAGCCAGTCTCCAGACACATCTGTAAGTTTGAAGCCAGCTGCAGAGAATGCCTGTCTTCAGGTGGGAGATGAAGGACAACAAAAGCTCTCTCTCTCTCTCTCTCTGTTTTTTAAGCCCCATGGCTCTAAAACTGAGTCCATGAGCTTAGTACTAACACACTAAAAAACAAAAAGGCAAAAATAAAAATAGCATATCTGCTCTCACCCTCTGTAACTAAAAACAGACTGCCCAAGGTAAGGAGAGAATGTATCCATTTTGAAACAACCCTCCCAACATGCATTCACATGGGCCGGGAGGGGAGTGGAAAGCAACAGCTAGAGTGGCAAGTGTCTGATGACCTCTGATCAGTGACTGGGAGAGGAAAAAACAAACAAGGAGTCTGGCGGCACTTTTAAAGACTAACAAATTTATTTATTGCATGAGCTTTTGTGGGAGAAAATCCCACTTCGTCAGATGCTTGAAGATGTATGGAAAGAAACTAAACATTCACCTGTATGTCTCCACCTTCAGGCATCTGATGAAGTGGGATTTTCTCATGTGAAAGCTCATCCAATAAACAAATTTGTTAGTTTTTAGAAGTACCACCAGACTCCTTGTTTGTTTTGCTGAAGCAGACTAACACAGCTACTCTTCTGAAACTTGGGAAAGGAAAGCTCCTCAAGAAAAGAGCTGCTAAAGCAGCAGCTCAACAATAGGCTGGGGCCTCCCCTCTGCAGCTGCCTCTCAGGCAGAGGCGGTGCTGGGGCAGGGAGGGACCCGGGGCACAGGCCCAGGCCCTGCCCCCAGCCAAAAGACCCCACCCATGGCCAGGGATACGGCCCGGGGGGGGGGGGGGCATGCCACCGCCTGCAGCTAGGCTGGGGCACAGTGCGGCCAGAAGCAGCTGCTGGAGATCAGGCCTGCGGCTGCGGGCAGCCAGGCTCCCGATCCCTGACTGTGGATGGCGCCGCTGCAGCTGCCAGTAGCCAGGCCCGGGATCCCCGGCAGTGGACGGGGCCGCCATGGGCGGCCAGCCAGGCCCCAGATCCCAAGCCGGGGATCCGGGGCTTGGCCGCTGGCGGCCGCAGTGGCCTCATCCCTGGCCGGAGATCAGGGGGCTGGCTGCCAATGTTCCCTATAAGCTGTGCTGGCGCACTGCAGTGCAGCCCGCCGCAGCTGCCAGCGCAGCGAAGGCTGCTGGCAGCGCACCGCTGGCAGCCAGAGTCCCTGGATAGAACTCCTCTGGGGCTGGGAGTTTTCAAAACTCCCGCCCAGAGCTCTAATGGAGCATGCCCAGAACATCTGAGCATGCTCCGTAGAGCTTCTCTGGCCCAGGAGCCCCGAGGTAAGTTTGTGGGGGTTGGGGAGGGGGCGAGCGGGAGCAGGGGGGAGTGCTGCCAGGAGCAGGGGGCGAGCAGGAATGGGGGGGTGATGCCGGAAGTGGGGGCGGCGAGTGGGAGCCGGGGGGGGGCTGCTGCCGGGAGTGGGGGGGGGGCCGGTCCCGTGGGCCCCCCGGGGGGGGGGGGAGTGCAGCGAGTGACAGGAGTTGCTCAGCTGCCCTCTCCCCTTAGAGGGAACATTGCCGCCCATGGCCACGGGCACGGGCCCAGCCTCCAGCGGCCGCTTCTGGCCCAGCCCTGCCACGGCCTAGCCGCCTGCAGTGGTGTGGCCTCCCCTTGGCCCTATCCCTGGCCAGGAGCGGGGCCTGCTGGGTGGCCAGCTGGGTCCCAGATCCCTGGCCGGGGACAGGGCCGCCACGACCATGGATCGGGACCCGGATGCCCAGCCCGATTGGTCTGGAGATCCGGGGCACTGGCGTTGGGACCCGGGGCACATGCCCCAGCGTGCCCAACGCCAGCGAGGCCCCTGCTGTCAGGGCCGCTCACCAGAGGCTGCCAAGCTCCTGGCCGGGTAAGTGCCCTCGAGTTTAGGCCACGCAAATGATGGCGATGGATGCATCAATCCCCTGCTTGGGCTACCAGACATCAGGCAAAAAAAAGGACACGTCCTCCTTTTTACCTTCGCATCCTCTACCTGGCAGGCATCTTAAAACACATGACTGTGTCTGGCTTTTTCCTTACAGGAGTTGAAGGATGCTGGCCTGCCCTGAGACACCCTGTTTTTAGGGGGAAGCCTTCCAGGGCCCCCTCAGAACAGAAGGCTACTCCCTTAATACTCCCATTTTCTCCATGCCTCCTTTTCCTACTTCCCTCTCCTCCCTTCCAGGCTCTGGTGTCAGGTAACCCTACCCCAACCGGCTCCCTCCTTTCCCCCGGCCCGGCCCGGCCCCTGCTTACCCAGCCCGGCGCGCCTCATCCCGGCGCCCCGAGCCCGCGCGGCGGAGGGGGAGGGGGAGGGGAGAGGAGGGTCCGGCCCCGCCCCGCCGAGGAAGAAGCGCCGCGCGCCTAGGGATCCTCGGCCAACAGCTACCGCCACGACACCTCTCCGCCGCCTGGGCCTGCCGGGTAACTCCGCCCCCGGGCAGGCCGCGCGCGGGGCCTGCTGGGTAATGTAGTTCCAGGCGGCGGCCGGCGCCATTTTGCCTGGCGCGAGGGCAGCGGAGAGGCGGATCAGACCACTGGGCACCGGGGCGGGGGAGTGCCTGTGGGTGGCTCGTGTCAGCACAGCCGGGCCCGGCAGGGCTGCAGGTCGACGATCCCCCTCCGCCCCCGGCTCCCGAGCTGGCCCAGTCGCTGGCGGCGCGGGACGCTCCGTCGGCGCCCACGTGCTGGGGGCCCTGCCCTGTGTGCTGGCGGGGCTTTTCCGTACATCTCTCCGCACCTCTCCCGAGTTTCCCAGTTGTCAGCTACTAACAGTGTTATACCAAATTAGTGAGCCCGCCTACACCTCAAAAACAAAAACCACAACAAAGAAGGAGCTGTGTGGCACTTTAAGACTCAGATTTATTTTTCGCATGAGTTTTTGCAGGAGAAAATCCCACTTGGTCAGATGCTTCGAAGATGGGTGAACTCGGGAGAATAGGGCACCGGGGTGGCTGTGACAGCCCCTCCCCAGACTTGTTTCCTGCCCCACGTCCCTGCCGCACCTGCTTCTCTTCCCCAGCCTCCTGTTCTGCCACTGCTTCTGTGCCTCCCGCCTGCCTCGCTCCTTCGGTCCCCAGGGCCAGATTTCCCATTAGGTGCTGTAGGCGCAGTGCCTAGGGCTTACAACATTTCGGGGCTTACAAAGGAGGGAAAAAATTAAAAAAGCAGGAAAAATAAGGAAAATCACATGGTTTCGTGTTGGAATACTTTAAGCATATTGTGTCAATCAATGTAATTCAATTGGCGTTTGCCCCTCTTTTTGCACATTTCAGAGTGAAAGTGCCTAGGGCCTACAAGCATCAAAATCTGGCCCTGTCTGCCCCTTTTTGCAGTCCTGGTTTTTCCTGCTTCTCTCCCTGGCCTAGGCCTGCCCACCACTCTCATGCAGCTCTTTCACTTTCTTCAGCAGCAGCTGGCTTTCCTTCACAGGGACAGGCTTGGGTGCTGCCCCAGGCCACTTCCCAAAGCCATCGCAGCTTGGCTCAGCCCCTTTCTGCACATCTGTGGCTGGGCTTGGGCTGTCTATAGCCATGATTCCCCGTCTTTTCTTTGCAGGGCACACCTTGATACCTTTAATTACTGTGAGGCACATCACCACAGAGCCTCCAAGTGAGCCCATAAATATCCATAAGCCTATCCAGAACTCCTGAGTAGTTTTACAAAAATTCTGTGGCACAGCTGCTCAGGCCTGACAGTAGGTCTGTGTGCCATCATGGCACGGTGGATGGGAAACACCAGGGGTTAAAGTAAGGGGGAATGCCCCAGAATGGTCTCTTTTTAGGGAGCCAGCATTCCAGGCCCCCTAGAAATAAGGAATTCCCCGAAAGGCTGCGTTCCACAGCCCCCTAAAAATAGAAGGGCATGCCAGAACACAGTGTTCTGGTGCATTCCCCCTAGGCTGGCAGAAGGGAGGGGCTGTGGGCTGGGGCCAGCTCAGTCACCCCTCCTTCCCTTCCAGCCAGGGCCTGGGCTCCTTTCGGTCGGCTGGCCAGCTAGCACCGTGGCCTCCTGACCCCCACCCAGCTCTTCAGCCAGTAAGGAGACTGGAGGGTGAGTTGGGGCAGTGGGGCAACTGATGGGGAAAGTGTGTGGGCAGGGAGGGTGCATGGGGAGAGGGGAGAAGGGGTCCGGATGGTGGCCTGGGGACAGCTTGGGGGACTGAAGGGGGTGGCATGAAGATGGGGAGCTGGGGACTGGGGGTTAGGAGGGCTGGAATGGGGGCATGGAGTTTAGGGAGTGGGGATTGGGGCTGAGAACAACATGGGGAAAGAGGTCTGATGGGGGTAAGTGTTTTGGGGCAGTAGTTGGGGTAGGGGGCTGGCATGTTGGGGTAGGAGCTGTGGTGGGGGGCTGGCATTCAGGGGGCAGGAGCTGGGGTGCATGAGGGGGGCCACTCAATTAAGAGGCTTCTGGGGCCCACCAAGTTATACTTTAATCCCTGGGAAACACTGGTCTATAGGTTTGTCCCCTCCTTATTTCCCAGTTCCAAAGGGGTAGCTGTGTTACTCTAGTTCAGCAGCACAAACAAGGAGTCTTGTTGCACTTTTAGGCTATGTCTGCACTGTGGCAGTGAAATCAATTTTATAAAATCGCTATAAAAGTCATTAAATCAATTTAAGTTAAATTGATTTAACAGGTCCCCACAAGAAACTCAAATTGAACTAGCGTGTCCATGGATAGGACTTGCTAGTTTGATTTAGGAGAGGGGAACCATTGGAGGTGTAGCAAGATGGCTCCCTAGAAGGGCCATGCCTCCACCCAATATATAGAAAAAGAGCAACATCCTGGGAAGAAAGGCAAAAATGTAAAATCAAAATAACACATCCGCACAGCATTATTTCAAAATAACAGTTTGGATTAACTGTCATTTCAATGTAATCCTAGGTTTTATTATATCAGAATGAGTTTCCTTATTGCAAGATAAGGGAGCTCCTTATCTTCATAAAAGGAAATGTAGTGTGGACCTGCAATCTTTTAAATCAAAATAATCTATGTGGACATGCCCTTAAAGACTTACAAATTTATTGCATGAACTTTCATGGGAGAAAAAATCCCTCTTCATCAGGTGCTTTCCCAGAACAATCATGAGCCTCTGGTTCCCTGTGGCTCTAACGCTTCAGGTGTGGAGAACTCAGTGACTTTGGAGAGGCACTGAGAGGCCCCAGGATCACTTGTGGCCACAGGCTGGACAAGGTATGAGCAGGTGACACAGTTAGGGAGCATGGTTCTTTGGACATAAAGACACTCAGTCAGCCCGCTCATACTTTCAGCAAAGCTGTCTGGTCTCCAACTAGTAGGTCATTTTTTTAAGAAAACCAGTCTGTAGAGATTTACAAAAACTTTATTACCGTCTTTTTAAATGGGACCTGAATACAACCTTCTTTGTTGAAGAATGTGCTATCAGGAATTTTTGCTAGAGCAATTTATTTAGAAATATTAAAGGCAGAAGAGCTGGTTCACTAGTGCAAAAGTTCACTGGTTCCAAAGAGCTGGTTCAAAAGGATTGTACTTGCAGGTACAAGATATTTTGTTATTCATGCAGCATGATTAGATAGATGTTAAAAAGTGGCACAAGGAGTGGGGAGAGTGACTGTCTATAAAATTGTGACATCTGGTCACCCTACTCATGTGTCTTGAAATGTTTTTCTAAGAATTGATCATTGTGTATACTAATTGACAGCTTCTCATTGTAAATGTTGCAAAAAGATTTCTGGCAATACTTGTATCAGGAGCACCTTCCCTTTTTATGGCTAGGTAGGATGCATATATCTTGAAAACATTGTTTTTCCTTGTAAGATGGAATCATTGTATTGAAAAAGATTAAAAACTTCTGTCCCTTTTTGTGTTAAAGAAACCCTTGCAGTGGACAAGTTCCAAAACATTAGTCTAGTTCAGCAAAACAAACAAGGAGTCTGGTTGTACTTTTAAATTTTATTTAGTCTTTAAGAGTGCCACCAGACTCATTTGCTTTTCAGTTCACAGCTGCTCAAACTGGAGAACTCACAATCTCACTATTACTGAATCTTTAGTGCTAGGAATGATTCAAATTTCATTTGCAAAGATAATTCATCCTCTACTATAATCCTCAACCCATTCTAATGCTTTGTCAGAATTGGGCTTTATCTCCTTTTATTAGGGCTGTGATTCACTCTGTATGCCACTAGATTAATTTTATTTCCCAGGATGATAACTATACTAGTAAAATAGATTTTATGGATGCTATAGATCACTCCTTTTCCCATTCAGTTTTCCCTTGTTCATCCAACTTTTTTATAAAACTGTCATTTTTTGGCCCCAGCAGTCACTGATTTGTGCTACATCTGGATGCACACAAAGATTCTAGAATATAATTATAATGGGAAGAATGTGTTAATTGTCATTTTATTTGAAATGCATTGGAAAATTTACTATTAAATATATTCATGAATGATCTGCCTGAACTTTATATTAGGATTAATATTAAGAAAAAATTAAAGTTTATATATGTTAAATATGAAATTTGACTAAGTATATCAGACTGTTCATTTCAAATGGTTTAATATTTGACTAATAAGAACATCAGATGGTTTAAATTTCATTTGAAGTTGAGTGATTTCCTGGTAGCTGAGTTGAAAGAAAATACTTCTATTAGGTTTATTTATAGAATCTCTTAATTTAAGTGAAGGCATTTACTAAAAAAAGGTAGCTACACTGGTTTTCTAATTCTTTAGGAGACTGGCATCCTATTTTATTTTTTGTTTCTTATTTTATTGCAGTAGCAGTCCAGTCATGAATCCCTGTTGTGCTAGGTACCATACAATTACATAACTGAAAGCCAGTCCCTGCCCCAGAGGAGTTTGCATTCTAAGTATAAGATGCGACAACATGTGATTATAGACAAATCAGGGAGCATAACAAGATGATATTGACCAATATGATAGGCAGTGGGTCTTACCTCACCAGTTGCCATCCTGTGTACAACTCCTTTAAAATAAATTATTCTCCTTGCTATGGTATGAAAGGCCCAGCAACATCCAACATTTCCTTTTTCTCTGCTTATCAGTTTAAGACATCTGTCAGTTAATTGTTCAGCCTGACGTTAGCATATCTTTAAGATAAATATGGAGAAAACATGCATTTACTTTCTTTATATGTAGAATTAACTAAAATTTTCCTTTCCAAGAGGTAGAGTGTAGATTTTTCCATGTTTATCCATGTTAGCCTGTCTATATCAAAAGCACCCAGAGCCCTCTCCCACCTTATAGACTAACATATTTCTTCAGGCGTAAGTTTTCATGGGCTGCAACCTACTTCATCAGGTACGTGAAGTGGAAGCTACAATTGAGGGGTAAATATACACATGCCAGGATGGAGGAGGGCAAGTGTTAGCAAAATGACAGTTCAGAGAGCAGATGGGGCCTATTCACACCAGTTGATCAAAGGGAGAGAATGTGAACAGAACAATCACTTTTTGTAATGTTACAAAAAGTTGTTGTTCTGTACTGTTCACAAGTTCTCTCCCTTTGATCAACAAATGTGAATGGGATTAGTTCAAATTAAGTTAATTTGAACTAACATGGCCCCTGAGAAACCCAATTTGAACTAGCATGTCCATGGATAGGACTTGCTAGTTCAAATTAGAAGAGGGGCACCATGGGCTGTGTAGCAAGAAGGCTTATGCCCCCACCCAATATATAGAAAGAGGAATGCATCCTGGGAGGTAAAAAGGTCAAAAAGCATTAATTAGAATTAATAGTTACTTTCAATTAACATGGCTACACTGGGTTAATTCAAGTTTATTAGTTTGAATTAACCCAGACTTTGAAGTTAAGCAAGGTTTTATACATTTGAAGTAAACTTTTATTAATTCAAACTAAGGAATATCTTAGTTTGAATTAATGAAAGCCAGTGTAGCCATGCATTAATTTAATTCTAATTAATCCTCATTAATTTGAATTAAATTGTAAGTGTAGACATAGCCCTTGTAATTTCTTGTCACCTCCCTCCAATAGTCAACCTATTCTTTACCTCATTTTGGAAGCATGTAATCACAATAGGGAGCCTTGTGACCAACTGAGCTGTGGTCCTTTCTGTCTTAAAGAGGTGAGCATGCCCTTGTGAATGCTCTTCCTTCTGGGATTCAGGTGGAGTAGGAGTACTAATGATTTGACAGAGGAGCTGGCTGGCAGTTTGCATGTGTGAAGCATGCATATAACACTAGCAAGATTAGAGGAAGGGTAAAATCAACTTCATTCCTTTGTCCAAAAAATCTTTTACCTTCTCAAAATGGAGGTCAGGTTTGTCTGATATGCTCTGCCTTTTCTAAAGCCATGTTGTATTTTATTCCAATTACCAGTGTGATGCTGTCCAGATCTGGGGGACTATTTATGGTTATCTTTCATATTTGCAGTAATCTGTATGTGATATACCATGTTTGGTATCAATAGAAAGGTTGTAACCCACTAGGAATGATTATGGTCTATATATAGGTATCATATCTTTAATAGATATTAAGATTGTATTTGTTTTATTTGTACTCCAAGCAATCCCAGACTGGATGTCTGCAAAACTATTGTCATCTGAATGGTCTGTTAAGGGGCTCACAGCTGCAGAGGGCATAAGGAGAAACCTGTTTGATGAGGTGCCCAGACTGACTATGTGACTCAACTCTATTTTGATTTGGCAAGGACTCTGAGAGCATGGGAAAAACTAAAGGGGGGATAAAAGGCAGAGGCCCCATTTTCATTTTCTTTTTAGTCTTTAGCCTATCTGCAATCAGTGCTCTCTTCTGAGACTGAACAAAGGATTGAATAGGGCAGGCATCCTTGTGACAGAGGATGAGGAAAAAGCTGAAGTGCTCAATGCATTTTTTGCTTCAGTTTTCACAGGCAGGGTCAGCTCCCAGCCCACTACAATGGGTGTGGCAGATGGGAGAGAAGAAGACAGGCCCTTGGTGACAGAAGGTCAGGTTAGGGACTGCTTAAAGAAGCTGGATGTGCACAAGTCTATGGGGCCGGACGAACTGCATCCAAGAGTGCTAAGGGAACTGGCCGATGAGATAGCAGCACTGCTGGCTGTTATCTTTCAAAACTCGTGGAGAACGGGGTAGGTGCCAGAGGATTGGAAAAAAGCAAATTTAGTGCCTATTTTCAAGAAAGGGAAAAAGGAGGATCCAGGGAATTATAGACCAGTCAGCCTCTCCTCAATCCCTGGAAAAATTGTGAAGCAGATTCTCAAAGAATCCATTCCTCAAACACTTAGAAGAAAATAAAGTGATCAGGAACAGTCAGCATGGATTGACCAAGGGTAAATCATGCCTGACCAATCTCATCTCCTTCTATGATCAGATGACTGGTTTTCTGGATGCAGGAAGAACTGTTGATGTGATATACCTTGATTTTAGCAAGGCTTTTGATACAGTTTCCCCACAGCATTCTCATTGCCAAATTAAGGAAGTATGGGTTGGATAGGTGGACTGTAAGGTGGATAGAAAACTGGCTAGATCAACGGTTTCAGTGTGTAGGAATCAATGGTTCCATGTCTAGCTGGCAACCAGTCACAAGTGGTGTGCCCCAGGGGTCGGTCCTGGGGCCAGTTCTGTTCAACATTTTCATCAATGATCTGGATGATGGAATAGACTGCATTCTCAGTAAGTTTGTGGATGACACCAAGCTGGGGGGACCAGTAGACACATTGGAGGGCAAGGACAGGATTCAGGGAGACCTAGATAAATTGGAACAGTGGGCCAATAGAAATCTTATGAGGTTCAATAAGGACAAGTGTAAAATCCTGCACGTGGGACGAAAAAACCCCATGCACCGCTACAGGCTGGGAAACATTCAGCTAAGTAGCAGCAGTGTAGAAAAGGACCTGGGGGTCATGGTGGATGGGAAGCTAGATATGAGTCAGCAGTGTGCTCTTGCTGCCAAAAAGGCCAATAGCATACTGAGCTGCATCAAACAAAGTATTACTAGCAGATCAAGGGATGTGATCATTCCCCTCTATTCTGCACTGGTAAGGCCCCATCTAGAATACTGTGTTCAGTTTTGGGCTCCCCACTACAAAAAGGACAGGGACATGCTAGAGAGAGTTCAGAGGAGGGCAACCAAAATGATTAAAGGGCTGGAGCACAAGCCCTATGAGGAAAGACTGAAAGCATTAGGCTTATTTAGTCTGCAGAAGAGAAGATTGAGGGGGGATTTGATAGCAGCCTTCAACTACTTGAAGGGATGCTCTAAGGAAGATGGAGCTCAACTGTTCTCGGTAATAACAGAGGACAGAACGAGGAGCAGTGGTCTCAAGTTGCGGTTAGGGAGGTCTAGGCTGGATGTTAGAAAAAACTCTTTTACTAGGCGTGTGGTGAAGCATTGGAATGAGCTGCTGAGGGAAGTGGTGGAGTCTCCATCTTTGGAGGTGTTTAAGGCCTGGCTGGGTAAAACCATGACTGGGATGGTTTAGTGGGAGTGGTCCTGCCTCTGGCAGGGGGTTGGACTAGATGATCTCATGAGGTCCCTTCCAACCCTATGTTTCTATGACTGAGATCCATTCAGGTGCTGGGTGCATAGCAGAGAAGTTGGACGAATCTGCAAGCTACATATTCTTCAAGGACTTGCTCTCTAGGGACTCTAAATCATTTGTATGTATGTGATTCACTTTGACCCTTTAACATCTCTCATTGTGTTTGTTTTTCTTTTATGTTAAACCTTTAGCTGTAGTTACTAAAGGATTGTCTGTCAGCATGGTATTTCCAGTAAGATCCAAGCCTATATTGTTCTGGGTGATGTGGCTGACCCTTTGGGGTTAGGAGAACTTATTTTTTTAAGAGACCCAGTGGCTAGGTGGGAACTAGAGGTGCTGGTGTTCAGTAAATGGAGCTGCTTCTGCTTGGTGGTGATCAGAGTGAGGAATCAGAAGCATGTTTTGTTACTGACTGGGAGACTGCTTTAAGTACCACTTCTCAGTGGTTTGGGGGTTTAGCAGCTTGCCCTGATTTTTGGCACATTCAGAAGGTTATCCCAGGAGGCCTGGCTCACAACCATTAACCTGACTCTTAAACTAACTTTCCTTTTGGAATTCTTTCCAAGACCTTGCATACTACTGAAGTCAAACTAAAAGGCCTAGAGTTACCTGGATCCCATTTAATTTTTCTTTATACTGTGCATGATGTCACTGCTATGATGAGGCTTTCCTGGTTCTTTGTGATAGTTACAAATCAATTTTCCTGTATCCCTGGTCTTATTTTCTGTAAAATATTTCTCTTGGTTTTTTATAGCATAAAGTAGTGAACAAGATGTTTAATGATACAATGAATATGTATTTTACTTTGTGTTTCTCTTCTTACTTTGCCCTTTTTTTTTAAATGAGACTAATGATGAGCTTCTAGATAATTGGGAGGGGGGGACAGCTACTGGGACTGAGGAGATGTAGATGTGAATTACTACATCTGAAGTAGAATTCAAATTTGGAACAACTTAAGGGGATTAAACCAGGGGGACCAGCTAGTCTCCATCCAAGAACATCAAAGGAACTAACGCATAAAATTGCAAGCCCAGCAGCAAGGATTTTTAAAGAATCTGTAAACTCAGGGGCTGTGCTATATGACAGGAGAATTGCTAGTTTAGTTTCTTAAGAAGGTGGGGTGGGGGAGTATTCTAGGTAACTTGTAAACTATCTCAGTAGTCTGCAGGGTCTTACAGGAAAAATTTAGATAATGGTAATTAGGTTAAAACACAGCATAGCTTTACAAAACATATTGTCAGACCAACCTGTCCCACTTCTTTGAGAAGATCATAATTTTAGACAAGAGGAATGCAGTGGATTTTACCTGTATTTCAGTAAGATGTGAGATGGTTCCACATTACACTGGGGAAAAAATGGGGATTAATATGAAAATGGAAAGGTGATTAAGGAACTGGTTATATACTTATAGGTCAGAAGAAACAAGCATGATCAGCTGGTCTGACCTCCTCCACAATGCAGGCCTCAAAACCTCACACATGCACTGCAGCAATAAGTGTCTAACCTGTGGCTGAGTTGTTTACCTCCTCAAATGATGATTTAAGGACTTAAAGATTCAGCGAATTCACCAGTAGATGAGCAGTGCCCCATGCTACAGCAGAAGCTGAAAAAACCCCAGAACACTGGACAGTCTGCCCTGGAAGAAAACTACTTCCTGACCCCAAATATGGTGATCAGTTAAACCCTGAGTACATGGGCAGCTCTCAACAGCCAGTCACCTAAGAAACAATTCTCTGTAATAACTTGGAACCCACCACATCCACCCTCCTTAGGCCACTGGCATATCAACTACCAATAACCAAATATCAGTCAATTTCCAAAGTAGGCTTTCCTATCATACCATCCCCTCCATAAACTTATCAAACTCAGTTTTGAAAAGCAGTTTGGTTTTTTTGCCCCCCTCAACTCCCCTGGGAAGGCTATTCCAGAACTTTACTCCTCTAATGATTAGAAACCTGCATCTAATTTCAAGCCTAAATTTCCTGGTGAACAGTTTATATTGACTTGTTCTAGTGTGCACACTGGTGCTGTACTCCAATAATTTCTCTCCCTCCTTGCTGTGTATCCCTCTGATGTATTTATAGAGAGCAGTCCTATCTCCTCTCAGTCTTGTTTTGGGTAGGCTAAACAAGCCAAGGTTAAAGGGGAGACTACAAAGGCTCATGAAAGCTGAATTGTCAGGGAGGAAGGAAGCTACTATATGTATGGAACCTGGGACTTTTACCATCTAACATGCATGACTTTCTTACCTATAAGTAGGGCCCTACCAATTTCACAACCACAAAAAATGCTTCTGCCCAGCCCCGGAGCTCTCTCTAGTAGGGGGAACCACTGAAGGTGGGTCTGATCTCCCCCATGCTTCTGGGAGTACTACAGCCCAGTGAGGACTAGCAGCTCAGATCCCTGGGCTGAGGCACTCCCAACATGGGGGAGATCAGAAGTTCCTGCAGCAAGGGGAGTTCCCAGAGTTGGGTCTGATCTCCCTTTGCTGCTGGGCATGCCCCAGCTGGGGGCTCCAAGCTGCTAGTCCCAGCTAGTCTTTGACACTTTCAGCAGCTCATAGAAAATTGGAAGCCACTTCCAGCTGCAGAACCTCTAGGGATGCTGGCCACCTCTGAAGGCAGCATCGAAGTGAGGGTGGCAATCAGTCCTCTAGCAGGTTTGTGACCATCCCACAACCCCATTTTGGTTCTGGACCCCCACTGTTACAATACAGTGAAATTTCAGCTGAAGACATCTGCAACCATGAAAATGAACAATCTTCAAATCTTACAGATGTGAAATTGATTAGAATGGCCCATGACTACAGTAGGGCTCTATTGACAGGCTTATCAGTTCTTGATGCAGGTCTAATGTCTTCAGATTCCTGGTGGGCGTCTCTCTTTTTTTTTTTTTTTAACCTAGGCAACTCCTGAACAGCTTCCCCTTTCTTGAGGAGTCCCTTTTTAACTTAGCCATTTGTTCTGTTTTAGTTCACAAGCTTTGGTCCTGCTTGTCAGCTTTATAAAAGCCATCTTTGTAAGTTCAGTAGGGCAAGGAGTTAGCATCTTCACAGTTATTGGTTCAGGCTTTGTCTCCTAATAAACCATTAATATTTATGAGACTGTGGGATATCTCCAGGCATTGCTCTCTTGTTTACTTTACCTTGCAGCCTCCTATCAAACTAAATATTCCTCTAGCCAAGTCAATATTCAGCATTCATAAATTATTATAGAGCAGCTCCACTTCCATCACAGTCCTTACCAGTAAAGAAAAAGGAACAGACTAAAGAAGGCCTGTTTGGAAGGACCTATTCATTTGAACGCAAGCACACTATTACATAATCAGAAATCCTAATGTGGTGGTGATGATTTATCATTGAATAAAAAGATTGAGACATTTTGGTTCCATCAGTGTTTAAAATACAGTTTTTCACAATCTTCTTGATTAAAACCCACTGCCTACCCAGACTTACAAGCTGTGATAACAACCTAATGAGTCACAGTGCACTGCCACAATATGATTACATCATTAGAGAGCTGTAAAACTGGTACTGTATGTTATGTGTTTGTGTCTAATTTTTCAGTCATAAATGTTTGCTGTTTTAAAGACATTTACTTTTTAAAAAAGCCTGACCTTTGATTCAATGGGTGATCTATCAGTGCACTCGGATAACAGCTGATTGCAGATATTTATATACAGATTCCAAAAGCAGGACTAACATCAATCAATCTTCCAACTTAATAGAAATATTTCCAAAAGAGATAATTGGACTGTCTTTCCTCAGCATCTTATCTTGCATCTCTCCTAACATTATTTGGCAGTTATGAACACACAATTCACTTGGATCAATAGAACACAATCTGTCAAAACAATGCTCATGGCCTAAGAATGTCACCCTGCATTCCTTACACAGGTAGAAATCCCACTGAGGATGGTCCTATTAAGGAGATTGTATTCCTCCTCTTTTTTTTTTTTTTTTTTTTTGGTCTCCAAACATTGCCATCTTCGAGGATAACGGGTGTTGTGGAAGAATTGTTACTGACATAAATCTTGAAATTGTTGAAGGAATATCCTTATGGCTGCCATCTGTGGAGGAAACAGGGGAAACAGTCTGAATGAATTGAATGGAAAGCATCCTAGAAGGAGAAGAAAATATTCTAACTTTTTAAAAAATAGCTTATTCACCATACAGTTATTTTAAAACTAAGAGTGGGTGCTTGCTTTTCGAAGTATATTCTTTGTAGTCTAGATTTGAAAAATAATAGATTTAATTTTGATATAAAATTAACTAACATGCACTTAACTGTTTTTAAACTGTCTGGTCTTGATTATTTGAGTGATAAGTCATTTCATATATTTAACTTTTTTGATAACATTCCTAATGCTTTGGTTGTCTGACTCATTAGTGTGTAACCCCTGTCATGTTTCTGGTTTTTTTGTTTTGTAGGATTATTTTCAGGACTACCAAATTAGATTAGAATGGAGAATACACTGTTGTGGATACACTTGCAAGTTTTCTTCCTAAATTCACTATAGAAAGGCTTTATGCAAAGTTCATTGAAATAATGGAAATATTTCCATTGATTTCAATTGACTTTGGATCTGGTTGTAAATCCTAATAACAAACTCAGATGGTTCTTTGTATTTGAAATAATATATGCTGTGTAGCTGATGAATAATGCTAGTTGTATTTCCCCTGTAACATTAAGGTAGCATTTCTGATGTCAGCTTTGACTGGCTAATAAGATCAGTAGAGTAAGGAATATGAATTTAGAGCAGCTGCAGTAGCCTGAACATTGATAACTGTCTAAAGAGAAGAACTGAAATTATTTAAAGATTAACTCATTTAAAACCAGAAGCTAAATTCAAAACTGACCTATCTCAGGAAAACAATGTATAATAATAATGAGCAGAACACATGGTGCTAATATTTCCTAAGAGGCAATTAAATAATGACTTATGAAATATGGCCGTGCCACCTACATCTGCTCAAACATCTTGTATTCTGCTCCAATGACATCTACCATTGTCTGTGATGTGATTTGAGGTGGGAAGTTTCCAGATCAAAATGTTTACAAGCCACCAAATGTTAACTGTGACCAGCAGATTATGCCAAGAATAGTTCATCCAACTGTCTACATGGGCAATTTCAGCAACAGCCATCCCAACTGAGGATACTCACCCTCAGAGGCTAACAGAGACCAGCTGGTGGAGTGGGCATCTAGCAACAGTCTTGTCTTCATCCATGATGCAAAGCTGATAGGCACCTTCTGCTGAGCCAGATGGTTTCATAAATATTCTCCTGACTTGTGCTGGGTGTCATCCAGGGATAGTGACTCCTAACCTACATCATGACTGGTTTTGGAAGACATCCCACACAGCCAATACAGATCTTCTGTTATCCACATCAGGTTACAACTCCCAATTATTAGAATCTTTAATGAGCCAAGTTGGAGCTTAAGGAAAGCAGACAGGAAAAAGTGCACAGGTGCTTAAAGAAAGTGTTGTCTCTACAATTATTTATCATATTGGTCAATGAAACTTTTAGTTCTCAGCAGCAATCTTTAAAGCCACCTGCCCATCCATTTCATGTGACCAGTGTATAGTTAACACATCATGCTTGAATGCAGAATGTGATAATCTGCTCAGTAAGCATGACTGTTCTGGAGACTCATATATTGCCAACCACCTAATCAAGTCGCTATTTGCTGCTGGACAGGCATGATAGGAAGTGATGGCTCAGACATCATAGACATTCACTCAAGCTTAAAATGTTGGAATTCAATTGGTCGTCAGTACCCAGCAATCCAAAGCCAACCATGCCAAACCAAACTGCCAGGCAACTGCTGAATGTGTCAGAGGCCCCAAATAAGAACAATGTCAGGCAACAAGTTCATGAGGAATGGTGTCTGTTTCATTGGAGAAAAAACACTTAGCCATACTTAGTGCCAATCACAGTAATTGAGTTAGACCAAACTGGGAGTGATATTAGGAATGGCACTGCTGCTTGGTTATGATAACATATTGCTGCAGTTCTTGAAGCACTACAGGACTCATGCTTACCAGTGGTCTTTCATGTGAATGGTCAATGAAATGCAATTTGTGAAGACATGGCTGTGATGCTGGCAGACCAGGTGCCAGCCCATACCAGTTCTGCTCAGCTTCACTGCACACTGACAATGCATAACTGAAAACCACTCTGGCTCACCTATGTGTTAGCCCTGTTAAAATAGATCTTAAATTTATAAGAATGCATTTAGTGTTTGGAATTTATCAAGTTACTGTGTCACTGCATGCATGAATCTCTTGTTATAAGTTCATATTTAAGTGTTTACTTTGTAATTGTGAAAATGCTTGCTCTGAAACTGGCAACCCTCACAATCGTGAGAGAAGCATTACCAAGTATGAAATACTAGTTTACCACAAGAGGTGTCATCTGCTGCCCAGCAAAAGATCTGTAAAGACCAGACAAACTATTTGGAAACATTGGTGGACAGAAGCCATTCCAGCCCTATGATATGGTGGTGGTGATGATGATTGCTCTCCCCATACCTATGGAGATGCGCACAAACGCTCATCACAGTTTGAACTTTGGAGGAAGAGATCATTGTGCTGCTTGTAGTTAGGAGAGGGCAATATTTCTAAGATTAAGCAATGGATCACCAGGCTGCTTCTCTTGGTTTAGTCTTTAAGAACATATATTGCCTGCAAATGACAGGAGATTTCTATCACTTTTTGGAACCTAAGAGTGTAACTCATTTGTGTATGCATGTTTACTTGCTTTAACCTTGCAAATAACTTCTGTTTCCTTTTCTTAGTTAATCAAGTTTTAGTTAGTTCATTGCTTGTAGTCACTCCTGTATTGTCTTTTGTGTGTGATCTGAGCTAGAATTGACCTGAGGTAAGTGTAGGGACTGGGAATAACCTAAATATTCTGATTTTTTTGGTAAGGGATCATCTACCACAAAGACAGGCTTGCCTGGGTGACAAGATAGACAGGAATATCTACAGGGACAGTTTGACTCCATTTTAAGTCTGCTTTAGTGCTTGAGGAGTTCACATTTGATATTTGAAAATGGAGAAATCTAATTGTAGACCACACAGCTGGTTTGTGCCATGGTTTATATCGGGCTTCTCTGCAGCTAGCATCCACATTCATGAGCTACTTCAGACAGCTTGACAATGGTGAATGTCAAAAGTCATTGCTCTCCTAAGACTGAGTGGAGACCAGCATGATGTTGCAAGCTGTTGGTCCATATCTTTGTGTGTGCCATTCAAGGTGCTGGAGCATCTGATTGTTTAGCGCATCACTCCTAGAAGCAGAATCAATGCTCAGCATTCAGCAAGCAGGCTTTTAGTGGGGTGAGAGCATATATGAATATATGTGCTAGTTTTAACAACAGTAGTGAAAAATGGTTTTCAGAAAATAATTAAGATAGGATACATTTCTGAACCTGACTGCAGCACATGGCACAGTCTGGCATATGGAACTCTTAATCAAATTGTAATGCATACTCCCAACACAGGTCATCATATCATTGAACTCATTTTCCACAACAGATGTTGTGAATGGATATGAAAGGCCAAGTTAAATATGGACAATACAGACCAATCGTCTAACCCAAGGTTCTGTGCTGCCACCTGATGCGTTTCAACCTATACACAAATGATCTTCCACTCATCCAGACGAATAAGTTCATGTATGCAGATGACATTTGCTTAGGTGTCCAAGCATGGTCATTCCCAAACCTTGAAGATGCCATAAACATTAATTTGCATATGGTAGGCGGTGGCATTTACAACCAAATGTGACCAAAACAGTTGCATGTTCTCTCTTTACAGAACCACAATAGACCAAAAATGAATATCTTTCTTACTGGACATCATATGACTCACAAATCCACCCCCATCTGCTTCAGAATTGCCCTAGATAGTTTTTCTCACATACCCAAAGCACCTGAAAAAAAACTGCTGCTAAGGTGAGGATGCGTAACAGCATTCTAAGCAAATAGGTCAGCATTTCATGTGGCACAAGCATTCAAAATCTCTGATGATTCCAGCTTAGCTCTCTGGTATTCTGCAGCAAACTAGTGTGCACTAGTCTGGCTCCATTGACTGACACAACTACACTTTATCAAGCACATTATAACTGGGATGATTCAACCCACACTGGTAATGTGGCTCCATGTGTTAAGCAACATCACTTCCCCACATGTCCATCATGAGGCTGCTGTTGCCAGAATGGTTGAGAAGATGTGGCTAACTGAGTCTACTGGCATGCATAGGCTTCTTCAACCAATCAACAATGTGCTTGTCATTGAGGTAGTTGTGGGCCTACTTGCCCTGTTCAGATTCTCTGTGACATCATTGTGACATGAACAATGTCAGATGCCACTCTCTGATTACTGACCAAACCATGTATATAAGAACAACCATAATGGGTCAGATCAATGGTCCCTCTAGTCCGGTATCCTGTCTTTCACAGTGGCCAATGCCAGGTGTGTTGGAGGGATTTAAAAGAATGGGGCAATCATTGAGTGATCTTTTCTCTCTTGTCCACTGCCAGCATCTGGTAGTCAGAGGGTACAGACACCCAGAACAGGGCTTGCATCTCTGACCATCTTGGCAAATGGCCATTAATGGAATAATCCTCCATGAACTTATCTAATTCTTTTTAACCCTGTTCATGTTTTGGCCTTCACAACATCCTCTAACAGTGAGTTTCACAGGTTTACTGTGTTGTTTAAAGAAGTACTTCATTTCATTGTTTTAAAATCTGCTGCCCATTAATTTAATTGGTTAATCTTGGTTCTTGTATTATATGAAGGAATTAATTACCCTTGTGTTATATGAAGGAGTAAGTAGCACTTCCTCTTCACTTTCTCCACACATTCCTGTTTAGATAGACTTGTCATATTCCCCCTTAGTCATCTGTTTTTCAAGTTGAAGAATGTCTTTTTAATCTTTTGCAATATGGATTATGTATCCCTAATAATTTTAGTCCCTTTCTCCAATTCTAATATATCTTCCTTGAAACGGTGCAACCAGCACTGCATGTAGTATGCAAGGTATGGGCATACCATCAATTTATGATGGCATTGTGATATTTTCTGGCATATCGTTTGTCCCTTGCCTAATGACTTGCAGCATTCTGTTAGCTTTTTAGACTGCTGTTGCATATTGAGTGGATGTTTCCAGAGAACTATTAAAAATAACTCCAAGATATATCTTGATTGGTAACAGCTAATTCATATCTAATCATTTTGTATGTATAGCTGGAATTGTTTTCCAATGGGCATTTCTTTGTATTTATCAACATTTGAATTTCATCAACCATTTTGTTGCCCACTCACTGAGTTTTGTGAGATCCCTTTGTAACTCTTCAAAATCTGCTTTGGGATTAACTATCTTGAGTAATTTTGTGTTTTCTGCAAACTTTGGCCCCTCACTATTTACTCTTGTACGTCTATGGTGAAGAGAAGTGGTCCCAGAACAGATCCCTGAGGGACACCACTGTTTACCTCTCTCCATTGTGAAAACTGAACATTTATACCTACCTTCTGTCTCCTTTCTTTTAATCAGTTAGTGATCCACAAGAGGATCTTCTCTCTTATCCCATGACTGCTTACTTTGCATAGGAGCCGTTGGTGAGGGAGATTTGTCAAATATTTTCTAGACATCCAAGTATACTGTGTCTCTGGATCATCTTTGTGCAGAAGTTTATTTGCCCCCCCCCCAGCAGTTTTAAAAGATTGGTGAAGCAGGATTTCCTTTTACAGAAGCCATGTAGACTTTTTCCCCCAAGAAATCATGTTCATCTATGTGTGTGGCAATTCTGTTCTTTACTATACTTTCAGTTAACTATTCCGTTCCTTACTGTAATTTTCCTGTAGTTAAACTTACTGGTCTGGAATGGCCAGGATTGGCACTGGAGTGGTTTTTTGTTTGTTTGTTTGTTTGTTTGTTTTAAATAAATGTTGTCACATTAGCTATACTCCAGTCATCTGGTACAGAAACTTTATTTAAATGACGTTACATACCACATGTAATATTTCTGCAATGTCATATTTGAATCCCTTAGAACTCTTGGGTGAATACCATATGCTCCTGTTAACTTACTACTACTTAATTTTTCAGTTTGTTACAAAACCACCAACACTGACACCTAAACCTGGGACAGTTCCCCAGATTTATCATTTAAAAAGAGTGGCTCAAGAGTGAGAACTTCCCTTATGCCCTCTGCAGTGAAAACTAATGCAAACAGTTCATTTAGCTCCTGCAATGGTCTGGTCTTTCATGGTCCTTTTTAGCATCTCAATCATCTGGTAGTCCCACTGATAGTTTGGCGGGGTTCCTACTTCTGATATAATTTTTAAAAAGTGTTGTTGTTTTTTTGTGTCTTTGACTAGCTGCTCTCTTTTGGCCTGCCTAATCATACTTTTACACCTGACTTTCCAGAGTTTATACTCTTCTCTGTTTTCCTCAGTAAGATTTATTTTTCAGTTATTAAAGGCCTTTTTGTCTCTAACTGCTTCTTTACTTTGTCATTCAGCCATGATTGCAACTTTTTGGTCCTCTAATTTGGGTATACATTTAATCTGCCCCTCTGTTATGGTATTCTTTAAACTTTTCCTGCACTAGCATGCTTATCAGTCCTGCGACTGTACCTTCTAATTTCTGGTAAAGTAGTTTCTCATTTTTGTTTAGTTCTCCTTTCTGAAATTAAATGCTACTATAGTGGGCTTTCTTCATATTTCACTTCTCACAAAGATGCTCAATTTAGTTATGCTATGGTTGCTGTTACAGAATGGTTCAGCTGTATTCACCTTTTGGATCAGATCTTGAGCTCCACTTAGGATTAAATCAAGAATTGCCTCTCTCCTTGTGGATTCCAGGACTAATTGTTCCAGGATTTGGTTTTGAGTTCCCATGCTGCTTATGGGCCTTTCTGAATCGTTTCTGCATGGGCCAGGGTCCATGGGCAGCCAGCCTTCACATCTGGACCCAGTGAGAGAACCCCATTTGAGGCTGTAGCCAAAGTCAGGCAGTATCACATTTATCACTGACTTCCCTCTGACCAGATTTGGTGGCAATCTGAGGGCTCTGCACTTTGCTGGTGAGGCAGCTGCAAATTGTCTTGGCATGCTGTGCATATCATAAGAAGAAATGATTTACTGGTTTGAGTTTATTTTAACCTCTTTCTTTTGATCAAAAGATGCACACCAATCAAATCATTAGAGTTATGAAGTAGAAATAGACTTTTATCCACTACAAGTCTATTTATTTCTATTTTAAAGTCCTGTAGACAGGTTGCATGTTTTCAAGTTACTCGTTCTCCAAATAAGCAAGTGCAACACCATCTTGGATTTTCTATTCCTTGGCCTAAGAGATGATATATCCATATCCTTTTCCAATCCATAAGGGCTGTGGGGCACTTACTCTTACCTAATTCACACTCTGTGGCTCAGGGTCATGCACTCCCAGTCTGTAGACCCTAGACACTACCTGCTTAATTTAAGAGCCCTTTCTCAATTTGTAGGGCCCTGGGCATAAGTTTCAGCAGGGCTGTGGAGTCTTTTTACCAGTAAAGGAATCGTACACAGCAACATCCTTATCCTTTATTTATTAACAGTTATAAAGCAGACCACACATGCTGAGCATACAATGCTCACCACTCCCAGTAAGGCAGACAAATTTCTCTTGGTGTCAATCAGGATTAGATCACCTGCCAGCTTCTGTAACACAAAAAAATAGTTGGAAGGTTTTTTAAGGTCTGGCAGCTCTAACCTTGGGCTGAGTTCTGGAGTTAGGTTCCAAAGAACTTCCTTTTGGGCCTTTGTTTGTATAATTAAAACTTGGGTCTGTCTTAGCTATACTTTAACCAATCATTTTAAACAAAAGTACTACAAAACACTAACCCTAGCCCACTATCAAACAGTTTTTAACCAATCATATCTCACCACTTCATTGATTTTAAACATTGCACACTTTGTTATGCAACAGACAGAAACAAAGAACCAGACAGGAATCATTCAGATAAACAATAGGGAAGTGAATATCATAAAGACAAAACAAAAAAGTGTAGATTTTACAAGCACAACTGTTAATAAGTGATTCCTTGCTAAACAGAATGCTATCAAACAAAATCTTTTATCTGGTGAGGGTAAATTGTATTAGGACAGCAGCATCTTTTAAATAACCTGATATGACATTGTCTTGATGTAATTTTGGGAACATGATGATGTGACTGTGCTTTTCAGCTCATGGCCGCTCTTCTCCTAATATTGCTGCTGCTGCTTAGCCAAGAAAACAAATCTCAGACTTCACAGTGATTGTGGTATGAAGTGATCTGAGGTGTCCTTTGCCCCTCTATGGCTGTGATCCTTTCTTTCTAAGCACCATGAATGTAATCAAAGGACAGAAATGCATGGGTACCTTGTGAGATCCAGTATGCCTCATGTCAGCCTTTTGAGATTGTGTCAGTGGCAGGTCACACGGGACATTGCCTTGGGGATTGTTGGTAGCTAGGTAGGAGACGAGTGTGATCTCAAGGCTTAATGAAGGGTAAGGCCTTGTCTACACTAGCACTTGTGCTTGCAAAGCTTTTGTCACTCGGGTGTGGAAGAATGACAACAGTTTTGATATCAGAAGCATTAGTGTGGACAGCGCTGTCAGTGGGAAAGCGTCTTCAGCTGACAGAGTAATCATCAACCTAACACAGCTGCACAGGTGCACTTACAATAGCACAGCTGTGTCAGTGCTGCTGTACGATTTAAGTGTAGACTAGCCTTATGTGGTGTTAGATGGCATCATGTGCATAAGGATGAAGGGATGGTAAAAGGGTTGAAGGGGTTGTGAAATTTAGCAGATATGTTCTCTCAGTGTGGTAGACTAGGTGCTGGCTTTTTTACACTCAGTAACTGCATAATTTTTTGTTACCTTTGAGGATGTTCAGTCAGTTAATTAGAATCTTGTACATAATTATTCTATAACATACTTATGCAGAAAATGACAAATATAGCTATGTCTTAATCTAAAATACAAGACTTAGTACATAAAAAGCTATACTACAATCAAGTGAACAATGTTATACAAGCTATTCAGTTTAGCAAATGTTCTAAATGAATACTTTGGCTCAGAAGGTAAATACCTGAATAGGTGTTGTGTTGGTATAATAAGCATTTTCAATAGGTTCTATATTTTTATTATTCTGTTAGAATGTACATAGCTTTGAAGAAGGGTCTGCAGTATGCTAAATATTAAACTAATTTTAAGAAACTCCTGTTGTATACACTAAAACTCCTTGTTAAAGACATTACCTTGATTTTATTGAAGTCAGTTGCAAAACTGTTGATTTTAACAGTATAGAAAGACATACAACAACTAACATGTAAATACACAAACAAGATTTTAGAGTTAACTGTAAAAAATAAATTTAAAAATCAAACCCAACAAACAACCCACCTTATTTGTTTTGTTTTTTGATAAGCAGTACAGTTTCAGCCAACCACAGTCCATCCATTTACCTTGCAAAATCAGATGCTAATATCTCACAGAATTACTGCAGAACAGTCAAATGTTAGACCTATTCCAGCCTCAGCTGGTCAGTCCAGATAGTACTGATGATGACCTTGGAAGGGGGTAAAGTGTATGAGTGGAAAGAAAAAAAATCTCCTTCCAAATGAAGAAAAGGTTGCTACCTATACTGTTATGTTTAGCTATACAGTAAGATGGGTGGGAAGAGCCTATTAGGAGAGAAGAGTGAATTAACCTATGAATATTCGTACAGTGGAAGAAAATGATTTGATGGAAATTGTTATTCTGGAGAAGTACCATCAGGTAGTGTGCCCTTTATGATAGTAAGGACATTGACTGGCACAACGCAATCAATGAAGTTTCATAATATGCAACAGCACTAACTACATCCCACACAGCTGCATATTTAGGGGGTCTGGGTATTTATTTACATTTACTGTCATGATTCTTGTAAAATCAACATTCTTCATGAAGCTATAAGAATTTTGTTTCAGAGTAATTTTCATTAACAAGCTTCCTTAGTATAACAATTTGTGTGTTTTCTTATGGGTCAGCTTATTGACCAACATATTCTCAATACTCTGTAAACCGTCTGGGGTCTAGGGAGAGAATTTCCCCAGAGGATAGAAAGAACATCCTTCAGATACAGGGCAACCACTGGAGTCTTTGAAATATGATCATGAAGGTCATTAGCAAACTGCAATATCTTTGCAGAGGAAGATACTAGGAATTCAAAATAGAAACAAGGGTGAAAGGACTCATAAAACTAACCCAGAAGAAATTTCTCTGAACGGCACAAATCAGACACAATAAAAGATCAGTGCAGAATTAAGAAAGGTCAGCTAAGTCTGTGTTTGTGCCAAGAAATCACATATTTTCCTTGAACTCCTTAGAGCAGCCCCATGCATAGCAGTATGATCATTATGGTTGTTATCTCAAGGTATGACAATACAGCAGCTAGGAGGATGCTTCTCTGCAGGGTTAGGCAGACATGTACTAGCTCTGCTTGAACTGAAGGGCTAAAAATAGGAACGCAGCAACTCCTTGCTAGCTGCCCAAGTACTAATGCGCGTGTGCGCACGCGCACACACACACACTGGCTGGAGCTGCTACCAATACTACCATGGCAACACTGCTATTTTTAATGTGCTAGTTCAACTGGACCTAGTGTGTGTTCCTCTCTTGGCCCTGGGAAGTACCCTCCCAGCTGCTTGGTAAACATACCTGCAGAGCTGTGAAGTGGTAAAGCATTGCTTTGTAGGCCTACCTAAAAATGCTCAGATCTTGAGTTCTCAAAGAGTTATTAAGAGACAAAAGAGAGAATCTTTCTATCCTTGATTAGGAATGGACAAAGAAATATAGTAGACTGTTGTGGTGAAATGGCATACACTGTGATTTGCATCTGACAAAGGGGGATTTCTCCCACAAAAGCTCATGCAATAAATAAATTTGTTTTAAGTGCCACAGGACTCCTTGTTTGTTTTGCTGAGCAAGACTAACACGACTGCCCTTTTTGGAACTTATGGTTTTATCATGTCTACAAAACACAGAACTTGATTCTGATTAATAGATTTTAAACACAGAAGGGGCCATTATTAGCATCATATTTCATCTACGTAACATTTCAAATATTACTCAGTGATTCCTGCATCTAGCTCACAACTTCTATTTGAGCTATAACGTATCTTTTAGAAAGACATCCAATTCTGACTTAAAGGCTTCAAATGATAAAGATTCTTCCACATTCCTAAACAGGTTGGTCCAGGGATTACTTTGCCTCAATGTTTTTAAAATATGTACCCTTATTTCTGTCTGATTTAGCTCTAGCTTCAGTTTCCAGTCACTGCATTTTATTACACCTTTGTCTGTCTGCTAGATAAAGGAGTCTGTGTCTATAAGAAATCTTTTCCTATAGCTACTTATAGCATGTGATCAAGTTACCTCTGAATCATCTCTTTGTTAAACCAAATATATTGAACTTCTTTTGTTTCTCACTCTGTGACAGGTTTTTCAGACCTCAAATCATCCTTGTAGCGCTTTTTTTTTTTTCCCCCTAAACCTTTTCCTATTTGTCAGCCACCTTTTGGGGGTGTGGACAGTACAACTGGACACATTTATTCCAGCAATGGTCTCACTAATACTGTTTATAGAGGCAATACCTTCACCCTACTCCTACTCACTGCTTAACATTCAGTGCTTATGTCAGACCTCTTAAACTGCTGCAGTAGAATGACGTCATACTGGTTTTATTCAAGTGTAACCCCAGAGCCTTCAACAGAATTACTTCCTATCTACAATGGTCAAAGAGAAGAGTCAGGCCCGTTGACTGGGAATTAAAAACTGCGGACTTAAACATACTTGTTTTGTACTGTACATTTTCCTGGTTGTCCACAAATATGGCTTTTACAGAATGCAACTTTATGAATTTTAAATGGATCAACTTTAATGGTTTGAGTAAGTCAAAAAGACTCTCAGGATTTGTGGCGATATCAGTAGAATATGATCTGCTAAAGCTTAACTACAGACAGTTAAATCTGTATGCAAAAAACTAAAAACTCTCCACTGAGACATGGAGATTTCCAAGTTTGAATTGCTGCAATTATTTTCAGTTAATTCTTAAAGCAACCAGATTTTCAAGGGCACAAGCTTGTCTTGGGAAGGAAGATTTTATGGGATGGTTTTAATAGAAGTCAAGATGCCGGATGCAGAAGGTTTTAACTGGGGGGCGAAGGGGAGAGGCACAGGAGAGGCAGAAGGAAAAGAAAAAGAAGAAAAGGTTGCTCATTCCTCCCTTTGTGTTTTCTGGTTTTTATCTTTTTTTCTCTCCTTTTCTCATATCCTCCACCATTCATTCTCTCATCACATTCAATCAAAATTCTTTGTTTCCCAAATTTAACCCTCCTACATCAGTCTCAGTAACACATGCTGATACACCAGAAGTGAGTAAGAAAAGTGAACAGAAGCAGGGATGTCAGTCCCTAGTGGTTTCAGTAGCCACCTGAATGTTGTAGTGATGCAGCTGTACTGCTTCTAGTCTGATCACTTGCAGCAGTCTCCATAGTTTTATTCCACATAGGTCTTATTCTACAAATAGGAAAGAGCTGGCTTGTAAGGGCGCCTGCACAGGCTGGGAACCTTATTTTCTGACTGACCTGGAAAGAATCCTTGAGGTATAAATGTTCTCACCAAGACCACTGTCAGTTGCACCAACTCATTCAGGCACCCATTCTTCAGCAGGGCAGGGGCTTTACACAGTTTTTTGGAAAACTAGGAAAAGCCAGAAAACATAAGCACAGTATATGTCTGCTCTTACAGGCTGAAGGAATTCAGTCAACAAAATGGCTACCCTGTTCTGCATACCAGGACAGTTCATAGAAACTAAGGGCTCACTACCCAGCAGACATCAAAGCACTGTGGAAAATACAGCACCAGCGTAAGATTGTGGAGAGGGCACATTGCAGGAATGGAAGTCAATCAAGTTGTGGTCAAGATATATCTATTTTTCGTTCCTCAGTTTTGACATATCAGATCAAGCAGAGGTTAAAGTAAGCTGGAACACTCGAACAGCATTCCAGGGGCCCCTATTTTAGGGGAGCAGTGTTCCGGGGGGGCCTAAAAATAGAGGAATGCACCAGACTGCTGCATTCCAGGACCCCCTAAAAATAGACAAATGCACCAGAAAGCAGGGTTCCAGTGGGTTCCCCCAGGGCCAGCTCAAGGGGGCTATGGGCTTGAGCAAGCCCAGCCACCCTTTTCTCCCTTTTCCCAGAGCCTGTAGTGGCCTCACCCCTTCCTGCTGGGCCGAGGCAGTGAGCGTAGCCTGGACACAGTCTCAGGCCCAAGTCCCCTCACACCAGCCAGCCAGCACCGCAGCCTCCCTCCCCTTCGCCTGGCCCGGCCCAGCCCGGCTCTTCAGCCACCTCAGCAGCACAGGTAAGGGGGTCTGGGGAGGGGGGGGCAGTGGGCAGCTGATGACAGTGTGGGGGTGGTGGGAAGAAGGGATTCGGATGGTGGGCTGGGGATGTATGGAGGGGGTTGGGGGGCTGAAGGGGGTGAAATGAAGATGGGGGAACTGGGGGGTGGGGGTTAGAAGTGCTGGAGTGGGACATGGGGGTAGGGAACTGAGGGAATGGGGATTGGGGTTGAGGAAGACATGGGGGGAAAGAGTCGGATGGAGGTAGATGTTTCAGGGGCAGTAGTTGGGGTGGGAGGCAAGCATTTGTGGGGCAGTATCTGGGGTGGGGGTAGGCATGTGGGGGACAGGCATGTCAGGGGCAGTAGCTGGGATGGGTGAAGGGGGCCTGGAAATTTAGGAAGGTTCTGTGGCCTGCCAAATTATACTTTAACCACTGAGATCAAGCCTTTAGAAAGGATCGTGTCAGGCTTTGTCATCTTATTGGGCCATGAAGTTTGAGACTGAATTTGTAACTTGTAGGGTGACTCCATAACATATAGGGTGGCTGTAGCTGCATAGTACGGTAAAAGGTAGGTTATGTCCACACTGCAGTGTGTAAATACACATGATAGTGAAAAGCCCTGGCAAGGGGGAGGCAAAGGGAAATGCCTAAGCAGTGCAACCCTATACTTCTAAAAAGAGCAGTGTAAATGTATGACGCTCTGCTTGGGTGTGTGGAGAGTTGCATACCACGTATGCTCTATGATTCTAGCATGGCGGTACTCTACAGCTATGTCTACATTAGCAAGCTTAGTTCAGACTTGCCTAGTCCGAACTAAGCAATGCCCAGTTAGTTCGAACTAACCACGGCTTTTTAGTTCAAACTAACTTTTTAGTTTGAACCAGCCATGCTTTAGTTTGAACTGGGCAAAATCTAGTGTAGACAGGGACCAAATTAGTCCAGATTAAGGCTCCTTAATCTCGACTAATTTATTAGCATAGGCATAGCTTACTTGCCTAAACAGTGCCGCACTGTCTGCACTGCTATAAATACCTGTGCTGAAGGCATGCCATGTGTGTATTCTATACACCACTGTAAGTATAGACAGACCTTACAAATGTGCACTGGCCAGTTAGTCTGGAATAAGCTTGGACCAGGTCTACATGAGGCTTTGCCAAGTTTGAACTAAGCTATTGCTTAGTTTGAACTAGGCAAAGCTTAGTTCGAACAGTAAGTTTGAACTAAGTGCTTAGTTCTTAGAATTCTAATTCAAACTAGCACAATGTAGTCAAATTTAAAATTTTTGAGCTAAGCAGTTAGTTCAAACTAGCTTCGCTAACTAGTTCAAATTAATTTTTAGTTTCAACTAAGTCATGCACCTAGTTCAAACTAAAGTGCCACGGTTAATCCAAACTAGCCTGAGGCTGGTTTGGACTAAACTCAGACTTATTTAGTTTGGACTTGCAAGTCGGAACTAAATAAGTAGATGTAGACATAGCCTGAATTCATTCTCAGACTTCATGACCTAACATGATTATTGTGGGACAAAATAAAAACAATACAGAAAACCACACTTCATGCTCCACACTTACAAATGAACCCACAGTCCAGTGGAGCAGCCATGTAGACAGGCTTCTTCTTGCTTGCTCCACACCACCTCTGCTATCTGGATTTTCATCTCCTTCACCTGCGCAGCTGGGAAAGTTTTGACCAAAAATATTTTGTATACATTAATTGCTTTAACGAAAGAAAAGCATAAGACTGCAGCTGTACTATGATCTTTTAAATAATACAGGATTTGACACTGGTTTTAAAATGAGGGATTTGCTATGGAAGACCTATTTTATCACAGCAGTGCTCTCAGAACACTGAAAAAAGTTTTGTGGGGGAATATTGTTTGTACATGGTGCAAATATGTCACATTAAATGGCTGTGACCTTATATTTGCAGAAAAGCTACTGTGAAGATGAGTTCATTGGTATTCATTTTTTCCGGCATCCAGGATTTCAGAAGTCACAATGAAATTTGATCAATGTTCCGAATCACTGAGTTGACAGTAAAAGTGTCACAAGTAGATTAAGACGCTGTTCTTGTTGTTTTATTAAGGAAGAAAAAAAATACATTGTTAGAGTTGAGGAAGGTGCATTATAAAATATTATTGCCCACACGTAAAATCACATACAATGACTAAGCCTCTAAGGGAGTGTTTTGTGCTTGATCCTTTTGTGCTAGATGTCATCTCTGATTTCAGGGATGAAATTCTGACCCCTTTGATGTTAGTGATGTAACTCAGTGACTTTAGTAGGGTCACGATTCAACCCCAGGTATGTAAATTCAAATCACATACATATTTTCTGAGGACCAAAGCCTACAGGTTTTACTGAGGCAAAACTCCCACTGACTTGAGTTTTGCCTCAGCCTGAACAGAGTATATGGTCCTGGATTCTTATTTATGTTCATACCATGGCTTTTCCAGCTGACCATGGTAGTTTAAGACAACCACTCTAGTTTGCAATAGATGATACAATCTGCGAATTTGCTGTGATTGTTACAGCTGAAGGAAATTAGTTAGATATTTTCCGCCTGTCTGACACTTTCGGAAACATTGTTGGCTAATGCTCTTTTTTTCTACCAGTGAAAGCTCTAGCTGAATTCTCAAGTGAGTCCTTTTTCATTCAAATAGATTTCAACAATGCCTCAGAATGCCACTAAATTTACTCTATCATTTCCTGTACTTTACAGCCTACATAGTATGGTTCAGATTCATTTACATAAATCAATTCCATTTTCAAGACATGTTTATAAAGCCACTTACTTAGCTCACAACTGCGTTTCATAGATTTATAATATAGCTTCTGGTCTCTTGCTAATTGAGGTTAGAAAGCCATTACTGATCTAAAAGTAATAATGATATCTTGGAACTCAGTAGGAACCTGCTAATAATTCAGCTGTGGAAAGAAAACAATCTTTTCACATTCTCTTCTTAAATGTCAGTTAAGCTCCACATTAGCATTCCATGAAATAAAATCTTACACATTGGTATGTTAGGGTCTTTTGATAAAACTTCTAACACTGCTGAGTGCTTCCAACATATGAAAAAAAATTTAACTTTTAGGTTATATTCTGAAGAGTTCAAGAAAATAAACCTCTTTGAACTCAGAAGGTTAACAGTCAAGCTGATCTTAAAGACTTGGCTGGATCTTATTGCTATGTGGTACATAATATGCTATATGTAATGCTCATAAAAATACTGCACTTATATAAAGTATTACATTTCACAGAAGGACTTTAGGTACTTGTAGGAATGAATTTTGAAGAGTTTAAAGTCTTGTATGGATCTCCTATATCCATGGAAGTATATTGCACTGGAGAATGGTGGGCATCTACCAGGGTTGGGCACTTAATTCTGGGGCCTGACCTGGTCAGATATGGGGTTCCAGTCAATGCAGTATTACAACTCTTTTCCTTCAGCTGAAATATTAGAATCTGTTGTGCTGCATGTGCACAATTTCAGTATTTTTTTCCAACAGTTGCCTTTTATGTTGAATTACCATTTCATTAAATGAAAAGATCTGTGTGCAAGCTACAAATTCTAGAATCAAATACCTGATGAAAACTTTGATCTGATCATTCATAGGTCTCCTATTCAAAGCAAAAGAGAAGCTGCAGATTTTGTGCAGGAACCCAAATTAGAAGCGCTTTCATGTTAATATGAGGTATGGAGAGAAAGATGTATAACCACTTCTGCGCTGAGAATTTAGAAATAATATAAACATTCAGGGCAATTCCTGCCATTAGTGTGTTTTCTTGTGCTGTTACAATAAATTAACTAACTCTGAGCCACATGCTACTTTCCAACAGAGTGCAGAGGGGAGCAAAATCTGGGAAATAAGGGCTCAGAATCAGGGATGGAGATGAAACCATGGCTCGGGGGCCTGGTGGAAGTAAAACTAGGTAGCAGCAGCATGCTCCTTGCTAGGGAGGAGGGGAAGATATCCAGTCAGAATTATCCCCTATATTATACCAGAGATTTCCCCACTGCTGGAGTTGGCAGAAGTGACCACATTGATACTTAGTTATGTACTTCACTGCAAAGAAAAAGGAAAAATAAGACTGGGAACAGAATTAGAAGTGAATGTGTTGTATTGCTAATTTTCTGAGATAATATTGCACACAACAGCATGTATTTAAAAAACAAACTGAAAAATATCCTCAGTGGTACAAGAGGTAAGAATAATAGGGCTTGCTGTTGTAAGAGACCTCTGTGGAAGTGTTGGGAGTTTGAGGAAGTATCTTTGTTTTATACAGATGAATCAAAGCAAGCAAATTGGGCGAATACTGATACTGCACAATATAAGATGCACCAGGAAACCTTGGTTTCAGAAAGCGATTAGAAACCAAGAGATAAAGTCAAGATCTGGGGTGGAGGGAAGGGGAAGCTAGAGAGAAACAGAGAAAAAAATTGCTCATTTATTACATTCCTGAGGCACTTTGCTGAGTGGAGAGTGTGTTTTCTTTTGTTTCTTGTTTTAAAAGAGGATTGATATGAAGTCATTGGGGGAATTATTAATATTGTTTTCTGCATTGTAGATGGACATAAATTTATAAAAAGGTACACTACAAATTGTGTAAATTAGTCTCTAATATCTCAGCTAAACATTTCTGTATTCTACTTTCACTGCCTTTATTTAGATGCATAGGCATTTTTTAGATCTTGACAATATCTGTTATCTCCAGTATGTTAGACATAGCTGGTTTATTTATTAGTGTTTTGGGGTTTTTAGGGTCAGGTTCTGAAGACCTCACATTACTGAGCAGTGACTCACATGATTGCTCTTGTTGACTTCACTTGTTTGTAAAGCACTCAGTCTGGCCTGAAATGCTTTGGAGGAAATATTTTTGGCAAGACATCAAAAGTCAGGTTTAAGAATTGTTTTATCTCGATCATGCCAATGTATAATGAAGCCTCCAGAGCTCTTGATAAATGTGGAGTAAGTGCACAGTGATGGGTTGCATTGTGTGTGGAAGCATTTTCAAACCTGACTAATTCCCTTTTGATATGGTTTAAAACTCCCTTGTAAACAAGTCCTACGTGACATGACCAAGATCACACAGAAAATATGTGACATAGCAGGGAATTGAATGCAGCCTTCCGAGTCCCAGGCCAGCACTTCCTAGGTATCCTGTACCCCAGAACAAACCCTAGAACAGGGGCTCCTGTTAAGAAAACTCCTATACAGCATAAAAGGCATAAAGAAGGTATCTAGAAATAAGATTCCATATCACACTATTAAACTGAATAGGGTTTTCAGAAAAATTTATCATTGGCCTGTGGAACTCTATACCTAGGATCTAATAGACCTTTAAATTCAGGGCTTTTCAGGTGCCGCTGCAATCCACAAAAGACAAAACCCCTCCTTGGCTGCTACCTAACATTGTAGGTGCCTAAAATAACTGGTGTCTAAGTTGTCAGGGTAGACATTCCCATGGTCCTTAAGTTTCTGCTTCTGGTTCTTGTTCATGCAGCTTCTCTCAGGGTGTCTCAATAATTACTCTTGCCTAAGTGTGATAGGCATTTTGCTGCCTAACTCATCTGTGGGGCCCAAGCTGGTAGATGTGCTCAGAGCTGGACTGGGCTCCATTCAGAATCTGCCTATAGAAGGAAGCTGTTCTGCTCCCTCTGATAACTTTTATCTGAATGGATAGTGCACTTGCCTGAGATATGGGAGACCCAGCTTAGATTCACCTTTCTGTCTGAGGATAATAAGTCTCCCACACCTCTCAGGAGCAGTTTGCTGAGCTATACAATATTTCTCTGTAGGGGGCTCCCTCACTTTCTCCTGTCGAAGCTGCGCCAGTGTTTCTAAAAGAATCATTGGAGCAGGGATACTGCACCCTGTATGTCCTACCTCCCAGGTGGGTGCCCTAATCATTGGACTGTAGAGCCTCTCTGGTCTAACTACTCTTTATTTATCCACAGTGGAACAGCTTCAATAGGAAAGAGTGAAGGAGACCTCCCATCAGATTATCCCAGCTCAGCAATTAGTGCATTCATCTGAAAGGTGGGAAAGACTCCTGTTCAAGGGGAGAATTGAACTGGAGTCTCCCATGTTACTGAGGAGGGCTTTAAGAATTTGGCTAAAAGTTGCTGGCTGGGAAGAGATTTTTGTGGAGAGAGGCAAGCACATAACTTATGGTCACAAAAGTGGCTCTGATACCTAAACTGCCTGACTCCATGAGAGGGTTGCTGGCTAGAGTTCACAAGCAAGCATGGATGGCGCCTGCAAAATGAGTTTACGTGTGTGACTCCATGAGAGCTTCGGGACTTAGGACACACCTGTCTGATTAGCATCTTCCATTGGCTATGTTGGACAGCTCCCTGGTTAGCATGCTAACTTTTGTGGATCATAGTCTAAAGTGCTTTTCTCACCCTCATAAGTAGTGTAGTGAGCCTTGGCACCTAGCTCAGGCTTTGTGGATCCTAGTGGTGTTCCAATTACTGCCTATGGGCCAGATATTTGAAGGTGTTTAGGCACTGAGTGTGGTTTTTGTAAGGCATCTAGATGCTTAAAACCTATTGGCCTAAAAAACAAAGGCTCCTAAAGGCATTCATAAAAATATCTAGTGTTAATTGTTGCAGTACTGAATATGAATATGCCATCTAGCACCTCTGCTTAACATGCAGAAGGTCCTGGGTTCAATTCCCAGGGGGTTGGACTCAATGATCTCACGAGGTCCCTTCCAGCCCTATGATTTGATTGATTGATTGATCATCTTCACACAGCTACTGTTGTGTTTTCAGTCCTGTAGTGGCTTCTATTCTGTTTGTAGGCGTACATCACACAGGAAAAATCCATATGATGTGTGGAGTAGTGTAACATGTCAGCTTACAGCCTTTCTTTGACAGTTTTCTTTCTCCATGTTATCCCAGGAGACCCTCCCAGAGCTGGTTTTTGTGGCATGCAATGATGCATGTCCTCCATTCAGTCTCTTGTCATTATGCTTTCCTCTGAGCTTAATGCACAGTGCCAGTTCCATAATGGGAAGGGACGTAGATGCTAATGAATGGACAAGGGTGGTTTGTGTTCCCTAATGAATTGTTTAAATTGTTGATTGGTTTCCTTATAATGTTAAATTTTTGCATTTATTGCAATTATTTCCTGTCACTTTTATGCTAGTCTATGGATATTTCAAGAAAACAACATAAAAATAATGGCCAAAACTAATAAGACAGAAGTTACTAATACAACTTTCGCTATATAGAGTAAAGTCGATATCTTTGAACAGTATATACCACTCCTCAGATGCTGGTCATTAAACATTCTATATTAAGAAATGTGATCTCTTTCTAAGAGGACATAGTTGCTATTCATTTCCTTTGACCCTCTCTAAAGCAGTTTTGTTTTCGAAGGTGGTGGTGATACAGTGTTATGTGTAATAAACTGTAACCTGATTCTGTTAAAAGCTATCAGTGTTTTACTTTAGTATAGACTTAATTCCAGGAGACAAAATTATGAATATTCCCTAGAGAGAAGAGCTAATGTGAACCCTGCTGCTTCTATTGGTTTGAAAATGTTGCTTGAAATATTTTATTTTAATCACTATCAAGGACTGAGCCAAACCCTATAAATTTGGCTATCTGTGGAGACTGAGATGTTGGCTTCTAAATGGGTAGAAATCTGGCTCCTGCCGTTAAGGGGGGGGAGGTTGCGAGCACGGTAATCAGACATCTATATGCCAGCAATGCACAGCTTTATATACTATATGTCAGTACTATTTAGGCTACAGGATACACCATAAGTGGCTAGCTATAGAGGGGTAAATGTGAAAGAGGATCCATGAGATGAGATTGGCAGGACCTTTGGTTCTCCCCCCCACTTTTCCCTGCTACATGTAGGTACGGGTGACTTGCTTGGCTCATATGGGTATACCTAACTAAATCAATTCCTGGCCTTTGTCCCTCCTGTTCTTTGCCTGTGGCACACAATAGTGCTGTCATCTGAAAGCTGTAATACTTTGGTCTAATTCTGGCTCTTGGCTTGGTGTAGGTCTTGGCCAGTTGGTGTTTAGTGACCTGTGTGGTACAAGAGGCTAGACTAGATGATGTGGTGGTCTCCTCTGGCCTTAAACTCTATGAGTAAATGCAGTACAGTGCTCAATTAACATTTTCTAACTAGGGTCTTGAATAATGGCTCTGCTGGGGGATCATGTGGAGATATCTGATCCTACTGGGATTATCCTGGAGTGGCTGAGTGGCAGGGGAGGAATCACTGATCATCCTCCTTTAAACAGTGTAGTCTATGTGTTCCCTCACCCAGTCTGCTCAAGGCTGGCTCTGCTGGTCAACCCATTATTTAGAACACTTCCTACCACTCCACATTGAAGAAGGCAACACTGCCCTAAGATTGCTTTAAAAGTTAAAATAAACTTTTGATAGAACATGAGACTTTAAGATGCTAATCCAAGCTATCTTTGAACTATTTGTGGTTAACTCATTGATACATTCTCCTTAGGACTACATTTTCAAAGACAAAGAAAAAGAGGTTCTTTATCCTTGTATAATTGTGGAGTGTAAGGTTTATGCATGTGTGTAAATGAACTATTAAGTGTCTATATGCACTCAGGCAGATCTTCAATCAGTACTAAAGTATGAAAAAGCCAACTTGATTCAAGAAGCAAAGTGCATTGAATAATTCACTCCTTTCTTTCCCTTTTTTCCTCCTTTCCTTTAAAGTACCATAATTAGCTCTACTATTGTACTTTTTTCTGTTACTCAAACTGTGAGTAAAAGAAGTCATGTCAAAATTTTTATAGAAGTTTTCTTACTCCAGTTCATGATTGACTGTTAGACAGTCTCCTTATTTAGGTGGATGCTAACCAGGTATGAGTCACTTTAATAGCAAGAACAGATGGAAGAATTACCAATTTTCAAGTGCAGAACAATCTACCCCTTCTTTAACACAGGCTACTTTTAATTCTGGGACTGATTTCTAGAGAAGTTTCCAATTGCTGTGGCTAGTCCAATTAACTTAATAGAAAGACTTACCAATTTCTCTGTAACTATCAAAACTTAGTTAATTTAAAAGCTTAATGAGAAGATTTTTCTCCTATCAGTTCCACATAGCTCTGTTAAAGTAATCACTCATTATTATTCACTGTAGACAGCATCCTTCTAAACAGAAGTAGAAACAGGGTGTATTATACATAATTAGATCTTCAAAATTTCTTAAAGCTGGCAAGGAAAAGCCTATTTTTGGTCTCCTATTTAGTGCTGGAATTTGAACAAGGAATTTGCATATATAGAAGTAGGTTGGAAATTTTTGATTAAAAAAATAAGTGAATTATACTCTTCTCTTTGCAGAAGTGGTTCCTTGCACTTTATAGGAAGGGAAGTTTATTACTAATAGTGCTATTTACTTGGCTACAGTGAAAGAATCAGTAAAAACAAGTATTCCTCATTAACTTCAAAGCTTTGATTTTATATAGGGCCTGATTCAAAGACCACTGAAGGCAAGGAGTCCCACTGATTTCAGTGAACATTAGATCATGCCTGTACCTACCATAACTGTGCAGGGAAAACCAAAGAAAAGTGCTTTTGGAGAATGTGGTAGCTTTCAACATAACTGTCATGCATTCTGAAAGGATGCAGGTTGCTGAGATGGATGTAGATGGAGAGCACCCCCAGCTCCCATTGAGGCTTCAAGAACTGGAGATGGCTTTAGTGAGAAGGGATGTTAGAAAGCAGCTGAGAAAGCTTTTAGTGACCAGGACTGCTGAGAGAATAGAAGTGTCAGGCCTGGCTTCTGTATGCATAGCAGATTTTTGCTCATTGCTCTTCTGTATATGTATAGCTAACATACTACATTTTTCATTTCATGCATCTGTTGAAGGGGGATTCTGTTCACAAAAGCTAATATGGTACATAAATTTGTTGATCTTTACCAAAGCCACAGGACTCCTTTATTTTTTTCCCCTTGAAATAGACTAACACAACAACCCTTCTGAATTTTGTAATTGTGTGCACCTTATTTGAAAATGATGGCCATGAATGCTAAATTTTCTAATGGTTCATCTCCCCTTCTTTCAGAGGCGCCACAGAGTTGAAAATGCATATTGGTTGCTTTAATTCAGAGAAGGTGGCATTATAATGATGTAGTAGATAGGGTAGCATCTCAAAGTTAGACTTTTCTGCTTTTATAATTGGATTTGTTCTTTTACTCAGCATTGCTTAGATCTAAGGTTTTGGTTTGTCCCAGTATACTAGTGCAGCTATGTGCAAATTTTTGGCCTTGATTTCTAATACTTCTAAAGTTTGGACTCTTTCCCCAGAAAACCATTATTCCAAAGTGGAATCAATGATCCTTTTAATTTGAATCTTAATTGATGCATTGTACATAATTGCCTTATGGGGGGACTTTGAGAGATTTTCACTGAAATGATGTAATAAAATATCAGGTGCTTGCATTACTAAATTTTCTTAGTTACTTGAAATGTCCAATGTTCTTTCTCCAGGGCAGATATTTACCCTCTTGTAAATGAAGAACAGTATTGTATTAAGCAAATTAACCTATGATTTGACCAGAAGATAAACGTGGGATTGGAACCTAGTGGAAAATAAAAGTCTACCAATGGGGCCAACACAGTAAGACTGTAATCCCTGATTAGGGGCTCTCTGTGCTACTGTTGTACATATAATCAAGAATAATTATCCTGATTTTACAAATGGGCAAATGAAGCGTAATAAGGGTCAGCTGACTTATTCCAAAACAAACAGAAAACCCATGGCAGAATAGAACCTAGATCTTCTGATCCACTTAGACCTATTCTTTTTGCTGTTTACCTTTCACTGATAACATTTTGAAAGGTTCTTTCTAAGTGTGATGAGGAAGGCTGGTTTCTGATAGGACATCTGTAAACAGAAAATTGAACTTGTACTAACATACATCAACTCTGATTTACAGACTTAGTTTTACACAAGATCTGTACCTGCAACACATGGACATAAATGGTAGCAGTAAGCAAATACGTGATGGCAAACCTGGGATTTTTAATTTTAATGTCTAATCTAAAAGCTCAGTTATTACTGGGATGGATTCTAAAAAATGGGGAGATGCTGACACCATGAAAATATATAGTTACAACAAACACATACAGACAAAAGCAAAAGCTGTAGTTAAATACCATACATTCTCAACCAAAATCAAAAGATAACAGACTTTCTGGTCTCAAGGAATAAACATTAGACTCAATAAAAATGATAGGTTCCAAAGGGGCAGCCGTGTTAGTCTAGTAAAGTTTAAAAAAAAAAAAAAGGCAAGGAATCTTGTTGCACTTAAAGACTATCAGATTTATTTATCACATGAGCTTTTGTGGGAGAATATCCCACTTCATCAGACGCTTTGAAGAGGGAGAACTTACAGAATTGGATGAAAATAAATCCAGGGGAGTATAATACATGGGATCAGGTCATACTGCAACAGCAAATAAGAGCATTTGTAAGGATTCAAACTCTAGGAAACTGCACACAGAGGGAGGGTGAAATCAAATTACCTGTTATAAGGTGGAAAGAATCCATAGTCATGATTCAGCCCTTCTTTCACACAATTTAATTTGCATATTAGTTCATTTTCGGCTGTTTCTCTTTGAAGTCTTGATGTCCCATTGTGCTGGAGACGAGCAAAATTGCTTAAGCCAAAGTAACCAATTTATTTTCCTTTTTTCTTCTCCATCCCTCCTTAATTATACAAACCAAATTCAGCTAGTGTGTATGGAATGCTCATCAAGAGGATTCTTGGCAGCTGATAAATTAAGCCAACCCTGGCTCCAAAGACTTTTTCCATAGGTGTTTTGTATGAACATGAATGAACCCTAAAAATATACTATTTATTAAGTAAAGGTAGTGAAAAATAGTTGCTGCAACATTAGTCTATGTAACTAATCTATAAATGCCATAGTCCTTCAATTTTTAGTTTTCCCACATAGTAAATAGGTCTGCCTGGCAGTACACAGATTTCTAATTACAAATTTTTAAAGGAAGCTCACTTTGAGTTATGAAGCACAAAAATATAGCCTCCTAAATCTTTCAAAGAAATCTTTTTTTTTTTTTTGGTCTACTTCTACAACTTGAACACATCTGAGCTGTTTATTAGCATTACATTTGTACAGATATTTTCTTGCAGGCTAAAACCTTGTAGATATTTTAGTTGGGAACAAATGCTGATGTTAAAGAATTTTATTTGCACATACAAAAGCAGTATCTTACTGTTTGCACATAGTGCTTTTATAAGAAACAATAGAAAATGGCTCCTAAGTATTGTTTTTATCAATATATGGAACAAATAGTGTTTTTTCTTTGAATTTTATGGGCCATAATATTTATGATTAGCATGGTTAAGTACTTGCCAGTAAATGAGCTAATCACTTCCAAAATGGGGTTATTAGTGAATCATTGAGTTAGCAGCAAATACATTAGAATGATCTGGTTAGAAGCAAAGATGCTTTGTGTCACACAGCTGCAGATCTGCTACTCTGAAACAACGGGATGGGCACAGGGCTGGCAAAAGCACTAGAGGTGAGGATTCTCTATTTAACAGCAAAACAACCAAGGAGTCTGGTGGCACTCAAAAGACTAACAAATGTATTCATCACATCAACTTTCATGGGAGGGAATCCCACTTTGTCAGACACCTAAAGAGTTCCCCATCTTCAAGAATCTGACAAAGTGGGATTTTCTTCCATAAAAGCTCATGCAATAAATACATCTGTTAGTCTTTTGAGTGCCATCTGATTACTAGTTTGTTTTGCTATACTAGACTAGTAGCTTCCCTTTGGAACACTGTATATAACAGGACCATAATCCAAAAAAAACTCCAGACCAGCTGCAATGAAGAACTTCCTTTTTGCACACGCACCCGCTCTGGTTCAACTGCCATGAATGGTTGTGTGTCATGAGATGTGCTACATTGACTGCCATCCAGAGAGGGAATGACCACGCTTAGGAGCATTAAAATGAATTCTGCTTGAAGTAGTATGATGAGCTTTTCCTGCAGTTCTTGCATAGTGCACTTACAAAGGAACATGCTGCTTAACTCAGCTCCTCCTGATTGTTCCTTTTTTTTCTTTTTAATGAAGCCAGTAAACTGTATAGATCATTAGTGGGGTGGAGAGCAACAGTACTGTGGTGTGGTCCCCAATTTCCATGTAGCCCATGTCGGCTTCTTTCTGTAGCTGTTCTCGCCAGCGTGTGGAGTTGCTGAGCAATGATGGCTCTATGGGCCATAGTCACTTTCTAACATGCTGTTCATACAGTAGGCCTGCTGTGGTGAATGACACCATTTTTTGTTTCCCTAGCCACAATTATATCAGCATGGTAAATTGGGCCCTTCCTGTACCTATGCTGTGGACCATTCTGCTTCCTTTACTCTTGAAACAATGGACTTAGTGCTGAAAACTTTCATTGCAGCCTGAATTCTTGTCAGTTCAGGGCTTGGGAAAGAGTTTTCACAGATGCCATAATTTCTTGCATTCAGTAACTGTTATTTTCTTTCATTGTGCATCTAATGCCCATTCTAACTTTTTGGCTGAGTTAACTGAAGGAGAGAGAGCATAGGCATGTTTAAAAAGTCACAATCAAGAACCAAGTTCCAAAGGGGCAGTTGTGTTTAGTCTAGTAAAGCAAAACAAAAGCAAGGAGTCTTGTGACACTTAAAGACTAACAGATTTATTTATTGCATGAGCTTTCATGGGAGAAAAATCCCACTTCAAAGCATCTGATGAAATGGGATTTTCTCCCACAAAAGCTCATGCAAGCAAGAACCAATTTTCCAAGCTACTGAGGCTATTTTAGACTCGGACTGGACCCTTAATTCCCAAATACTGGAAAAATTCAGATCCATTTAGATCCTCAAACCAATCTTTGCCTTAATCCAAGGATCGAAAAGACTCTTTAGCCCATCTCTGAATTAATATGGTAATAAGTTTGATCTATTCCAAAAGTTTTGAGGGTAGTGGACTCTGAAGTGTTAGCTTTTGCCTCATCTCTGCATAAACTAATGAAGCTTTAGAATGTGTCTATATGGTTCATCTGCTGAGTATCATCATGCCCATTTTACAAATGTGGAAGTCATAAGGATAGGGAATTTAAGTGGCTTGCCCAAGACCACCCAGCAATTCAGAGACAGAGTCAAGAAGAGAAAGTCAGAAGTCCTGACTTCTACCCCCTTGCTCCAGTCATTAAGTAGATGGGAGGGGGCTTGCTTGCAAATTTGTTTTATGTAGTTTTTGGGTTGATTTTTGAGGTAGCCAGCCACAACTATCAGGTCCCCCCCAGTGAGCTTCCCATTCTTAGTAAATCACTCGGGGCCAAGGTCCCAGGTGTTAGAGGCCGTTTATGGATGGGAGGGACAAAATCAACCAGACCACTCTCCAAGGTCTGGGGAATCTAGGAGGCTTGACTTCATGGGGCGGAAGGCATGTTCAACCTCCACCTTCCAGCTCCGTATAGCAAACCACCTGGCATTGGTGGGTAGATACTCCCTGGACCTCTGGGAGTCTACGAGGTGGTTTCATGACCACCTCCCCCAGGAACACCTGGAGGACTATGACTTTGTCATAGAGGAGAGCATGCTCACCTCCCATGATGCCATCATGGTGGCCTGGGATACCTCAGACATGACAAGCCTGGGGATCACTTCTGCAGTGGTCATGCGACATGCAGCATGTCTACATGACACAGGCCTGCCCCAAGACTGGCAGCACCGTATCCAGGGCCTCCCTTTTGGTGGCTGGTCACTTTTTCATGAGGCCACCAGCGCTTTGCTGCATGGCGCAAGGGACCCTAGAACCACCCGTAGGTCCCTTGGTATGCATACGCCACAGCTGCCCAGTTGCCCCCCCAGCCCTCATCAGGGATCCCCATTGCAGGGTGAGACCAGGGAGCACCCCACACAGCACTCTAGAACCCCTATACTTTCTGCCCCCTCCCCACTTATACATCTGTACTCATAGCCGCACACTCGGGTTCTTTCACTCCCTCTTCTGCCAACTCAGGACTGGTTCCCAGGGACTGGCCCCCTTCAAACCACCCCCTCACTCTCAGCCTTGGGACTCCTCTATTCCCTGGATCTTCATTCACATTGGGATACCATCCTAGGGGTTTTCAGCACTTAACACAGTGTCCATTCTACTGTCACACACACTCTCTTCAGGATCCTAGGGGGACACCCCCATAGGGATGGAGTGAAGGAGGAGGCTCATCACTACTCTCCCTAAACCTCATATGATGGGCCCAGGGATCTTCCCAGACAAAAGGCCAACTGGGATGTATAAGACAGGTCGGTTCCTCTTTTTTCCCCCCAACCACCTAACTACTTCAATCCCAGTGATAGGGTTAGATGTGCCACCCATGCGCCAACCCAAAGTAAGTGTGTGCCCATAAGGGCCACTTTATCAGAATTGTGGGGAAACAGTCCTATCCCCTCGTCCACGAGGCTGCTGCTTATCAAGCAGCTTTGAGGAGGAAGGAGCAGGGAGCAGTCATGCTATGAGTGGGGCCCCCCCAGTTTGCTACACTCCTGTGGCCCCCATTAACCTTGAGGGCTTCACAGGTTCCTCTAAAGCCCAGGAAAGGGGAATGCCTTTCCCTTCTTCCCCCTCTTCTCCCCAGGGCTGTCTATCCTCCCACCAGGAACAATACAATAGTAGGCTTGCCCACCACATGCCCATAGCCACTCCCTATGGACATGTCATCCTTGCTGAGCCAGTTATCAAACAAGGATGTCTCCTCACCCCTCTCTTCCTGGCAATCTGGCTGCCTACAACCCTAACTTACCAGGACTCTGAACCCTCCAGCAGGAGATCTGACAGGTAGAGCCCTGAAAATCTGCAGATATCCGCATCCACGGATACAACATGGATATCCGCGGACCATTTCTTGTGGATGCAGCTCGGATACGGATCCACTTATTTGTATCTGTACAGGGCTCTACCAACAGGTACCGTCGCCTTATGAGGGGAGTTCTCCACAGACCTCCCCCCTCTGGGGCAAATGATAACTCTCTTGTTGTTGCCCCACTTGGGTGCCTAGTGCCCTTCCCTGAGTGTCCCTAAACCTGGCAGACTTGTATCTGAGTGGTCCATTACTCACTCTTGCAGAGAGGTTTTTCTGCTCAAGATTTGGTTGAGTAGGACAGGCTGGATTACTTGTGATCCACCTTATGGGTATCATCCTCTCCTTTGTCTTCCTAGTCCCCTTCCTTAGCAGGGTTTTCCCAGCCTGTGGGACTGGCCCAAGGCCCCTAGCTGGCTATGAACTTAGTTGCTTGGGAATAGCACACCACGGGGGCCCTCCTTCACCCTCCATGCCTGTGGGGGAAGGCTCCCATCCAACTATGGGGAGGGGCTTCTATATCTCTGCCTTCCCTCCCACTCTCCATAATCTGAACCTGAGATTACACAATTCTCCATCTGCTGAGATATAGGGGGGGCTTCATCTACAGATACCACCTTCCTTCAGCAGAAGAAGCGTTTTCTCACCCTCAAATATTCCCAGGAAAACCCACGGGATATTAAGGGACAATGTGGGTGCCATACGGACAATCCTGGTTCACCTCAAGCAGCCCACAACCCTGATTAGCTGCCTCTGACACAGAACACATCCTTGGACCTTAGGCGGACTTGACATGTATCACCTGTAAATTGGGGTTGGGTGCGAAGGCTCAGTCAAATGGAAGCTGTGTGCCTACCAACACCCCTCTAATGAGGAAGGTGGACTCATACTAATTACAAGCCTGACTTCTTCGGTACAGTGGCTGCAAAGTAGCCCCCTTTTCATTCTTTACTTCCTTCTATCTTGAAAAAATAGAACAGGAAAAGAGTGAGAAAGCACACACCTGTCTACCCACTTAGTGCATAGATCAGTGAGAACCTGAGATTGGGACTTCCCTCTCTATTTCAAAAGGGATAGCTGTGTTAGTCTAGTCCAGTAAAAAAACAACAAGGAGTTGTGTGGCACTTTAAGACTAACAGATTTATTTTTTACATGAGCTTTCGTGGGAGAAGATCCCACTTCCTCAGATGCTTCGAAGATGGGTGAACTTACAGAAAGGAATGAAACTAAATGCAAGGGGGTGTAAAACATAGGATCAGCTCATAAAGTAACAGCAAATCAGAGCAGTTTTCAGGTTCAAACCATGGAAAGCCTGAAGTCAAATTACCCTTTGTAATGGGAAAAGAACCCGTAGTCTCGACTGAGTCCTGTTTTCACAGAATTTAGCTTGCATATTAATTTGAGTTCAGCTGTTTCTCTTTGAAGTCTTGATGTCCCAGCTACATCTCTAACCATAGTTGTTAACAAATCAGTCATTGAGTGATTAGGAAGATGGAAGTGCTCAGCAACTGATTTCTTTGTTCTTTGATTTCTGATATCAGCTCTGTGCTCATTCAGCCTCTTACGCAGTGATCTTCCTGTTTATCCAATATATAAGGTGTTGGGGATTTCTTGCACATGATGGCATAGACCACATTAGTAGATGAGCAGGTAAATGAGCCTTTGATGGAGTAGCAGGCTTGATTAGGACCTATGATGGTGTCTGTTGTGCAGATATGTGGGCAGACTTGGCAGCGTGGTTTGTTGCAGGGGTGTGTGCCTGCTTCAATGTTTCTGTTGTTAGATCTGTAGTTGCTGGTGAGAATCTGTTTAAGATTAGGGGGCTGCATATAAACAAGGAGTGGTCTGTCTCCTAAGGCTTGAGAGAGAGAGAGGGATCATCTTTTAGAATAGGCTGTAGGTCCTTAATGATCTTTTGCAGAGGTCTGACTTGGGGGTTGTATGTGGTGACTAGAAATCAAAGAACAAAGCAATCAGTTGCTGAGCACTTCCATAAATGTTAGTCTTAAAGTGCCACACAACTCCTTGTTGTTTTTTTACTTCCCTGTGTCCCACTCATCATTCACCTGCCCTTGCTCATGACCATAAGAGGCAAATTTAAGCAGGGTCTCTTCCATTTCCCACTCCCCCCTTCAGCTTTCCTGTAGCAGATCAACTCCCTTTTACAATTCCCGCTCATTTCTCCTGAGAAGCTAGAGTAATTTTGGAATTGAGTCAGAGTCCCCTCAGATGCGACCTTCACCCAGAAGTGGATGGCTTGTAGGGAAACTGATCCCCTCAAGATAGGGGCCCCCTTGAAGGCCCCCCTTCACCTCCTTGCTCTCATTGGGGCAGAGATGTGTTCCTATGTGTGGAGTGTAGAGGGCTCCTGTAAACTCTATCCTCTGGATTGGGGAGAGTTTGTTTTTTCACATTTTATGCACAGCCCCTGTTAATTGCACAGCTTTTCTTGTGATTCTAACATTGTGTTGAACCTGGCGTTTTGATCTCCCCTTTTATTAACCAATCGTCAAGGCAAGGGTTGATTATTACGCCTGCCTCTGCAGATGTGCCACCACACAGACAGGTCCCACATCGGAGTCTTCTTCCCAGTGAATATGTATGGGTCAAGAGTTGGGACCCCTCTACTCAGAGCCCACTCATTTTTTCCTTTTGACTGTCTCCCGTTCTGTCTTGTCCTCACTGGACTTGGACACTCAAAACCCTCACCTCCCTAGTGGGTCCAGCCAGGATCCCAGTTGAAACGAACCAGGTCAGACTGTCACATGTAGAGATGGCTACTCCAACCCATTACCCTTGGAGTGGCCGCACTTCTCCCCACTTCTTTACATTTTCTTTGGGACATGCCAACCACTCGCCATGTTTCGGGTTAACGGAATGTTGATGCTCTCAAAGTCTTCCTGGGTTAATCAGCTAATGATCAACAATAAGGGCCTTCATATCAGCCTAAGATCACCCTTCTATCAGAGCCTTAAAGTCCTCTGATAGAGGGACAGATAACACGCATGGGTTGCCAAAGAGGTTTTCTCCCAGAAGAACCCACAAACAGGTAAAGTGCTCATCAGTGTAGATCTGATGACCCACCTCTCTGTCGCCCAGCCAGGGTTTGGGGATGCCATTTTTAACATAGCCATGCTGACAGCAGGACAATTAAACTCCACCCATCATCTGAGGTACAGCTAGTAGTCACCTAGAACTGAATGACGCGAGCAGCGCTCGAAGAACGGTGGGTTACTCACTTGTAATCGTCCTTCCTTGAGATGGGCTGCTCATATACATTCAGGTCCCTCCCTCCATCCCTGCTACTCGGAGTTAGCAATAAGAATGGACTGAGGAGGATCAGGGTTGGGGCCATATATATGGCAGTGGGAACGGCCAGAGGGGGCATTGGCCGCCAACCCTGCTCTCACAGGCTAGGGCAAAATGTTTCCAACCAACCATGCGCTGCAGCACATGGACACCTAGAACTGAATGTATGTGAGCAGCCCAGCTCAAAGAAGGATGGTTACAGGTGAGTAACCCACCATTTCTTAACTTTCTCATGGTAAGGAAAGTTTTTTTTTCCAGACTTTGAAGCAACCTTGTAGCTCATTCCTGCATCTTTTTTTGTTTTTTAACTTTTTTAACATGAAATTTCCACATTGGGCAAAAATGTGCATTTTATTATAGTACTTTTGACATACGCATATATAAGGCAGAACTGGCTCCTTAAATATTTATCTAGTCTCCTTTTGATCACCCCTAGTGCTGGTAATCCCATGCTGTCCTTTGGCAAATCATTTCACTGTCTAATTGCTTGGTTTAACAAGACTGGGTGACCACCCTACATGGTTTTCTAAAGTGCAGGAGGCTTTCTCCTGTCTTTTGTAAAGTATGGTTTGGCATTCTTCATTGCTTGAACTTCTCAGTTCTGAAACATGCTGCAGCTAGAATTCACATGAAGCAGAAGTGTGTTCTTTTCCTCTTTCCAATATTAATTTTCCTTAATACATTTGTTTAGTGAGTTAATATGTCCTTGGTTGAAAACTCTTGGATGATTGTTCTCTCTCAGTACTTGTTTGCTCTGAATTACACATTTCCAGAGTCTGCTACTGCATCTTAATTCTGACAATAACAAGATTAGGAAGGGCTGTTAAGTTTGATTAATCAAACATTTCAAACCTCAAAACAAAAAGTTTTACCATGCAATTAAAATTGGTTGTGATGATTATAAGGTCATGGTCACTCAGACAATACCCAGTGGTATAAAAAATACTATTGCAGTTAACAATGATTTTCTGTAAGGCCCCAATAGGTAATGTTTAATGTTTGAGACACAAATCAGGTTTCTTGTACTGTTCAATAATGCTGATAGACAAATCTATAATATGTGGAAACCTGACATTTGTAGATTGTCCTGTAAATATTAATTTATATGCTGCTGTAAATTTACATAGCACTTCACAACCAGATAATTATATTTCTAGCCTAAAGAGCATTCAGTCTTTTGAAGTCCAAAGACTCTGTATGTGTCAGGGGTTTCTTTTCTTTAATTCTATTTACAACTTTAAGTAGTTGCTAACAGGCTGGCCAGTGGCACTTTAAGAAAAACAATCTTACTGTGGTGGTTTGAGTTCTGTTCTATTTACATCAGTAGTTCTGTTGACCAGTGTCACAACTCTGGAAGCTTTAAAATGGCAAAATCTGTACAATGGAACTTATGGATTTATCATTTACCTTTTTATTACTTTTTTTCTTTAGCTTCTCTCATTTCCCAGTTTTTGCTATTCTTCCACGTGTTTCAGAGATCTTCATTAATGACATGCCATTCTATTCACACTAACAGGACGTGCGTATGTGAGAGAAAGCAAACTGGACACAGATGTTGAAAATGAGTGAGAAGTGACTTCCAAGGCACTAAATCTTCCACAATCCATTTCTGCAAATGAAATTCATGAATGCAGCACAAAAGGAGAGTTTAGTGCCAAAAATATTTCTTATTGTAATGCAGGAGGCTTTGTACATTTTCATATAATGCCAGGCCTCCAGTTTAAACAAAGGAGATCACTTTGAGATTAGTTTATCCTCTTCTCGTTTATTGGATTGTTCTCTTATTTATATTTTAATATCTTTTTACATAAAGCCACTTTTTTCCAGTGTTGCTGCCTATATTTTGTGATTTAAAAAAAGTAGCTGTGTGCATGCAACTAGATGATTTTAAACACTTTATTTGCACACGGAAAAACAAGCAACTGCACAGTCCCTGCTTGTGCATGAGTAACTGTTCTATATATTAATGCTCATTTCACCTGTGCATTCATCTAGCTGCACACACATTTTCCAGGTGCTCTTTTGACACAGACATATGAAAATTTGGCCCAGAAAAATGTTGAGTTGTTTGAAGCCATATCCTCTAGTTTTACTTCTAGAACATCAAACATTCTCTCCTGAAGCTTTGTCTTTGTGAACGTGAAACTTTTCTGACAGGTCCACAGTTTAAAACCTCAAACATTGAATGATATTTTAATAATAATTGAATGGAAATTTTGTGAGCTGTATGCAAAGTGTTTTCTTGCAGAACTGAAATTGCCCCACACAGAGATCAGGCAACAAGACAGACAAGCAAATAAGTCCAATCTATCAATTGAGAAAGAGCATGGATAAGCACTTCGTGTAGTTGTAATCCACCCTGATTAGTCACTGTTTATATCTGGATTTAGTGTAGCAGTACAGTGGCTCTGCTACAGCACACACAGGGTTAAAAGGTGCGTGTGCATGTGCATTCATGCAGACTGCAGGAGGGGCTGGAGCTGCAGACTGGGGCAAGGAACCAAGGAATGGACAGCAGCTGGACTCCCGCGGTAGGACTGCATGCAGCTTGGGCTGCAGGGAAGTGGCCCAGGGAGTCAGCATAATCCAATGTGGAAAGAGTAGAGGGAGGCAGAGGCCTCAGTGGAGGCACTTAAGGTCACTGGGCTGGGGCCTGGAGAAGTGGGCGGGCCCAGACCCCTCCTTGCTCCCCCAGTATGCCAGGAGCAGCACAGGCTCACTGGCCATTGACTGTTTTAGTGGCCAGGACAAGAGTGAGCTGGGCCATAGACTGTTTTTGTGGCTGGAACTTCAGAAGGGGTGGACTATTTGGGCTTAGCTGGAGGGCTAAGGTCCTAGGATGGGACTCGAGAGCAGAGTCGGTGTGGCAAGAGGCAGAGTACAGACCATATGGAGGGGGACCACTTGAGCATAATTCCCCAGAAACACCACCAGGATGCGCCCTACAGGTGGGTCAGGTGCTGCAGCCCCTTACAAGCACCTTATTTCCATAAAAATATTTACCAGTTTGATGGACCCCCTCATTAAGCAGTATTGGAAGAAAAATAATGACACTTCAGTCATTTCGTTGTTGTCACTTTCCTTTTTCTCCTTTGCTTTAGTTCTTAAATAGAACTTTTGGTGCTAGTGCTTCTGGGAGGGTGAAGTAGGAATCACACTTAAAATAATATGTTAGTTGCCCATCTAAATTAATCTGTTGCTCTTCTCTCATTACAAAGGTGCAAGTAATGTATGAGTGGGTATTATAGCACCCGAACAGATGGGTATATATACAGTCAGGAAACGGAACATGTACATGAATCAAGTAGGAATCCTGAGAGCAGGATTTTAGTTGTGCTGAGTTTATAGTGTGTGACTAATGGGATATGCAATTGCTAATCCATTTCTGAGCAGTTTTAACTCTCTACAATATTTGTGATGCACATGCCAAAATGATGTGCCAAGTTCACATGATGGAAATGTTTGGAAAGGGTTCCATACAGAGGAACCCATATATGTTGGGACCAATTCATCCCTAATGTAACTGAATTTCTCTGCTGTAGGTTTGAATTTGGCCCACTGGAGTCACTCATAGATTCTGCATGCAGCCAAAGCTCCTACTCTACAACTCTGGGCATTTGGACTGTTCAGTGAATGCAGGACTGTTCTCATTAAAAACAAAATTAACAGTGAGCAAACTCAATCATCCTGAATTCGTAAAATGTCTTATAAAGGAACTTCTTTCCCTTATCCCATTTTTCAAGTTTTTTGATACAATCTATACTTCATTTCTTCAGCTGTTTTCTGGGTCTCTTTCTGCCATCCTGCTCTGCAATGTTGCCTTCACCCGGCCCCTTTCACTCATCTTTTGTTTGTGTCCTAAACAAGCAATGTTGCACTTCCCACATCTTGTCAGGCACATGGCAGACACTGACCTCGATTATAATACTGTCATTTCAAAATCTGTGTCTGTGTAACTCCCCTTACAGTGTGAAGACATCTCACCTCACATATCAGTAGACGCAGCTTCGTTGTGTCTTTATTGTCCACACTTCTGCAGCATACAGCATTGTGGACCCTATAGCTAGTCTATACAGTTGGGCTTTTAGTCTCAGTGGCATGCACTTGCCCTACACAATCTCTTGCATGTTATTCCACCCCCTTCTTTTCAGCATTCCCCAATCCAGACCATATCTTGTGTCCAAGCTCATTGTCTTCTGTGGCCCAGATGCAGTCTGGTTTAGTCTCAATACATCAATCTCTATGTGCAGTTTCCTTGTGGCACCCCTGTTTTAATCAGGCTCATTTCCCTTGCATGCCACCTTAGCTGATCATACCAGGTTACCATTTCTTCTAGGCTTTTCTGAGGATGCTCTTGTTATGTTAACTGCATATAGCTACTTCTCAGCTTCTTCCAGAGAGATCTTTCTGCTGACGCTGTTCGGCATTATGATAAGTCTCCCAAAAGGTTGCTATGGATGGGGTGGGGTTTGAGATGAGTGCCCAACACCTCTAAAAGGTCACTGTCTATGATAGTTTCTGACTGCCAAACTCCCCCTCATTTGCCATTCTGTGGTAGGGGTATTTTTACTAAAAGGGGGGGGGGGGTTCTGGTTCTTTTAATACCAGATAGCTCAGGGCAGGTGGCTACCCTTTAGCCTAGGAGGGGAGCCTACGTAAGAGTAAGAAAACTCTGATTTCAAACCCCCATCCATGGGTCAAATGAAACCTGAGTTTGGGAAGTGGTGAAAGCAAGTGACAGTCCAACAAGTATGTGACAACAGGCTGGGAAGAATAGGCATGTACTCAGTCTAATTATGACAAGGCCATCTCACTCAGTGTATGTGAGTGATGCCAGCTGAAGCAAGATAAGTTTTTATTGGTTCAAGGTAATTGTTTTGTAAAGGATAAATATATAACTATCATTTTATCACTGCAGGAAAAAACACAGAGTGGCTTTCTGTGATGAGGATTCCTTCTCCCACAGATTCTCCATGTGGACAGTGAATTCCTAGCTACACGCACAATAGCCCATACTGTCTGGTGTGTATATGTGGGTTTACTGTTGCAGCTTTTTAATAACTACAACATTATCAATGAAACAGGCAAATAGAGATCTGACTGCCTTGAGCTACTGTAAACATTAAAGCACATGTAAAGAACTTGGAATAATAGGATGCAATATATCAGACCATTCAGTGATTTCCTGTGTTTGAAGAGCTTACTTCTGTGTGTGACTGCAACAGGAAGTGTAACTTGGTCAGCAGCAGTCCCACATTCCCCACACTGTGCTTGGATCTGTTTGTTTTGTTCGGGAGAAATCATCTCTTGGTTCAGACGTTAATTTAGCTGTTCTGCTAACACAGTCCTTGGCTTATCAGCAGAGACTGCCAGGTAGTGCCAGTATTTCTGGACTTTTGCAATGTGGAGGCATGTCCACAAGTCTCTCAAGTGAGATCACCAAATAACTTCACAGATGCCAGCAAACAAATCTTTAATGGTAATGATTTTAGCTGAATAGTAGTTGAGACTTTCTTTGAAATAGGGACCTAGACAAGGTTGTCCACTAATATTCCCTTGAGCCACCAAAGTATCATTATACCATAACTTCAGTGAAAAGCCTAAGTAGCAAAAAGCAAGTTCTCACTTTCATTATTATTACAAGGCTGTTTATAAGAGAGGGAGAGTTTGCTAGTTCTTGAAGGATAATTTAGGAACTTTTATGTGCTTTTCGGTTTGTTTAAAAATTACTTCTATAAAATGAGTGCATACATTTGCAAACAGTGCTGACAAAATAGGCATCTATATGCACATATTGATGACCTCATCATATAAGAACGACTCCTGAAGAACCTACGCATTTATGCAGTATCCTGTCTTGACCTAAAAAGAATATCTTGCATCAACAATTGATTGTGCATTTCTGTGTTCGGTAGCACAGCCTAGGGCCCTTGACTCAAGCATCAGAGTTTCTCCTGACTGTTGATGAGAGTGTTCAACTTCATTTGAAGTCAGTAGCAGCTGAGGACGTTGGCAGCTTTCAGGATTTGGCTTAATTTGACTGTTCGCGAAAACTTTTATTAGCTGGATTATGACTATTTATTTTACCACTTTAAAAGACTGCTTCTGAGGCTACTACATTGCAGATATAAAATTAAAAGGTAGACTGATAGGTCCAAATTCAATGAAGTGCTGAGCCCAGAGCTCCCATTTCAGCCAATGGCTGTGTTCACACAGCACTCTTATTTCAAAACAGAGGTTGTTTCAAAATAAGAATTCTGCTGTTCACATGACGCACAGTTGTTTCGAAACAAGGGGAAGCCAAGTTGCACAGCACAGAAATATTTTAAAATGCAAACCACTATTCATCAAATATAGATTAACTAATAATAGAATATTTCAAGGATATAAGCAATAAATATTTTTTATTGTTTTCACTTAAAGGCCAAATTTGTAATCAGTCCCACTAAATCCAGTTCTCTTCCCACACATATGGTATGTTAAATGAAATACAGAATCATGTAATAAGCCTTCAGAGATGAACCAAATTCAACTGGATTTATTCACACATTAAAGTGAATGGAGTTTGTGTAGATTTACAACATTACAGCTGAGATCGGAATCCAGTCTGAGGGCACTGACAGCTCCAAGGCATTGTCCCCATACATCTGATTAGTCATCAGATCCTGCTCCATTAAAGTCAATGGTTGCCCTCCTGTTGAATTCAATGAGACTCCAGATCAGCAAAGTCCATGGAAATGTTCAACAATATACTCTCATTCAATGCAATGAAGTTGCTTAATTTTGTGCCTTAATTCTAGTAGCACCTTCCTAGATGTACTTTATTTAGATTTATATACATACTTTTAATAGGTCTTTTCAAAGCTTTGGAATTTAGATCGTTGCATCAAAGGCTATGTTCACACAGGGCGGGCTTGTTTCGAAACAAGCTGTTTCGAAATAACTCTTTATTTCGAAACACCGTATTTCGAAGGACAAAAACTTTGTCCTTCGAAATAAGGGAGCGAAATAGCATGTCCACATGCTATTTCGCTTGGGGAGGGGATTGCAGGCACCCACAAGGTGCAGCGCAGAGGGGCGCTGCACCCCACGGGTGCCTGCAGCCCTCTGCAGGCACCCGCCAGGTGAGGCGCAGTGGGGCGCCTCACCCCAGGGGCTTTAAAGCCCCCGCTGCCCCCAAACCTGGCGGCAGGTCCCCGGGCGCCCGCTGCAGCCCGCTGCTGCAGGGGCTGGAGTGAGTGCCAGCCCGGGATTCGAAACCAAACGAGGTTTTAGCCATTCCGAGAGAACGACGGCCATTTCAAAACAAGCGGTTTGCTTGTTTCGAAATGGCCATGCGTCGTGTGGCCATGGCAGTTCTTATTTTGAAACAACCTCTGTTGTTTCAAAATAAGAAGTGTGTGTGAACATACCCAAAGATTTCTTCCACTCATATTGCATATTACGTCTTCTTACATTATTATTTCTTGATTTTTCTGTCTATCTTAATAGAACTGTGTGTAATAAAAATGTTTTATCTGGGAAAGATACTGAGATGTGAATGCTGTTTCAGTGCATCCTGACCAGTAAGGTTATGTCTGTATAAAGTAGGCATCACATTGTGCAAAAGGAAGGTATTTTTTAATGATAAAAATAATAAATGGCTTCAATGTCTCAGTTTATAGTGTGATTTTTGTTGCCAGTTCATTATTACACTGCGTTGCTTTGCAATGCCTTCATAAGTCAGCTGGACTAAATGTGAAAGTTAAGTTGGCCAGCCATCATCTGACATTTAAAATTGCTTCATCCTATTCCTGTTAGCACAACTCCCTAGTTAACTCATGTCTGAAAGAAGACTAATAAATATACTGAAAATTGTGGAATAATTGGATGTCTTTGGTCTGCTAGTGACCTTAAAATCAGCAAGGAATTCTCTGCTGCTGATCCTCTTGTACAGGGGGAATATCTCCTTACAGAGGCAGCATAACTCAGGCCCTCTTCTTCTTGTAGTAACCACTCTCCCTGTTCCTAGCATAAATCAGGGAGAAGAGATGAGTGGGAGCAAAATGGGGCAGAACTCTTTTATACATGAACCTTTTGCTGGTATAATGGACATTGCCAGTGTAAATTAGAACAGAATTGATCCTGCTCTTTTTCTGTGGCCAGGACCCCAGAATTAGGGAGCTGTACCTATCTTTCTCCCTGCACATCTTGGAGATCCTAAGAACTGGGTTCCTTGTGTTGAAAGACCACACAGCTAAACCATGCCTGTTGAACCCACCTAACTGTGACTGAAAATCATATGCCTTTAATTCTATTCAGTAAACAGTTGCTGTTCTTCAACTTATCTGCTGACTAGGTTTCTTAGAGCAAATAAACAAGGGTTTATTTTCTGTTCTGATTTTTGGGGGACTACAGTAGGCCTCAATAAATCTCTAGGCCACTTAGGGGTCATCCCAAAAACTTCTCCCCAGAATCTGAAAGTTAAGAAAATAATATCAAATGCAAGCTATATGCAAATATTCCATGCTAAAGAGAACTGAAGCAGTAAAAACTATGGTACAGTGGGGACCCGTTAACATGTGGGTGTCAGGGGACAAGCCCCCACGACCGAGTGTTAAATGAACTGCGTGCAAACAGGAACGCAGCAAATAAATAAATAAGAGTGCAGCATTAGAAGGCTCACTCTACCTGTTTCTGCGCCCAGGCCACTTCCTTTTAGGTAGCGCGCCAGACTCCTTAAGTTGCCAGCTGTTTCCGTGCCCAGGCCAACTTCTGCCTTTAGGCACCGTGCGCTAGTGAGTCCCGCGCGTTATGTTAAGAGGTTTGGGGGACATGACTGGACCGCACGTTAACCAGATCCACGTGTAAACGGGTCGCGCATTAACGGGTCCCCACTGTAACTGGATCCAGCTTTTCTACAAGAGATGCAGTTTCATTGTCTCACCAAGCTTTAAAAACAAACAAACAAAAAAAAAAACCCACCACCTCAGCAGCAGCCTTGTAGATGCAGATTTGGATACACGAGGTAATTGTACTCTTGTCCTCTGTTTTGAGGTCATGTGTTTCTGACCCAGAGACTGACATGCATTCAATTTCAAGCAGTCTGGATGCACATGTACCAGTATGTGTCTAAAGTAAGTCAGCTTAGGAGGTTCAAGTTGACTATGTCAACAGTGAAATCTATCTATATTGATGAAGAAATTTGTTTTTGCTTTAGCCAGTCAAACTTTGTATAGTCGCAGGAGGTCTTGAATATAGGTTTCTTGGATATAAAACTGGCAACCTCCCGTATGCAGGAAGATGATATTGGGTTTACTGGAGGAAGAAATCTGTAAAAACGATGTAAATCTGTTCTTTAGAAAATGGCTAGGCTGGCATCCTTATTTTAGATATTAGCATAGTTTTATTGCTGTGATTTAATAACGTTTATTTGATCGCTGCTGTCTGTACTAGCATAGAAGTTACACAGCCTAAAGTACAGAAGTGGAAGCATCTCAAGTTCCATGATGGTCAGGGTATGTTTTTAATGTTTGATAAACTGGCATTTTCCAGACTCAGTAAATATCAGTGTATTAAGGAATACTCTTTGTGGGACATATCCTGAACTGGTGTAAATCAGCATTGCTCCTCTGAAATCAATCCATAGCTGGCATGTGCTCCCCAGGAAACCTGGCAGGCAGCTCTAAAATACCCTGTGGTGGGGGGCAGAAAATCAGAGAGTTGTAAACAGCTCCATAATAGCCCTCACTCTCTGTGCTGCCCAGTATGAGCTGCATGCATTAGTCAGTCTGGCCCACTGTCTAAATTTGCCATTAGCAAGCTGACAAATATTATAGACAAAGCAATTAAAGGAGGTGAATTGGAACACTCCCAGGCTTCAAACCCATGCTTTAGTAGGGAAAAAACTGGCCATCTGACTAATACAGCTTCACTGAAGTCCCTGTGGAACTCAGCACTAATGTGCTTTATGCAATTCGCCTTTTTTCTTTTTACTTGACTCCCAACTTTAATCTGAAGGGGGGGGGGGCTTTGTAATAAGCCTTATCTTGATCCTCAGATGCCATGTTAATCTGATGATATCCAGATCCCAAATCAAAATGAATTAAAATATTTTGCTTCTGACATTTTACCCAGAGTGTTTGCTGTGTAAAGGAGTAAGTAGCTATCTTGGACAGTCTGTAAATTGTCTGCTATAGTCAATGTGCATCTTCAAGTCCCTGTTGGGCCTTTTACTCTTACAACTGCAGGTGCACAAGGTGATGTAAACTGCTTAATCAGCCCATGCTCCATGAGGAAGGTTGTGGAATTCGCAGGATTTTTTTTTAGTATTGGTTGGATAAACACCTGTCGGTGGTCGAAGTTTACTTGGTCCTGCCTCAGCCAAGGGGACTGGGCTAAATGACCTCTTGAGGCCATGCCACTGTACATTTCTACTATTAAGACATAAGATCAGGCACCCACTTGCACCAAGATTAGCTCATTGCAGGAGACTTTATGTAATAGCCAGGGCTGGTCCTTCCATAGAGATGTCCTAAGTGGTCACCTAGGGTGGCAAACAGTAAGGGGTGCCAAGGGCTGCTGGGCTGGGGCCAGCATGCCTATTTTAAATTTCTCACCCTGCTCTGCCCAGGTACATAGCCCAGGGTGGAGCAATGCAGGAAGCTGTTTCTGCTGGCCCCAGTCTCCAGAAAAGGTAAGGTGGGGTGGAGGCTAGGAACAGACTTGGTGGGAGGGGGGCTGAGAGGGAAGGGAGAAAGGGTAGGGCCCCTCATCTGGCCCATGGCTCACCGGTTTGGGGCCCACCTGTGGCTCAACCTGAGTGGCCTGCGGGCCGCTGCTCAGCCCCTGACCTTCAGCTGGCCAGGCCAGCCCAGCCCTCCGCTTGGCTCAATGCGCAGTTCAGCCAGATTTGGGGATGGCTAGGAGGAGTGGGAGGGAGGGCCCACCACTCAGCCCTCATGACCCAGGCCATCATAGTGGGGGGAGGATCCAAAATCACAGGCACCTACGGTGCCAAAAAAACCTTGGGCCTCCCCCAGTAATAGCTGATTATGGCTCCCTTCTTCACAATTCACATCTTCGTTGAAAATAGCCCACAAATAAATTAGAGAGCCTGTGAGAAACTTATCAACTTTGGCAATGTCCCCAAGCATCTGTAGCAGCTGAGAATTGGTGGAGAAGTGTACATTCTCCTAATGTATCATCTGTGCTGAGGTATGGGAAGAGAGCAGTTGTCCTAAGATGGCTGGGAACAATTATGTTCAAATTCCAGGCCTTTTCTGCTTCCTGAGCAGCTCAAAGGAGCCAGAATGGGGAGGTAGAGGAGAGGTTAAGAAAGAATAAACATGACTTTAGATAGCAACAGGGCAGGTTTCCTCTGAATACTGCTAATGTGACCATCTTTGGATTTAGCAAGCTGTTTGCAGTGGAACCTGATTATTTAAATTGTTTTTCAAACAGGAATGTGCACAGCCTGTTGGCTGGCAATTATATCACCAGCTTGGGGCTAAACAATTGACTGTGCCATGTTCAGTTCAGTTTGGAGCCCTTTCCTCATGGCTTCGTTTATTTCTCAACATGTAAACAAAAGGAAATGTAACAATAATAATAGTAATAATAATTAATAAAAAGCAACAGTGCTGTTCTTGACTGAGATTTTGGGGAACCTCTAATGGGTAAAAGATCTGGTTCCTTCCCAGTCTAAGGGACGTACAGGGACTTGTTACAGCCTTTTCTCCACTGGCAATGGAGAAGAGCTGCAGCAATAGTTGGTGCTTAATAATTGTTGTATTTTAACACTAAGGGTACATCTACACAGCAATCAGTAGCCTGCATCAGCAAGTATCAGATGCTAGATCTACAGACTTGAACAAATGGCACTCATGTATTGGTGCTAAAAATAGCTGTGAAGAGTTTGGGCTCTGAATCTAGGAACCAGGCACGGAGGGAGGCCTCAGGGTTTGAGCTCCATCTTGAGTCCAAACATCTAAATAGCTATTTTTAGGAATATGATGCAAGCCCTGTCAGCCTGAGTCTGTAGACTTAAGTTCCAAGATCTGCTGCTGCTAGCTTTGAGGACATACCCTTAGAGCAGGTTCTCAAACATGCAGCCCCTAAGGGTATTTCCTGTGGCCCTCAATGACATTGTTGTTGCCAATATTTGCAATATAGTTGTATGAAAAGGTTTCCGTGGTGCGGCGCTCAGGCTAATGTACTACTCCACATGCAGCCCTCTACTAGTCTTCATGCGGCCCTTGTGGTGATTTGAGTTTGAGACCCCTGCCTAAGAGGCACAGCAGGTCACAGCCCAACTGTACTACAAGCTTGGGAAGTTTTGCCATTGGCTCTATTGAAACAGAATCAGGCTCTTAGCCCTGCCTGACTTGAGCACTGTGTGCAGTTGTCCCTAGCAGTTCTTTCCAAAGGTTTTCAGTGACAATAGCAGGTCCTTTAAGTATTGTCCAAGGTGGAAGAATTGTAGTCACACTAATTTCATTCGCCTTCATTTGAATGGCATGTCCTACATCAGTGGATCTTAATGCCATGTGACAGAGGAAAGAGGGTGACTTTGGAACCTATAAATCATTGTTATTATAAAGGAATGGTTTGTGAAACCAACAGTCAGGCAGAAGAGGAGGGTTAGTGTTCATTTACTCTCTTTTACAGGTTAAAACTTCAGCAGTAAACAACCTTCTAATTCTTCTGGACTGAATGCATACTCAAGCAGTGTGTTAAGTGTCCAAATGCTATAAACTGTGATGCATGTCCTCAGAATTTTAGGCAGAAAAAAGCATTGTCATTTCCACATTTGATTAACTGCAGTGATAACTCTTAGTGATGTTTTTGAAGTAAATTCCTTTTCTCTTTCTGGATCATGAAACCTAGAAATACAGTTATTGTCAGCCATCTGTGTTCAGCTGACAATTTCCAGGGAGATGCTGTGATTTAATAGCTGGCTCCACAGTCAGGTAGCTCTGTGGGGGTTTTTTTTACCATTATTATTATTTGTATGTGAAACTGTCAAAGGCAAAGGTCAACAGTATTCATTGCAAATCAACTCCCTCCCTCCTCTAGTATTGCAGAAAGCTTCAAGCCAACCGGCTCTAAGGCAGTGATTGTCACTTAATGATTTCCTGTGCTTGTTTCTTGTTGATTGTTTTATGATTACAGCTTTCCCACATTTAAGCAAAGAACTGTAGCACTGCTACTTTGATTTTTATGGGTCCCATCTGATAGAATCAATCCCAGATTATGTTTAACATGTTCTGATACTTTCTTACTTCCTCTGGCGGGGAAGTACTTTAGGAAATGAGAGAAGTCCGAAACACACGTAGTTCAGAAAGAGAGGGCTTGCTCCCCTCACCACACCTCTAGTGTCCCTGAATTCTCTGTTTGCCCATTGACTGGGCAAAGGGGAATGGGGCTAATTGATAGGCTGATGTGTTCCCCCCCACCCCATAGTGCCTATTTAAATAAAGCCCAGGTTTTTCAAAAGCCTCTCACCCTTACACTTGGGGCCTCTGTTGTTTCACTTCATTATACAGAGGGAAACAAAAAGAAGGGGAGAAAGGTTTCACAACTGCACTGAGTCCAAGGGCAGACTATGGAGGGTCTATCCCAAGTAATCCAATGGTTTGTGTTAGAAGTGCAGTTACCCTCTGTGGAACTGTTTAAAAGGTCAGTATATGATACAGACTGGGGAGGGACATTATATTGCCCACTCCCAGGTAATTAATAAAGTTGTTTGTGGCCTGTCATTGAAACCCATTCTGTGTGTGTCAATCAGTTGCCTGCTTGTCCTCTTAAAACAAATGTTTCTGCAACTATTGAGTTTACCAGTATACAGAAGCAGTGAATACAGAATGCACCCTTTTTACTCAAGGACATAGAATACCTTTATTTTTATAAAGCATGTTTTGTCCAGTAGAATTCTCCTTATGTGCTGTGCTATGCTGTATGTAAAGGACTCATTCATTCCTCACTTGGGGGGGGGCAGGGATTCATAGATTTGAAGGCAAGAAGGGGGCATTGGATTATCTAGTCTGACTTGCCATATAACACGGACCAAAGAATATCACAGTTTCCCCTGTATTGCATTTAATTTGTTTTTGACTAAAGCATATTTTCCTTCAAGGCAACCAATTTTAATTGGAGAACATTAAAATACAAAGAATGCATTATGATCCTGGGGTAACTTTGGTCCAGAGGTTAATTATCTTCACACTTTAAAATTAGTGACTTATTTCTAATTCTAATTTGTCTGACTTGCTTTTCCAGCCACTGGTTCTTGTTCTGCTTTACCCTGCTAGATTAAAGAGCCCTTTAGCATTAGGTATCTTTTCCTCATGAAGATACTTACATACCATCATCAAAATGTAGCTGTCATTCTGCAGCAACAGACTAGATAACAAATACCTCTATGTGTCAAATTTTAGATGCCATGTGAAAAATCCTCATCCAGGTTTGGTCTTGGATTTCAGAGATTCTCAAAGGTTAAGACCAATGTGTTAGTTCAGCCCAGTATCTTGCCAAAACTGATGTCTTTTATTCTGCTGTTTTTCTGATTCTCAAACAACATGGCTTCCAACAAAATAGGACTCAGATCTGATCCAACTCAGGTTTGAGTTTTGGTTTTGCAAAACATCTTCCAGTCTCACTCATCCATAGCAAGCAGTAAGTATTCTAATTCCATTTGCTTTTTTTCCTTAAAAAATGTATTTTATAAATGAATAATGGACACCTGAAATTGCATCAAGCACAAACTCAGCAACAGGATCAGCAGTGAATTAGGTCTGATTACTGATGAGTATGCTCTATGTGTAACAGAAGATTTGGCAAGTGAGCTAAAATAGGCTTGCTGGCCTAAGCAGCTATCTCAGCAAAATATACAAGACTTTAAATTTTGAAAAGAAAGGTAGTTTGTAGCTCAATCAACAAAGGCTGCAAGGGTCAATTCAAGGACTATATAGTATGCAACTGACTCAGCATGATATACAGCTTGCATAGCAAAATATGCCAACACCATCTTGAAACAGTTGAATGTACAACAGCATCAGTCAAACACTAGGGGTTAAAACAACTCTCTTTTTTTTTTTTGGATTCTGTTGAATGCTATAATGTGTGGCTGTGTGATGTGCTAGATGGCATTCTACAATCTAAAGGAAGCTTGCCAAGGATCCCATGCTCTCCTGCATGTCTGGGTGCAAGCTGTGCCTTTTAGAAGTCATTATAATATGAGCTGTTCAGCATGCTCCTCTCATCACTGAGGTTTTATTTTGCCTGCATTTGCTCTGCTTAGGGAGAGTGCTGCATTTTCTCCCCATTCCCCCATCACTTGCTCTTTGGAGGGAAACACACAGGCAAGTAACCTCTTTCACACTTAAAGCTATAAGGAAGCCATGGGAGGCCTGATCCAATGCTCATATTCATTCAAAAGACTCTCGAGCTGTCAGTAGGCTTTGTGTCAGGGCCATACTAACCAAAACAATTTTGCTGATAAATAAGTTTCCTTTAATGGTTTCCTTCATGCTACTATCCAGAAATTAAGCCTGCAGTTCAAGAATCCAAATTCAGCAAATGTTGCTAGTTGCAGCCCCATGTATTCAGTCAGCTCTAGGGTATTGCTGCTCCCTATCTGCTAGGGGTTAAGCAGAGCATCTCCACTACACTCCAGCTCCTGCTGGTTTGGTCTGCTAAGGATTGAGCTTTCTCACTAATCTAAATTTATATCATCACTGCACTGACACAAGACAAGGAAACCAGATCCATTGCCTGGATTTGTTTCCCTTTCCATGTGCTCTCAGTCTCTCCCCCTCACCTGCATTTTTCATCATTCAAACTATTCCTCACTCTAGCACTTGGGTCTCCAACTATTATTCAGAAATGTAACTGGAAACACATGGTACCATTCACATCTTTTTGTGTCGGGGTCCAATTGTTTCCACATCAAACAAATGTGACTCAGTGGTTGGTCTCCTAATGAAGCACTTACTGGGAATATCCAATTTATACTGCAGCCTGGAGGGTGTAGTAGTAAATGTAAGTAGAAAGTTAAAATAATATGCAAATCAATGCACTTGCCTCTGAACTGGATGACCATTTTCCATACAACAATGATCAGCCATTATGCAGGAAAGAAATGTCTTCTGCAAAGCTGGATTAAGACATGCTGAAGCCCTAAGCTGTGGCAAGATTCAGAGGCCCCATACCATAAAAATAAAGAGAAAAAAATGTATTACATTATAACAGAAAGGTTAATGAAAAAATAAATGATAAACTATTATATTTGCATATGCATAGGCAAAGATGCAACAAAAACAACTAAATAAAACATACATCTTGTAGAAAGCCTTATTTGCATTATCAATTTCAATTATGATAAATATTCTTAGTTACCACCCATGCATTTAGAGGCCCCTCTTAATGTGAGGCCCTAAGCCATGGCTTACTTGGCTTGTGCCTAAATCCAGCACTGGTCTTCTGGAACGTGGGCACTCTCTAGGAGGTTGTCAGGTTTTTCAAGTAGTATCCCTATGGGTGCTCCATTCTAGGTGCACTTACACGCTCCTATGACTTCAATTGGACAGTTCACGTAGCAGTCTCTACTCAGCCCATGAGTGTTATTTAGACTTATGCTCTAATTAATGTGGTGTTAGGTAGAATGGTGTGGGTGAAATACAGTCAGTTCTTCCTCAATTGCTCTTCATCTCCCCCGGGAAGGTGGGAAGATCTGTTAACCCACTCTGAGTGCTTTACTTCAAAGTATCACTGGTTTATGGTTCAGATGATTAGAAACAGCCTGTTCAGAGAAAGTAAAAGAGTGCTATTGCATAGCAGAAAACAGTTTGTGCCAGTGATTCTCAACCTGTGGCCCATGGGATGCTCTTGATCCAGTCACCACTCAGCTGCAGCCTGTGTGACATCCTCAGAGCCATACAGGAAGTATTGGATATGGGCACAATGATCATAGAATCATAGAATCAGAGGGTTGGAAGGGACCTCACAGGTCATCTAGTCCAACCCCCTGCCAGAGGCAGGACCACTCCCACTAAACCATCCCAGTCATGGTTTTCTCCAGCCGGGCCTTAAACACCTCCAAAGATGGAGATTTCACCACCTCCCTTGACAGCTCATTCCAAGGCTTCACCACTCTCCTAGTAAAAAAGTTTTTTCTAATATCCAGCCTCGACCTCCCTAACCGCACCTTGAAACCATTGCTCCTCGTTCTGTCCTCTGTTACCACCGAGAATAGTCGAGCTCCATCTTCCTTAGAGCATCCCTTCAAGTAGTTTGAAGGTTGCTATCAAATCCCCCCTCAATCTTCTCTTCTGCAGACTAAATAAGCCTAATGCTTTCAGTCTATCCTCATAGGGCTTGTGTTCCAGCCCTTTAATCATTTTGGTTGCCGTCCTCTGAACTCTCTCGAGCATGTCCCTGTCCTTTTTGTAGTGGGGAGCCCAAAACTGAACACAGTATTCTAGATGGGGCCTTACCAGTGCAGAATAGCGGGGAATGATCACATCCCTTGATCTGCTGGTAATACTTTTTTTGATGCAGCCCAGTATGCCATTGGCCTTTTTGGCAGCAAGAGCACACTGCTGATTCATATCTAGCTTCCCATCCACCATGACCCCCAGGTCCTTTTCTACACTGCTGCTACTTAGCTGAATGTTTCCCAGCCTGTAGCGGTGCATGGGGTTTTTTCGTCCCACTTGCAGGATTTTACACTTGTCCTTACTGAACCTCATAAGATTTCTATTGGCCCACTGTTCCAATTTATCTAGGTCTCCCTGAATCCTGTCCTTGCCCTCCAATGTATCTACTGGTCCCCCCAGCTTGGTGTCATCCGCAAACTTACTGAGAGTGCAGTCTATTCCATCATCCAGATCATTGATGAAAATGTTGAACAGAACTGGCCCCAGGACCGATCTCTAGGGCACACCACTTGTGACTGGCTGCCAGCTAGACATGGAACCATTGATTCCTACACGCTGAAACCGTTGATCTAGCCAGTTTTCTATCCATCTTACAGTCCACCTATCCAACCCATACTTCCTTAATTTGGCAATGAGAATGCTGTGGGAAACTGTATCAAAAGCCTTGCTAAAATCAAGGTATAGCACGCCAATGGTTCTTCCTGCATCCAGAAAACCAGTCATCTGATCATAGAAGGAGATGAGATTGGTCAGGCATGATTTACCCTTGGTAAATCCATGCTGACTGTTCCTGATCACTTTATTTTCCTCTAAGTGTTTGAGGATGGATTCTTTGAGAATCTGCTCCATAATTTTTCCAGGGATTGAGGTGAGGCTGACTGGTCTATAATTCCCTGGATCCTCCTTTTTCCCTTTCTTGAAAATAGGCACTACATTTGCTTTTTTCCAATCCTCTGGCACCTCCCCTGTTCTCCATGAGTTTTGAAAGATAACGGCTAGCGGTGCTGCTATCTCATCGGCCAATTTCCTTAGCACTCTTGGATGCAGTTTGTCCAGCCCCATGGACTTGTACACATCCAGCTTCTTTAAGCAGTCCCTAACCTGACCTTCCATCACCAAGGGCCTCTCTTCTTCTCTCCAATCTGCCATACCCAGGGTAGTGGGCTGGGAGCTGACCCTGCCTGTGAAAACTGAAGCAAAAAATGCATTGAGCACTTCAGCTTTTTCCTCATCCTCTGTCATAAGGATGCCTGCCCTATTCAGCAAGGGGCGTACACCATCCCTGATCCTCTTCTTGTTATTAACATACTTGTAGAACCCCTTCTTGTTATCCTTTACATCCCTCGCTAGCCGCAACTCCATTTGTCCTTTGGCCTTTCTGATTTTATCCCTGCAGTCCCTAGCAATATCTTTATATGCCTCCTTGGTCATCTGACCAAACTTCCACTTCCTGTAAGCTTCCTTTTTATGTTTAAGCTCAGAGCAGAGTTCTCTGCTAAGCCATTCTGGCTGCCTCACATGTTTGTTCTTTCTCCTAATTGGAATGGCAACTTCCTGTACCCTTAGCAGGGTTTCTTTAAAATAGAACCAACTCTCTTGGACTCCTTTCCCTTTCAGATTAGCGTCCCAAGGGATCCTGCCCATCAGTTCCCTGAGGGAGCCAAAATCTGCTTTTTTGAAGTCCAGGGTTTTGGTTTTGTTTCTTTCCTTCCTTCCTTTAATCAGGATCCTGAACTCAACCATGTCATGGTCACTACTGCCTAGCTTGCCATTTACCTCTACCTCCCTGATCAATTCTTCCCTGTTTGTGAGCAGCAGGTCGAGCAGTGCAAGGTCCCTAGTTGGTTCCTCTAGCATTTGTACTAGAAAGTTGTCCCCAACACTCTCTAAAAACTTCCTGGATTGCACATGCGCTGCTGTATTGGCCTCCCAGCAGATGTCAGGGTAATCAAAGTCCTCCATCAGCACCAGGGCTTGTGATGTAGAAGCTTCCGCTAATTGTCCATAGAACACCTCATCCACTTCCTGCTTCTGGTCTGGTGGTCTATAGCAGACACCCACCACAACATCCCCCTTGTTGCTTTCCCCTCTTAATGTAACCCACAGACTTTCTATTGGCACGCTTCCACTTCCATAATGGAGCTCTGAGCAGTCATAGAGCTCTTTTACATATAGTGCTACTCCTCCCCCTCTTCTTCCCTGCCTGTCTTTCCTGAACAGTCTATACCCATCCATGGCAGAGCTCCAGTCGTGCAGACTATCCCACCACGTCTCTGTTATTCCTATGATATCATAGTTCCTTGTCTGCGCTAGTATTACCAATTCTTCTTGCTTATTTCCCAGGCTCCTCGCATTAGTGTACAGGCACCTCAGATACCCGGTCAATTGCCCTACTTTGTCATGTTGATTTCCAATTCTATTACATAAATTTCCTTGCATTTTTTCTTGGAGTTCTCCTCCCCCACTCTCCTCACATATTGGGGCTTCAGTAGAGCACTTAAGACATTTGATTTCCTCCCCCCATGTGCCAACTACCTTCTCTTTTATTGCTGTTGATACAGTCCCAGCACCCCCCAAGTTCCATCCCTTCCCCCAGATCACCCACATTGTTACTTACCTTTGGGCTTTGGTCTCCTTCCCCCGTTGAACCTAGTTTAAAGCCCTCCTCACTAGGTCAGCCAGTCTGTGCCCAAACGTGCTCTTCCCCTTCCTGGACAGGTGAAGGCCATCTCTGCCTGTCAATCCTCTGTCCTGAAATAGGACTCCATGGTCAAGGAAGCCAAATCCCTCCTGACCCCACCATCTTCGCAGCCAGGCATTCACCTCTAGGATGCATCTGTCTCTCCTCAGGCCTCTAGCCATGACTGGAAGGATCGAGGAGAACACCACCTGTGCTCCAAACTCCTTCACCCTCACTCCCAGAGCCCTGAAGTCACCTTTGATCTGCTGAGGATCACCTCTCACAGTATCATTGGTACCCACATGGATAAGAAGCATGGGGTAGTAGTCTGAGGGGCGGATGATTTTAGACAATCCCTCCGTTACATCACGGATAAATAGGTTGAGAACTACTGGTCTACTCATTACAAGATCTGGTTGCTGGTTCGACTTTAAACACATTCAATCAACAGCCTGGTCACTGTCGGATATGCTGAACTACATCCTAAAACTAAAAAATTCAAGGGTGTCACTGAGTGCTATTAGAGTTCACCTGCAGCCATCATAACATTCCATTTCCCAAAAGAGGGGTTATTCTGTTTTTGTTCACCCAGTGATAATGAGGTTCCTCAGGGGACTTGGAAATCTTTTTCTGCCAGTCTGATGTCCTACTTTGGCTTGGAACCTCAATCTGATTCTTAAATGCCTCACCAGATCACCACCTGAGCCAGTGACTACTGTTTTATTCCTTCATTTAGTAACAAAAAACAGCATTTCTAGTAGCTATCACATTGACTCAGTGAGGTTGAGAGAGGGGGATCCTCATGGCTTAACCATCTTTCACAATATTTTTCAAAGATAAGGTCACATTATCACTACATCCCAAGTTTTAACCAAAAATATCTTCTGAGTTCTAAATTAACCAACCCTTTAACCTTCTGATCTTCTGTCTTAAACTTCACTCAGGTAAAAAGGAGATGCTGTTATGCACTCTCAGTATCAGGGGAGTCCTCCCTGCTGTCTTGGCAGAACTAAACCTTTCAGAAAGACTCACAAATTATTTGTTTCAATTGCAAGCCAATTAGAGTCTGCAATCTCTAAACAAAGACTTTAAGTGGATATCTGACTGCATTAGTTGTTTGCTAACAATCTTGCAATCTCCAGCCTTCTTTGGACAGATGAACTCACTTTGTGAGGTCTAGTTTCACTTACATAGACTTTCTCAAAAATGTTTCCATCATGGAAATATGTAGAGCCATGACTTGGACCTCTATACATACACTGTATTATATATATTCACTAAGCACTATGCAATAATTCACTATTCTCTTTCCAATGCTGCAGCTGGTTTAATTATACTTCTGTTAGTATTGTACTCATTTCAAAAGTGCCCTACTCCTTAGGGAGACTGCTTAGTAGTTGCTGCAAGTGGCGCAACCACAGAGAGTCTATTCAAAGAAGAACAAATGGTTACACCCCTTGTGCAGTAACTGATTCCTCAAGATGCGTGTCCCTATGGATGCTCCACTGCCCACCCTCTTTCCCATTTGCTCCAAAGTTCTCTGCTATGGAGCTTCATAGTATAAAAGGAATTAAAGGAAATTCCCCAATGCAATGCTGTAGAACAATAGAGCAGAGCATGAGACCATGCCTAGGTCTATACTTGCTGCTGTTTCCAGCAGCAGTTAAAAGGAGATATGCAAGTTACTTAAAATAATGTACATCTCTCCCTTAGACTTCCTAACACCCACTTACTCAGTGGCTCCACAACACTCACTCAAACGGAAATGTCCTCCCTTTGATTCAGTGCTACTACACCTCAGGAGGTGGACTTCTGAGCTTGATTTCCCAATCAACTGAGTGGTCTCACAGCCCCCTCAAGTGAACTGGGAAGTTCAAACAGATGATGAATTTGCCACTGACAGCATAGATGTGCCCCGAGTAACATGGACACTGAATGGACACAGCTATGTGAAATCTCTGATCATCTCTGACCTGAACTGGAGCACCCGTACAGACACACCTCTTGAAGAACCACAGTTACTACATGGGGTGAGTAACCATTTCTTCCAGTTTAAAGCATGCGTAGTACTCCAACTAAGGGAAAGTTTCATACCCCGAGTGCAGGCATTGATACTCTCCCTCCTCCCATGAGTCTTCACAGGGAAACTAGAGAGCTTCCTTACACTAGCTAAGAACAATGCTTACAATCTGAGGTGCCAATTATAAAACTCACAAACACACAGTAAGGCAGAGCAGGAGGCTGAATCACCCTGAAAACAGAAAAATCTAACAGATTGATTAAACAACTCAGCTTTGCCGCATGCCATTGGCTGGATTCTCCTTACACAGTCACTAACTCCCAAGGCGTATATTAGCTAGAACCAATATGCACTGTTAGAAAAAAGTCTTCAGTTGTTACCAGCTTGTAGGTGAGGGACTCCAGTGCTGAGTAGAGCAGAGGGTGCTCAAAACAGCAGTTGAGCAGAGCTTCCTAGGGCTACGTCTACACCTAAAAGCTTAGTTTGGACTTGCTTAGTCTGAACTAAGTAGTTTGAAGTTAGTTTGAACTAACTGAGTGGGTTTTTTTAACTAACTTTTTAGTTCGAACTAAAAAAAACTGCTGTTAGTTCAAACTAATTGCTAGTTCAAACTTGTTTAGTTTGAACTACATTGTGCTAGTTCAAACTAAATTTTGAAATGTGTTTGAACTAAGCAGTTAGTTTGGACTAACCAGCCAAACTAAAACAATTTTTAGTTTGACCTAGGCAAAGTCTGGTGTAGACAAGGCTCAAATTATGGATTAAGCTTCCTTTGGATTAAGCTGCGAAGTCATCCAGATCCACATTGCTAGTGTTCACCTTTCCCTTTGCCTCTGTGCAGAGCAAATTCAGGTAGTTCTACACATTACTCATAAGAAATATCCTCTCTCAACCTCTGGTGTCTATCCCTGTTACTTTCCTCTAAAATTTTTACAGACAGCATACACGCTATCTGCCTTCTTGTGTTAGCAACAGGAGCTTGCAAAAGATAAAGAAAGGCTAGTCTATGTCTACCCTAGAAAAATAAGAAAGGAGTCCTGTGGCAGTTACAGACTAACACATTAATTTATTGCATGAGCTTTCGTGGGAGAAAATCCCACTTTGTCAGATGCTTTAAAGATGGGGGAGCTTACAGAATGTGAGGAAACAAATTCAGGGGAGTGTCATTTGTGCAACTACACCAATGCAGTTCTGCCGCTGGAGTGCACCTGGTGAAGATGTTTTCCCATTGGCATAATAAATCCATCTCCACCAGAGTTAGGGAGTTATGTCATAGCACTGTTCACACAAGTGCGTAGATGGTGATGGTTTATTCACATCCCTGAATGACCCAAGTTATATCAAAGTTATTGGTAGTATAGACCTGGCCCAAGATGAGACCTGTGGTTAAGCACTCTCTTCCTTTCCTTCACTTCCCTTTCCATTCAGTTAAATGCTCAGTTGAAGGTATGTGTATGTTAGTACTGATGCCTTGTGCCCAGCCTAAGGGGAAAAACCCCCAAAACTCAGAAGATTAGTATTTTCTTTTGATTGTACAATATAACATTTTATGCTTCAGTAGCACCTTCCATCCAGGGATCGCAATGGATTTCACAAACATTGATGAAGTGACTTTCACAAAACCTCTATGATAGAGAATTATCATTATCTCCATTTTGTGTCTGAAGCCTCTAAGGCACCTAGCAATTAATTGATTTTCCCAAAGTCACAGTGGAAATCCAGGTCACAGCAAAGAAGGAAAAGCCACATCACAGTCCTATGATTTAGCCAGAATATCAGAATATGTTCTCCTATTCTATATATTGCTTTGGGGTTTGTTTGTTTTTTTTTGTTGTTTTAAGGCAACAGTCTGAACTCAGGGCAATACCCTCTACATGCCATATTGAGATAACCTACACTGATTTTTTCAGAGATGGACTGGATTAATAAAAAAAAAAAATACTCCCTTCTCTGAACTGTGTTTAGAACAAAGAAATATTTTTTCATCGGATTTCATTTGGGAGATGGAGGAATCTGATTCAATATTATGTGACTCACATGGCAACAATTTTTCAAAACTCATAAATCTTTGAGTGTGGTAAGGCATAACATGTTTAGGTATAAAACTCCTGCTACTAAGATGTGCTGAGAACCTTGAATTTTGCCTATAATGGGAGTGAATATTACTCAGCATTGCGCCTGAGCTCCTAGGATATTTCAGTTTGGGGCCAATAGAATATCTAAGCAGTATTTGGCTTTAACTACACTAATCCTAATTGCCACCCATATGCTTGGTTATTTATACTAAAGGACAGAAACACTCATGTTTGAAGGCCTCCCTATATTGAGATACTGAAATGATGGGCTATATTCACCTTTTAAATATGCAGATTGTGTAAATGAAAAATATTAATCATCCTTTAATTTAAAACCTAAAACCAGCCAAAGTTGTGGTAAACCATATGTAGGGAGGGGGCTGCTCCAGTGATTTTGAGAATCCAGCCCAAAAGATTTTTTATACAAATAGTTTAAAATAAATACAAGAGAAGGCAGAATTCTGAGTTTGCAGACAACTTCTACCATCATCTTTGAAAAACAGTATCTGCTGCCAGAATGATGACTCAGGCTTCTTAATAGGTTGTATACTACTTGCTTATTACCAACTGGGCTAAAACCAAGGGCCTGTAAATTATCCTTGTTTTAACAAATGTAACCTGTTTTTTACATGCCTAGAGAGTCACTGGAATACATAAGCCTGAGTTAGGCACCCACTCTCCGTTGAATGGGGAGAGATATGTGACTAAGAATGGCATCCCTGCCTAAGCCTGCCAGTGGCAGGTACCTTGACAGAAGTGCATCCTAAGCCATACCCTAAGTCCAAACTTGAAGGAGGCACCTCCCTATGCTTGGAATCCACAGCAGGGAACCCTTCTCCTAGAGTAAGGCAGTTTAGGGACCTAAGCATCTTTTGCAAAAAAAAAAAAGGAGATGGAGGCAACAGTGCCAGCAACATTATTACTTTTAGCTCAGTAGTTAGAGATCTCACCTGAGATGTGAGACTTTCATGGTCAGTTTCCCCTTCCTCCAACTATGGAGAATGTCTTAACTATTGCTGCTGTGAGGCTTCCTCAATTTCTCTTCTTCAAGCTTTTCCATTTATATAAAAACATAGTCATTGGGCCATAGAGAAACCAACATTATTCTTCTGATTAGGGCACTCATCTGGTAGGTGGGAGACCCAGGTCCAGTCCCTCTGCTCCAATATCAATTTACTTATTTGTCAAAGCTTTGACAATTGAGACTGAGAGAGCCCCTTCCACAAATGACTATTCCAGAGCCAAATGATTGGAGTACTCTCCTGATCAAGTTATTTCTTCTACTCAGGCAGAAAGAGAAGTTGAACCAGGGTCTCCCACATCCCAGGTGACTACTATAAACACTAGGCTAAATCTATAAGTGAGGTGGCATTATCTCCTCTTCTTGCTGGATTTTGTACAGAGCTTGATTGGGTAGATGTGCTCAGGCACACCTGTTAAGCAGACCCCAGATGAGATAGGTGGGGCAATGATTTACAGGGTTTGAGGGTCACTCTAGAGTTTAAACATAGGATGCCCATCCAGACATTTACAATGAGCTGGTGTGCACACGCCCAGAGGTAGAGACTTTGGCATCATGTCAACTTTTATGGCAAACATTTATATGCCGAGGGATTTTGGGCACCTACAGGGTTAGTTGGCAGCCAAACGCTGGTTCTCAGGATCTCAAAATCACCTACATTTTGGTCTTAAGATCCCAAAGGAGAGATTTCAGTGCTGAAAATCCTTTTGTGGATCTGAACCTAAGACAATAGATGAAGTCACAAAGTTTCCAGTCCAGCAAAACAGCTAACATTCATGCCTTGACTTTCAGCAATCACATTAATTGGATCAGAGACAAATGAGTCAGTGGCATAGTTGGGAATAAAACCAAGGACTCCTGATTCCCAGCTTCTTGGCATACCCTACCTTCACAGTCGGACCAAGGGCAAATTACTGTAGCTCAGTAAATCTGACTCTGAAATTAAGTAATTGAAATGGAAATGCAGACAGATTTTTCAGGTCTTAGATGGGACTGTTGTAATGTATATCCAGTGGAACATGCTCAGAAGCTGCACATTGCCAATATCATTTGGGAATTGCTGTATGTATCCATTTCACTTTTCCAGTAGACCCTGGAATCTTGAACACACTGCTACAAAAGAAAATAATTGAGAATAAAAGAAAATCATTTTAAAAACACCATATGGAAGAATGTATGATCATACATTGATTTGTCGACTGATCCAAACTGTGGTCTAATTACCTTTCACAATGAATGGATAATGAACAGGTTTCCTTATTAAACTATTCTTTGTGGTAATGACTGCTGAACATTCCTACAGGAATATATTAGCATTAGACTGATGATTTAAAGGCTGAATGAACTATTTTTAACGCATGATTGGCTATTAAATGGCAAGATTCATGTGTAAAATGAGCAATAATTGCCAGAATGACACTTCCAGTCATCTTAAATGGAAGCCTTGTGCAAAGACACTTATACAATATAATAAGATAAATTGCAGTTTATTCATTGCCAGGTGTTAGGGAGCGAATCTCTTTGAATAGCAATATAATCAGTTCAGATAGTTCAAAACTATTTCTTTATCAGATTGCAGAAATTTTTAATGCTCATTCTTCTTTCCCTAACTTACACAACAGTAAAATTACATATTCAGTTTTGCATTGAAAGCACATCCTTGCCTTATTCTTGTATTTCATCTCTTTGGTATCTGACACAGTACCAGTCAATCTTTGTTTCAGAGACAGTGAGATCAAAATTTTCACACTGGGATTCTCTTGGAGTCATTTTCGTGTGAAAGGGAACATTTAAATAAATTAGAAAAGGTTCTCTGCTGGCCAACCATACGTATTCCATGGTTCTCCCAGTCTTCAGAACTGTCAGATTTGTGATTTGGGTTAAAATCTGGATTACTTGTAATGAGTGTTATTTACAAGGGAAAACAATATATGAGTAGTTCTAACCGAAAGCTACAGAGTAGCCTTTGGTAAATGATGTATATCATTTTCTGGAAGAGGTGATTTCTTTTTTTTTAATTAATCCAAGTAGTCTAGCAGTATTTACACTGCCACAATTATTGTGCTCAATTAAGACCCATTACTGGCTGTGTTGGAGCACCCCCAATCCACTGTGGCTTTAGTTTGCTGTCTTGACAGTAGCATAAAATAGTGGGAACATCTATACCGTCTTGTGTAATGTGTCTGTTCAAAGCATCTCTGCTCTCTTTCAGTCTTTTGTTATTCTTAGTAAAGTCTAACATTTTCTGTATTCCCGTATTTTATCTGGGATAACCATAGAAAGCTTTTTGAAATGACAAAGATATTCTAGGCAAAATATTCATTTTGATTGTAGTTATTCTTCACCACCAACAAATTTCATGTAATCTATTATGCCAAATCTTTTCTTACTTGATAAAGAAGTGATTTGACATTTAAATCAGTGCTGTTCTAGTTGTTTGAGATTTGAGTTCCAAAGCATCTACAGAATTTGCACCCAATTTATTTGATGGGGGGGTGACTTCTTAAAGTCTCGCAAATTTATAGATTTGGCATCGTTTACTTTAAAGCCAGGTGCATTCCTGAAACCCTGAATTTCTTTGGATATTGTTCTTTAGAAAATGTTGAGGTTAAATTTAATATATTAAATCAGAATAAAAGCCATTTTCTGATGAGTTCTTTTAAGTTTTATTCCAATGAAAGATTCATTGTTCCTCATCCTCTGTGCAGAAGGTTCCATGACCAATTCAAAAAGTAAAGGAGCCAATGGATACTCCTGTCTAGTTATCACTTATTGCCCCACCCTGGGACACATATGGGGTATCATCATACAACTACATGTTAGACTTCATTAGGAACCCATCCTGAAAGAAACCTTTCAACTCTCCTGGTTTTCAAACCACTCACAACTTCTCCAAAGTCATCATTAGAAGCAATGATGCTCCCACAAATCAGGACACACTAATTCACAATGGCACCAGACCCTGGTAGAACAACAAATTCAAAACCTGCAGCCATATTTCTATTGCTCCAGTAATAAACACCCCCCAAGTTCTATCTGAATATTATCTGGTATTTGTCTACTCCTGATTAATCCATTTTTAGCTGATTTTATATAAACTCAGAACATGGACTACAATTGGCTAACTGCTATTTTTTCTAAAATATATAATGATTCAACAGTAATAGAGTAAGGGGAGATATTTGACACCCAGAAGAATGCCTGGACCTCTGTCAGTAATTATCTTTCTTACTGCCAAAACCATGTAAATTAGTAGGCCTCTGAAGCAACTTTAGCAAGACCTGGTAGTCACAAGGGGAGGAAGTGAGCCTGGCCCTTTGTCCTGCCTGATAAGATCTCTTTGAAATTGCTGAGTTATGTGCCTTAGGAAAACAGGAAGTTTACCTATATTTGCCCTCCAGGGTATGTTTGTTAGGGCACTCAGACATGCAAACTCTACAAAAATATATGTAATTAATGGTTTGAGGAAACTTATTGCTTGACCTTTGAAATTGTTTGCTTAATTTTTTTATTGACATGTTTTTGTTATACCACCAAGAATAAATAAGGGGGAAAGGTTTGGATAATCGAACACTTTGTGGGCACATCTTAGGGGTCTTTGATGGTAGATGTAGACTAGCTGTCGAAAGGCTGCTGTTGTACCACTTGAAGACCATTTTAAACTTTGGTAATTATTGATTTTTGTTGTTGTGTTCTACAAACCTGTTGCAGATGTAGGCACTTGAGACTAAACAAAGTAAAAGCTTTAATAAAGTTTTAAAGTTTAAATGAAAACACTTGTTTGTATTGTTCATGCCAGCCTGTATCAGATGAGCATATTATGCCCCCACTAATTTATTTCCTGACACAACCTCACAGAGAGCAAAATTACCAATAACTCTGGGTTCAGAAAACCTTGGGTAGCAATCCGGGCCTATTAAAATCACATTAGCAGGGGCATTGCTGCCCTGGGGAGGGACCCGGGGCACTGGCCCAGGCCCCACCCCGGCCCCAGCCCACAGGACATGCCCCCTGTCTGGGGACAGGGCCAGAAGCCACCGCGTGCTGCTGCGGGCAGCTGGGCCCCACATCCCCAGCTGGGGACAGGGCTAGAAGCGGCCATGGGCAGCTGGGCCCAGCATCCCCGGCTGGGGATGGGGCTGAAGCAGCTGCCACTGCTATGGGCGGCTGAGCTCCAGATCCCCAGCTGGGGATGGGGCCAGGGCCAGGAGCAGCCTCCGTGGCCATGGGTGGCTGAGCCCCGAATTCCCAGCTGCAGACAGGGCTGTCGCTGCTGTCGGTGGCTGGGCCCCTGATCGCCCACTGCGGATGGGGCTGCTGTGGCCCTGGGCAACTAGGCCCCAGCTCCCCGGCTGGGGACGGGCCAGGAGCGGCCTCCGCAGCCACGGGTGGCTGAGCCCTGGATCCCCAGCTGGGGACGGGGCTGCTGTGGCTGCGGGTGGCTGGGCCCTGGATCTCTGGCCTGATCGGGCCGGAGACCTGGAGAGGCGGGCCCCGCCATACCTGGGGCACTGGCACTGGGATTCAGGGCATATGCCTTGTGTGCCCAGCACCAGCAACGCCCCTGTGCATTAGGTGTGGTTTTTTTCTTACTTCAGAATGAATAATAGGAGCTTTTTCCTTATGTTGTGAAAGTTCCTCCCCTAAAATAATAGTGTTAGAAGGACCCCTCAAGGGACCTATTAATGAAAGCCATCAGGTCCTGGAGTGTTACCATTTTCCTATCATCTATTGGCTGTAAGATTTCTTCTGTTTGTAACATCAGCTGAAGTTTCTTTATCAGTTTCATGCATCTACAAGACAACTACATCCAGGTATTCTTGACATAAGTTCAAGAGTTTGGAGTACCTGAAGTACAGAGGTTTTCATAATTAGCAGAAAAAGTAGCACATATCTGATTATAGTGCATGACTGTCTTTTTATTGGTTATTGTTAATTGATGGAATAATGTGTTGCTCTTAAATCCCTTTAAGTTTTCATCGCTCTTATTTCCTTTTTCATCTCTTTTGTATATTTAAGGGCTTGTTTCAGTGACTCCTGCCATCAACATATTCAGTTTCCCCCAATATTAATTATTCATATACTTTTTAATATATTTCTTGTAATTTTTCAATTTCCTGCTCTACTTTTAATTTTTCTTTGTTCTTTCTTTTTTCAAATGAGATTCTGGTAATCATCAGACCCCTAAACACTACTTCACCTGCCTCACATAGAAAATCTCTCTATATTGCCATTGTACAGTACTTTCATAAACATGATACCGCTCTCTTTAACTGGTGCAATCTGATCTTGGTCTTTGAGAAGCAAATAATATATTTCCAATAATAATAATAATTAATAAATAAATAAATATTCTTGAGGGTCCATCCCAACGATCAGATAACACTTCCAATAAGTAATATTTGTTTTACTTGTAATGGTCCAGTTTCTTCAGATCTTGCCTCTTTCAATAAGGATGTAGAAATTAACATTAAATCTTTTATAGTATATAAAAGATAAGGATATATACTCAATGCATAATCTAGTTTTCTTTCGTGCAGTTTTCTCTAGCAATCTGATGCTGAGTTGTTGATATAGAAAGGTTATTGCTATACTGTTTCTTTATCTGATTTGTCTCTTTATTCAGTCAGTCACAGTAAGGTATTGGAGTACACTTTCCCCTTCCACAAATATTGCAATGTTTTAAAGAAACCAAATTTTAAAAGATTTTGCTTTTGATTGGGAGCATTGAGCCCACTGTGACTATTAATCTAGCTATTGTACCTTTAATAAAATATCAGTCCTCCTCACCCTAAATTTATGTTTAATATGAAAAAGAAAATGTTCAGCACAGACTATGCTCACTCCTCTTTTCTCTTCTTTGTCTGAACCAAAAGAACATCAGTTAAAACCAGTTACCTTTCATGGCTATAACAATGGGTTACTTACCGGTAACTGTCCTTCTTCAAGATGGACTGTTTGTATTCATTCAGTAATAGGTATACATGCCTCAGCACATGATTGGTCAGAAATGTTTTAGCCCTAACCTGTCAAAACAGGGCTGGTTGTCAATGACCCCTGGCCACCCCGTGACTAAATATATGGCTGCAGCCCTGCCCCTCCTCAGTCGCTAAAAGTCATCAACTCCGAGTTGTGGGGATGGTGGAAGGGTTCTGAATGAATCCAAGCAGCTCATCTCAAAGAAGGATAGTTACTGATAAGCAACCCACCATTCTTTGAGCGCTGCTCAGATACATTCAGTAATAAGTGACTGCTAGCCATACCGAAGGATGGCGGGTGGAGTTGGGCTCTTTTCCACCTTCAGCACAGTTACCTCTGAAACAGCCAAACCCCAAGCCTGGAGGAGCCAGTAGGATGAAACGGCCTGACCTAACTGGGAAAGGACTGAGGCCTATAGCCCTTGAGTGCACCGTGCCTATGACCTGCAGGGCAGAGGGAGGCCTAGAGTCACCTTATCGTGGAAGGAGATATGGTGGCAACATCTCAGATTGGTTGGGCTCTGCTAGATGAAGGACATAAGAGGCCGATGCTAAAGCACCTGCCAAAATGAGGCAACCACGGTGCGTCTCTTTGTCTTAGGCTCACGACACATGCCTTAGCTGGTTTGTTAGGAAGGCTAAGGTGGAGTCCAGAGCTGCTGGCCTACTGACCTATACCAGGAATAAGTAAGAGAGAGAAAGAGAGGGAGAGAAGGAGACCCCTCTACTTACCCAACTAAGGGGAAAAAGGGATATGGGGTTGTGTGGGAGGAATCAAATAACCACCAGCAAGAAGAGTTTACCTGGTAGGTGAATGCCAACACCACAATCAAGGTATTGAATGTCCCCTCAGAGGCCCATGGAAGGTGTGGCCACTGGTGGCTGAAGGGATGGGGAGAACATGGGGCCAGGAAGAGTTTGTATGAGCTCACTGTGCTAAGGGACCGAATCAACACTTTTGAGATGCCAATGGGCAGAGCAGGTCCCATGGATGGGATGTAGGAGGAACCAGCCCCACTTGGCTGGTTGTGGAATTGGAAGGAGGGAGAAGGCACAGTGTGAAGCAGTGCCCCACGTGTAAGGTATAGTGCCTCTGCAACTGACTACCTACCTTTGCTAGGTGGAAGGCAGATGGATAAAGACCCTGAGTGGATTGAGGCCATAAACTTTCCTCATGGAAGATACAAAAGGAGGGAAGGGAGGAACGGTTTCAAAGGCCTCCCAAGTACTGAAGAGAAGGAATCATGAAGGAGGCTGTAGGGAGTGGGGTGGGAATGTTTATTTCCCTCTGATAAGTACCCCAGAGCCAAGACAGGCAAGGTAGAACAATCCTCCGAGGGGAAGAAGGCGCCACCCTATGAGAAGAGAGGGTGGTAACAAAGCTAAGGAGTTGTTAACCATCCTGGGCCCAAACTTCTCAAATCCAGGAAGAAACACATGGATCCTGGATTAGGGTATCGACAGCTATTTGTCAAAGCACCAAGAGGAAGAAGAGAACTGCCACTGGTCAAAGTCTGTACCAGCGGCTCTTGTGAGGTCAGTGGGTGAGAATCTGGCACCAAAGATTACGGCTAAGGAGCTCTCCACAACGCTTTGACAGAAAACTTCATGATCAGGGAAAGCTGTCAGCCCAACAGGGTGAATATTGCCCCTAACTGCGAAGGGCCGAAGAAGGCAGCATAATGGGTCTGCCCCAAGAAGGATTCCCATCCCCACCGGAAGGCCGCTGGAGTCGTTAGACCTCCCCTTCTAGGTGTAAGAGGGGTGTGGGGTTATCATCATTGCAAGGGGCAGGGTGTCCTTGGGTTGTGCAAGCGCAGGCACTGAAAATGATGCAACCCACTGAGGGAGTGCACTTGGTCCTGGGTACAGCCTGGGGTGTGGTCTTGGGGGGAACCAGAACAGAGCTACACCAATCTCCAATACACTGGAGTGTGAGAGGAGATATATTTGCATCAGGGAACTGGCAAAGTTGAAGGCCCCTATTCTGGAGTATGGAGGGAGCATGGGCGCGTGGGTACGGCAGGCGACCAGCAAGGGAGTGCCTATCAGCTCCTGACCAAGCGCCTGATAAGGAAGTTACAGCAGTGCCTACCAATACAACCCCAGGGGACAAGGCCTCAACAGAATGACAGCCTGACAGAACCTGGACCGATGAACGCTATTGGGCAGAAGGATAAGGGGACCATGGGGACCACCCTGACAGCAAGCCAGCTGATGGTGCTTATCATTGGTCCTAGGAGGATGGTAGTCACTGAGACACTGAGAAAAGGAGGCTGGCATCTGGTAGTGGGATTCCCCGTGTTATCCTCTCTCTTCCTTTTTTTTTTTTTTTAATTTGAGGAAGGAGCACCCCCTCCTACAAAGAGAGGACTCCAAGCTGAAAAACTCTTAATCCATACCTGAGAGCATGGTATGGTCTATTAGAAACCCCCGTTGAGGTGTCCATTGTCCCACCTGGCTGCACACAACAAAGCTGAGGGAATGGCAGCCCCAGGGTATAAGAAAGCTCTTGGATTCAGAGCAAGGATGCACTATTTCTTCCCTTCATGCTCCCATCATTGTCATAGCCTTGGCTCTGGAAGTCCTGAAGCTTTATTTTATTCTCATTCAAAATGTTCATAAACAGTTCTGTTAAGCTTTTTCCATCAGAATTGTCTAGACCAGAAACAAAATAATTCTTTAGTTGGATACGGTCATCTTCATTGTTGACAAATCTTACTGCAAATGACATCTTTTCACTGTGACTAAAGTCAGGAGTGCAGTCTATTATTATAGCATAGTACTTTTGTTTTGCCAAGCTGCAGCAATATGTTATCGAGCGCCTTCCTTGCCGTAAAGTCAATCAATTCATTTTAGAATTGTTTTGCTGCAGAAATGGTCCATAACTTCTTTAACACAGCTGGTTTCTCACTTCACTTCATTCTTGTATCTCACTGACTGAATGAGAAGGCATAGCTGACAACATTTTAGGAGGTTAGAAGAAAATGAAGTCCTCAGAAAGTCTGGAAAGTTCCATGAAATTCTACAGAAGTTCAGAACATTCTAGGAGATTTGAGAAAATGAATTCACATACTGAATACTTGAAATATTTTACTTCAAGCATTTTATTTTCCCTTTTTGTCACTAACAACAAAAACAGCACCCCAAGCCTGGCACCCCCCCCCCAAGCCTAGGGACACCCATCCCTAATTCTAGCCCTGCAGAGAGCCTTCCCTAAGCTGAGTCTGAACCACTCTTCCTAAGGATGCTTATTTTAAGTTTATGCGGCAGGGGTGTTTTGTTTTTTTCGGTGGGTTTTTTGTTTGTTTCTTTTTGTTTTTGGGGGGGAGTTTTTGAGGGTCAGTCTCTGGAATCCTGTACTCTGTTTTCTATAGTTGTAGGTTTAAGGGCCTATTGGAAGTAGATTGCTTTGCTATTACCTCAGAGCTAGGGCAGCCATCTTAGTCCAGCTGCCTGCTGGTAGTAATATATTTGTGAGAATGAAATAATTAATATTTTCAGTATTAGGATGATAAGCTAATACATGAATATTATAGTCTTAATCTAACATCTAATATAATTATTGACTTGATCTAGACAGTCTAATTTCATGTCAGTGCACTGTGTTACTACAGTTATTAAGCTATGAGTGAAACAAAGTGTGCAGTGAAAACTGACAGACTGACTGAGACACAGAGGTTAGGTCTCCCAGTTCAAAGACGTGATAAACTAGACATTCCTGAGATGTGGACTGAGAGTTTAAGATCAGGTGAAAAACTGTGTGGCCAGATCTTTCACTGTGTTAAATGATTTTACTAAATGCTTTCACCTTTGAGCAATAGGTAAATAATATTTTGTTCTGAGTGAACTTTTTCTGTTTCACTGAAGATGTACGCTGTCATGCTCCCAAAAGGAAATTCTTCCAGGAGTCAAAGCTGAGTTAGTTAAGTGGTATTGTTAATGGCACTTGGGAACTAGGGAGCTGGACCTCAGAGACCCAGTGTGCAAGTGACTGGCTCACATTGTTTCATCAGTGTGATGTGTAGGGAGCCAAGCCTATCACACAAGAAGTTCATGTGAGAGGACCTAAAAGGGACCTATAGCACAGTTCACCCTGTAGACATGACAGTCTGTTCTGACTAATCTTTTGAGTTTATTTATTTATTTATTTATTTATTTATTTTATTAATTTTTGAAGTTGTCAGTGTCCCATTTTGACTTTTTCAAAATAAAAGTTCCAGTCTTTTGGTATGAAATGGGTTTGTGTTTAGACATTTAAGAAATTTAAAGTGAAAAATATTAAATAACATAAATATTTTGTTTTGCTTGCAACAAAATTATAGGAACAAAATGTCACATTTTGATTGATGAGAACTATTTTTTTAAAATTTTGATTAATGAAAATTTGAGATTGATGTTTCATCCTGATTCTGATCAAGAAATATTTTTGAAATCCAAAAAATGCTCATTGTGTGGGAACAGGACAAGATCAATGGGAGGTCTGTGGGAAAGTCTGTGGCCTAGCTGGTGCTGCAGGGCAGGTTCTGCCCCCCATTCCCCCACTGTGGGAGCCAGCCTGCACTGTGCTGCAGGGCACCACCACCCTCACCTCCCCCCACTGGTCTGTGTCCCGCCCAGGACTCAGGTCTGTCCCGGATGTGACCTGCTGCTATCTGCTGGGTTGCGGACCAGCCTGCTCAGGCTCAGCTGGCTGGACTGCGCCCCACCCAGCAGCGCAGCATTCTATGTGCAATGGGGACTCCCTCCACCCTGGCAGGGAGCGCTCAGCACTGTGTCTGGTAGTTTGGCCAGGGGCAGGGCAAGGCCAGGGGTGGGGCCAGGTGCCTGGCAATTATAGGCCAGAATGAGGGAGGCAAAGATCTGCTGCTACGGCATTTCTAGGCTGGCCATGCAGCATTCTATGGGCGGGCGACTCCCCCTACCCCAAGCACTGTGAGCCACATGCTGTGTCATGATGGAGGTGGAGAGGGGACAGGGTAGTTCACAAGCATCGCTGGGGCCAAGCTATTGGCACTCTGGCAGGCTGGGTGGTGCAACAGCCAGGACTAGACTAGCGTCAGATTATTGCAGGGTGGCATGAGCCCCCCTCCCCCTCCCCCCCATTTTAGCTTGGGGCCTGGGTTGTGGCACCCAAAGCCTGTGTGGTAATCTGGCCCTGTGTGGAAACAATTCCTAGTCCAATTCTAGTACTAAACATCGAATGCATGGAAGATTTAGTTTTAACTTTCTATTTTACCTTTAATAACATGCATGAATTCTCTGTATAAGTGTTAGCAAATCTTATTCCTAACCTATTTCTGTTACTTTTAAAAATCATTTGTGTTTGGACAACTTCTTATTGTTTTCTGTATATTTATTTCATTCAGAATGTTATCCATATATTAGAAAATTTACTTTATCCTGATATAAAGCAGTCTGGTGGTCCCTTTTTCCATTGAAGGGATTACTCATACTTTTTTCTCCATGCCATATTACAATATTAGCAATGTGCGGTATTTCAAAATGGTCTGAATATTTACCCTTATTCAAGAATACAAATGCCTGAATAATAATCAGATAACCTGTATCTTGAGAATAGAACTATACATTCCCAAAGCTCCATTAAGATTTCTGGTCATCATACCTGACTACTGGAAAATACAGTTTAATTAAATGAGGTCTGCTCCCGCTCCTCAGTCTCTTTGTATCCAACTGCTGTGGGTTTTTTTTCAGCATGTTCTTTGTGCATTTATCACTCTGGTTTCATTGCTGCCTGTAGTGTGTAGCTGATCTCATTTCTGCATTGTAACAGATTATGCAACTTCAACTGTCACTGGGCATAGCAAAACACATTTTTTTTTTTTTTTGGACAGTAAGCAGTGCATTTCTTATTGTATAACAAAGAGTGGAAATGTGATTACAGAACAGAGTGGTGCATTGCTGCTGAACACTGCCACATGTACTTCCAGTGCTATGACTAGATAAATGCCAGGTCTGGGACAGACATATGCACTTATACGTTGACTGCTGGACCAAATATGCCCTTTCCCACCCTCAGTTTAATTTAATTTAATTGAACAGTCCAGATGTGAGTGTTAGCCGAGGAGTGAAAAACAATGTATCCAGAAAAGAACACACACGTCTGTACCTGGGCATTCCTCTGTGCACAGGAAAGCACCCAGGGAGAAGAGCTGTGATTAAAACTATGCAGGAAATGCCGACTGCTATTTATATGTAACCCTTGTCCGGACAAAGCAAATTGTGCACACATAGTATGGGTGGAATCCAAAAAGACAATGGACAGATTCTCCCACTGAAGTGAATGGGACTGGCTGACATCTTTTAATGAGGAATTCTACTCCAGTGATGTTTATCGTACTTCTACAAAAGAAGCAGCAAACTGTTCAGTACAGGAGCCATATCATGAGTGGAAGTAAAGGCCATCCTCAGTTAAGGTCGGGCAGTAATAGGAGCTGCAGCACAAAGTGCATGGGGCAGATATTTAAGTGCAAATATAATTGATGCCAAGTAGCCTACCGTTCAGGAAATTTTGACATCCCCCAAGGCAGCGTTCAGCTACAGGAAAGGCAATAGAGATATTTACCCACTATGGATACCCAACACAAGGGGTGATGTAAAATTAACCTTTGCGGCCATGTGAGGCCCTAGCAAAGCAATGAGACACAACTCATCTATCTCAGTCTGAAGTACACAACCAGATTAGATCTGCTGTTGACTGCTATAGTTCTGGTACTATCACTATTTTATGCAAAGATGATTAAAATCATTCTTATTGCAAGGAGAAACACGTAATCTCTCAATGTAGTAGGAAACAGTTTGAATGATCATCAGCACCATTGAAAGGAAAACATATCTGAGTATCAAGAACCCTAAGGAAGGCTTTATTTCATCTTCACTGAGAGCAGGTCAGATTCTGTAACCATTAAAGTCTGTCACAAAATTTCCATTGATTTCAGTGGGAACCAGGATGATTGCTAGCTGTGCTGAACAACAACATATTTCAGATTTCTTTTGTTTAGCATCTTGTCTGTAATGTGTTGTATTCTACTATGATCCATGTCAATTTTTCCAGTACATATTATTTAACTCTGAAAACATCAAGCCGTTACTAAGATTATAGTGGTAGTAAAGTAGATCATTTATCACCTCAGGTTACCAGGGCTGTTTAAAATGATTTTAGACAGAGTGCACAAGATCAAATGCCACCCAGGACTAAAGACAGAAGATTCCAAGAAACTATTTCCTAGGAACATTTTTGATAAAAATTGGTTTCTTTTCATTGCCTGTGCTGTGAATGTTGAAATGAAGCTGAGAAGGCATAAAACCCTAAATGTATTTCAGAGAAAATTACACACTCAAACACATTTCTGAAGTTCTGTTGGTGACAGGAAAAAGCCAGAGAAAATGCATATAATTCTTAAGTACAGAATTGTAGGTAGAAGCACCACTGGCCTGGGAAAACATCCAGAGCTTAGGTGCTGGGGCTTGGAGCTCGAGCCCTGTAAGCCCAGCACCAGTGACACCCCTGCTTGTAGGGCTGGCTGAAAAACAGGAAATCCATTGTGCAAAAAATTTTCAGTGTTTGACATTTGTTTTTGTTCTGTTTCAATGCCTTTTCAAAAATTTTCACCATAAATTAAAAGAATAGAACAGAAAATAACTCAAGGGCATTCATGTGAGACCCAAGTTCAAGTCTATGCTCCAAATCAAGTCAAGTAGCTAGTTCAACCTCAGTCTCCCAGATCTTAGGCTGGTGCCCTGAACACTAGGCTATAATATGGAGTGAGTTGCTCTTGAAATTCCCTGCTGGAGCTTTACTCCTTTGAATAAATAATTATTTATTGGGCCATAGCATAAGCAAGTCTGGCCCTACAGCCTAATGTTTAGGAAATTCAACTAGCAAGAAAAGACCTGAGTTCAAGTTCTAGATCTGACACAAAGTTGCCAACATCCTGAAGGCTGGCTCTGCCGATGAGCCAATGAGGCCGTTGCTTAGGGCACCGCAGCTTAGGAGCACCGGTGCCCCTGTGCTAGGGGCAGGGGTGGCCAGTCCAGAAGTTGGATGCTGTGCTCCAGCCCCTTCCTGAGCCAGCCACTCCGCCCCCAGGGGTGGAGCATGCCAGCCCCATGGGGTGGACTCCACTCTCTCACTTCACCTCTGGGCCAGCCCGCCCCACCCCTAGGGCAGAACAACCGGTCCAGAGGAGGGGTGAGAGAGCAGAGCCTGGCCTCTGGACTGGCCTGCTGTACCCCTGGCCTGGCTGATCCCTGCCTGGGGTGCAGGGTGAGCTGGCCCAGAGTGGAAGCTGGGTTATGCCCCCCCCCCCAGGGGGGTGCATAAAATCAGAAGCCAGTTTGGGGAGCCATAAGCCCTTGAGCTGGCCCTGAACATCCCAGGTAAGTGCTCTAACCACTGGGTTGTTAGCTACTTAGGGTTGGGGCCCTGTCTTTCTGGTTTTGACCTGAAATTCTGTTCTTGGCCAGAGTAACCTTCCCAGTAAAACTTTTGCCAAAACCAATACATTTTCACAAAGTTTCAGTTTTGAGGAATCTGTATTTTCTGACAAAAAAAAATTCTTGAAAAATTCCCGTTCAGGACTAATTATTTGTGTCTTTCACAGACTTACATGCTGTTCTCTTTGGGCTTGTTGTTATGTTTTTATCTTGAAATAGAGAGTAGTTTGATGTAAACTACCAAGCCCACTTAGATAGATACAGTTATCCGTAAGTGATCTGCCAACTCAAGTTTGATAGCACACCTGCCTGTGTTGTCATCTACATGTCAAAATAACTGTCTGCAAATCCTTTATATTTAACAATGTGTTCTTAATTTCCAGAGGGTTAGCCATGTTAGTCTATGTGTAGCAAAAACAACGAGAGTCCTGTGGCACCTTAAAGGCTAACCTGACAAAGTGGGTTGAAGCTCACAACAGGCTATGCCTGAAGAAATCTGTTAGTTTTTAAGGTGCCACAGTACAAGATGTTCTTAGTACAGTACTCCCTGAACCTCTAAAGAGAAGCACGTATAAAAGGTGTTTTTTAAATTTCATTGGCAAGCTGTTACAAGTGTTGGACACCTTCAAAAGTGGCATCAATCCTAAATGCTAAAAACATACTTGAACATAGATCCTAAAAGTTATCCTGGGATGGTTTCCTATTTAACTGTTTTATCCATAATTTTGTATGGTCTGCAATAAGCGGGTTGCAGCAGCCCTCCCTTTCTTGTTTTCTTTTTCACATTCAGTAACATAACACAGACCCCAATCTCAAATATCATTTTTCTATATTTAGAACTTTCTTCCAGCATACTGTATTTGTTGTTTTTCTTGTGCTTTAGAACTATTACTAAGAGCCAGTGCAATGTCAATGTCCTGTCTAGATTTCAAATTTAGGTTGTACTCTTTGTAGTATTGTTCAATAAGGTCTTTGAAATTTGGTGGCTTTGTAAACAAATGGAGAAAAGATTGTAGCTGTGAAATAAAGAATCACAGAATAAAATATTTACACGAAAACGAATGGTACTTAAATACGCTTACCATGTAATTCTCTGAGCCTTGGTCTGGAAATGTTTTAAAGTCATGTAGTAGTCAAAAGGTGATAAACATAATCAAACTGTTTTAGCAGTGAGAAAAAGGCCTATATCTGTCTGATGTGGACATAATATATACTGTACATACCTGACTTCTTCAGTTGTTGATAACAACTGTAATAACCCTTGGGGAGGAAGGGGTTAACACTCTGGTCAGTGAGTCCCAGGACAGCCAATAGGAACGAAGCACAGCTTTTTGAATGGTAACAGCAGCCTGGCCTGGGCCTGTTGGGATGCAGCAGAGCTCCTGGAAGGGTCAGGAGGAGGCCAGAGGGGCCTGAGGAAGAATCCAGCAACATCCTTACCAGAGATAAGTTAAGTTTGGTACTGACCAGGCGTGGGTAGAACAGGGAATGTTTACTTAGATGCGGTCAGGGTATTTTCTTTGTTTTTGGCTTGTTTTTTGGATTTCTCTGTGCTAACCACATGTAATCCTCCTCCACCCCACTACCCTGTAACTACCTAAGTTAATTCCCAGAGAAGCAACTCTCTGTGTTTATCATCTGTTCTTTTTGATTAAAGATTTTACTTTTGAAGTAAGTTCTGGTTCTGTTCCTGGAAAGGCAAGAGGTTTGTGTGCCCGTGCCTTAGACTGCACAGGCAGCTACTAGAGGGAACCCTGTTCCAGTTCCAGCTCATATGCAGCTGGGGTCCAGTCATTTTCCTGAGAGAGGAATAAACAGGATTGCAAGTACCTCACAGGGAGGAATTCCCAAGTGCGCCTTCCTGGGTCTCAAGAGGTTTTTTTTTTGCATTTGGGTGGTGGCAGCGATACCACTCCAAGGCCAGGAATTGGAGGCCTTGGAGACTTTTAAGAGCAGGCTTTAAGGCCAGTGGCTTTTCTGGCCTGCTGTGGGCCCCCACCTTCTGCACTCAGAGTGCCAGAGTGGGGAAAAAGCCTTGACAACAACATCATCTCTTCCTTCTTCTGAAAATTGACACCAGATGCAGCCTTCACAGCAGACATGTGCTTGTCCCCGCAGGGAAGAAACACCACTTATGTGACATGGCTGTGTTAAGGGGGAAAATGTTAAAAACAAGTCATCTTGAGTTCTGATTGGTTCAGCTATCAGGTGGCTAAACTGAAGGGACAGGTGTCAGGGAGGTGGTGAACCATGCCAGACACACATCCATGCTCACTGCTTCATGAAGGAGCCACCAGCTAATATCTCTGGCAGGCCAAGGAACCAAGATGGAGCATAGACTGTCCCACCAGGGCTTCTAACCCTCCATAGGTGGTAAGAGGTCCACCACTTGGTGTCAGGGCAGGACATAAGGGGATATCTCAAGTGGCAAAGCAAGAGGGACAGGTGTGACTGGTTCTTAAAGGGAAGCTTTCCGTTGCAGACTTTTCATCTGTTGTCATATCAGAAGATAAAGTCTGCCATTCAGAATAATTTTTTCCAAACCTTCTGTGCATAACTTGGGATGGGAAAAGAAAGAGAAAAAAAAAATCTTAATGACCTATCAGCCCAGTCTTGAGTCACAGCTGGAAAGAAGAAAAGGAAGTAATTTGATGGCAGTTATCTTTCATACTATTAATTCCAACTAAACTTGTAGTCAAGGAGTTAGGAAAAAGTCTTTGCTTTTTCAGAATTATTTTTGTGTCTCATTTATTATGTAGAAGAAGGCTTGGAATTGAAAGATCAAAAGTGAAGGCAACTTGGAATGTGCTTTGTCTCTTGTAGATCTGCGGAGTCTACCAGTCTGCCAAAATCCTGAAGGCATCTGCAGTTCCTGGTATGGAGTATGCCTGTTCATGGTCTGGGCACCTAAATAGCTGCAGTTTGAAGTCAGAGGCCAAATTCAGATCTGCTGTAATCAAAGCAATTCCACTCACATCAGCTGTGTTGCACGCTATTACAGTGGATCTGAATTTTGGGCCAAAGAATTTTTCTATATGAGGCCAAAGGAAAATGTAGAAGGTGTCTAATGCTGAAAATACATTTGCCTCTTTTTTGGTGTGATATCCTGAATTAGGAGAACACTTGACCTTGCAAAGGTCCTCTCAGGGGTTTATTTTCCATAAAACTTTTTGGAAACAGATAAAGACAAACACACATGCTTCACTGTAAGCATTTGATTTCAGTTGTCCTGTGCACATTTAAGGCTAGGCATATAATATTTGCAGGAAAAAGGTCATGACTTCTGAACTAAGTTTTCATCAATACATTGCAAACTTGGAACTTCTGGACTTTCTTTTGCCGAAACCTTTTGTTTCAATTTTGAAATAATGTGAGGACATAGAAAAGATCCATCTTCAAAAGCACTAATGAAGAGTGATGAGCCACTTCACTTTTGTCCTGTTTGGTTCTTACAAAAGTCTATTGTCTCTCACTATCTCTGCTGATTAACTCTCTCTGACTGCAGAACTGGCAGCACCACCTGTGAATTTGTTTATTTACTGCTTTTAATTCGTTTCCACTCATTATTGAAATCCATCTCATCAGCATTCAGCACTACCAACTGGAAGCATGCCACATTTTCTGTCAGATATATTATTGGTCCAGCTGTAGTGAAATAACTATTTGGAAGCCTCTATAAGGACTTTTGAGTAATTTGTATAGTATTTTAATATTTACACTGAACATCTATGATGATGACTGAGGTCCCATTATAAGAAATTGCAGGAGTCAATCATATGAAAACCATAAACCTCTGCCCCTACTTTCCATTAAAATTATGGCCTGTTATGCTTCATGAATGCATTCATCATTTTCAGATCACAGAGAGAAAGAATATAGGTTAAAATAAAATCTATATACTATATATATTCGTATAATCAAATGTTCAATAACCTGCATGTCACAAAACAGTGAAAGAAGTAGATTCTAAAGGAGGTGTCTTGGGAACTTTCTTTCCCTAAAAGTAAGCAAAATAAAAAGTCCCAGATTAATCCCATCTTCACAACATTCAGGGAAAAAATGTGCTCAGTACTCTAAATAGGCTCAAATGAAGCCAGTTGGTATATGATGGTGTTTGCAACACACTTTCATTACGAAAACACCAGAAATTAACCAGACACTTAAAATAGTGACCTGAGAATATATAAGGGGCTTAGAACTGAGGCAAATTATTAAAAAAATAAAATGTCTTCATTAGTGAGATGTTAACCTCAAACATTTTCCTGTTCAAATTCAGTTGTCAGAACTTTGTCTGAACAAATCTAGACCTCCAGAAAAAACTGGGCTGTGAATCTCATTAGAATGAATTTCTCATGAGATTCCCAGTGATACCAGGGTGAAATCAGGAAGGCCAAATCACAAATGGAGTTGCAGCTAGCAAATGATGTGAAGGGTAACAAGAAGAGTTTCCAGAGGTATGCTAGCAATAGGAAGAAGATCAGGGTAAATGTTGGTGCCTTACTGAATGCTGACCTATGTACAGATGATGTGGAAAAAGCTGAAATACTCAATGCTTTTTTTTTTGCCTCAGTCTTCACAGACAAGGCTAGCTCCAAACTATTGCACTGTGAAGCACAGTGCAGGGATGAGATGAGTAGCCTCCACTGGTGAAAGAACAGGTTCAGGACTATTTATAAAAGCTGTACATGCACAGGTCCATGGGGTCAGATGCAATGCAACTGGGGGTGCTTTAGGGGTTGGCTGATGTGATTGCAGAGCTATTGGCCATTATCTTTGAAAATGCATGATGATCAGGGGGAGGTCCTGAACTATAGGAAAAAGGCAAATATAGTACTCATCGTTAAAAAAGGGAAGAGGGAGACTCCAGAGTATTAAAAAGCTTCATCTCAGTTCCTGGAAAAATCATGGAGCAAGTCCTAAAGAAACCCATTTTGAGGCACCTGGAAGAAAGAAAGGTGATAATCAGTCAGCATAGATTCTCCAAGGGCAATGCATGCCCAACCTGATTGCCTTCTATGATGAGATGACTGGCTCCGTGAACATGGATATGATATACCTTGATTTAGCAAAGTTTTTGATACAGTCTTCCAGGGTAATCTTGCCAGTAAGTTAAAGAAATATGGGTTGGTGAATGGACTATAAGATGCATGGAAAGCTGGCTGGATCATCAGGCCCTGTGTGTAGTGATCAGCAGCTCAATATTTAGCTGGCAACCAGTAGCAAGCAAAGTGTCAAAGGGTTTGGTCCTGGGACCAGTTTTGCTCAATGTCTTCATCAATGATCTGAATGATGGGGTGGATTGCACTCTCAGCAAGTTTGCAGATGATACTGAGCTGAGGGAAGTGGTAGATAGGACTGAGGGTAGGGATAGGATGCAGAGTGACCTAGAAAAATTGGAGGATTGGGTCAAAAAAAACCTGATGAGGTTCAACAAGGACTAGTGCAAAGTGCTGTATTTAGGATGGAAGAATCCCAAGCAGTGCTGCCACACAACTGCTTGTTGTTTTTTTACTGGACTAGACTAACACGGCTATCCCTTTTGATATAGACAGGGGACCAACCGGCTAAGCAGCAGTTCTGCAGAAAAAGAGCTAAGGGTTACAGTAGAGAAGAAGCTGGATGTGAGTCAGCAGTGTGCCCTTGTTGCCAAGAAGCTTAACGACATATTGGCCTGCATTAGCAGGAGTATTACTATCAGATCAAGGGATATGATTATTCCCCTCTGTTCAGCACTGGTGAGGATCCATCTAGAATATTGTGTCCAGTTGTGGGTCCCCCACTACAAAAAAAGATGTGGGCAAATTGGTGAGATTCTAACAGAGGGCAATGAAAATTATTAGGGGTCTGGGGCGTATGACTTACATGGAGAGGCTGAAGAAAGTGGGCTTATTGTTTGTGCAAAAGAGAAGAGTGAGGGGGTTTTGATAGCAGCCTTCAACTATCTGACGGGAACTTCTAAGGCAGATGAAGCTATGCTGTCCTCAGGGGTGCAGATAACAGGACAAGGAGCAATGACCTCAAGTTGCAATGGGGGAGGTCTAAGTGGGATATTAAGGAAAAACTTTTCACAGAAGGGTGATGATTGGATGTGTAATGATCTTGAGGGTTCATTAAAGACGATACTACTGAATGAGTAAGGAACAAAACTTTAATCATACAGACAGGTATCCAGGTGTGTACCTGGGAGCTGCCATGTTCAATCTTCTCTGGGGCATGTCTTCCAATTTACACAACACTGGCCCATGGTAGGGAGTGTCTCTAAATTCACAGCCTTCTACAAGCATATCACAACATCTTCCCCCCTAAGGAAAAGAAGTAAACAGATACATATAAAAGCTAGCTAATAATACATGCACTAACATCTAACAACACATAACAGCTATCTAAAAAAAAAAAAACATGCAGAAGAACAGTCCATAAATGCAGGATATGAACTACCTAGAGAGGAGAGGTTACTAGCACATCATTCTCAAGTGGGTCTTTACCACCTACTTCCCTTACATATCCTAGCAAGTCTCTATGGCTGTGTTCACACAGCATTTTTGTTTCGAAACAACAAGGTTGTTTCAAAACAAAAAAAGAAACATGTTCACACAACACACAGTTGTTTTGAAACAACAGGAACCCGTTGTTTCGAAACAACTGTGTTGTTTCAAAACAAGTTAAACCCCATTTGGGGGCGAAACAACCTTGTTTCGAAACCCTTGTTTCAAAACAATGCGTGTGAACATGTTGTTTTGGAACAAGGTGTTCCGAAACAACATTTGAAGGGCTGCCCCCTCAGCACCCTGGCCAGGGAACCCTCAGCACCCTTGCCAGGATGCTGAGGGTTGTCCCCTGGCTGGCGCCTACAGAGAGGGGCTGCAGGCAATGGCGGGGTTCAGCACAGCCCAGCACTGCTCCCTGCGGGTGCCTGCAGAGAGGGGCTGCAGGCACCGGTGGGGTCCAGCGCAGCCCAGTGCTGAACCCCACGGGTGCCTGCAGAGCGGGGCTCCAGGCACCAGCAAGGTTCAGCACAGCCCAGTGCTGCTCCCCACTGGCTTAAAGCCAGGGCTGCCCCTGAACCCACTGCAACCCGGGCTTTAAGCCGGCGGGGATCAGCGCTGGGCTGCGTTGAACCCCGCCGGTGCCTGCAGCCCCGCTCTGCAGGCACCCGCAGGGTTCAGCACTGGGCTGCGCTGATCCCCGCCGGTGCCTGCAGCCCCCCTTTGCAGGCATGGGCGGGGATCAGCCCTGGGCTGCGCTGAACCCCACCAGTGCCTGCAGGCCCCTCCCCAAGCGAAAGAGCATGTTCACACTGTGAACATGCTATTTCGTTTCCCACCTTTTTCCTGATTTTGAAATAACTTTTTGTTAATTTGGACTAAGTTATTTAGAAATAAGATGTTATTTCGATATAAGTTGTTATGAAATGACTTATATCGAAATAACCCCCTGTGTGTGAACACAGCCTATGAGTCTTTCTGGATGTTTGATGACTTGACTAGATCTTCTCAGTACTGGTCCTTCATTTGGGTCTGAATTCTCTTGTTCCCTGACAGTTTCATTACCATGTGTTGAAGATATGAGATCAGTCAGGGGAGGCATGCCAGAATCTACCTCCTTCCACGGTCTTGGAACTTTCTGGAATAAGTCATAGATCCTGTTGATTACGTCAAAATGTGTCCCCTTGATCTGTATGGACCATGTAAGATCGTGGATGCAGCTATTTTTTAATAGTACCTCTTTGTCCCCAGGTATTAGAGGAGTGATTCCTCAGGCATACTATATCTCTCACGAGCCCTTCTATCAAAATAATATTTCTGCTTCCACTTCTGGTTTTCCTTCATCTTCCAAACGTGAGCATTGTTCTTAGATTGCAGCAATTTATCAGTAATAGGTAAATTAGATCTGATCCTTCTTCCCATTAACAGCTGAGCTGGAGAAAAGCCATGGTAGTACGACCTTACCACCTTTGAAAATCACCCCCTCTACCACAGTCAGGTCATGTCTGCAGTTCCAGTAGTCTCTTATACTTAGGGAGCAACTGCTTATTATTTCAGGCCATCCTTTAATTATCACCTCTTTGAGGAGTCCCAACGATTCATCTTTCTCAGTCTCTTCTCTCATGCATTGCAGTCTTCTGTTAGTTATGGGATTTGCGCTCACAATCATATCTACATAGGCTTGCACTTCTGTTTCCAGTGTCTTCTCAGGTACCATGGGTGCTACTGCTCTGGAAAGTGCATCTGCAGTGAACATAAATTTGCCTGGTGTGTAGGTCACCAATAAATTGTATTTCTGCAATTTGATCATCATTCTTTGAATCCTTAAGGTACAGTCGTTTAGTGGTTTGTTAAATAATGCAATCAAGGGCTTGTGATCTGTTTCAGCTTCCACTCTCTGTCCATAAATATACTGACTGAATCTCTCACAGGCAAACAAGATTCCTAAAAGCTCCTTCTCAATCTGTGCATATCTAGTCTCTGCATCAGTCAGTGATTTGGATGCATATGCCACAGGTTGCCAGCAATTTTCATGTTTTTGTAAAATCACAGCACCCAACCCAGATTGTGATGCATTCACTGAAATTTTAATGGGCTTCTCTGGAGCAAAAAATTTCAATACTGGTTCCTGTATCAAGTCTTGTTTTAAACTTCTCCATGATTCCTCCTATGCAGCATCCCAGCACCATTCATTTTTGTCCTGTAGGAGTTGTCTCAATGCTGCTGCCTTGGCAAAAAGATTGGCTATGAATTTTCCAAGATAGTTAACCATTCCCAGGAACTGCTGGACATCTTTCTTTGACTGGGGACGTAGCATCATTTCAGTGGCTGAAATCTTCCTCTTATCCAGTTTTACACCTTCATGGGAAACAATGTCCCCTATAAAAGTCAGTTCTCTAACCCCTAACATACATTTGTCCTTATTTAGTTTGAGGTTTGCGGCTCTAGTTGCATCCAACACTTGCCGAAGCCAATGATCATGCTCCTCTTTTGTAGAGCCCCAAATGATGATGTCATCCATGGAGGTGTCCACACCGCTAATATGTTCATAGATCATGTGTACAGTTTTGTGATATACCTCTGGTGCTGAAGCTATGCCGAAGGGCAAGCGTAAAAATCTGTATCTTCCGAAAGGAGTATTAAATGTGCATAATTTCGAGCTTTCCTCTGTTAATTTTAGCTGCCAAAATCCAGAGGATGCATCCAATTTACTGAAATATTGAGCATTTTCAAACTGAGCCATAATCTCTTCTCTAGTTGGTAGTTTGAAATGTTCTCTTTGTATAGCTCTGTTGAGGTCTCTGGGATCTAAGCATATGCGTAGCTGGCCATTACTTTTTTGCACTATAACTAGGGAGCTCACCCATTCTGTTCGCTCCTCTATTTTTTGTATTACTTGCACTGCTTCCATCCTTTGAAGTTCAGCCTTGAGTTTATCACGGAGTGCAAATGGCACCTTTCTACATGGATGAATAACTGGAGGGATCCGCTTGTTTATGCAGATTGAATGTTCACCTTGTAAGCAACCCAATCCCTGAAACAGGTCCTGATATTCTTCAAGGAGTGCCTCATAGCCAGATGCAGGCCTATCTTGTAGTGAGAGCACCCTTTTTACCAGATTCAGTTTCTCACAGGCGGCTAGGCCCAAAATTGGTGTCACCTCCTGTGGCACTATAATGAAAGGCAGCCTGTACATGGTGTTCTTATGGTTAACACTAGCGAAGCAGCGTCCCTGCACAGGTATATTTGTTCCAGAATACCCAGTTACTTTTATGTTTGTTGGTCCCAGCTTGGGTCTTACTCTCAGTCTCTCATAATCTCGTGTAGACAGAATGTTAACCTGAGCTCCTGTGTCTAGTTTCAGTGGAATGATTGTTCCATTCACTGACAGAGGCAGTATCCAGTCCCTCTCACTAGGTTTGCTTGATCCCAGTACATCTACAAAGCACTCCTCAGTCTCACTGTCAGTAACTAAATGCACTTGATTTTTGCACCTTTGGGATCTGCAGCAGTTTTCAAAATGATTAAGTTTCCCACAGTTATGACAGAGTTTCCCATAGGCAAAACACTGTTTGGGACCGTGCCGTGATCCACACTAGCCACAAGACTGTCTGGAGTCAGTCTTCCTGATAGCAGGGGGTTGGTTTCACATTGTGATTTGAACCACTCTGGCTACATGCTGTTTGTCTAAATGCACTGTCCCTTCTGGTGAATTCAGCTCTTTTACTTGTGTTTTTACCATTTCAGTGGCCCTCCATATTTGAAGGGTTTCATTCAAAGAGATCTCTCCCTCTCTGAGCAGTCTTTCTCTTAACACATTGTCTGTAATGCCACAAATGAGGCTGTCTTTGATCAGAGACTGCCAAGCCACCAAAGTTACAGCTTTTACTGAGTTTCCTTTATTCTGTAACATATTGGTCTATGGTGGTATCTGGTTTTTGCATGCATGTAAAAAATCTATGCCTCTCAAAAGTCATTCATTTTTGGCAAGCAGTATTCCTCAAACTTAGTCAGTATAGTGTTTAAATTCATGCTTTCACCATCTTGAAATTCAAAGTTATTATATACATCCCGTGCCTCCTCCCTAACAACATGCAAAAATATAGATGATTTCTGGTTTTCATCTTCGTTTTTCGCTCCAATGGCAGACAAATACAACAGAAATCGGTGCTTAAACTTTAGCCAGTTTTCTGCAACATTACCAGACATTTGGAGAAGTGAAGGGAGCCTGTAAAACATCCATGTTTAGAGCTTACACTTACTTAGTGAAGGCTTTCTTTGTTTTCAGAGATCTCTGATGTTTTGCTGTTTTCAGGTGCAAATGCAGGAATTTTCCTCCAAGTCTTTTTAGTTTCCAAACTCATTCCCCATCTTCTGACACCATGTAATGATCCTGAGGGTTCATTAAAGATGATGCTACTGAATGAGTAAGGAATAGAACTTTAATCATACAGACAGGTATCCAGGTGTGTAGCTGGGAGCAGCCATGTTAAATCTTCTCTGGGGCACGTCTCCCAATTTACACAACATTGGCCCATGCTAGGGAGTGTCTCTAAATTCACAGCCTTCTACAAGCACATCACTACAGGATGGAGCTGGTAGAATCTCAGTTATAAGGCCTGGCCTCACAAATCCCTAGGCAGGATGATTGAGGTGGGGTTTGTCCTCCTTTGAGCAGGGGATTGAGTTAGGTGACCTCCTGAGATCCCTTCCAACCCTCATCTTCTAGGGTTCTATGATTTCAGCTTCTTAATGAGCCAAAGTGGTCAGTTGCACATTCTTTTCAATCTTGCTCTGTTCAAGGTACCTATCATTCAGATGTCTGGACATCCATATTCGGAATCTGTCCATATCATTAAAGCAAGCCAGGTGTATGTATGGAAGATAGTTGGATCCTGTATCACAGAAGCAAAGAAGCAAAAAAGTGCTATATTTCAAACTGCTACATAACCAGTTCCTAGCATGAGACTCACAGGGAAAGTATTCACCAATATCTTCTGTCGTCTGCAGGTGCTCCACGACTCAAACTGTACAAAATCTATGTAGATTAAGAGATTACTGGCTAGTTAATGGATACTACAGATGGATATGCAAAAGAAAATTTTCATAGTTTATTAATTATGGAATAAGCATATTTACAAGTGTTACCTTTTTTGGATAATTTCTAAGCTTTCAGATTCTGTAAATGATGTGTACTGAAGTTGGAAGAATTATTTTCCAAACATCTTTAAGTGCCACAGGATTCCTTCATAGTTTTTGGAGTGCCTCTGAGAGTCTTTTTATTATGTAAGGGTTAATAATACTCATCAGTGATACTAGCAGGGTAAAGTCTGGATTCCATTACCCTGATGTAAATATGAAATAACTCTTCTGAAACCTGTGGAATTTCTTTGGACTTGCACAGATATAAATGAGAGCAGAATTCAGAATAAAAGTCTTAAAGCTTGAGCATTCCATCGACAAGGACTAAACATGGTATAGCTGTGTGGCCCATCAATCAAACTAGTGGATTGGGTAAAAAATCTCTGCAACAGCTCTGTCAATTTGTTTTTATGAATTTACTGCTTCTGTGCTCTCATCACTTATGGGTTTGCTTTCTGGTAATGTTGTAGGGAACAAATGTCATTGGAAGGAACATTCACAGAAACAGCAAATATTTAGTAGTGCTTGTTAAAAAACAAAGAGTTCCATTTCACAAACAACTGTGGTTTCAGATTGTATTTTTGTTCCAATGCAGAAACAGAGACACATGCCCCCTCCTACAAACACATTTGAGTAGCAGATGGTTAGAGCACTCAGCTAAGATGTGAGAAGACACAGGTATATTTCCCTGCTATGCTTGATTCCTTACTCTGCCAGCTGTTTACTGGTGTGGAGCATCTCGCTAGTCACAAATTCCATCCTGGACCTAAGAGAACTTCCCAATGGAAATGTTTTGTTAAAATTGTTATATTTCTATGAAAAGTTTCAATTACAATGAATCAGCATTTTCTGACAAAAAGTCATTTTGCAGAAAAATACTTGACCAGCTCTAATAAGAAGCACCATTTAGAGAGTATGCAAGGAAATCCTACTTTAAGTATTACCACAGCTGAAACTAGACATTCATCCAGTCAGAGAACAGAAGCAATCACAACAGTTTAGCTTTCCACTGTTGAATGCTTAACAGTGAACTGCTCACTACAGGTGAAAAATTATTCACTTAAATTACTATGCTGATAACTTGAAATAATGAATAAATGAGAACTGAAGACTGGTGCCAGACAATTTGTGAATAAAACAAGAGATTATATTCTTAGGATAAATTATTTCTTGTGCATTATTCACCCAGCTCTCCAAGTCACTAGCTCAAAACAGCTTGTAATAACAAAATTGCACCGAAACACTTACATAATCTATTTAAATTGCTTGAGGGTGGAGGAAATTGCAATTATATTAATATTTTATATTAATAAAACAAAAGGACTGGCCTGAAAACCCCAGAGAGGTAGATTTACAATGAATAATTCCTCAGAATTAAATGTGCAAATTAGATCAATTAAACTGCAAGGTGCTCAGTAACACTGCATGTCTAAATATTAACTCATTGTGGGAATGGGAACTGAGATAAAACTGACCTAGTGAGAATGTAGCAGGGTTTATATGGGAGGTGGTCAAACTTGTATATGGCATTGACCATATCTTGATAGAGACATTGTCTTGTGGACATTTCTCATTTGTGGTTAAATAAGTCATGCCTTTCCATATCCCTTACTTGTTATCCCTTACATTCCTGTGAGAACTATGGCAGTTTCTGTACATGTATAAGTAACATCAGAAAAGTATTTGGTCTATTTTAGTTCTTGTCATTGCAGTACATTGTCCTGTTCCTTAAAAAAACAAACTCTTCTTTTGTTCTTCTCTCCCTTTGTTCTGCTCCTCTTTTGTATCTACCCTACAATCCCTTTTCTTTATTTTCCATCACTGCACGTATTTCCCCACTGCCTTTCTCAAAGTACATTTCTGTAACTGGTTCTTTTATCCCTGTTCTTTCTGCCTACTCATCTGTTCATCTTTCCTGCTTTTTTGAACATTCTGCCTGGCCCCTTTGTTCCATTTTGCCTGGGCATTCATCTCCTATTGGTAGCTGGAAACTCCAAATCCTGAAACCAGCTCCTGTTTCCTCCTCTTCTAAGGACTCCTAGTTACTAGCTGCCAGGGGTTAAAGGACAAACTGGCAGGTCCCAGACCCTCCTAAATTGGCAGGCCCCCCTTAAGCTGGTCAGGACCCCTCTCGTGCCGGTAAGGGCCCCCTCACACAGCCGAGCTACTGCCCCCCAAATGCCTGCCCCTCACCCCAGCTACTGTCCCTTAACTGCCTGCCTACCACCTGAACTACTGCCACCCCACCCCAGCTACTGCTTCCAAATGCCAGCCCCCACTCCAGCTATTGCCCCCCAACACACCTGCCCCCTATCCCATCCATTGCCCCCCACATATCTACCTGCCATCCCAGCTACTGTCCCAGGTCCCTGTCGTGCCGCTGGTCACCCAACCCCTCACTGTGCCATGCCGTCTTCCCCTGCTGCCCCAGGCCAGCTCCGTCCCCCGCTCCCTTTCCCCACTGGGCCAGCTTGCCTATCTCCAAACCTGAGCCCCCCAGAGCTCCTATACCTAGCCACTAAGTCACTGCAGAGCGGCCCAGGCCCTGGCTGAGGCTTCGGCATGAGCCTGCTCTGACTGAGCATGCTCAGAGGCTCTGAGCATGCCCAGTCAGAGCAGGCTCAGGCCAGAGCCTCACCCTGGGCCGGGGCAGCTCCCTGCCTCCTGGAACATTGTGAAATGATATTCCGGGGCCTGCCATTTTTAGAGGGACAGCATCAGGGCCTGCTATTTTTAAATGGTGGACCCTGGAACGCTGCATTCCAGCTCCATTTTCTAATTTTAGGGGCCCTGGAATGCTGAGTCCCTACAAAGAGTAGGCCCTGGAATGCCATTCCTATGCATTCCGGCTTACTTTAATCCCTGCTAGCAGCCAAGGTGATTTATCTTTGCTTTTTACTACATTTACAAGTGTCCAGATTGACCAGTGCTATGAAGAGCCTGGTCATCAGTAGAAGTGACTAGAAACACGGAGAGACAGTAGCCTGTGAACTGTTCTTCACAAGTCACCAGGAAGTCTCTGTAAGTCATGGGTGAGTCCCTACTGTGTGCTGATGGGTTGTCACAGCCGTCAACTTCATTGTGTTGACTCTCTTCATTCAAACTTTACCAGCTTATGCTTTTTAGCTCTGGAGGTCCTAGTTCAATCTGCAGCCTGTTAGCAAAGATGGTTACTCCACTGACCACAGTTTAGAAACCACTTGGCTTATACTGATATACATATTAAAATAAATGGTAAAATTCAAAAACAGAGAAATAAAATTTACTATTTACAGGTGTGTTTACTCTTAATATTGACAAACAACTTTATTACAATCACAGTTGCTGTTTGGAATCTCTATACAAATCTGATACTCAGTATGTTAGCTAAAAGTCATGTCCCAATCATTTTGCATCAATGTCATAGAAATGAAACAAAAGGTTTAGTGGAATTATTGTTAACTGAACTAGTAAGTGTTATTTGCAAAATAATGAACTGTGTATTAATTGGCTGAGACCTGACCTCTTGATAACTGGTATGTTAGCAGAGGGGAAATCTGATGTTGCTATGGTTTGAGGAATGGCTCTGATTCTTATATTTTTTCTCCAAGATCCATAGTTTGAGAACTACTGTCGTTCAGTATATTCTGAATTCTCTGTTTGTGACGCTGTCCTCTAAACACATTGCAGATAAGGATATTTGAAAAGCAAGCTAGGTCTGTCGGTTGTCCTGATGGTGGCCATTTGCCCTAAAAAACTCAGCAATGAAGGCAATACATAGGAAAGTAGAGGCTGTGTAAGCCTAATATGTAAATTTATAAAGGGGACACTGGCAAATAATAAATCAGAGGAATTGAAGCATAAAGTAATTTAAACAGTATCATAATTTTGAACGGGTTGTGCAAAAGCCAAGAACCTTTTCTAGTCTATTTACTCTGCTGTGCACACAGTGCCACCAGAATGGAATCACATCATAAATCACAGCAAATGGCACCTTGGCTGTTTCTCATAGGACTTCAGAGATAGAACAGGGATTATGAGGAGGAATATTCCGGAAATTAAAAGTAGCAGAATCAGAAAAAAGAAAAGCTAGCAAGGCCAAGGCAACGTACTGTGGAGGTGTTGCTGATATTTTCTTCTTCTGTCTTGTATTTTTCCTAACAAATTAAAAGCACTAAAATAAAAGGAGCTAATTATAAATATCACTGTGTAATCCTATGGTGGATTTTTTGATTGTCTTTTTCTTATACAGGAAGCAAACATTTCTATCCAGAGTAATAAAAAGAACAAGTAAAGAGTACATATTCCCCACCAGAACATTATGAAGAAAACCGCCATCTGGACTGAATTAACACAAATAAATAGTTTTTAAAAACACACACTTGGGCTTTAGTTTTTCATTTCCAAACTCACTTTAATGGATGCCCAAAATATAATGGAAAAGCTACAATTTATTTCACTGCGTTCTGGATGAGTCACTATATATTTAGTGAGATCAGAGGTTTAACAATGTACTCAACCTGCATTATTCAGGTTTTGTTTGCTCTTTATTATAGCGAGTTTAACTGCTTTTAAAATTCCACATTCAAAATAATTTAAAAAACACAAATTAAAAATCAAAAGTCAGAAAAACATCTCAATTATTTAAAGATATTTTTAAATGAAGTAGTGCTGAGAGATGGCTACTTGTGTGTTTTCTTTATCTTCATTTCTTTTGTGTTGTCCTTTTGGATCCTTGACTGTTCTCTTTGTCCATAGGTCTTTACAGATCTTGCATCTGAATGTTTGTTTTCCTAGTTTAAGTATAGATCAATAACATTTAGGGCCCGTGCACACCATGTAGTCTTCTGTTGTCTGAAGTACTTTCTAAGGTCAACTGTTAAAAATCTTTTTTTCCATTTTTGGAGTAAAAGGTTGTTCTTACTGGTGCTTATGGTATATTTGAAGTAGACATGGAGCTCCTCTATAATAATTAATTAATATGGTATATTTGACTTTGTTGTTTAACTATCTACTGTATTAATATGTTGAGTTAGTTTAATAGGGAATGCTAGGGGAAAAAAAGGCAGAAAAGCAAAATACTGGCTCAATGTAAGTGTTTGTTGAGAAGCTGCCTGACAGTTGTTAAAAGACAATAAAAGGGTAGGAAAAGGCCCACGAACACAGGAGGTCAAAAGGAGTGTGGCAGGTTTAAGAAGGAATACTCTCCCAAGAGCAGGGCCGTCCCTAGGTGAGTGTGGGGCCCGGGGCACTGGGGGTGGGGCCGGCCAGCCCAGGGGAAGGGCAGGCCCCTGCGCTAGCCACCCTATGCCAGGCACTGGGTGAGCTGGCCAAAAGCAGCGGAACAGGAGTGCAGGGTCCAGTTTCTCAGTCTCCCTTAAGCCAGCGGTTGTCAACCTTTTTGCCTAGGGACCTAGCTCCAAACCCCTCTGCCATGCGGCAACCCACCACTGAAAAAAATGGCCACCACCAGAAGATTGAACAGTGACCATGGCTGAGAGGTGAGGGCAGTTGGGTTGGTGGCAATCTCTCATTGCTTTCATCCTTTCTCTTGAGGCTTCTTTTGCATCTCTGAAATCTACACATCTAATCTGAGATCACCTACATGGAACATGCAGAGGGTGATCTCACATGGGACCAGGTCAAGTCAAGTCATAGGGCTGGAAGGGACCTCATGAGCTCATCGAGTCCAACCCCCTGGGAATTGAACCCAGGACCTTCTGCATGTTAAGCAGAGGTGTTAGCCACTACACTATGCCACACTCCTGTCTCAAATCAGTCTAAAATTGCATGTAGTAGCCTGGGGGGGGGGTGAGAGCTCCTTGCAAATGAGGATGGGCAGCGTGACTGGGTGGAGAAATGAGATGGAAGTGTTGAGACAGAGGAAAGAGGACAGAGCCAATGCCAGGTTGGAAAGAAAGGTCCTGGAAGATCCTGTCTGCTGCTGAGCCTGTCCAAATCCCTTCAGGTCCTGGTCCCCTCTCTGCTGCCCAATCCCAGGAACTGAAGCAGCCCCTCTGGGTTCCACTTTCACCTCTGCACTTCATCTGCTCCCTGAGTCTGCATGAGTTTTCATGAACGCACAATATTGTGATTGAAGGGGTGCTAGTGCCCTCGTCTTGGTCTGGTGACCCCTGGCAGCGTGCATAAGGCAGCAATACAATGGGGCTATCCAGTCCCCCTTTCAGATTAGGACCTTGTTATAACTTCTCCTACCAGAAGATCCATCCCTGATTTGGATTTTATTCTGTTACTTAGGCTTTCTAATTGTAGAAAAAATACCATGCTTTCTAACACAGGCTCCTGCTAGAACAGTTTGTTTTTCTCTTCTCTTTTTAATTATCAGTCAAAAAATTTTTCTGGAGTTTTTATTAAAATCTACAGGTTATAACTTTTTTTGCAAGCAAGGGCATTCTTAACCTACTGAAAAAAGAGGCAAGTCCTAATTTGCAAAACTAACTGCAATCTCCATATCCCGGAAATGGTGGAAAAAGTGGATGTTCCGTTTTTTCTTTTCTTCATTGGGTCTATTGCTAAAACAAAAACAAAAACAAAGGTTGCTTGCCAGTGACCTCAGTCCTTTTCATATGAATGAGAGGAGCCCTAAGAGATATTGACTCAGGAGGCATAGAGGTTGTTTGAACAACAATTAGCACCTCATTGTTAGTCCTAATGACTCACCTTTGTTGTAGTGCTGATCTACTGCCTTAAGCAGCTTTCATTGCAAGCCACTCCTCTAGCCTCTCAGTAAAGCTGGCCCTGTGAACTGGGCTGCTGCTTTTGGCCAGTTCTCCCAGTCCCCGGCATGGGGGGAGGCAGAGTTGCGGCCCTGTGGGGCCCCACAAAGCGCAGGGCCCTGGGCGGCTGCCCCACTCGCTCTGCCTTAAGGATGGCCCTGCCCAAGAGAAAGAGATAATTGTCAGGAGGGAGCAGACTGAGACACAGGCGCCTTCTGAGGAAGCCTAGAGAAATTAGATGTGCCTAAGCTACTATCATCAGAAACACTTTAGACACTCTGGGCTAGCTTAAGGGGTGAGCCAGTGTGACACCGGCTTGGAGCACGGAAGTTTAGGGGCACTGGGAGATGCTGCCATATGACCACCAGCCCAGGCCCACCCCACCTGCCCCTGGAAGCTAGATCAGAGCACCACACCACCTTGAGCCAGTCCTGTAGAAATTCATGTACACTGTTTTAAAACCCTGTTTCCTTTCTAATGCTTTGCATCTACTGCAAAATAAACAGTACATCTGTTTTAAGAAAACTGTTGTGTCACTCAATATCACCACACAGTCCTGAAGAGAAGAACTCCAGATACTAAACTGAGTCAGACCTGCTGCATAAGCATGATTGATAGAGAGGATACGGTAGCCCAGGACCTCCTCTAAGGCCATGTCTACACTAGAGAATTTTTGTGAAATAAGATTCTGTCATAAAAGAAATGTGCTATATATATATATATATATATAATAGATAGATAGATAGATATAGATATAGTGCTTGCGCACGTCCACACAGCGCACCTTGTATCGCAGAGGAGCGTCCACACTGTACTTTGAATTTTCACCAGTAGAACAGTGTATTGTTGGGACTGATCCCACCATGCAACTTGTCAGCTTCCAACTACAGGAATCCTGGGTTGAATGAGAGGAGTGCAGAACACCTTGGGTAAATTTTCAATGTCCTGTTGGGCAGTACATTTCCTTGCCATCATTCACTGTTGCTATTAGCAACGTGCACCTTTTTTCAACATTTCCCCACTATTTCCTGTGTGTCCACAAGCCAAATCTGAAAACATGAACCCACCTGTACTCTCCAGTGTCACTTGCAGAATTACAAACACATTGTGACTTGTTGCACAGTACATCATGAGCTCTGAATCAGAACAGGAATCGGACAAGCCAGATGTGCTGAGTGACATGCATAAAAACACCAATTGCTGTTTTATTTCACAGAGCATCTGTACATGGTGCACTGTTGCTTCTGGTCGTGAGAGATAAGCACTGAGTGGTGGGACTGCAATGTTATGCAGGTCTGGGATGACGAGCAGTGGCTACAGAACTTTCAAATGCATAAAGCCACCTTCATGGAACTATGTGCAGAGCTGGCTCCTGCCCTATGGCACAAGAGCACCTGAATGACAGCTGCCCTCCCCTTGGAGAAGTGTGTTGCAATTGCTGTGTGGAAGCTGGCAACTCCAGACTGTTACCAATCAGTCGCAGTTTGGAGTCAGCAGGTCCACTTTTGGGACTGTACTATAACAAGTGTGCAGGGTCATCAAGTGCATTCTGTTGCAAAGGGCTGTGACTCTGGGCAATGTACATGAGATATAGGACGGATTTGTGGCCATAGGATTTCCTAACAGCGGTGGGGCAATAGATGACATACATATCCCAATTCTGGCTCCAGAGCATCTTGCCACTGAGTGCATAAATAGAAAAGGCTATTTCTCCATGGTAGTGTAGGCACTTGTGGATCACCAGGGAGGTTTCACAGATATCAGTGCTAGTTGGTTGGGCCAGGTCCATGATGCTCATATCTTCAGGAACCCAGAGCTGTACTGGAAGTTACAAGCAAGGACCATCTTCCCAGATGAAAAAAAATCACAGTAGGAAGTGTGGAGATGCCCATCGACATCCTACAAGACCCAGCCTATCCACTGATGCCATGGCTCATGAACCCTTACACCAGCAAGTTGGATGTCAGTAAGGAGTGGTTCAATAACAGGCTGAATAGGTGAAGAATGACTGTGCAATGTGCCTTGAGGAGACTCAAAGCATAATGAAGATGTTTATATGGCAGACTAGGCTTAAATGAGGACAATATTCCAGCCATTATAGGCACCTGCTATGTCTTCCATAATCTCTGTGAAAGTAAGGGTGAGAAGTTTAGCCCTGGGTGGACCATGGAGGTGGATTGCCTTGCATGTGTCTACAAGCAGCCAGATGCTACAGGTATTAGGGGAATACCCTCTCCCCAAGGACAGCCCTGGCACTGAAACATGTCCCTCTCATTGCCTTTCTCCATCATGGCATAAGTGCCAAAATTCCTCCTGTTGCAGCAGAGCTGGGAGTGCACAGCAGACTCTCCCCAGATGCTTATCAGATCCAGCAGCTCTGCTGTGCTTCAAATGGGAGAGCGTTTGCTGCATGAAGCTGCCATTGTCACCTGGGAACTTGGCATGTTAGGTCTCCATGCCAAACAAACATGAACTGAAAACAGGATTGTTCAAAAATTCCCAAGACTTTCAAGAGAGTGGGGCTAGATGCCACAGAGCAGCAGAGTGCAAGTGGAAGACCAGACTAGTCTTCACTGGCAATCTGGAACATTTCTGGAAATGGGGCTGGGGGGCTGGGGGGTGCAGAGTTAGCATACACCCTGACACTTTTGCAATAAAATGTTTGTGGGAAAAGGTGTTATGCCTCTCTCACAGGTGGTAAAAATGTAGACTTTTGGCAACAAAACTTTGTAGTGTGTACAAGGCATAAGAGTGAGAGAAACAAGTAGAGTTCCAGCTTCAGAGAGAGAGACATGAAACCTGATCAATCAATCAAATCATAGGGCTGGAAGGGACCTTGGACAATCATTGAGTCCAACCCCCTGGGAATTGAACCCAGGACCTTCTGATGTTAAGCAGATGTGCTAGCCAGTGCTCTCAGGGAGCCCAGAGGTGGGGTAGATGTGCAGCCAACCCTGGAACTTTGACAAAGCTTTATTGCAATTTTGTTTTCTGTGAACTACACCATTATGTTTCTTGTTTGATGTGACTGGCATTTGTGGTCTGTTCAGATAGTCTGCTCCATAGAGAAAGTACATTGTCTTATGGACAATGTTTTAGTTCTTTTCTTGCTTTTTGTTCTCACTAGAAAACAAAGGCCATGCAGCTAGTCTTTGCATATGTAACACCCACAGACCCAAGTTACTGGCAGCTGGGATCAAAGCTGGGACCTTGTCAGGTAAATGTATGAGCTTCTACAATCAGAGGTTAAAAACAGCATTCTTTGAGTGAAGGTTATAGCAGCTTCATTAAGCTCTAACTGGCCTAGCCATAAATAGTGAGGGACACACTGAGCTGGCACAGATTATATGTACAGAAAACCAAAGCTATTTTGACTTCTGTGGGTGAGCTAGAACTTTTTTAAATGGCAGTTGATTCTAGCCTTGAGGGGGGGTTTTCATTCAGTGTTGGAAATATCATTTTATATTGTCACTGAAAATTAGTACTGTTTACAGCCTTCAAGAGATCATCTTAACTTACAGAATGGTGTTAGGAGGCAAAACAGTTGGGACCAAGTCACGGAAAAGGCAGAGCAAGTGAAGAGGCTGCCCACAACTGCACTGCTCGAATATTTCTAAGCACAAATGCTGCTCAAGGCTCTCTCACAGGAACTAATTTAGAGGCAGAGGCATATAGGAGGTGGGACAATGAGGCAGAGTTGACTAGCTGTAGAGGGGAAATGTATTTTGTATCTTATAGTGCCCATGCTTTGCAGGAGCTTTGCTTTGCAGAGATGGCAGACAAGGCCTGACTCTGCTCTTCCTTGCATTTTTATTGAGCTGCATAATTTTTTTTAGAAAGTATTCTGCATGACTGCCTTGTCTGGTATACATTAATATTCTTTAATATTTCTCCTCGACCACTTCTGAAACATTGTCTTATGATGGATATAATGAATTATCACTGGTCTGAAACTAGATAAAGACTCAGGAAATGTACAAGGAAACCTATTGGGTCTTCACATTATCTTGTGGTCCCCATCTTGAATGTGAATTGCTTTCTGCCAACTGACAGAATCCAATGGCTTATTCCAAAGCCCACTGAAGTCAATGGGACCTTCTGCACATCTCACGCTTTGCTTTGAAAATGTTATTTTTTAAAAGCATCTAAACTGAGTGTTCAGATTCCCTGCTGCACATCTGATCTTCCCCCTTTAAAAATCACCATGTGTGAGGGAGATAAACATGTACAAGCAGAACACAGTGGTGACTGGCTTGTGGGAGAAATACAGGCTCAGCAAAAATGTGAATACAGAACTGTTAACCAGAACTAGGAAAGCATCTGTGCATTACAAACTGTGTTTTGCTTTTGTTATATAATCCCTTTTGCAGTATGTACAAACTGCAGCTGTGTCTAGAAGCACAATTTGTATTCCACAGGAAATTTTGACAATTTGAAATTATATTTCATGTCAAAGTGGACTAAATAGCTAAAACTTCAAAAAAAAATGAAGTAAAAAGTTCTGAAAAATTTCACTTTGGTACCATCAAAATGTTTTGTTTGGGTAATGTCAAAGCACTTCACAATTAATTAGGTTTAAAAAGATGAAAGAAAATTAAACAAAACAATAATAATCAAACAAAATGTTTTTCCTTTTCCCCACATGTTCCCATGAAACTGTTCACATGTTCCTATGAAACAGTGTGATTCTGTTGAAACTCTTATTTTTGATGAACAATTTTTCCATCAAAAATTTTGACCAGCTCTTGTTCAGCCCTTCTGAAAAATTAGACCATGAATTTAGTATCCTGTTTATCACCTATTTCCTCCCAGTGAGACCTCTCCTGAAGTCTTTTCCTAGAGTCATAGAAACCATGTCACTAAGTAATTATTATCCAATCATCTCCTGAGTCCATTGAGCATATTATCAGTTTTGTATCCAAGTCATTTCTTACTTGTATATCTCTGTGGATTTGCCATCTCTAAATCTAGATGCTAAATTGATCCAAGCTTTTTTCCCAGACAGTAATAAACACTAACTTCTCAGATTGCTCTTTATCTCATTACTGATGAGTCAGTTCTGAATATGTGTTTGCTTAGCTCATTTAGGCTCATAGGGATTTCACATAAAAATATTTGGTAACTCTGGAAGTTTCACAAGAATAAATGAAAAGCCTAACTCAAGACACTTAGATTTCTCTTGCTGAACTCAGGACCACTTCAGGAGAAATAATTCTTCTCAGCTCTCTGGTTTTCCATCCAGAGGCTTCTGACAAAAATCAAAAGTTACATTATCAGTGAGCCAGTCAGTCAGAACAGCTGCCTTTCTACTCAGTCTGGTCACTTCAGAATAGTCTGTGAATTTAAAACATCCCAGCCTGCAGAATAAAATGAGACAGAGAGATATTCTAAGTAGAGCTGGCTGGAAGTTTTCCAAAGGAAAATTGTTTTGTGAGAATATGGTTAATCATCTAAAACTAAATATTTCACAGTAACATGTTACCTTTGAAAATTAGTTTTCAAATGTAAATTGGGGAAAAAAGCATTTTGATAAGATCAAAGCATTTTCAGAATGAAATGTTTCTTCCTGTTTTTAAAATGCCATGAAATACAATAAAGCAAAAAAGTTTAAATTGGAACAATTTTGATGAACATTTTGATTAACTCAGAAAACATTTTAAAAAAGATCAGATTGTAGAAAATGCTAGGACCTAATCAAGACAGCTACTCCATCAATGCTCATTCATCTGCTCATCCACCAATGTAATTTATGCAGTCATGTGCCAGCAATACCCACAAACCTTATACATTGGACAGTCTCTGTGCAAAAGAATAAATGCACACAAAACTGACATCAGAAATCACATTCAAAAACCTGTAGCTGAGCACATCAGTCTTCTTAATCACACTGTTGATTTTTTAATAGCTGTGCTCAAGCAAATGGGTAACACATCAATACTTCAAAGAGAAACTGCAGAATTGGAATATGTAAATTTGACAGTGAAAGCAGGATTAAATCGTGACTATGGCTTCTTTTCCCATTGTAGCAGAAGATTTGACTTCACCTTCCTCTATGTGCTGTTTCCCAGTGTTTTAATCTTAACTGCTTTGATTTGCTGTTACAGTGTGACATGATCACATGACTTACACTTCCCTGCATTTATTGTCCTCCCATTCTGTAAGTTCCTCCATCTTCAAAACATCTGATAAAGTGGGATTTTCTTCCACAAAAGCACATGCAATAAATAAATTTGTTAGTCTTTAAGTGCCACAGAACTCCTTGCTTGTTTTGCTGAACTAGACTAACACAGCTACCCCTTTGGAACAAAGAAAATGCTTATTATTTATTTATCTATCTCTGGGTTAATTCTGGAATGGAAGAGATTTTGCAATAGCTCAGCTCCTCCTGATATGAAAAATCTTGCATGGCTGAATTGTTAAAGCTTAAATTCATTATACTTCTGCAGTTATAAAACTTATAATTGGAAGAGAAGACATTATTATGAAGCTCTGTTTCTAATGGGATCAATGTCTTGACAGATAAGAGCACTACTCTGAAGGTATTATTTCGGATTAGGAGTCCAGTGAAGACTCTAATTTGAAATAAAGTGGGATTCATTAATTCGAAGTAGAGTGCCTTCACTAAACTCTCTAATTCGAAATAGGGGAAGGCAGGCAAAAGAACAGAGAAATTAGTTCTAATTTAGCCTATTCCACAGCTTAGAATGGCTTAATTTGAACTAATAACTTCAAAGTAAGTGATACTCTGAATCAAAAGGAGGTGTTATTACATCGAATTAGCAGTTCCTTATTTTGAATTAAGGGACTGCTTAATTCAATATAATAAAATGCCTCCTTGCCCAGGGAATAAGTTATTTTGAATTAAGCCTCCTTAATTCGACATAACTGGTAAGTTTAGACCAATGTTCCCTCTAAGCCGGTGATGCAGCTGAGCAACTTATGGATGCGGCTGAGCAAGTTCCTGGGCCCAGGCCGGGCCCCTGAGCCACTGCCCATCGGCTCCCCAAGTGCATCCGTAACTTGCTCAGTTGCGTCACCAGTTTAGATGGAACGTTGCTTAAGGAAGCCCTTAAGGTGACTTAATGAACTCCGGATTTTCTGATTGAGATGCCTCTTCAAATAGTCAATCTTCCATGAACTCCATGTCTTTCCTTTAGCAAAATCACAGCTTGTCTTGGCTTCTGCACATGACAAGCATAATACGCCATTGGCCTCAGAGTAAGAAAATAGCTGACCCAATCTGACATGCTGCACCTCTCCAGATTCCATAGTCTCAGTTGCAATTAATTCATTTAGCCATGCCATTTTAAAACTTCCAATACCTTTATATTTCTTGACATCACTGCAATTGTCTTGCACCAAACTGTTGGCTGTACGCTTTGTCATTTTGTGTTATGAATTTGTGAAGCTGCTTTGTGGGACAGCTTCTGTTTTTTTGGTTGTCTGTAATCTCAGCTCACCTTTAGAAGATGGGAAAATATATAGGCAAATATGTGAGAAATTACACAGATAAGAGCTGATGATCACCAATAGCCAAGAATCTATTTTTTTTTTTTTACAGATTCCTAATGAACGTGCCAATTCTGACTAGATCTCACTCACTGGGCTAAATGAAGTCACCCTGATTTAGGCCTATATATTACTTGAGTTGACGTTAATTAAGGTCAATGACAGTTTTTCCACTTTACTTAAAAAGTTAGATCAGGCTGCCTTCTCTTTCTGCTACAAACTCCATCTACCAGTTTTGTGTTGTTCTTGTCTGCAAGCTTTGAACTTTCCTTTACCAGCTTCCAACTGAAAACAGAGCTGTGCTAAAAATACATGGAGGGGACACCTCCTCCTAAAGCCATTACTTATGGCACTTGGTAAAGATATCAAAATGGAAGGACATGCAGTTTGCCTATAATGTATTGTCAGGGCCATTCACTGAAATATGAGCACAAGGTGGAGTGTGCCTCTTGGATACCACAGAGCCAAGCATGTGTGAATACCTAGTACAGTAAGCCGTTGAGAGATCCTGGGATGGAAAGTGCTGTAAAAATGTTGTGTGTTAATAAAGTAACATAAGGTTCTATACAGTTTTCTGTGTTTATTCTGAATCTTGGGTGGAATTTGTGTGTTGTGTCTACCTATCCCACTGTTTCCCAACCAGTGTGCCACAGCACACAGGTGTGCCCCAGACCTTTTTGAAAAACTACTCAAAGAGCTCTGGATTGGCTCATGAAAATATATTGCTTCATTTGGAAACTATATGGCAGTGTGCCTCAAATGAATTAAAGGTAGCAAGGAGTGCCACTGCAATGGCAGAGAAAACATTGGGAATCACTGACCTATGTGGCAGCAATGACTTGAAAAGGAAACAAAATGTTTCCTTACACATCAACAGTCCCCTCCCCCCTGCGTGGCATGAGCTTACCCCCGCTTCTAATCTGCCCCCAGCCCGGGAGCCCCCATCCCGGCTCCTCCACTCCCCCTCCTCAGCTCCCTGCCAGCCCCGATCCTCCAGCTCCTCCGCTCCCCGCCAGCCCCAATTCTCTGGCTCTTCCACTCCCCGCCAGCCCTGATCGCCCAGCTCTTCCTCTCCCCGCCAGCCCCAATCCCCTGGCTCCTCCGCTTCTGCTTCTGCTCCCTGCCAGCCCCTCCGCAGGCTTCCTGGCGCCCAGGAGAAATATTTCCGGGGCCAGGCATGGTTTGTGGCGGCTGGACCCACACTGGGGTCAGGGCTTGCTGCGTCAGTAAGTGGCAGCAGCTGCGCTACTGCTCACTGGCACAGCTTAGAGGGAACATTGGGACATAGCCTTAGTTAGCAGCTTCTCAGGTCTCAGTGGAAAACACACAGTTCATGCCATTAAAAGGTCAAGTCAGTACTGAGGAAATTCCATATAGTGGCAGTTGGAGAAATAAAAATTTAGTAGAATCCTCCACGCACTCAGTAGAAAATAGGCTGCTAGTGACAAAGAACAGCATGGAGATCATTACAGTTTGAATTAGTAATCTGGGAAGCAGGACAGTAAAAAGCAGAAATGGTGCAAATGACATTAAAGTGCAGGAACACTGAAGTATCAGCATTTGCAAAAGATAAATACTTCTTTCTGAAAATGACACTGCAATTTGGTAGTGTTCTGGAATAAAACAGAAGAAATTGATGTCTATATTCCATGTATCACTCAACTTCAATTGAGCATAGTAGCCTAACCCATTCGTTAAAAGCCTCAAGTGACACAGAAAAAAGCTTTTAGACTAGATATGTTTAAATTGTATGAATTGTTAATTGTTAAGTGGAGAGATTAATAACTAAAACCCAAGCTATCTTTATTTATCAATAGTCAGAGTAGCCATGAATTATTACATGAGTTATATCTTTTTTTAGGACAAAGCTAAATGGCGGTTCTAAAAGAGATGTGCTAACTCAACTTCCATTTTGGGGAATGACTCAGGAATTACTAGTTGAAAATCTAGATCCTGTGTCATGCAGGTGCAGGACATGAAACTAGAAGATCATATAGGTCCCTTCTGATCTTAAACTCCTGGAAATCAAAATTACTCTCTAGTGCTATCTAATGACACCAAGAGGCTCAAAGGAGACTCAGGCTCCCAGAGCTTTCACAGTAAATCTAATTGTTCTCAACCACAAGATGGTGGAAGTTTCCAGTGTATATTAACATTTACAGTTTTTTTTTTCACAAATATCCTTCTTAAAACTGACTGTGCTAAGAAAGGGAGATGGAGAAAGTAGTTACTATGAGTTTCCTTCATTGGTTTTTACTCCCAGTGGCATATGGAGTATTAGCATCTCTTGGTATACTGAAATGACTTATTTAATTGTTACTCTGTTGGTTGCCATGCTGAAGGCTTCTGTCTGTGACAACTCAGTTGGCTGCTATCTTTAGATGCCACCTTGAAAGTGTCTGATTGACTGGACTATTTAAAGTATTTCACATCTAGTAACTAGGCATATGCTCAACAAATAAGGTATTTATCAAAATTATTGTTCAGTATTTTAATAAAATGACATATTTACTGTTGCTTTCATGGCACTTCTCCTTCTGAGTTGGTCTTTGATTAAAGTGGAAAAATTACCCTCTTACTTACCTTATCTGCAGAAATAAAATGCAGTATAAACAGTAGTCATACTTTAAAAGTTTCTATCTACCAACAGAGAACACACAGCAGTATCTAAGATGCTGTAGTGTTCCCCTTTGTGAAGAGATGTAGTTCCCACAGAGGAGTGAAAGGAGTTAATGGAGGCCAGATGGGCCAGCTAACCTGCAGAAAGAACACTGAGGAGAAAGCCCCAATTAAAGGAAAAGGCTCTCCTTTGCAGGACCAGATGGGACCTGCATAAAGCCAGATAACTCGGGCTACAGAAAGGACTGGCAGGGAAGGAGGCTGCACTTACTCCCTGGGTGGAGGGACCTGGTAGGTTAGCAGTCCCAGTAAGAAAGAAAGAAAGAAAATGTGACTACTAGTTATAGGGTCCCTGGTTTGGAACCCAGTGTAGTGGTTGTATTTTAACCCTCTGTTAGCAATCTAACACATACCTGGTACTTGAATCTAGGGCTCTTGCATCTATGGTGCAATGTGTGGACCTGAGTCACCAGAACCATATGTCAGAATTCCTAATGCCCTGCCTCTGCCCGCTTCTCCCCAACCCTCCAGGACTGTGGTGTACTGTGAGAAACCTTTACTATCGTCCCTCCATGCCATCAGGAATCAGCTCACTTTGCTAAAGGCTTGATGGGTTCACTCTCCATTGCAAATACAGGAGGCTCTCTTTTTGATTGTGTGCTTGCAGATTCCTGATAAGAAGTGAATGGGTTAGTGCTGACCTGAGCTGTTGCCATTCACAAACGGGGAGTGGCTTCTGTTTTCAAATAGAGTGCATTGTAGATTGTTCAGATAGAGAGGACCAAGGAAGCTGTTCCATAGAATTATGAGATAATTCTGGCTGACTCGGTGGACCCAGGTAAAGCAGGACTGTGTCTATACTGCAGAGCAATAGGACCCTGGGTCCCAGATTGATTCATGCTAGGACTTTCCAGCCCAATGTTTCCTCTAAGCTGTGCGGCCGCACGGCCCCCAGTGCTACCTGCCGCAGGGAAGGCTGCCAGCTGCTCATGGCTGGTAGCTACAGTCCCTGCCAAGAGCAACTCTGAGCGGGCAGTTTTTAAAACTCCTGCTCAGAGTCAACTCTCACTGAGTTCGCGCAGACTCTCTGTGCAGGCTCAGTGAGAGCTCCTCTGGCCCGGAGGATTGGCCAGAGGGCAGGCTGCGCCACTCCCGGCCAGGTAATGGGGTCCTGACCACCCCCCTTCCAACTCTGAGGGGGGCTGGGGGTGGGGGGCTGCCCAGCATCACTGCAGCAGAGCAGAGCAGCCAGCCAGCCTACCCCCAGCTGGCCACGCCTCCCCAGGGGGCAGAGGGGGCCAACACTGACCTTCTGCTTGTGGGGTCAGGGCCCTGGAGCAGCCCGCCCTGCTCCCAAAGAGTTTGGGCCGCTTCATCCCCGCCCCCCATCTGCCATGGAGCAGGCCCATTCAGGCCGGGAGGGGCAGGGCTGAAGTGGCCCAAACTCTTTGGGAGCAGGGTGGGCTGCTCCAGGGCCCCAAACCCACAGCCCGGAGCTCAGCGCCAGCCCTCTCCGCCCCTCCAGGAGGCACGGCCGGCTGCGGGTAGGCTGGGCTGACTGCTCCACCCCCTCTGCCAGGCAGCCAGCGGAGCTTGGAGGGGCGGCAGGATCGGGCCTGTGGGGGGGGGGCACGCAGCAAGCAACACATGTTGCTCAGCTGCGTTGGCTCCTTAGAGGGAACATTGTAAATCCAGCCCCACAGGATTCTGGGAACCTAGGTCCAAGCTCAGGCTTAATACAATTGCAGTGTAGACATAAGGAGAGATTAGGCTTGGGCCTAGAATCAAGCATGGGTTTACATTGCAAGGTAAACATATCCTAAGACATCAGGTAGCAAGTACTGACTTCTTAGTGACATTTCTTTTTTATCATTCCGTTAAAACAAGGAGACTATTACATTGAAAATAGTTCCTAATCACAGTGGAAATGCAGCGATGGTCTGTCATTGTGTATGAACTGTGGGAATTAAACTAAATTGGAAAGTACATTAATAAAAACATGGCACTGGACATAATGGAAAACATGATAACTCTCCATCCAGTCTGGTGTCGTGTTCTCAATAATAGTGCTTACCACTTGAGGCTTTCCTGCAAAGCATAATGCGCCAGAGAAATTTCTTCCTAGTAGTCATCTTATGCTTCAGAGAATGAATACTAAAGTCATAATTTTTATCCTTGTTAATGTAACTTCAACTGGTAACCTTATTCATATAGAATGAAGCTTTTCAAAGTAATTGGCAACAGAAAGCTCTAAAATTGACTGAATATGATGGCTTTCAAAACTTTAGGGTTCATTTGGGGGCAGGAGAGATTTAAAAAGTAAAAATTTAATAGTAAAAGAGCACCAATCTGTCGCCCTGACAAGGCCTCTAAGGAGATATGCTGCCTGCCAGGGGCCCATATCTGAGATATTACGGAGGGATAGTCGAGAATCATCCACTCTTCTGACTACTACTCCATGCTACTCATCCATGTGGGAACCAATGATACTGCAAGAGGTGATCCTCAGCAGATCAAAAGTGATTACAAGGCTCTGGGAACACGGGTGAAGGAGTTTGATGCACAGATAGTGTTCTCCTTGATCCTTCCAGTCAAGGGTAAGGTTCTGAGCAGAGACAGATGCATCCTGGAGGTGAATGCCTGGCTGCAAAGATGGTGTCATCGGGAGGGCTTTGGCTTCCTTGACCATGGGGTGCTGTTTCAGGAAGAAGGACTGCTAGGGAGAGATGGACTCCATCTGTCGAGGAAGGGAAAGAGCATATTTGGACACAGACTGGCTAACCTAGTGAGGAGGGCTTTAAACTAGGTTTGAAGGGGAAGGTGACCAAAGTCCACAGGTAAGTCACGATGAGGGAGACCTGGGGGAAGGGTTGGAACTTGGGGGGTGCCAGGACTGTAACAAGTTACAACCCTTCCCCCATGTCTCCCTCATCATGACTTACCTGTAAAAGCAGGGACAAGAGAGAGTAATTGGAACTGAGGGGTGGGGGAATCAAATCTTTGTCTTAAGTGTCCTAATGAAGTCCTAATACATGAGATGAGTGGGAAAGAAGGACACCAGGAGAAAACGCAAGGAGGAAAATGCAACAGGGGAAATAATCAACAGAGGAAAGTAGGGCAATTGGCTCGGTGTTTTAGGTGCCTGTACACAAATGCAAGGAGCCAGGGAAACAAGCAGGATGAACTGGTAGTACTGGCACAGACAGGGAACTATGCTGTAATTGGTATAACAGAGACATGGTGGGATAGCTTGCATAACTGGAGTACTGCCACGGATGGGTATAAATTGTTCAGGAAGGACAGGCGGGTAAGAAGAGGTGGAGGAGCAGCGCTATATGTAAAAGAGCTGTATGACTGCTCGGAGCTCAACTATGAAAGTGGAAGCACGCTGGTTGAAAGTCTGTGGGTTAAGCTTAGAGGGGAGGGCAACAAGGGGGATGTTATGGTGGGTGTCTGTTACAGACTGCCAGACCAGAAAGAGGAGGTGGATGAGGCATTTTATGGACAACTAGCAGAAGTTTCTAAATCACAGGCCCTGGTTCTCATGGGGGATTTCAATTATCCTATATCCAGGGCTATATAGCATTGCACAGGCAATCCAGGAGGTTTTTGCAGATTGTTAAAGACAACTTCCTGGTACAAATACTGGAGGAACTAACAAGGGGCCTTGCACCTCTCAACCTGCTGCTCACAAACAGAGAAGAATTGATTGAGGAAGTAAGAGTGAATGGCAAGCTGGGCAGCAGTGACCATGCGATGGTAAAGCTCAGAATCCTGGTCAAAGAAGGAAAGGAAAGAAGCAAAACACAAACCCTGGACTTCAGAAAAGCAGATTTTGGCTCCCTCAGGGAACTAATGGGCAGGATTCCCTGCGAGGCTGATCTGAAGGGGAAAGATGTCCAAGAGAGCTGGCTATATTTTAAAGAAACTCTGCTAAGAACACTGGAAAATACCATACCGATGTGCAGAAAGAACAGCAAGTGTGGAAGGCACCTAGCATGGCTTTGCAGAGAACTCTGTGGTGAGCTGAAACATAAAAAGGAAGCTTACAAGAAGTGGCAGCTTGGACAGATGACTAGGGAGGCATATAAAGATATTGCTAAGGTCTGCAGGGAGAAAATCAGAAAGGCCAAAGGGCAGTTTGAGTTGAAACTAGCAAAGGATGTGAAGGGTAACAGGAAGGGGTTCTACAAGTGCATTGGCAACAAGAAGAGGATCAGGGATGGCGTAGGTTCCTTACTGAATGGGGCAGGTATCCTCATGCTGGAAGATGAGGAAAAGGCTTAAGTACTCAATGTTTTTTTACTTCAGTCTTCACAGGCAGGGTCAGCTCCCAGGTTACTACACTGGGTAATGCAGAATGGAGAGAAGGAGAGCAGCCCACAGTAATGGAAGGTCAGGTTAGGGACTACTTAAAGAAGTTAGATATGCACAAGTCGATGGGGCCAGATGAACTTCATCCAAGGGTGCTGAGGGAGTTGGCCAATGTGATTGCAGAGCGGCTGGCCATTATCTTTGAAAAATCGTGGTGAATGGGGGAGGTCCCAGAGGATTGGAAGAAGGCAAATATAGTATCTATCTTTAAGAAAGGGAAAAAGGCAGATCTGGGGAACTACAGACCAGTCAGCCTCACCTCAATCCCTGGAAAAATCATGGAGCAGATCCTCAAAGAATCCATCCTGAAACACTTGGAGGAAAATAGAGTGATTAGGAGCAGTCAGCATGGATTCACCAAGGGCAAATCATGCCTGACCAACCTGACTGCCTTCTATGATGAGATGACTGGATTTGTGGATGCAGGAATAGCTGTTGACGTGATATATGTCGACTTTAGCAAGGCTTTTGATACAGTTCCCCACAGCATTCTTGTCAGCAAGTTAAGGAAGTATAGGTTGGATGAGTGGACCGTAAGGTGGATAGAAAATTGACTAGATCAATGGGCTCAGAGGGTAGGAATCAATGGCTCAATGTCTAGTTGGCAACCTGTAACGAGTGGAATGCCCCAGGAACTGCTCCTGGGGCCCATTCTGTTCAATATCTTCATTAATTGTCTTGATGATGGGATAGATTGCACGCTCAGTAAGTTCATGGATGACACCAAGATGGGGAGAATGGTAGACACGCTGGAGGGCAAGGACAAGACTCAAGGAGACTTAGACGCAGTGGGACAAAAGAAGTCTCATGAGGTTCAACGAGTACAAGTGCAAAGTCCTGCACTTGGGATGGAAAAACCCCATGCACTGCTATAGGCTGCGGACCAACTGGCTAAGCAGCAGTACTGTAGAAAAGGATCTTGGGGCTATGGTGGATGGGAAGCTGGTTATGAGTCAACAATGTGCTCTTGTAGCCAAAGAGGCTAATGGCATACTGGGCTGTAGTAGGAGCATTGCCAGCAGATCAAAGGATGTGATTATTCCCCTCTTTTCGGCACTGGTGATGCTGCATCTGGAGTGCTGTGTCCAGTTTTGGGCTCTCCACTACAAAAGGATATGGACAAATTGGAAAGAGTCCAGTCGAGGGCAACAAAAATGATTAGGAGGCTGGGGCACATGACATGAGGAAAGACTGGAGGCACTAGACTTATTTAGCCCACAGAAGAGAAGACTGTGGGGAGATTTGATCGCAACCTTCAACTATGTGAAGGGCTGCTCCAAAGAGGAGAGAGCTAGGTTGTTCTCAATAGTAACAGAGGACAGAACAAGGAACAATGGTTTCAAGTTACAGCTGGGAGGTCAAGGCTGGATATTAGGAAAAACTTTCCCACTAGGAGGGTGGTGAAGCATTGGAATGGGTTGCCTAGGGAGGTGGTGGAATCTCTGTCTTAAGATATTTAAGCTCTGGTTAGACAATACCCTGGCTGGGATGATTTAGTGGGAGTGGTCCTGCTTTTAGCAGGGGTTTGGACTAGATGACCTCATGAGGTCCCTTCCAACCCTATGATTCTGTGATTCTAGCTTTTTCATCTCATTAAATTGGGATGATCTTCAAAAGTCTGTGATTTCAACCGTGACCCAAACCTGATTCAATATTCACCAGTTTACATCTTCAGCAATAAACTTCACTGTCATTTAGATCTTGAGGCAGTCAAATTCCTTTTATGATAAACAGGTGATATGACCTCACCTTCCTCTGTATGCTGTTCCCAGTGTTTGAATCTTAACAACTGCTTTGATTTTCTGTTACAGTATGACCTGGTCTTATTACTTACACTTCTCTTCGTTTATTTCCTCCCATTGTGTAAATTCCTCCATCTTCAAAGCATCTGATGAAGTGGATTTTCTCACACAAAAGCTCATGCAATAAATATATTTGTTAGTCTTTAAAAGTGCCACAGGACTTCTTGTTTGTTTTTATGCTGAAGGAGACATTATGCTTTGGATGATGAAATAAGAGCTGGCCCAAGTTTTTTAGTTATACTCACCCAGTGTGCTTGCTATTTAGCTAGTAATTGCTGGAGATGACCTGTAAAATCCTGTTACTCTTCCCTTTTGTCTTTGAATAAAAGCCAGTATAAAGATAGTCAGTAAGCTGGCAAAAACTGTAGCTATAGAAGGTGCTATTTCATAAAGTTGTCAGCCGTTATTAATTGATAGTTCAGTGGTAAGGCCAGATAAGCTTCATTTCCTTTGGCATATTGTGCTTTTCTTTTTTTTCTACTGGCATAAAAATGCTGCTAATCCCCAATTAAAATTGCCCATGCGTTTTCACTATTTCTAATTTTTTTAAAATTAGATGAGAGATCAGTAAGCTTTGGGAGCATTAGAGGACATGATATCTCTTGGAGTTCAGGGTATCAGGAGTTCTATTGAAGACTGGAGTTCCACTTTGCATATTAAAAGGGAATAAGGAAATTTCTAAAAGGAAGCTTTTTGAGAAGAGATTCTAAAAGCATTACAAAACATTACTGAAAATGAATCCTTGTTTCCACACCAGTTGTTTCAGCCTTGCCATCCAACAGTCTTGCTAGTAAATACTATGCCTTAGGGTGGCATCTAATTAAACCAAGCCATGTGCCTAAACTGTGTTCATTTAGAAGTTGTATCACTTGCAACAGACCTTGTTAATTCAAGTTAAATTACTTTAAATTTATGGATTTAATTTTGGTTTCTCTCACTTCACATTCATGGGTATGCTTTATCCTGTGAGGTTTGTATAAATTTATTTCATGAACATGGGCAGTTCAAAGCTCACAGAGCTTGAAATTTAGTTAGTTACTTGTAATTGAATTTTCTTTGGTCTGGGAGCCACAGAAATGATCCTGGTAATTACCCCAGCCCACAAGAATAGAAGAATAAGGAGATGACACATGTTGGCAGCTACTTTTATGTTGCAAATGGAACTGACCTTTCAATGAAAGGAGGCTGAATTGTACATCAGATGGCTAGAGACATTTCTCTCCTCACTCACTTTCAGTGAATTCAGAATTCTCAGCAGAAAACAAACTAACTGGAATCTAATATAAAAAGGTATTTGAAATGGTAGTGGGAGGAGTCTAAAACGGCACAGAAAAAAGACAACCCCTGTTTTGTTATCGTAAATGATATTTAATTGGAAAATGAACCTCAGGGATTGGTTCTGGATCCAGTTCCATTCAACATTTTCATCAATGATTTAGATGATGGTGTAAGGAGTACATTTATAAAGTTTGCATATGTGTAGTGGTCACCTACCGGAAGACATTGTCACGCAATAGGTCAGGTTGGCCAGGGGATGGTAGACCCTGATAGAGTGACCGCCTCATAGTTATATTGGGCTACTAGCTTGAAACCGCAATCTTTTCAGCCTCCCCTGGAAAAGGGGAAGTCACCACACATACAGGCCTCTTCCCCCCCCTTCCCCCCACTGGGACAGGATTTTAAACAGTGTGCTAGTCTCTTTTTTTCTTGTCTCCTTACTTCTGCTTTTGGCTGATAAGCACTGTCAAGCTGTTTGTGTCTGGGTATAAAAGGAAATTCCTTAGGAAGCACAGATGGGAGTCTCTCACGGGTCAAGGGACGCCGTGGGTAGGGGGCCTCGGTCCACTCTAAGGGGGCCGCTCACCCTGAGGTGGTGGTGTAGCCACTCACGCCAGGACAGGGCTCCCCCCTGGGCTACATGATGGTGAGTGATAGGGTTTAATTTGGCTGTATCTTTAATAAAGTTGTAGTCTGCTTCACTCCTGACTCAGGTGTTGCTTATCGCGCGGGCTCCTTGAACCTGTCCCAAGCCTACTCGTGACAATATGATACTAAGCTGAAAGGGGCTGCAAGTGCTTTGGAGGATAGGATCACAATTCAAAGTGATTTGGACAAACTGGTGAAATGATATAAGGTAAAGAGAATGAAATTCAATAAAGACAAATACAAAGTACTCCACTTAAGAAAGAACAATCCATTGCACATATACAAAATGCACAATGACTACCTAAGAAGGAGCAATGCGGAAAGGGATCTGAATGTCATAGTGGACCACAAGCTAAATGAGTCAACAGTTTAACACTACTTGGGGGGGGGGGGAGGCAAACACCATTCTGGAATGTATTAACAGGAGTATTGTAAGTAAGACACAAGAAGAAATTCTTCTGCTCTACTCTGCACTACTTAGGCCTCAACTGGAGTACTGTGTCCCGTTTTGGGTGTCTTATTTCAGTAAAGATGTGGACAAACTGGAGAACGATCCAAAGAAAAGCAACAAAAATGATTAAATGTCTGGAATACTTGATTTATGACTGATGTGAGATATTAAGGGCAACAGGCACTTTAAGAGTGAATGAAGGGAGGTATATAAGTTGTAGAATGTTAAGAGCTCGTTTCCGTAGTGGCTATCTGCGGTTACTGCAGGGCAATCAGAGGCACCTGAGATCAATTAAGGCCTAGGCAGGTGCCTGATAAAAGCTGCCCCGCCCCAAATGGAAGTGGCATGGACTGGAGAAGGAGCAGGAGGTTAGTGCTGTAGAACTTCAAGAAGGCATTGGAGAAGGAGAAGGAGATAGACAAACAGAGGAAAAGACAGAGAGAGCTGGAGAAGAAACCCATCAGAAGGAGAGACTGGGTGAAAATCCTAAAAAGGTATAAAGGAGGGGGAAAACAGCCCAGGGGAAAGGAGTGCAGGACAGGGACTTGGTCAGCAGCACATAGCGGCATCTTTTAGGACCCCTGGGCTGGGACACAGAGGAGAGGGTGGGCCTGGGTCCCAACCCCCCCCCCATGCCAGCAGTGCCACCAATGGCAGCCTCTATGGGCAAAACAAGGAGGAAGGGGACCCCTGTGACCCACTGGCCTACCACAGTGTGAGACCCACTGCCACAAAGGTACTGTTATTTGCAACAGAGAAGATTGAAAGAACTGGTCTTATTTAGTTTAAAAAAGAGGAGACTGAGAGGGGGACATAATAATTTCCAACTACTTAAAAGGTTGTTACAAGAGGGAGGGAGAAAATTATTTTCCTTAACCATGGCTTATAGAACAAGAAGCAATGAGGTTAAATAAGAGCAAGGGAGGTTTAGGTTGAACATCAGGAAAAAATTCCTAATTGTCAGGGTGATTAATCACTAGAAAAAGTTGCCTAGGGAAGTTGTGGAATCTCCATCATTAGAAATTTTTCAGAGCAGCTTAGACAAGCATCTGTCAGGCATGCTTTAGATGTACTTGATCCTGCCATAAGTGCAGGGGACTGGACTTGATGACCTCCCACACTCCTTCCAATTCTAAGATTCTATGATAAATAGTTACAATGAGTTTTCACAAAGCCCTAGCTTTTATTGGATGTCCCCTCCCCCATGACTCCTACTTGCCAGCTTCTAACTACTTGGAACTTCTTTATCCCCCTTCCCTTATGTACAAGTTCAGACAAGCCTTTAATGGCTGCGATGCTCTGAGCCTTCTGCTGAGCCTTTACATAGGATTTCCAGGCAAGGAATAGAGGGGGGAAGTGAGCCCTGGTGAGATTCTCTGCTATGATATGCTGACAGCCCTAGGTAAAGACTCAGTACAGTGTTCCTTAGAGCCAGGAGGCACCTTGCTGCACTGTTCTGACCTCAACTGAATAAGCCGTAGAAGTTCACCATATTGTCAGGTATGATCGTAATTACAGCACTTTTCATCAGCAGATCTCAGAGTGCTTTACACAGAAGATCATTATGAGTATCCCCATTTATCAGATGAGGAAAATGATTTGTGGGCTGATGAAGTGACTTGTTCAACTTTGGCCAGAGACAGGAACAGAAGCCAGGTCTGGTGAATCTAGTTACAAGCTTTATAAAAATTAATCAAACTTTTTAGCTAAATTCACCAAATTCAACCCAAACACTTTTGAAGTATCAAAGCATTCAGCAAGCTTAAAGGGGAAAAAATGTCATTCAGCTAGAATGTTGGTGATGAGTGCAGTAAGAAGATATAGACACATAGCTATCTCTCTACATGCTTCCTCAGTTTTTTGTCTGAGACTGGATTCACAGATGCCACTAAAAAGGCTATTCATGCTGTAACTCTGTCATAGTACTGCATATCCCTGGAGAAAACATTTGAGGTTTCTCAGCCAAAGAACAACTTCAGATATATTGGATTAGCTCTGGAATTTAGGCTACTTTTCCCACCTCAAACTACAAAAATATGAGATTGCTTAGCCTCTTCTTATCTCTAATTTTAAAGGATTGCTGACAAGATTGCTGATTTACAATTTTTAAATCTTCTCCACCTGGCACACATTTTCAGTCAGACATTTATTAAAGGAGCATGTCATTGTTGAAATTGCAGAGAGACCTAAAGGCTATTTGCACACTTACACAGTTAAATCGATTTAACATATATCGATTTAATAAAATCAATATAAAAATCATTAAATAAATTTAAGTTAAATTGATTTAACAGGTCCCCACTAAAAACTCAAATCGAACGAGCATGTCCATGGACAGGACTTACTATTTCGATTTAGGAGAGAGGAACCATTGGAGATGTGGCAACATGGCCCCTTGAAGGGCCATGCACCCACTCAATATATAGAAAAAGGAAAGGACCTGGGAAGGAGAATGGCAAAAAGTGTTAAATTGATTTAATGGTTAAATCGAAATAACATGTCCACACTTTGTTATTTTGAAATAACAATTTTGATTTAACTATCGTATTGATATAATACTAGGTTTTACTATATCAATATGACATTCCTTATATTGAAATGAGGGAGCTCCTCATTTTGAAATAAGGGAATGTCATGTGGATCTACCATTTTTTAAATCGCAATAACCAGCATTCTTTTGATTTAAACAGCATGTGGATATAAGTATCAAAAGGACCACTGCCATCACAATTAAAATGATGCATTTTCATTTAAATGTCCAAAGCATTACATAAACTCAGATATGAAAACTCCTAGCACTGGTTGTGAAGGGGTGATATTCTGACCTACAGCTATTTCATCGGGCTGTGTGGATAGCACATTGAAGGAAATAATAAAAGCCCTTCTCAAACTCTTTCTTCTGCCTCATCCCTCCAGATACTGTGACACTTTCAGCTAGCTTGGCCACATAGATATAGACGCCCAGTCCCACAGGTTAGAAAAATGCTTAGGAAAATGAACATGTCTCCTGAAAAATAATCCGATATGCAGATTTGCCATGAGCAAGAGGCAGCTGGAAATCAGTAATGCTGAAAGAGACCTCAGAATCTGTGAATGACAAATCAGACACAAGTTTGCAAAATGGTACAGCAACAACAACAAAAAGAAGCCACTAGAGTCTGTGGCAGTAGGGGTCTTATTGTCAGAAGTGCTGAGAACCTGTGGCTCCCTTTGACTTCAGCGAGTTGTGATTAGTCATTCCTGCTGGAAAATCAATGCCTACATGCAGAGACATTGTGTCACAGAGCATCGAGGTAATATCTCCTCTCTGTTTAGTCTGTAAGATGAAAATATTACTTGCTAGTTCTGGGCATTTTGTTTCTTACTGAAAACTTGGAAGCAGCTCAGAGAACAGTGACAAAAATGAGTCGTTAACTGGATAATGTATGAGTTGACCTGTCAGAATAACAGACTCTCAGTATGTCTACACTTACAATTTAGTTTGAATTAATGAGGGTTAATTCGAACTAAACTAATGCATGGCTACACTGGCTTTTATTACTTCGAACTAAGGAATTACTTAGCTCAAAGCAGGGGTGTCACTGGTGCCTGGCACACAGGGCCCGTGCCCCGAATCCCGGCACCAGTGTCCCCGGTCCCGGCAGGCCCCTGCCTCTGCCAGTCTCCGGCCAGACTGGGCCAGAGATCCGGGGCCAGCTGCTCGCTGCAGCCGCAGCTGCTTCTGGCCCCTTCCAAGGCCAGGTGGCTCTGCGGCCATGGCTGCCACCGATGCTGTTCCGTTCCCTGTTCCCAGCCGGGGGCTTGGCCTGTGGTCAGGGGGCAGGGCCTGGGCTGGTGCCCCAGGTCCCTCCCCTGGGCAGCGACACTCCTGGTTCAAAGTAATGAACGCTTACTTTGAAGTTATAAAACCTCACTTAACTTCAAAGTAATGGTTAATTTGAATTTATTAGTTCATATTAACCCAATAGATCCACGTTAAGTCAAACTAATCATTAGTTCAAATTAACACAGTTTGACCTTTGTCCCATGGAGCCTTCCTCTTTCTATGTATTGGGTGAGGGCATGACCCTTCTTGGGAGCCATGTTGCCACACTTCCCATGGTGCCCTCCTCCTAAATCGAACTAGCAAGTCCTGTCCATGGACATGCAAGCTTGATTCAGGTTCCTAGTGGGGCCATGTTAGTTTGAATTAATTTAGTTTGAATTAACCATTAGTGGTCTGAATTAGTTAATTTGAACTAAATTAATCTGAACTAACTTCCTAAGTGTAGACATAGCCTCTTTGGTTTTCTGGCAGGTCAGAAAAAATGGATCTTGCACACTGGGCTCCTGAATGATGCTGAGGGAAAAACATGCTCCTCAATTTTGTGACTCTGAGCCCTTCATTTAATTTCTTTTAAATAAAAAGAATAAAAACACTCCAAAACAAAAGAATATTTTGTCAGACAAAATGTTTCATTTGATCTGAAATGAACTTTTTCCAATTTTTTTTAATTTACTGAAATTCTGGTTTTTTTTGTTTTTTTCATTTGATAAAAACCATTTCAGAGCTGCCACAAACAAAAATCAGTCCTTTGCACAGCTCTATCCTGGAGTTTTGGGGCAAAGTGTCTAATTTGGGGGCTACTGTGAAGGTCTGGTAAGCAGTTTATTTAACTCAACTTGCTTCTGAACCTGTTACCAAAATTAAAATGCAGTGGGTCTACAATATTGCAAGTTAGTAAGCATGCAACAGTTGGCAGAACTCTCATGTCTGTCTCTTAGTGAGTGGTCTAGAAGGCCAACATATATGCACACTGGCTGCATATTTATCGGATCTTTCAACTGGGACCAGTGCCTGGACCCTGGGATAATTAGAAGCAAGTGTAAGTAGTTGGAAAGGTGAAGCTGCTGTATGTGCCAGAAATCACTGATGTCAATGCTTGTGAAAGCACATTAGAGTGACATGTTGAACTTTGATTCCCAATCTCTAGCTTCATCTACTGGAAATGACTCAAAACTGTGATCTGGCCAACTCTACAATACTCACTTGTTGAACTGTCAAGTACACAGTCAGTAACCCATGAGTGCATACAAGGTATGGTCATCTCCAGGCACTTTTTGCTTTCTGCCAATCTGCCTCTTCAAAACACAGAGTAATCATTATTTAAATATCTCTTCTGCTTGAAAATTTTGGGATATGGCTCAAGGGAGCAGTCGCAGGCTGCCAAGAGACTTTAAAAAGGACATTTGCAATAAGATGCTGCATTCCACCAACAGATTCTAAAGACTGATGATGAGAACCAGAAAGCTTGACTTGCCCCTTCAGCTGATTTAAACTACCAAGCTTGTAGAGATATTATACATTTGCACATTTCTGACTATTGGTCATCAAATATATTTCCTGCATAAAAATTTTAAAAGGGAAACATTTAACATAGAGGAGTTAAGTAGAAAGAGGCCCAGGCAATAAAGTTCAGATCCAAATACGAACTCAAGGTTTCCTAAAATTCAGAGTGTTGATTTTGGTTTGGACTCAGCTCTACCAGTAAATCTGTCTAAAAATATGTGGGGGCGTTCTCATTAGGAGAGAAAACATAGAGTGCCGAGATACAAAAATAGATGGCAAGAGTTCTTCCAAAGCCTATTTTATATAGTAGACTAATCTGATGATACCTTATAGCTAAATTCCAAAGGGGTAGCCATCTTGGTCTACTTCAGCAAAACAAGGAGTCCTGTGACACTTTTAAAGACTAATTCATGCAATAGATAAATTCATTAGTCTTTAAAAGTGCTACAAGGCTTCTTGTGTGTCTTGTAGCTAAAGTGAAGTTATACTTTTTTTTCAGATATAAGCACCAAATATACAATAGACTACTTATACCTTATGTAGTCCTTGCCTACACTATGAAGTTCTGTTGATGCAAGTTAGCCCATCGATCAAACCTACTATAAGTACATTGCTTGCAGATGTTCATGCAACTCTCCTGTTGGCGGCGCGCGTCCACTGTTGATGCTCTAGCAGTGCATTGAGGGAGTTATCCCGCTATGCTACCCTCCATCTTCAGCAGCTAGGAGTTGTGGGAAGGTGGAATGGATCACAGTGTCTCATAGGTGTGGCTTCAATATCCCATGATTCAGTTTTATCTGTCCCATCCTTCCATGGGTTTTCAAATGCATTTCACACCATTTTACAATGGTCCCTGTTTACTGTGCACATGTGATCTCTGCCTGAAAGGATGTGCAGCTCTCTACTGTTGTGGTGAATGTTATAAATATAACATGGCTGCTCATGCAGTATATCATAAGTTCCAGTCAGAACAAGAATCCAAGGTACTTGACCTGCTGTGTGCCATGCAAAGACACAAGGCCAAATTACTCTTGGCATTCACAGAGCAGCTGCACACCCTGTACCATTGCTGTTGGGCTTAGGAAACAAGCACTGTGTTCTGGGATCACATTCGCATACAGGTCTGGGATGACAAGAAGTGGCTACAGAACTTACAGATGTACAAGCCACCTGCCTAGAACTGTGTACCACTTTTGCCTCAGGACAACCTTGCAACTGAGCCCATCAAGTGACAGGGGTATTTCTCTGTGGTATTGCAGGTGCTTTTGGATCACTCCTGACATCAACATAGGGTGATCAGGGAAGGTACATCACATGTGCATCTTCAGGATACTTATATAGAAAGCTGAAAGCAGGGACTTTCTTTCCTGACCAGAAGATTCCAATGGAGGATGTTGAAATGCTCATCATGATCCTGGGAGACCGAGCATACCCCTTACTTTCAAAGGCCATGAAGCATTAGACGGGAAACCTGGACAGCAGCAAGGAGTACTTCAACAATAGGCTGAGCAGGTACAGAATGACTGTTGAGCATGTGGACAAGTTTCAAGGGGGTAGCCATGTTAGTCTTGTTCAGCAAAACAAACACAGAGGCCTATGGCACTTTTAAAGACTAACAATTTATTGCATGAGAGTTCGTGAGAGAAAATCCCACTTTGTCAGACACTTTGAAGATGGGGGAACTAATTGTAGGATTTTCTCCCATGAACTCTCATGCAATAAATAAATTTGTTAGTCTTTAAAAGTGCCGCAGGACTTCTTGTTTGTTTTGTTGAACATATGTTTGGTAGATTAATTGCTTAAATGGCAGGTTAGATGGGAACGGGGAAAATATTCCCATGGTCAGAGCAGCCTGCTGTGTGCTGCATAGTATTTGTGAGACTAAGGATGAAGTTTCTCCTGGGGTGGAATCAGTGGTGTTCTTGATACTAGGCTTACGGGGTTTGAGCCCTGAGCCCCAGTGCCAGAGCCCGAGGCTCACCACCAGGCCGCCCAGGGTGGCGGCTGTTTTCTGCTGCCCCATCCAGGGCCAGGTTGTCCATGGTGGTGGCTGTCTTCCCCAGCCAGGAGTCTGAGGCTGGGCTGCCTGTGGCAGCAGCTGTCTTCCCTGGCTGGGGATCCGGGGCTGGGCCTCCTGCAGCAGGAGCCTGATCTGGGCCCTGCCTAGGACTCCTGGCAGAATCAGGCTTGGACCCTGAATCAGCACTGGGGGGTGGCAATGTGGTGCCTGGGTCCCAGATCTTTTCCTGGGCCTGTGTCACTCCTGGGTGGAACACAGAAGTGGATCACTTGTGTCTGATAGCGAGCAACCAGATAGGTTGTGAGAGGGACAAAATGGAGAGCTAGTCAAATTATGGAAGTGTTGAAGCACCACTTTGGACAGTAAGCAACCGTAATGTGTCTTTCTATAAAACACTTTGCAATGCTTCATTGCATTTCTTCAATGCATGAAAATCTGGATAATTGCTTCCTGACTGTGATTTGTTGTCTGCAGATGTTCCAATTTCCACTGAGCAACAACAACCACCATGTGTAGGAGACAAATGAAGACAGCTTATCTTTCAGGGTGTAAGTTTTTATTAAATGCAAATTAACAACACACAGAATACTTTTGGCAGAAAGGGAAATAACAGTGAAGGTCAGCCTCTTCCTGCTCTCATAGCTGTGTCTAACTCCAGCTATTTATTTTGGAAGCTGTCCAAAGGGGTGGAGTGAATAGGGTACTGTGCCAGGTCAAGAAGATGCAAGGATTGTGTGAGAGCAATTTGGGGAGGGTATGGAAAGCAGTTGTGTATGGGCTGCAAGGAGCAGCGAGTAGGCATGTATTCTGTCTGCCACGTGATTAGGGAACTTCAACATCTCCATTTGCCCCTCCCTGATTTTATTATCCTTTCCTGGTTCACTAAAATTTGCTCGGAGCTGTGTTCTTGTTTTCCGGTGTCTGAGGATTGGAGCACCTCTTAGAACATGTCCTCTTGCTCATTTCCTCACTTGGTAGAACATAGGGTTTCCCCTGATGGCCACATTTGCACGCACAAGAAACAGTTACCAGAAGCATGAGTGTTAGTGCAATCACAGCTCAAATTATTACAGTAAAATATACTGTTGAATATACTCTTCACTGTCAAGCATGCAGCCGGCTTGAGGAATGCCCTGAACATCGTAGAGGAGATGGAAGGAGGGAACCCGAGATAGTGAAAAGGGTCTTGAAGGGGCATTGGTGGCACTGGGCACAGGGGGCACAAGCCCCTAGTATCCTATTTAGCGCCCTGTGCAGCAGCACAAGAGCAGGGAGTCTGTGTCTGCCCTGAGCTCCCCCTACACCTGCCTTGGTGGAGGGAAATTTAAATCCCTCCTCTCAAGTAGGGGAGGGGGCGAGCAGTGGCTGGCAACTGGCCCCAGCCCTGGGTCAGAGTTGGGACCAACTGGCAGCATCTGGCTCCAGCGCAGGCCCAGGTCCTGGGGCCTGTGGCAGCAGGGGCAGGAGCCAGATCTGGCACTGGCATCAAAATCTGACCCTGCCAGGAGACCCAGGGCTGCTGGTGGAGTCAGGATCCAGTTCCTGCTGCCTGCTGGGCACCTGGGGCCACCGGTGGTAGCAGGATATGGCTGCAGCTGTGGAACCCAGAGGAACCACTGGTGGTGGCAGGATCTGGCCCTAGCCAGTTGGGAACCTGGCAAGGCCACTGCTGCCAGCAGATCCAGTTCCCACCAGGTGACTTGGGGCTGTTGAAGTCGGCAGGATCCAGATTGGACCAGGGCAGTGGGGAGTGTGGGTTTTGGGAGTAGGAGCGTGGTTTTGGGAGGAAGCCCAGGGATGTCACCTGAATTTTTTTTTTCACCTCAGTGATGTTCTGGGGTCTTGGTGGTTTTGTAAGGGAATCACTGTAAGCAAGTAGGGACAAAATTGTAAGTGCTACTACCGTTTTCCACAGGCAGAGGTCATTCAAGTTCATATCTCACTCCTGAGTGTAAGCAAGGATGCTAAGGCACATCTGCATGCATGCAGCAGCAGGCCAGGTCCCTGTGATGCTCACCTGTGTCCTGATTTGGTCCTCTGCAAAAGCGATGGCTGATTGATGTGGCAAATTTACTGTCCCAAAGAAAGCTCAGTCTGTCTATAGACATGCCCTTACATGGCTTTGTTGTCTCTCAAAAACAGCCATTGCACATTTGGAGGCTAAGATGTCCAGATAGACTTGCAGGGTAGGATGAACTTCTTCAGTGGCTAATTGCGAGAGTTAATCGGCTTTGATGGGTTATCAACACAAAACTGTCTGGCTTCAGTACAGGTTTTACCTGGTCAATGTTACCCCAGGAACAAACATATTTGGAATATAGATATATATAACCATTAATCATAACAGTGATGATCTATGGATTTAAAGAGGATAATAATAACATTTCTACTGGCACCTTACCTGATGCACATTGTACAAGGTTTGTTGCAATTGTAGAGTAGTGGTAGCAAAATGAAACAAATGGTCTCTTTCACTCTGACTGCAGCATAGCTACCTGCCCACTTCCGTGCAGCCCTGCCACTGAAAATCCAAATCCACTAACTGAATCCCTAAGTAGAAACCATGTGTTCCCTTCATTCAGGTGAAACCTTCTCAAATTCCCCATCCTCTCCTGTATGTGACAACAGTTGCTCAGCAACCTCTTTCCTTTCAGTTTTGAAGCCATCCAGAATCCTAGACAGAAGCAATGGGAGAAAACAGCGAATCTGGTGCAAAAATAAAGTACAGCAGACAACAGACCTGACAGCAACAGCCATAAATCAAATATAAACAAGTAAAAGAAAAAACAATGTTTCTTATAGGAACAAACTTCAGAACAGAGAGAACTGTTAGAGAGATTCTATGTTCAAAGAAAATCAGACAAACGAACAACCAACCTTAGCCTAAGAAATGAGTTCTATATCTTTAATGGTGTCATTTTTGCAGGCAATTTAGATATTAAAATTATTTTAGCTCCCTGAAAGCTCTTTGGGTTTTGCAATTATTGTTTTATTTTATTTGTTTTGCAGTAGTGTCCAGAGGCCCTGTTCTAGAATGAGGATTCTCTTCTGCTAGTCACTGAAAATGTACATGGCAACCAGATTTCCTCCCCAAAAGGCTTACAACGTAGCTGTAAGATGAGAGGCACCAAACTGATACAACAAACACACAGAGGAAGCCCAAGGTAACAGTGGAGTCAAGTGATCATGGTAAATATAAAAAGCAGTGGTTACAGGACACAAACTGACTAGCCATTGTGCAGTGTTTGTAAGCAAACTACTATAGGTGAATTGTAGAGGATAGTCTACAATTCTGAATGATTTTGTATGCTACTTTCATATATAAAACAAAACCAAAGAAAATTGTAATATAAGGAGCCCACTTGCACTGGCAGAGATGGCTTGGATGACCTATCAGGTCACTTGAGCTATGTCTACATCTGCAAACTTAGTTTGGACTTGTTATTTCCAAACTAAGAAGTTCAAGCTTAGTTCAAACTAACCTAAGGTTAGTTTGAACTGACCTTGTGCTTCTAAATTTGAACTAACCATGTGTTCTAGTTTGAACTAACTGGCTTAGTTAGAACTTCTTAAGGTTGAAGGAAGCATTAGTTTGGGCAGTGGTGTTGCTGGCTCTGGGCACCCGGGGCGCATGCCCCGAATCTCCCCCATGGAGCCCCGAGTCTGTTTTGGACCCCCAGTTCTGGCGCTGGGAGCTGGGACCCCGGCAGAGCTCTGGGACTGGGAGCTGCAGCTTCCCCTCCCCCGCCCAGGTGCTGCAGCCAGGTGTGTGACCAGCCGGGGGAGGGGAGGGGCCACTTTCAAACAAGCAGCTTCTGCGGCAGGGGCTTCTCTCTGCAGGACGGAGGAGGTAGGAGTTGGGGGGCTGGAGGCAGGGCTGTCCTTAAGGGGGGGGGCAAGGGGCACAACCACCCTGGGCCCTGCACTTTGGGGGGCCTCATGCTTTTGGGGGATCCCACGCAGCCAGCTGGAGTAAGGAAGCAGGGAGCTTTTTCAAGCTGTGGGACTAGGGAGCAGCTCCGGCTGGTCAGGGAAGGGGGAAGGGAATTCAGCCAGGCAGGGTTTGGTTACAGGAACTCTTAACTAGCCACCTTCCCACAACTGCTCCCTGAGGGGAAGAGAAAGGGCAAGTGTTGAGGTAAAACTTGTAGAGCCAGCCTCAGTCAAGCAAACGGGGACAAAGCCAGGAGAATGTCACATCCGCAACCTTTACAAAACAGGACCTCCTCTTTGAATTTACATCAGCATATCCAGAAAGCGTTCTCAGATATTAAAGAACTTTTTTCCTTCTACATTTAACAAGAGTTTTCAGTCTTCAGGAATGTCTTTTTGAGCAAACTTCTCTGTGCAGATAATGATCTATTATACCTGAGGGAGAAGACCCAAGGCTAGCACTCATATGGAAATACTGGGTTTTTAGGGTTAATGGCCATCAATCAACACATTAAAGAAGTTTTTTGTCCTTCCTTCTGCACTGTAAGTATGCCCCATTGTCATTGATTGCAGTCAGACCACCAGTCCCAAAGCATGGCAAAGAGGAAAGCAGCTGTGGCCAAAAACAAACAAGGAATCCTGTGGCACTTTTAAAGACTAACAAATTTATTTATTTGTTAGCTTTTAAAAGTGCCACAAGACTCCTCCTTTGATTTACATCAGGGTATCTAAGAGGAGGCCAAAAGTCCCTTGTTTCTTCCTCTCATCCTTAAACAGTACCTGACTTTCATTATTTAGATCACCTGCAAAGCGATGAGGAATGTGTGAATACATATATTAAAATAAGATGGAAGAGGAAAGAGTCAGGCAGCATAAAGGAAATAACATACATTAGACAATTGGAATCCAGTGCCTTAAGGTGAGAGAGGACCTGAATTTATTTCTTATCATCCAAAAATAGCTTCCCCCTCTCTGAATTTTCAATTTAACAAAAACTTGATCTAAGAAAAATTATTAAACTTGTAAAATTGTGTGCCCATCTTGAACAGAAAACCAGAACCACAAAGAGTACATCCAGATGCTCCTGTCCACTTGGCTGTGAGGTTGATGGAACATCACCATGGCACATTCAGTATTGCCTACCCTAAACATCAAAAATAGTCACAAGTCTGGCTTAAATATATCATTAAAACTCACTTAAAAATAGAGATGTTTAAAGAAATAATAAATGGGGGGGAACTATTTTCTCTCACTTCTGGGTTTTGAGCCTTTAGGATAAAGTCAGGTCATGTTTTTCTGCTTCTCTCTGCAACTGTTTAGCCTGAGGGCTAGAAATTTATGATTTTATTAAAGAAAAATTATGCGGCTGCAAAGTTTCAAATGGGGGGGCCTTGCACAAACTGATTTGCCCTGGGCCCTGCTCCCCCCTAGGCACGGCCCTGGCTGGAGGCCCTGGTCAGACGAGGGGGGGAGAGGAGGGGCTGCCTGGGGCCAAGGGGGGCTTCCCTGCATGGGCTCCAGCCCCTGGGTGGAAGCAGGGAATTAGTCCCTGGCCTCTGGGTCCCAGGTGGGGTGGGGTCAGGGGATTCTCCCAGGCCTTTGGGCCCTGGGTGTGGCTGTGGGGGTGCCAATAGGCATCCAGACCCTGGGTGGGATGGGCAGGGGTGCCCTGAAATCTCTGGGGCCCATGTGGGACTGGTGGGGGTGTCCCCAGACCTCTGGGGCCCAGGTGGGACTCAGGGGGCTACCCCTAGGCATCTGGGCCCTGGGTGAGACCGGGGGGGTGCCCATAAACTTCTGGGGCCCAGCTGGGATTGGCAGGGGTACCCCTGGGCTGGAGGCATTCTCCCCATGGCCTCTAGGTCCCAGCTGGGTCCATGAGCATTTCCCCAGTGCCTGCAGGGGGGCCTAGGGGCCTCAGGGGGGGTGGCCTGGAAATGGAGCTCCTCACCTGAGCACCAGGTGGCCCAAGGGATGTACCTAAGCCTCTGTCCAGGCCAGGGTCAGTCCAGCAGAAGGCTGGTGAGTCAGGGACCATCCCTCAGCCGTGTGTCCCTGGGGATCAGGTTGGTGGCCAGGCTGCTGTGGTGCAGCCCTGACCAGGCAGCCCCCCACAGCTCAGGGGGTGAGGCTCGGGTGCCAACCCAGAGTCTCCTGCCCTCAGCCCAAGCCCATGGGTCAGGGCTGGCCTGGCCTGGGGTCCCCAGCCCCTCACCACATGCCCAGGTGGTGGAGCTGCCTGGTCTGACCACAGCGTCTCATATGGCAGTGGGTCTGGCCTGGCAGAACTGCGGGGTCTCCTGCCCCTTGCCTTGTTGCCTCAGTTGTGAGGCTGGGGCAGGTGGTCTGGGAAAGTAACCTCATCAACATTGCTATTATTTGTAAAGGTGAACTCTGTTGAACACCACCATATGCTGTGCCTAGTATTTATCCTGTGCTTGAAATTGTTCTCTTGTGTGAGAGATTGTTCTACATTAAGCAGGAAGAGACTGGAGGTGTGGGACAGGGACAGATAATATGGAGGGTCAGAGATAATTAATTGTGTTTACTTTTAAAGTATATGTTAATTAATGTTGGATATATGTCCTTTAGTGTCATAAGTGAAATAATTCTGTAACCCTGAGACAAGACTCCATATTGCCAGTTTGGAATTCCTGCTTAAACGCTGCTACCTTCCCTATGGTTCCAGTCCCTCCTGCACCCTTAACTGCCCCATATCACCCCCCAGGATTTGTTGTTTGTTTTGCTGAACCAAACTAATATGATTATCCCTCTGGAACTTGTAAATTATTCTTGGCTATGGTATTTTTAAAGATCTTCCCATCGTGAAGCTTGTAAGTTGATCATCATTCACTTAACATAAAGCAGCTAATGCTGAACTACAAAGTTGAAGTGAACATTTTAATTTTTTTTTTTAAAAAGTGTGAGCATTAATTAATAAATAAGAAGTGGTAACATTAATGATGGCTTAAAAATAACTAAAACACCACATTTAAAATTTTGGCCGTCAAATCTTACAAATTTTTCATATGGGCTTGGGTTTATGTGCACTAGAGATATTTAATACAAATAATAATAATAAATAAAAATAAGTGAAATGAAAAACACCAAATTTCAATGAAATTCTCTGATGTACTCAAGTTTATAAGACTCTGGCCCCCTCAAAATATTAAATAGTTAAGTACAAAGGAAGCTATAGAATTACTTATCAAAAGAAAGACATACTGCACAGACATCACACAGAGATGTAATGATTGCCAAAGGAAAGTACTGTATTTAGATGTAGCAGCCTATATGGACCTACCTGGTAACCTGAGCTAAAAAAAGTCAAAGTAAAAATTTCCACAAAGTCAAAGGAAAATGCAAAAATACAGGTAGAAAAGAAAAGGGCAGTATTTCGCAAAATTAAAAAATGGCAAAATAAATGGCCATACTGAGGAATTAAAAGCTGAGGCCACTGTAAAAGTTCCTGTCATTGTGCTGTCTGTTGCTTGCTTCTGCTTTTTAGCATGTCAATGTCAAGGTGATGGGCAGATAATGGTGAAATCTGCATTTCAGATGAAGCACAGATCCTAATGATAGCTTGCCTTGATGAACCAAGAGTGAAAAGTGCTTAGGCTTCCAGTCCTACTAGCTCTGCTATATGGGAAAAATTTCTATATTTTTCTATGTTTTCATTTCTGTCTACGAGATTGAAGACGGGGCCCCTTATTGTTTGTGGCCTTAGGCAGCCACCTGCTTCACCTACCCCAAAAGCCACCACTGACTGTGGCTACAGAAGACTGAGCAAATATTAGCAGACTGGGCCTGGGGAAAAAATTCCTGAGATTTGAGAGTTCTGTTGGGAGATCATGAGTGAGGCTTGACCTACCAATAATGTCGCTACTTAATATCACTATTTATTCTGCTCTTTAGTTTTGCCCTCCTATGAATGCACAACATAAGTGCACATCAGGCAGCATGCCTCAAATAACTATCCTTTTACTGAAAAGTTCGGGGGGGGGGGGGGGGGATTTAAATTATAACCCGGGAAAAATAAAAAAAAGCCCTGGGGTATTTTTCAAGAATAAAATATTTATTTATCACACGAGTGAAATCCTATTTGGAAACCATTTTCAAGTGTCTGACAAAGTGGGATTTCACCCACAAAAGCTCTAGCAATAAATAAACTTGTTACTCTTTGAATGTGCCTGTCTTGTTTTACAGTTGTTGTGCTTCATTGTGAATTCCTGTAATGTTGTCTGTCTTGCATTGGACAGAGTGATCCCAGTAATGCTGTTTTTTTGGTTTGGACTCACTCTTTCCTGTAAGAGTGGGCTTACTTAGTTTTTGCTGCTAAATCCTCTCTGCTTTGTTTCCCCAGAAGGGGGATTGGGAGTCTGGCAGGAGCTAAGGGCAGGGTGGGAGAAATACTGCAGGAGGCTTCTCTGCCTTCTTCTCAGTTCACTTTGTTGTCCTCTCTTTGGCTATTTGCTGGGGAGGCAGAAAGCAGGCAGCCTGGCTGTCTGCCTGGGTCAGCCAGTTTGGTGTGACCCTGCTTATAGCACTGCACTGGCAGCTCCAGCCAGCCTGCCTGCTTGCCTCATGAGCTCTCCAACTTCCCCTACCTGGGTTGCATACACCTAGAAGCTGGGAGGGTCAGATCCTTTTTAAATTTCTTGCCCTGTGTTATAAGCAGCCCAGCATGGCGAATTGCAGCTGCTGTGCTACCATCCTTCCACTCCCCTGCTCCACAATCTCATGCTGCCTCTCAAAGTGGAGGGCAAGCATTACAGCAAAGTTCAGGAGAGGCGTGGGCTCTATTTTAAAAGCTTGAGAACTGTAGTGGTAGGTGTCTTCAGCGTGGGTCAAAAGCGTGTCATCTCTCATCTGGGCTCCTAGATGCCATCCACTTCTCCAGTACCTGGAGACCCTAAAGAAGTTGACTGGAAGTCCCAGGGATGGTCTCATGCACCACCCTCCCTCCCAATCCTATTTTCTGATCTCCATGACTCCTGATGTTTAGCAACAGAAACCTATAGGAGATAGGGAAAGATATGCCTTGTCAGAGGAGGAGAATTTTTATATGTCCTCCTCACATGGTCAGTGAGCTTTTAAGAGGATACTGCCAGCACCTTGATTCATTTGTAGGGAACACTGGAGGAGAATGATTGCATTAAAACTAAAATGAGCAGAGGGGTATGAAGGAGGAGTTGTATCACAGCATGGCATGGGGCCTCTATGTGGTGGGAGAGTGGTACAGAGGCTAAACACTCTGGACCAGGATAATCCATGGACATTGACATGGTCAGACTGCCTTGGTGCCTAGACAGCTGCTGGCTAGAAGCTGACAGCTTCAATTTTAGTCATCAGCTGGCATGGCCCTAGGGACTATATTTCCTTTCAGAAACATCACATCTCCATGTTTCCAAAATTTCTATTTCATGTGGAACTTCCCTACTTCAAAATATTTCATGTGAATTCCAGTTTCAAGTGGGGCCCAGGATAAGGGTAGGGCCTGTTGGGTAATTGGGGGGGAGGTTGTCTGTTGTGGGTGTGGCCTGTTGGGGGCAGACCCATGACAGGGGCAGGGTTTAGCACAGGTGGAGCCTGGGGGCCTGTGCCCCGGATCTTTTTGCTATCCAGCAACGCCCCTGAGTCTGGGTCTTGGCCAGACTTAGTTTGAACCGAAGTTCAAAGTAAGGCAGTTAGTCTGGACTAAGTGCCAGTACTAACAAGTTCAAACTAAGCTTTCCTTAGTTCAAACTAAGAAATTTCTTAGTTCAAACTAGGGAAAGCCTAGTGTAGCCATGGGCTAAATTAGTTCAGGCTAAGCCTCCTTAGTCCAGACTAATTTGCCAGTTGAGACATAGCCTTCCATCTCTCATTTCTAATATTTTACTCAGAGTAATTCCATCAAAGTCTCATTAGTTAGTTGGTCCTAACATGACACAAACTTCAAATTAAATAATTCAACTTTTTAAATTCAAACAAACCCTGAGGCAAAAATAACCATAGCTTCAGTAAAAAAATTATACCATGTCTCCCACAACTGTAGAAGATTCAGATTAATTCCATAAAAATCAGTTCTAGCTGAGTTTTACATTCAGATTTCAGTTCATTAGCTCCTCAAAGCCAACAGAAGGAGCCAAGGGGAGGATCAAGCCTTTAAAGAGCTATGTCAAAGTAAATATGTGCATAACTCCCATAAAAGTGACCCTGTTGTGTTTCACGGAGCAATTACTCCAAGTTTTTTCTTTTCTTTATGGGTACACAAGCCATTAGTTGGATAAAGAAGGTAAAAAAGTAGTTGCCAATTTTTTTTTTTTGACACTGCAAGTGAGAGCACATTTAGGTGGAGATTTGTATTTGTGAAGAAGTAAAGAAGGAATCATAGATTAGTATGCAAACTGAGAGAACAAAACCATCACTTTGAATTTATTGACACCCTGACTGATTGTGACCATGAGAATAGGCACTAATTTAGGCATTTACCTAAACAACACAAATCCCTTATTTTTCATTTGCTATAGGTCTTGAGGGGCATCAGTGGCATCTCTGAAAATAAAGGTATTTCTTTCTCTTTGCAGTTTGGTATGTCATCACCCCTTATTACACATGTCGTGCATATAAAATAAACTCCTAAAGATCACTTCAAACTGTTCTGGTTTCATTTGGTTCTTTCTGCAGCCTTGCAATAAACCATTGGGGGGGGGGGTCTGTTAGAAAATCTTCACAAGCTTTCATACCACTTTCTTCACCAGGTTATTATATTTTGCAGTAACATCAAAATGCTCAAATCAGAATTGGGCTGAACAGTGGCAAGTCTGTCACTCTGGCCTCTGCCAACGGAGGCTTACAAGCTATCTTGAAACAAGACAGCAAGTGCACAGGGGGTTACGCATGCTGCTTTCCTACTCATCAGTCTATGTTGTGTGGATAATACTCATGCATCATTTTGCAGACAGATTTCTTACATTTCAGACTCTAGCTAACTGCTAAGAGTAGTTCAAGTACATTTACAATTATTTTTGTTTACCTCCCCCGTTGTCTTCATCATTTCTAATACATCTCTATACAGCATTTTCATTGGGCAAATTACAAATCTAGGTAATGAATCTGAGAAATAATCTGTGTAATAAATAAATAAGAATTGCTCCAAAACTGTAATCAATCACATCAGCAGCTGAAAGGCTATAAAGGTAGATCTTTTTTTAAAGAGCTCTTGAGAATGCACAGGGCAGACTGGGTTCTGTCAGAGAGCTGAAGAGGCTTCAAACATTCTTCATTTTTTAACTTTGAGAGAATTAGTTCGGGGATATGCTTTCCATTTTTCAATTTAGCAGCATGCCCCGTTACAGCAGGATGCAGAGTACCTTATGCAGTGATGGCTTTAGGATTTTAAGAAGCAAGGAGTCCTGTGACATTTCAAGACTAACGAATTTATTTATCACATGAGCTTTCGTGGGAGACAGGGAAATAGTTTTGGATGAATCTGATCGGAAAAACTGAAGTGAAAGTCATTTAAGGAAAAATAAAATGTTATTTTCTCTCTAAACCAAAATTTTGTTCCATTTTGACAGTTTGTATTTTGAAGAAACAAAAGTAATTTGGAATAAAAAAAATTGAAATGTTCTATTTCTAAATGTTCCCCAAAAAGTACTGGCCACAGTAATTTCACCCAGCACTAGTTAGCAGCCCAGTTAGATCACTGAAACTTTAAAATCATAGTTAAAAGGTTCTGCAGCAGTGCAGGTCTGCTTTGTATGTATCTGAGATGTGTGACAGCATTAAAGGGGTTCAAAGATTTTTATGTTAAATTATATGATTTTATGCATTGTAGTTGATATGAAAACTTTTTCACTTAATTGTTTAGTTTGCTGGTTGTATTTTTTATTTTTACTGCAGTAGAGACTAGCAATTTTTATGAAATATCTCTATGTACTTTCTTGAGAATGAGTTCCAGGATTGTCTTTCCATTTATGTATTTGTTTTATTTTTATTTAAAGGCTTTTTTAAAAAAATCATATTCTTCATGATGTGTTTGGAGCCATTCACATAAATTATTAAACAGATACAAAAGGAGTTGAGTGATGTTAACTAAATCTAAAAGGGCTCAGCTCCACAATCATCAATAACTAAAGTATCGCAAACCTAGAGTTAATCAAGTAATAGGTTTTTCAATTTTCTAGAATTTCCAAAAATATTTAAAAAAATAATAGTTTCAAGTCAAACGATATACTAAACTTTCCACAGTTTTAGGAAAATTAAAAAGTTGGAGGGAAAAAAAACAAACATAAGGGTTGAACAAAATGTGTTCAGCCGAAAATCTGGAGCACTTTAAAATGGTTTTATGACTTTTTTAGAAATAAAATTATTTTCATTTTTAAATGTCCCTAAATTTTAAGTAAAACAAAATTCAAATGTTTCATATAAAAATGTCAAAAGAAAATGTTTCAATTTCTTCAGGCTTCTTTTTTTTCTTTCACAGTGTTTTTCAACCAAAACCATTCTGCAAAATATGAAACTATTAATCAAATGTTTCAGAATTCTAAATCTGCATTTTTTCCCCCTGGAAAACTGTTTAGTGAAGAAAATTCCCCAGCTTCACCTACAACTGCCTTTGTTAGGCAAAATCCTAAGAAAACCATAGAACTTGATTTCTTCTTTCAAACATTTACAGTGGCAAAATTCCATTGATTGCTATGGAATTGAACTTACAACTCCTCCTGTTTTAAGTAAACAAAACTAAGAGGAAATTCAGGCACACTGGTTGATATTTGAGTCTCAGGATTGGCTATTTAGCATCTGGTGCAGTTTCATTATGTGTAGTCTAGAGTAGGGCATGGTATGACGGTCTTTAGCTACACCTGACTATAGACTGAGAGTCACCAGATAGCAGCTCTGAAAAATAGGGATGGGGTGGATGATAATAGTCACCAATATAAGAAAAAGTCCAGAGTATTGCGATTGTTATAAAATTGAGACATCTGCTTACCCTATCTGACTATGACCTCAAGGCCATTTCAGTGGTTTTACACTGATGTGAAACCAAAGTGACACAAATATGAACAAGGTCCAAATAAATGTAAAAAAGAAAAATATTAATATGTCATAACCAACTAACCTTACTGAGAGAACAATACTTGATCACTGAAACTGCTCAATATTTTGCAGTGTGGCTACCTTTTTCTCTTTTTCTCTTATAAACAGATTGTGCTATAGTGTAATTTATTCTGTCTACCCTAATTCTATCTACCTGTATCAATTTTTCCACTGAAATGAGATAGTAAACAGTAACTTGCTTACAGCCAATGAATTTATTTGTTCAGCTATATACCCTATGTCTTTCTTTTCTTTAGCTTAGATTCTCTTGTATATAAAAATCACTGTAAATACTCACTTGCAGTTAGGAAGAATGATGTTGGAAAGATTCTTAGCCTTTAAAATTCCCAAATCTCTCCAGACACTATCAAAACACAGAAATAATTGATGAGTGCTGACAAGATTTCTTTCAAAACTCTTGGTCTAGAGGAGGCAATACCAGAAAGAAATAGGTTGCAATTGCTATAATCTTGAAGAGACAGGGCCTTGGGAATAACAGTTCATGCTAAGATACCAAAAATGCTAGATCTTTTGTATCACGATGTGTGCATGTTCATTACAGTACAGAGCACAATGTGGGTGATCAGTAGCTGATAAAATAATAATAATTAGCTGATGACAGCTGTAATGAGGTAACAATCAGTGATGAATCACTTTATTGTTTGTTCAGACAAAAAGAAGCAAACCCAAATGTGCTGTATTCTTAAGGCAAGGATATTACAGTATTTTGGTATAAATGGGCTGTATTTTAAATCATACAGGTCCAAATACAACCACCTTTAGGCAATTATTAATCACATGAATAACTTCAGTGATGTTAGTCACATAAATAAAGGTTGCAGGATCAGACATAAAACTGAGCTTGTACAGCTCTGTAACTTTTTTAAAGCCTCTTTTGTAGTTCCTAGAGCAGCTCAATACTTCTTTCTTTGCAAATGATTCATTATATGTGTGATGTCTTATGGGTAAAATAAAACGATAAAGAACATCCCAGATACTGTTTGTCTGTACTCATTACCAACCAGGAGCTTTGTACTGTCTCCTAGGCTGAGACTCTGCAGGGTGAAATAAGAAAAAGAGCAGAGTAGCTGTGGATCTGTACATTTGTCCAGCTGCCTGAAACACACATTTATGATGATGGCTGAAGGAGCAAAATCTATTATCATTCCAAAAATAAGGCATACGATTACATGATTCTGATTTCTAAAAGTACTGGACCTGATTCTCCTCCAACTTCTGCGGATGTGAATATGGAGTAATTCAGCTGAAATTGGTGAAGTAATATCATTATGCATGGTACTTTATGTGCCTTAAGAAGACATGGTTCCTGAAACACTGAGCTAAGTTCTCTGCCTCTGCCTAAGACTTTCTTTTCTTTACTCAGGGGTGTTTCCTAGAAGAGTTCATTCAATTTTATTTGATCATAGGTCCCCTGTGTTAATGACCTCATAGTCCCCTAAATATGTTTGGTAACAGAAATCATCTGATCAGGCCACTGTCAATGGTTCTGACTCACGCAAACAGGGCAGTGATACCAAGTCAGTCTTTTAGGCTATGTCTACACCTAAAACCTTAGTTCGGACTTGGTTAGTTCAAACGAAGTAGTTCTAAAGTTAGTTTGAATTAAGTGCATTTTTTTTTTAGTTCAAACTAACTTTTAGTTCGAACTAGCCATGCTTTTTTTAGATTGAACTAACTTTTTAGTTCAAACTAAAAAAAACACAGTTAGTTCGAACTAATAAGTTTGAACTAAAAGAATGCACTTAGTTCGAACTAACTGCTAGTTTGAATTTATTTAGTTTGAACTAGCATGGCTACATTTGCTAGTTTGAACTAAATCTGCAAGTAAGTTCAAACTAAGCAGTTAGTTTGAACTAATCAGCCAAATGAACTAGTTTGAACTAAGCTTTGCCAAGTTCGAACTAAAAAATTTTTTAGTTTGAACTAGGCAAAGCCCAGTGTAGACAGGGTTCAAATTAGTTCAAATTAAGCCTCCTTAATTCAAACTAATTTGCTAGTGTAGACATAGCCTTACTTATTTAGGCCATAGATACATGGATTGCAAGGCCAGGAGGAACCTTTGTGATCATCAGGTTCACCTCTTGAATAGCATAAGTTATAGACTTTCCCTAAACTAATTCCTAGAGCAGGGGTCTCAAACTCAAATCACAATGAGGGCCACATGAGGACTAGTACTGAGGCCACATGAGGAGTAGTACCTTAGACCAAGGGCTGCAGCACTGAAACCTTTTCATACAACAGTATTGCAAATATAGATAGCAATAGTGTCATCAGGGGCTGTATGAAATAATTTTACAGGCCGCATGCAGCCTGCGGGCTGCATGTTTGAGACCCCTGTCCTAGAGTATATCTTTTAGAAAAACATCTAATCTAGATTTTAAAATTCTCAGTGAAAGAAATTTCACCACAATCTTTGCCAAGGTGTTCCAACAGTTGATTGCTCTTACTGTCAAATTCAGACTGGACATAAGGCATTAATATTTCTTTAGCTCCAACTTCCAGTCATTGCTATATCTTCCATTGCTGACCGAAGAGCCCATTGTTAAATATTTGTTCCCCATGTGCAGATATATAGACTGTAACTAAGTCTGGCTGTGCTCCAGAGATTTTGCAAGTTACAGATCCTTGTACCTATGGCCTGTGATATCCTTGCAACATTTTGCTTGTGGACCCAGGACTATGAGCCACTGCGTTATCCCTCCCAGCCTCAGCAAGTCACAGCTTTGTTTCTGCTAATTTGTGTGTCACACCAGCCTGTCTGCCTTGCCATTAATCTCTTCAGGATTTTGCCAGTCCAAACCTTGCCTTACAGATAATTAGCAGTGAACCTTAAGACCCCGAGTTCCCCAAAGATGTTTCTTTGTAGTGTCCAGTCCCTTTCTCTGGACACTCACAGAAGTTATTAAATTTGTTGCCTCCAAAGAAACAGGGCACTCATTAGCCTCTTGGTTTACCTGAAGACCCACATTTCTCTTTACTCCACAACACTGAGGTGGCTTTATAATAAAATAAGTGTGAGTTTATCAGTGAAGAATGGAGATTTAAGTCATAAGTAAAGATAAAAGAAATAGATGTGGTTACAACTAAACAAAACAAAATGCACTTGCTAGTGACTATAACTTAATTTTAGAAAGATACTGTCTAAACAGGCTCCCCACCTACAGTGAGTTTCCAGTGATAGGTGACTAAAGCTATAGGATCAAATGATAATAGACTTTGAGAGCACTAGCTTTTTGCTTACCTTTATATTCCCCAAAGTTCATGGTCTCTGTCTCAAGACCAAGGATGTCTTCCTGGGGTGCAGACTAATTCCCCAGTCAAGACCATTAAGAGTGTTAGGAGAAGAACCAAACAGGTTGTCCCAAAGGTGGATTGGATCTAACATTACCCTTTATTGCCTTCTCATTCCACCTTGATGCTGCACATGAGCAAAGGTGTGGAAGGGAAATTACAATCCTTTTATCCTTGAGAATATATAAAACCTCACATTCATGGCAACCCCCCAAGACCCTTTTTTGGTTACATAGAATCATAGGGTTGGAAGGGACATCATCAGGTCATCTAGTCCTATTCCCTGTTAAAGCAGGACCACTCCAACTAATCATTCCTGCCAGGGTTTTGTCTAAGTGGGCCTTAAATGTTTCCAAAGATGGAGTTTCCACCATCTCACTAGGTAACCCATTCCAATGCCTCACCACCCTCCTAGTGAGAAAGTTTTTCCTAATATCCTAGCTCTACATTAAGACCCAAGCAATGAACATTAATAACTATGTGGTGAATATAATTATACTCGCCCTTGTTGTTTATAGGTTTAGTCAATGGTATGCAGGCATTTAATTTTACAATGCTACTTTTGTTACAGCAATGCCTATAATATTGCTGACCAAGCATTTAGCAAGGTAAGTGAAAGCTGAGAAAGTTGATAAGTATATTCCTTCCAAGCATCTTATGCAGGAGAGAAAGGATAGTTTCTTTCAGTTACATTTCTTGTTCTAACTATGAAAAAGGGAGAAGGGAAAGGAAGATAATATATTTCACTAAATTCCAGTTGCAGGAAGCAAAGCCTGTGTGCTCACCTAGGACCCCATTATCATAATGACCATGGCTCAGGCAGAGGCCTGGGGGCTCAGGAAGTATCCCAGTGTCCAGCTTAAATTTGCTCTCCTACGCAGAGGTCTTCTCCTCTGCTTGTTAGTTTGATGGCCTTATCTACCTGGAATGTAAATGTACCTATATTGTGCTCTCTCGGAGTTCAAGCTGGTGAACAAGTAAATAAACATGCCTTTGTCTAGGGCAGGCTGGGTTTATGTGCTGCCTGCCAAATGCATTTTAAGAACACATTTCCAGCACCTCTTTATAACATTTTGCTTACACTCCATACATACATTGCACAGTGATTTTGGGACCAGCATGTTACCAGTTTGCATACGACACCTTGTATGTCACCTTTTAGATAGAGCGTATGCCAAAGGTATGTTGGGGCAATGAGAGTGCCAGGCCCCATGTGAGGTACAGTATGGGATTGTCCTCTGCCACGTGGTATTGAGACGCTCCCAGGGTTACAGTCTTGCCTTCTTTTTGTTTAGTAGGTCTCTGAAGAGGACACTAGAATAGGAAACTTGTTTGGTTTCTGTGGTCTATTTCACTGCTAACTGTTTTTGTTGTTATTGTCTTCTCCCGTGATAATCATATCAGGCCAAGAATTTAGGGAATGAATTCAGCAACTTGTACAGGGTTCTCTGCAAGGGCTTGATCCAAGGTGTCCACCTTGAAAAGCTTTGCTTTCTTTTCAATATCACATTCCAAACTGTGAGCGGGTATTAAAGCTGATTCCTGACACATCTTGCAGAATGTATATATTAGTTCCATCTCTATTGATTTTCATTCATGCAGTGTGCCCTGTCTGCAATATCATGACAGTATATGTTATCCTCTGAGATATTTTAATATCAGTCAGCTGATCTTTCATCTTTTGACCATTTATTTTAGCTAATATTTTCCTTGATAAGGTATTGATATCCTCAACCACTGTCACTCCAAACTGAGTTTCCAATGTGGGCTGGGTCATCAGCTATTTCACTCCTGTAGATGTCAGCATATGGTGTAATCCATTGAATAATTTATTTATTGCCTCACTTTCTGATCCTCTGAACTTCATGGTAAATATTATTGCCAATAGCTTGCTGGTTTCTTCAAAAGGAACTAAGGATTGCTGCCAGCAAGTCAACAAACATCACAACATCTGCCTCTATTTCTGCTATTTTTATTTCTTGCAGTGCAGTAAGAATAGCTCTTAACTGGGCTATGTAGTTTAAGCTGATATATCCTGAACCAGTTCTCTTTCTTGTGCTCTCCCCTTTAGGGCATTGCATGAAGACAGCATAACCACCATTCTTAAAGCATTTATCTAATGAACTACCAGTCTACACATGAATTTGTTTGCCTAATGATTGATACTGATGGATGGTCTCTTCTACAGTTTTCCGTACTGTGGCCAAGTCCATGTGTTCCTTTGAGAAAGGTTCCAAAAAAGAGAGGTGTACTAAAGTACATAATTTCAGGTGGAGGAATTATTGGGCATACAAACATCACACACTCTACATTCTGACATCATCAAATGTTTCCATTTCCTCTGTAGCTTTTACGCACCTTTCAAAACAAAATAATGATTTCAATCTTGATCAGGTTTCTGAATTGGTGAAAAAATCTGCACAGTAATGACATTCAAGTAAAGAACAAAGATATTTTCCTATTGAATTAGCTGTTCTTTTTTGTTGCCAAGTTCCAGAGGGGTAGTAATGTTAGTCTAGTTCAACAAAACAAGCAAGGTTTCCTGTGCACTTAAAGATTAACAAATTTATTTATTGCATGAACTTTAGTGGGAGAAAATCCCACTTTGCCAGATGCTTTGAGGATGAGGGAACTTACAAACTGGGAGGAAAATAAATTATTTTCCTCCCATTCTTTAAGTTCCCCCATCCACAAAGCATCTGATAAAGTAGGATTTTCCCCCACAGAAGCTCAAGCAGTAAATAAATGTGTTAGTCTTTCAGTGCCACAGAACTCCTTGCTTGTTTTGCCGTTCTTTTCTATGATTCTCAAGAGTCTGAACATCAGATTCTTGTTCACAAATCCTGTTGGAGTAGATCTTAGAACTCCAATTATTGAGTGAACTACAGAAGACTGTATGATGCCAGTGGAAGTGATATGTGGCAGATAAGATATAGTCAATTACTGAATGAACTATTGAACAGCATGTTCTTTTCACTGTACTAATACATGATCCTTAACTGGTGCTGGCAGGACCTTGTAGGACAGGATTAAACAATTATTTTTTGTCAGGATCCAGATTTCCTGGTCAAAGTATAGTCAAGGTCCAGACTCCAGGAAAAATAAAAAATAATAACAATAATAAGTAAATATTCAAAAGCACCTAGAGGTTCAGATTTAGTCCACAAGCTGCCTGTTGACTACCTGTGTCATATGAGATTCACTCTTCTTTGCTTTTGCTGCCATTTTTCTGACTTGTAGAGCAAACTTTAGTTCTGTGTCCAGTGTCTCTCTTCAGTATACCAGCTTCCTTTCTTTGACAATTTTGGACTTTAGTTATCCTCCTATTATTTTGTGATAAAGTAGCTGGACTCTGTTTTTGTTGAATTCAGCTGGAATTTATGTTCCTTTTTCATCATGTGACAATTTCAAAGTCTTTACTGAATTTGTTATCCAATATGTTAATATCACAACCCGTGGCCAGAAGTCATCCATTTATGCATATGATTTCAAGCATCGTGACGATCTAGAGGTATACAGCAAGGAAACAGGAGGACTTAAAATGGAGTCCTGAGAAATGCCTAGACTGAGTGGCCTTGTCCTTGTAAAAGTTCTATTTAATCATTGTTATTTTTCTGCACTACAGGAAATCTGTTATTCAAAGGAATGTTTTATCACATATTTCCATCTTACTGAATTTATAAAGAGCTTATGATGCCAAACTATCAATGCTGCAATGGGGTCAAAAATGACTGCTATTGATGACTGTGATGGCTTTTGTTGGAATCTGCTAGCAATAGGTCTGTAATTGAATGTGTAACCCATGTGCCTAAATAGGTGCAATCTCTTTTAGGGATCCTTATGGCTGGGTTACGTTGCTGGGCAGATTTTGCAGCCCAGAAACCAGAAACTTCTGGTAAGAGGGTGAGGGAGCACACTGAGCATGCCCCACAAGTTTTATTGTTGAGCTGGAATTGCATGCCCAGGGAGAAGCCTGAGAAGAGAAGCCTGGAGAGGAGCAAACAGAGAGCTGCAGAGGACATTGGCTAAGGGACTCAGTGAAAGGAGCTGAGCAGGAGTGGACTGCAGGATGTTTTCTCCCAGCTTTCGACTGTTTTGCAGGGGGGTTGTCTGCAGTGGAACTGAGAGCTGGATGGTCAGTGACTTGATTGCATGGTGCTGGCTGCACAGGAGGAAGAAAGGACTGCATGGCATCTGCCTGAAGATTCCTGCAGCTAGAGAGGATGAGGATTGCTTTCGTTCTGCATTCAAGCCCCAAGGACTTAAATGACTGCAATTGAGATAAGGGTGACTCCACCTGAACTTTGGGACTCTTGGGTTTCTTACTGTTTTGTTTAAATGTATCATGGTTCTTTAGGATAAGGTGTGTTTAGTTAGTTAATAAAGTTCATTGTATGTTTTTGCTGAGTGATAGTTTAATGTGGGATGGAAACTCTGAGCAGTCTTCGCTGTGAGTCCTTTTGACAACTGGATCCTGGCTCTCCAGTTGCTTTCATCAGGGGTTTTCTCTGTGAGGCACTGGAGAGGGGCAATTGAGTGAATTTGAGCCCACCCTAGCAGGTTACAAATGCAAAAGCCTGTATGCTGTTTGGATAGGTTCTATTTTCTCTTCTTTTAAAAGTCATTATTGATTGTACAATTCTTTTCATTATCTTACAAAGATGACTGGGTAAAGATTGGTGATTGCTCTCCAGAGAAGAGGGATCATTAAGAGGAACAAGAACTGTGAAGTTCTTTAGTTAAATGTCTTTCCTTTTTATTCATTATTTATTTATTATATCCAACATTGAAGTCTGGCTTTAACCTTCATCCGGAAGTGCTTATCATAAGGTCATAGATGAAGTCCAGCTAGAAGATTTTGTTTAGGTTTGAGTTTTTATTTCCTCTTCTAAGTCATATCTGAGAAAAACTTTTTTAAAGCCAAGGCACTCAGTCTGATCTGTGTGCACCTTTTTAAATTCTTTGTTTTTCCTCCTAATTATTCTCTCTTGCATGTTTCATAACAGCACATCACTATAAGTGAGCCAGCTAATTTGGCATAAAGTTCAACCGTTATATTCACAGACTTTTAATAATCTAATGCCCCTATGCCCCCATTTTTCAGGATATCGGCATTTTGTTTTATTAAATTGCAAGCCATAGTATGTTTTCCATTTTCTTCAGTATCACCCATACATCTTTTCCTCTATGAGAATCCAGCCTTTCACTGGTCTCTTCCCAATGCCTTTGTAACCTGCTAGGGTGGGCTCAAATTCACTCAATTGCCCCTCTCCAGTGCCTCACAGAGAAAACCCCTGATGAAAGCAACTGGAGAGCCAGGATCCAGTTGTTAAAAGGACTCACAGCAAAGACTGCTTAGAGTTTCCATCCCACATTAAACTATTACTCAACAGAAACGTAACAATGAACTTTATTAACTAACTAAACACACCTTATCCTAAAGAACCATAATACATTTAAACAAAACAGTAAGAAACCCAAGAGTCCCAAAGTTCAGGTGGAGTCACCCTTATCTCAGTTGCAGTCTTTTAATTCCTTAGGGCTTGAATGCAGAACAAAAGCAATCTTCATCCTCTCTAGCTGCAGGAATCTTCAGGTAGATGCCATGCAGTCCTTTCTTCCTCCTGTGTAGCCAGCACCATGCAATCAAGTCACTGACCATCCAGCTCTCAGTTCCACTGCAGACAACTTACCTGCAAAGCAGTCGAAAGCTAGGAGAAAACATCCTGCAGTCCACTCCTGCTCAGCTCCTTTCACTGAGTCCCTTAGCCAATGTCCTCTGCAGCTCTCTTGTTTGTTCCTCTCCAAGCTACTCCTCTCAGGCTTCTCCTTGAGCATGCAACTCCAGCAAAACAATAAAGCTTGTGGAGCATGCTCAGTGTGCTCCCTCACCCTCTCACCAGAAGTTTCTGGTTTCTGGGCTGCAAAATCTGCCCAGCAACGTAACCCAGCCATAAGGGTCCCTAAAAGAGATTGCACCTATTTAAGGACATGGGTTACACCTTTATTTATATCCTGTTATTTTCACGACAGTTTTTTCTGAGACGTGGTTACATTTTCGTTTGTGCTTTTCAGCTTTAGAGTTCCATTCGATCCCCAATCAAAATTGGTTTCTTTCCATAGTAAATTGTTGTATAGGAATCAACAAAAAAAGAACATTTCTAGGGAGAAGAAGAAATGGGTTCTTCTTTGGGATGATAATACTGTGTTCAGTTTTGGGCTCCCCACTACAAAAAGGACAGGGACATGCTAGAGAGAGTCCAGCGGAGGGCAACCAAAATGATAAAAGGGCTGGAGCACAAGCCCTATAAGGAAAGACTGAAAGCATTAGGCTTATTTAGCCTGCAGAAGAGAAGATTGAGGGGGGATTTGATAGCAACCTTCAACTACTTGAAGGGATGCTCCAAGGAAGATGGAGCTTGACTGTTCTCAGTAGTAACAGAGGACAGAACGAGGAGCAATGGTGTCAAGTTGCGGTTAGGGAGTTCGAGGCTGGATATTAGAAAAAACTTTTTTACTAGGCGAGTGGTGAAGCATTGGAATGAGCTGCCTAGGGAGGTGGTGGAGTCTCCATCTTTGGAGGTGTTGAAGGCCCGGCTGGACAAAACCATGAATGGGATGGTTTAGTGGGAGTAGTCCTGCCTCTGGCAGGGGGTTGGACTAGATGACCTATGAGGTCCCTTCCAACCCTATGTTTCTATGATTCTTTGTCTTTAAGTCAACTTAATGAAAGCCTGCTGTGGACTGGGGTAATTTAGGTTGACTTAAGCGTCCTTAAGTCAACCTCAATTGATAGTGTACACATACCCAAACTTACCAAAACCTCCTCTCCTCCTTTTAATCAGCTGAGGGCTTGCTACCTTCCGATTCCAAGAAGAGAATACAGATGGATGTTCACTTCCAACAGCTTGCTAAACATTCATGCTCAGCCCATTCCCATGCTGCAGCTCACCAGAATAACAGCTAGGGAGTGTATGCTATACAGTTTTAGCATATAAATCAAGTGCCATCATTTGAGACAACTAAATCATTGTCAGTGTTTAAGTTCTCTACCAAAGTTCCATTAAATCAATTCTTCTGTCTCCCCAAACTTCACTTTTAGAATAAAAATCTCCACAGATAATTGTCTGTCTGCAATTTTCCAATAGTGCTGTAAAATTCTCTTTAGCAATCGGGCTGTCATCAGGATGATAGACATCTACATCTCTTAACTCCTGGCCCCTGGACCTGACAATAACACTATCGCTGTCCCCTTTGGTTAGACTGAATTTGAGCTGTGTTACAGAACTGGAAATAGGCTGCATAGCTGACTCTCAGTTCTGTGCTTTAAATATACCATTCTTCTCTTCCTTTCCATGTGAATATCAAATCTTGCATTTATACAATAGACAAGGCACTTGCCTAAATCCTTTCTGCTAGATGCAAGCTAAATATCTATTTATTTTCCCCAGTCACATTCCAGATGTCACACTGAGTCTCTTGATAAGGTCACAGAAATTCTGCCATCATAATCTCATTTGAGCTTTTTTCTGCTCAACAAAGTTTTCCATGTTCTTGATTAAAAACCAATCTCTCACTATAAATAATAATAACCTATGATAGCTAAGCTCATTTGTGACATTAAATAGCAAGGCTTGTTAAAGTCATGCTGATTTATGAGAGGTATGCTTTTCCCACTTTTATTTTCCGGCACAGAGCATCACATTTTTTAAAAATGCAAGGCAAGAGAACAAAGAATGGCACAGCCTTGATGGTGGAAACTTGATAGATATGAATTAGAAATATAACACCAAAGTGTATCACACCGATTCTAGTGGTTTATAGAAAGCTTATGCTTGATTCATTTTGTGCACTTAGAAAATAGAGTTAATTTTCTCACCACAATATTAAACAGTCACCATGCTTATGGGTGTGTGTGGCATCTTTATGTAATTATTTGTGTGACTATTATTGCATATATTATTAATTGTTACAATTGCCAATGCTATCTGTGTTGGAAAAGCTGTAGCACAGATTTTAATGTGGTGTCCACTCCACATCTACCCAGAAAGGGTTAATATGGCTTGAGAAGGGGATTAATTAACCTGGCAGTTGACAGCTAAGGGGAATCAGGTGGCTAAGCAATCTCTTTACTAGGTGAGGAGCCCAGCTGAGGAGGAACAAGTGGGGGCTGGATTTATAAAGACAGGAGATTGGCAGTAGTGAGGGCTGATGGGACATGAGTTATGGGGATTCTCTGGGAGAAGAAAGGCATATTTGGAGCTGTAGAGAGATGTAGTTTACAGCCTTCCCTCAGAGTGGTAAGGCTGGTGAATTTGGAGCGTGGGAGACAACCTGCTAGTAAAGAAAAGCTCAGGATCTAGCAGAAAGCTTCAGGAGGGATCTAGGCTTTGGCTGAAAAACTAAGGGTCACTGAGCTGGAATCTAGATTGGGGGCAGGTTCCCTTGCCAGCCCTGAAGGAGTGGTACTATGAGGTACTGAGTGTGAAGACTGCTGAAAGAAGACTTTAACACTTTAGAAGGGGAAAATGCTATAGTGACCTGGCTAAAGCCCTGAGTCACAAAAGAGCCAGCAGCTGCTGGAAGGTGCTGCAGAGTGAGATGGTGTGCAGCTGTAGGAAGGGCACTGACCTCTTGCAACTGATCTCCCCAGTGACCAGGATGAGTAGCATCTGTGGTGAGTAGACCACCCTGTGTGTCACACCCTCCCTGTTAGATGTGTATTAAACTCTCTAACATTAATGAGACTTACATATGCTCATCACAGGAAGCCTAGACTCTTAGGTGTTGTTGACATCTGAACAGTCAAATGTTAAACATTCAGTATTGGACATGAATATTTAAGAGAGATGGCTTTTTTCTTTAACCACATCATTACATTTTAAACACTTGGGACTGTGAAACCTTTTTGGTTACTAATTGTAATGCTCATGAAGACAAAACTCTAGCCTGTGTGGATTGGTGCTGCCTGGAGTAAAAGGCATATGAGAGCAAAGTCAAAGTGCTGTTCAGGTCCAGATTCTTGTTTTGGCCTCACCTTTAATTCAAAAGAGAGAATATAAATTGTATGCCAATACCACTTCCTGCAACAACCATATATCCTCCACCTAGCTTGCTCATCCAGAGATTAGCTGGCCCTGAGACAAGCTCTTATGTGGTAAAAACCTGAGCTGGTATGCAAAATGCAGGATAAACTTTAACTGAGCTTTATGAAAAGTGAGAAGAGAAATTCTAATCAATTCATTTACATCTTGGGAATAAGTATTTTAATCAATCACATGGTAATATAAAGTTGTTTGGAAAATGGTAAGCATTTTTTGTGTAGGGAAAACATTTTCACAAAGGGCTTTTGAAAACTTTCTTTTACAATATTTTTTCATTTTCTCCCTTCCTGTCCTACTTTTCAGGGAGAAATTTTTTAGGGGGAAGTGAGTAGTAGAGACAGAGAGAAGAGAAAGCAATAGGAGTCAAGTTTTGAATCTGTTTGTCAAAAATTTGGAATATTTTTAGTAGGCCAGCTTTTCAAAAAATATTGAACAGGGTTAATTTGGTTCCAGTCTATTGGGTTTATATGCTATCTGAGACACCTTCTTTGTTCTTTAAAATGTTATTCAATGGGTCTATCATAGATGTCTTTGCTTTCTGATGCGACTGTTTTCCTCTCTGCCTTCAAGTGATGTCAGTGGCAAGTTGTACCATAAGATAGGAGACCTTTTATAAGAAGCAAGTTGTCATTACTCACTCAAGCTGCGTTTAATGGGGAAGGGAAATAATCTCTGCTCTGACTAGTTGGAGCTATTTTGCTATGTTTTTGTACTTGGTGCATTCTTTCAACACTCCACATTCTGTAGTTTTTCTTGTATGACCTATTGTTAATGATCATCATTAGAGTAAATGCATGCCTTAATAAAGGCTTATGCACTGTACATGTAGGCACAGCATTGTCTGACTGGAATGAAGACTCCCTAGACATGAGGTAGTATAACGCCCACATGATGTTTCCTGTGTGCTTCTCCTTGGCAGTCTGCAGATGCCAGCTATTTTCATTTGAATGGACTCAAAAGCAACAGCTTGGAAGCATGGATTAATATTCATGATGATTCAAGATGCCATCAGTTATTTGAATTCTGCATTAAGGCTAGACTTCTACAGGAGTATCAAGGGGAAATTGTAAGGTTTTTCTATAAAGTTACAAACCATTCTGGATGGCTAATCCTCTTGAGGGCTCTTCTTTCTCCTGCACTGTGTAGTTTGGCAGGCAGGAAAATGTTACCTTTGCTTTTGGTTTGGCTGCTGTTCTACAGTGTTAGTCAATTAGATCTGCTCTGAAGGGTTGCCATAACACTTTGTTAAAAGCGGCTGTGGCCACCACTAGTCATCACCACGGAGGCTCACAATGTTGTTAGCAGAAGGGTTGACCTAGAGCAGGGGCCTCAAACTCAAATCACCATGAGGGCCACATGAGGACTAGTATGTTAGCCTGAGGGCCGCACCACTGAAACATTTTCATACAATGATATTGCAAATATTGGTAATAGTGTCATTGCGGGTCACAGGAAATGGCTTTAGGGGCTGCATGTGGCCCATGGGCCACATATTTGAGACCCCTGACCTAGAGTAAGTGGGAAGCCTGTCTTCCCATGTCTAACCACAGTTAGTCCTTCTGTGCTTCCAAGTTGAAGTCACCTGAGTTTTTCCCTGCACTCTAGGATCAACTTAGTTGTGCTCCATCTACCCTTTATTTAAGAGTCCAGTGCTGGTGGGCTCAATGCTGCTTTATCAGACCCAGGAGAGCAGTGGCTTGTCTGTTTTGTTTGCCTTTTTAAAAAAAAAAATACATTTGCAGTATTTGTTCAAATCAAAATGCAAGTAAGCTTTGGTATCAAACACCTTATTTTCCCCTTTTACAAATATTCATGGTGGTGAATTTCTGTTGGTGAACATGTTTGCTGAAAGTCTTGTGAACATTCATGTGTGTACATGTAGGTTTCTTGAGTTTGGGAAGTGTTTAGTTTGTGAGTGGAAACAAAGTGTCTGATTTTAGGTGATCAGTCAAAGGACAGTTAATTACTCCCTGCAAATGCTAAAATTTATGATGAGTTGTTCAGGAGACAAACTGTTTATACAACCTTTCATCAAATCTTGAAAAAATGTCAGTCAAAGTCTGGATAATATGTAAATAGAGAGAACAGCTAAACTAATGGAGTAAACTAGTTGTTCCCACCCTTCTCTGGGTGAAGGCCCCACTAGTTAACTAGGTAGAACATGGGTCCTCCATCCCCCTGCACCTCTCATCAGCCATAAACACATCCTATATAATTGCACAATAAGTTACTTTTACCTGAGTTAGCTGCTAAGCCTTCTCTGGCAGAGTGACCTCTTGCCTCTCATGGACTGAGTGGTGGAGGTGGGCCCTGGTAGATTGGCTGGGGCTGCTCCAAGCCCCCCAACAGCAGAGCTGCTCCTCTCCAGCAGCACACCTGGCCCGTGCAGGGCTTGTGGGGTGCAGGGGCTTTCTCCTCTACTCTGGTCAGCATGGTGCTCAGTGGGAGGTGGGGGGGGTCTGCAAGCAGCTGGCCCAGACCTGGGAGTCAGGTGCTGCCCCTCTGCTCTGGCCAGTGCAGTGCTTGAGGCTGCTGCACCCAGTACAGAGTTCAGTGAGCTGAATTACCTCAGTAGTATTGAAACTTCATGGGCTCCCTGTAGCCTTTGACCACCCCCTGTTCCCAAGAGGGTCCTGCACCCCAGGCTAGGAACCCTTGGAACAAACTGTTAGCAATGACTAGCTTCCTTCTCCGTTAACTGGAAGATGCAGGGTGATTGTACATCAGAGTTTTGTGGCTAGCCTTCCTCCTCCCAAGACCAACATGTTAGATCCAGAAGCCAAGGGAAGACGATGCAACATTATTCTGGAGCCACGAGTCTAGCATGGCAGTGCAAAGCACTAGAACCAAACTGGTGGGTTGCTGTCACTTTTTTTAATCATGGTTGGAATTGCTAAGGATGATAGGTTATTCTACCTATCTCTGTCATGCTGACCTGAACAAAAGTGTCATTGTACATGTTTCAAAAGCAAACATGAATGCAGTGAGAAAATAACTTCACTGCTTAGGGCTGGCCTGATATCTTTTGATACTTCATCACTGTAGTTCATGAATGTGAAGAGCTATGATTGTTTTCTTGGAGGCCCAAACCTCCCCCAGGAAGTCCAATGGCAAAGTTCCTATGGATTCCAGAGGGAGCTGTCTGAATCCTTGACTCTTGTCTGACTCTTGTTGTTGACTTAAATATGAGCCCCTTGCATGTAGCACAAGGTACAAATTAACACACACTGTAGAAAAGAATGTCAGGTCAAATTTTTCCTACTTCAGTTAGGATTATATTAATCCTTAACTTTGCAAATTATATTTCTTAATCACTTAACAGTGCTCTCCTGATAGGAAATACAGCATACCTTTGAATGAGCTGCCTTTTGATATAAGGCCACCTCACAGCTCAGATAAGTGAGGACCACCTCTGGAATTCAAATTAGCTAATGTATGTGAAATTGATTGCTACCATTCTGATTAGCTAGCTTATTCAAATAATGTCACCAAGACCATCTATTGAACAGGTGCTGCTTTTTCCTTTCTGTAGAAAGCAGATGTGAAGGAGGCAGCTATGAAACCAATATGCTATGGAAATGCCATTGCAATTTCCACTGCTACACATGGCCTAGCTACATTATTGAAACAGCTCCTGAAATTCTTGAAGCTAATTTGTTTTCTCTGATTGTGGAGGCACTTAACTCCTTTTACCTGCAAGGCTCATGAACACACCTCTTAGTCATGCTCTGCACATGGGAAGGTGATTGGCTGCTGGCCACAGAGGACAGCACTAATCCATCAGTAGACTGAAGAAGCTTCATTGAGGGGGAAATTGTGACAGAGGCAGGTCTGTCAGACAGAAGCCTGGAGCTAGGGTTTAACAGGCAGAAATGTGTGACAGGGCGCAGGGTATGTTTTTGCAAAAGAAGCAGTGAGTTAGGATTTTGCAAGTAGAGAAGACTTTAGTAGCCCAAGAGGACCAGAGTTAAACTTATTTGGACTTGTTTGTGATACCCCAGTGGGGGTCTAAATTTTCTGACTTGTCTACTGAGTCAGACTGTCTAGAGCCAGCAGCAAAGAGCCAGTGGGAGCTGAAGATACCAGTAACGTTGCATGTGACTAGGGCTACCAGATACCAAAGCACAGAAAGGAGGATGTGGAGAAAATGTAGTAATATAACTTATTACCATATAATGTCATGGAAAATGAGTAACTAATGAATGCAGCATTAAAACTGCATAATATCATGTGTTTTTTAAATTCTTTTAAATAAAGATTACCAAAATGTTTTCTTTTACCAAAAACTAGATTTTTTTCATTAAATGAAAGCTTTTCATGACCCTTTCTTTAATGTTCATGAGACTAAAGTTAAACTAAATTTTCAAATATAAACTTGAAAACTACCCAAAAAAGTTAACTTGCTTCTCTTTTCATTTTCCACAGCAGCCCATTTTACAGTTTAAAAAAGCCCTAAATTGTTTGTCCAGTTCAAACCTGCCCCTTTTAGTGGTTTTATTTAATTGGTCCTTTAGTAATTTTATTTATGGTAGACTTTATTTTCCTTCATTTTATTGGTATTGCTATTTTTTCCTAACTTCTCCATTTTATAGGGAGCAAGGGCCAAAAATAAAGGTGCCTTTACAGGCCTTGAACCCACAACCCCAAAACTGAAGGATACCATGCCCCCCAACTGAGCTATCCAGGCAGCTTTCTAAAAGTAGCTTCCAGAGTCAGGGGATACCTGAGCTCTTAGTGAAAATGCCTGGCTTGTGCTGAGCTGTGATTGGGCAGGGGGGTGTGTGTGACCACCTCCAATCTCCAGCTGCTGGGGGGAACATCCCCCTGCTGTGAAACTTGGCTGTTAGAGGGGTTTTTAATATTTTATTCTTGATCAGTAAAAACCCAGACAAAAGCACTGATTTATTTTTTTTTAAATGCCTGGAGGACAGAGGACATGTTTTCCTTTTGCCAGATGTCTGGTAACCCTACACATGACTTAAAGGGCATGGCAAGGGTAAGTGTGCCATACCATGACATTGTTCTGGGGGGGAAAAAAAACCTGATCAAACAGGTAAAACTAAAGCTAATGGAGAATTTTACAATGAGGGCTAAAGTGTGTGGTAGTGATATTATTCTAATGATCAACTGGAACTAATCCATAGGGATCCTACCCATCAGTGATAAAGGGTTATCAGATAGCAGTGAGTTAAGATGTAGACAGCAAGAGGAACACAAGCCCACCTGTACTTCCCATGACAATGTGAAGAAGCCTTTTGCAGGGAGGCCTTCTGGCTAGCTTCTGTCACAGGTGCTGAATTTAAGCAGCACCTTCAATAAACTTTAAAAGTTGCTAGTGAATTTAAATGTGAAGTGGTACAGTACTGTGCACTACAGTGCTCCTGTGGCTTACATCATCATTTAATTCACTCTATTATGAATCTCCCAAATTTTCAATACAACAGATTCTTTTCCTCTTGGAAACAGCACTCCACTGCAGAAGTAACTGGGGGAAGCCAGATTTTCACAGCTGTTGAAGTACAGGCTCAACTTGGCCAACTGGGGAGACAGGAGAGGCATTTTTAGTTTCTCCCCACAGAGCCACTGGGATGTTCAGCACTGGGAAGGGATATAACTCCACTCTGTCCCACTTGCCAAAAGGTACAGAGGTAACTTGACATTTTAGGTGGCTTACCATGAGCATTATAAAATCTCTAACCCTAGAAGCAGCTGCCTTATTATTCAATATCTACCACAGCACAGTGGGTGGTTGTCATTTGGAATCAGGGTTAACACACCACTGAGGGTATGTCTTCACCGATGGCGGCGAAATTGCCACCATCAGCTTTGCATTTTGGGAGTGGTTCGCAGTGAGCCTCAACTCCCTGTTGCACTCCCAGAAGTTCTGGTGGCCAGGGGGCATAAGGGAAAGCCAACCACAAGGGATTTGTGGTTGTGCTTTCCCTGATATGTACTGGTGGCTAAGAAAGTGGCCGCCAGTTACGCAAGGAATTTTACATTCCTTGCATAACTGGGGGTCAACTGCTGCCCAAAAGTCTCCAAGTATGGACTAGGGCTAAGATTAATAGGAAGGTTGCCTGGGAACTGTTTCCTACTGTCTATGAAATACTGGGGAGCATGGGGAAAGCTATTAATTCAGGAATATCCAGTTTGCCTGGCTCCTACCAGGCTGGTAAGGTTTCATCTTCCAAGATGAAAACTTGGAATAAAAGGGGATACTGAAACTTTTAAAATTTTGGCTTAGGGAAGAAGGCTGAGTGGGTTGCTAGCAGATGTTCAAGTGCATAGGTACCGAAAGTAAAGGGATTTTCTCCCATAAAAATATCAGGTGATAGATAGATTTTTGTTAGTCTTTAAGTGCTGCAGATTCCCCCCCCCTTTGAACTAGACCAACATGGCTGCCCCTTTCGAATGCAGCAAGCCAGCTATTTGTTCCAGTTTCCAGATGGAGAAGACTGGGCTGAGTGGAACATCTGAAAGTTTTTCAAAGAATGACTACAGTATGGATAACTACTTTTTAGTGATGAGCTTTTTTCTGTCATTTTTTGCTCTGCTTTCATATATCTTTGCATGAATAAATAGTACTTTGTATTGAAGAAGCTGTTTTTGGTTTACTTGTTAATCAGATGCCTTTATAGGTTCCCAGGAGAAAAGGTTGAGAGACTTGCAGCACTGTTGGACCTTTTGGGTTAATATAGGAGGTAAACAGAGGCTGTAATTCATAGATCCAGTCAGTGACAGCACTGAACGGTTCCACCCCAGAGAGGGCTGAAGGAGTGAAACCTGTCCCCAAAGGGGGGCACTCAGGAGATTGAGAGCTAAAGCCCTGCTTGCCCCATGGCCATGAGAGGTTGTAGAGGTGGGAGGCTGACTGTGGCAGGGGAAATCTGCAATAAATGACACAGCTGTCACAGCAAGGTTTGGCAAAGGTGAAACGAGAAGTGGCTGCTTTTCTTTTTGGGGAAAGAAAAGGACAGTTAAAGGCAGTGAAGTTGTACACAGCAATCAGTGGAGATGTAAAGAGAAGGCTGGGGGTAGACCCAGGAAAGCTTAGTCAGCTGGCTGAGCTGCTGTGGTCAGATGACCATACTCTGAGGTGGGCACTGAAAGAGTGAAACATCAGATCTATATCACTTCCCACACAAACAGGCCCCATAAAGCCAATTGTTTTAACACTTGTGGTGTGAAGGAAGCATCCTTGATTTTGAATTTGAGACCTGCCACATTCTAAGGCATTTGGCTTGGCAGGCCTCTTCTGTCAGTACAAGATGGCTTTCTGCATTCATCTCACCTTTTTTTAAAACATAACTGGTGTGATGCAGATAGGATAGAACACTCTTTTCTTCTTTCCTAGCTGTTCGTTAAGCTCCACAACAGTGAAAGGGACTTAGCTCCCTTAGCCCAGCAGATGAATCTTCCATCATCAAGGTAGGTTCAGGCTGGAAGCAGAACCCAGGTCTCTTGACTCAGTCTTATGATGCCCTATCTGGGGTGAGAAGTACAGTATCAGCAGCGGAAGCACAGCTGCTCCACAGATTGACTGGACCATCTATGGATTTCTAGGGATGAGAGGGGTTTCTGGGCAGCCCTGTAACCTACTCTGCAGGTATATATCACATCCCTGCTGTGGGATAATGCCACAAAGATCCCCCTCATAAAGGTTTGGGGGAGGGGAGGGTTTGCAGAATTTCCTTCAAGTGGTTGTACTGTGGGATTTCAAACCCTTGAGGACATGGATTAACTTGTGCTTAACAGACCCAGCTGCACATCCTGAATATGTTCAGAAATTCATGCATTGGGAATAGTTTTCTGAACATAAACAGTTCTGTTTAGGGTGTTATGAAAAACATACTTGGATTGGTTCCCATCAGAGTAGTGACTATAACTAGTGAATGACTCAGATATAAGAAACCCAGCTTTAATAGAGTCCTGAACCAAACCCTGGATCTAAATGATTTTGCACTGTATCTGAAATCTGGACAAAGTCATTTTTATGACTAGAGCCAATTGGGACATTTGGGTATTACCATAACAAACTTTCTACTACATACTAAATAATGAGCTCTCCTTAATTTTTCTGATCTAATAGAAATGCACTTACTGAGATTCAGGAAGTCTCAAAGAATTTTCTAAAAAAACTTAAAGGTAGACAGAGGGTCCAAGTCTACCTTCAGATATTTTTACACTCCACATGTGGAAGTAGTAGCATAGCAGACTTTCATCTACCTTTTAAAGCCAAGCAGGTACCTATTCCTCCATCAACCATGATTTTAAAGAACTCTTTGCAGCAAAGAGATATAGCAACAGCCATCTCCTGAAGAGAATAGTGGATAACTTCACTGTTAGCTCTATCATTTAATAGGATGTGTGTACATGACTCTAACTGCAGATAATATTTGGAGTATGTAAAAATCTTCAATTCTTGTTTCATTATCATGTGAGACTTTGAATATTTTAGAAAGATATTAAATGATAAAACCTGTTCTTTCTTCTTAAGGGATAATATTGAAAAGTTGTACTATCTCAATCTTGACTATAGGGATGTTATTGCATTTTAGAACATCAAAATATTCAAATCCATTTCTGTTGGACTCACTGTCTTGCAGTCATAAATACCTGAAGTTATTCAGCAACTTGCTCATATGTCACCTTTTTGTTTTTAAAAAAAAAAAAATCAATGGAGGGTTTTGACACAGACTGTACCAACAGGGGTTCAGCTCTTGAAAGGGCTGTCCCAACCAAACAAGATGAAGGGTGGGATCCAGACAAAGTAATCAACTGGTGCAGTAGACTAGATTTCTTAGGCCAGCTGCCAGGAGAACAGATACCCAGTATTCAAAATGGAGGTGTCCAGCCTGCTAGCTAGTCATGACTCACAGCCTTCACTGAAGTAGATGCGTTCTACTTCAGTTTTTTCAGTGGCATTAGCAAAAAAGCTTAGTACTGCTGCATAGTGGTCATATTGCCCTTCAGTGGGTTCTCTGTGCATTTGTCTCAACCACTTCACTTGCATTACACAATGTGCATCTTTGTCAGCCCACCTGTTGTGACCTTCTGTGCCACTGGACAAACTGGCCAGAAAGGTCAAGAGTGTGACTAGTGATGCCCAACCTAGCATCACTTTAAACTTTGTTTCTGCAGGTCTGCAGTCCTTATTCCTAGCATCTCTTCACCTGTTTTTGTTTTTTTGAAAGTCTCTTGATGTTGAGAGGATGCTACTGGAGGTCCCTAGTAACAAATGTTGCATGCAGGTGGCTTGAGAGCCAGAGTGGTGGTTTCCATCATTAACTTACTGACTTGGTATCCATATCATTATCCAACAGAACAGTCCTCTTCAGGGATAGCTCAGCTCTCCCCAGTCTGAGGAAGGAGTAAAAGGATCATTAAACTGCACTTGCTTATTGACTTGCTAGTGTGTCAACATCTAGGTGGTTATCCAACTGTGATTAAAAAGCAGCATCTCAAACCTGAATCTTGCATCCTGGAATGTCCACACTTTTTGCTAATCCAAGTGGGCTCAACAGACCACCTGTGCTCAATTTCAGCAAATTCTCTTGATATTAATATCGCTTCAGTAAGTGAAACAACATTTCCCAGATCTTGTCTTGAAGAGGTCAGTGCTGGATATGTTCTATTGCAGTGGTTCCAAAACACTTTCCTTTTTATGTGGACAACTCCCATGGTCCACAAAAGCATTTGTGAGCCACCACATAAGCAAGTCTCTTCCTTCCCCTACTGCAAGTCACCTCTGAGTCTTTCCCTCTATCTCTTTATCCTCCAGCACAGCCTCAAGTCTCTTCTCTGCCTCTCCCCTGAAGTCTCCAATCCCTGAGTCTGTTCCTCTCACCCCCAGCACCTGCTCTTACCCTGGCCCCAGCTGTGGTGGCAGCCCTGGCTTTGGCCCTGCTGCCATGTTCCTGTGGTCCCTCCACTCTTACCCTGCTGCTGTGGCCCACCCATCCTGCTGCTTCTGCTTTGGACAACTCTTCCCCACTACTCAATGCTCACCTTCATAATAAAGGGGCTAACCCACACCTGCCAGGAAAAATATGCTCTGGACACAGGGTGGGAGACTTTTTTTAAAATGCTCTGCACCCAGCTCCTAGCATGCTGGTTTAGTCAGCAGCCCATCAAAGGTATCTGTTAGTGCTGCAGCCAACAGTCCCTGAGGAACCGAGTTCTGCTTCTAATTAAACCCATCTGACATTTTTCCTTTTGGACCACCTGTGGTGCCCTCAAGTCATCAGTGGACTGCAGACCACAGGTTAGGAACCAGTGGTCCTATTGAATAAGCAATTCCAAAGAAAAGGAATCTGTAGGGGTGGGCTTTCCCTTTTGGACATATGTCTTAATCATGTACCAAGAAGAGTAAATGATCATCTGAGGATCCTGCTTCTCAGCTACTTCTGTTGTCACAAATGGTGTAAAACGGGTATTGCTGTTGCTGGGCCCAAGGGGCTGCAGCCCCTCCATCTTTGACCCAGCTCCAATAGCAGCTAAGTCCAGGCTGACTGCCACTGGCCAGATCAGGGGCTGGGGGGCCTGCTACTGGCTGGATCAGGGGCTGGGACCAGGCTGCCGCCCTTTTTCCAGGGCAGTGATGCCCCTGGCCTAAAACAGGACTGCATTCTTGCTCTGAGAGTATTTTGTCATGTTTGCAGCTGTTCTAATAAATGCATTTAAAGACATTGTCATATATGTGCAGTAGGTAGGCATGGAGCTCACACGAATCTGCATTGTCTGCATGCAAATACTTCATGACAAGCTAGAAGTCATGGTGCACAGCTTCAGACATGAAGGACTGAAGCAACTCCAGTTGTCTGCCAATGAACTACTCAAATTTACTGAAATTCTGCTACCAAGGCACTTCCATTTCCAGAGATGCAATGATGACATTAAGTGTGTGGATGTAGTCAGCAATGACTTTGGAAAACTTCAGCATCCTTTCTGGACCAAACAGTATCAGACTACAAACAAAAAACTGATGTTTACTATCATTTACATGGATTACTGATCAACACCACAAAATCCTTGGACCAGTTCCACCTAGGACCTCTACAGTGGATAATGGGACTTAAATGGCAAGATTTGATTCCACACACTAGGGTCCTGGAGTGCTGCAACTTCAGACATTAAAGCTTTTATAGAGAGAATGTAGCTGAGCTGATACAATCATATGGTCCATATGCCTGACTAAAATGCTAAGGTAATTCTATGAAGAATTATGAACAGGAACCAGTTGTGCAGGTAGAGCAAGAAAACAGACCCATTCACCAGGGAGCTTGTAACCCATGCTGAGATCTAGTGGCATACCCTCTGCCACCTCATTAAAAGATAGCAAAAGCTTGCAGAAGGCTGCAAAGAAGGGAAGACTTGTGAGGCATAAAGCTAAAGCAGCATGTTTACTACAATTGTCTACACCCATGATGCTTTCAAATGGGAGTGCAGATCCAGATTAGTCTTTCATCTCAGTATCTCACTAGTCATCCTCAATGGGAGACTCCATGAAATAACTTTCAGATATAGTGTTCTTGCAAAGAAAGTAAAAGCACCCTGATTTATCAGTTAATTCCCACTGTTATTGTCTGCACAGCTGTTAATATAGTCATATGCATGCCACGGGCAGTACTCAGGCAACATCCCACTGGTGCACATCCATCTGCTGTATGGTGGCCACTCCACTCTTCCAGCCACACTCCTTCCTCATCCCCTACTGGTGGTGGCACTCCAGATAATGGCATTTTGTTAATAAGCACAATAGTAGACTTTTAGGAACTTCTATAAAATATCAAATTCCAAAGGGGTAGCCATGTTAGTCTAGTTCAGGGGTGTCCAACCTTTTTGGGTGAGGGACTACATTGCAGTTCTTTTCTCATTTGGGGGAGGACCAGTGATCTTTTTTGATAAGACATGCAAATAGATCTTTACATCTTGCCATGCATCTTCAATAAGGTGAATGCAATGCAGCAAATGTATATTTTGACTGACCCATCTGCACTGGTGGCTGTATCAAGAGCAGCAATAATCCAGTTTTTATTTTTCCCTTCATGTGCTTAATCACACCTTGACCTCACATTGCATCAAAGATGTTGTGTTAGGGGATGAGCCAAATGTTAGAACAAAGTCTTTGGGGTGTGCAGAAAGATGATCCAATAGAGGTATTTCAGGGCTGTGCAAGCAAAGCTGCTGATCCCACACTTTTATCCAGTTGGTGAAAATATCACCTGTCATGCAGGCATTCGCTGAACTGACATAATTGAGAGGAAGCTTACTGAAATCCTCAAAGCATCTGGGTCACTTTGACTTCCCAATCACAAACAGCAACTGTTTGTCACTCATGTTAGCACAGATAAGCACAGTTACCTTCTCCTTTTTGAAGCTTTTCCTTTTCCTAGCCCTTCATTTTTTTATGCATGTCCTTTTGTTACAGAGCCCTTCAGATTAACATTTGTTTTTTTTTTTTTTTGCATGAGCTTTCATGGGAGAAGATCCCACTTCCTCAGATGCTTCAAAGATGGGTGAACTTACAGAAAGGAATGAAACTAAATGCAAGGGGGTGTAAAACATAGGATCGGGTCATAAAGTAACAGCAAATAAGAGCAGTTTTCAGGCTCAAACCATGGGAAGCCTGAAGTCAAATTACCCTTCTGTGAAAGCAGGACTTAATTGAGACTATGGGTTCTTTTCCCATTACAAAGGGTAATTTGACTACTGGCATGTCTGACTTTTTCCTCTACAAAAAAGAGCATGGAAACTGAGATTAAAGCATTTTTCCTATCCGGTAAACCAAGTGCCTTTCAATCATTCCATCCAAATGAAGTGGTAAACTAAAGGGCTTTTTCCTTAATTGTGGGTCTTGCAAGCATCCCTGCCAGCACCCTCTTCTCCATGAAGAGTTGGTTTCAGACCAGGGGCTTTTCTGTCTCATCCACACTCATGGCAGCTATTCAACTGTCTTCCTAGTTAGACAATGGCTTATCCTCCTGCTCCCATGTTCTGGATACAATTGACCTGTGCAACTCTGAATTGAGTGCACCTGGGTTTTGAGTAGTCACTGGAGTTTGACTGACTTGGATATTTTTCTTTTCTTTGAGAGACTTCATGGTATTTTCATTTTCTGATACAAAAAAAATGCAAGTAAGTGGAGGACATATCACCACCACATCACAAATGTTGTTCACATGAGGTGGCTAGGTTGCTGTCACTGAGAGGACAACTCACAGTAAGGAAAGTGTTCCCGAGGAAATATCTATTGTAAGCAATGGTTGCTCTACAAGATATTGTTGCAAACAAGCAACTACTGTATCTTGTCTTTTTAGGACATGTCAGTACTGGTCTGCCCAAATAACTCCTTAGGCCTATGGTAAAGCACTCATTTGTCCTAGTCTTGCCAGCCTCCCTATTTGCCTAAGCCAAAACATTCTTCAGTAAATTCAAGGAGTTTTGGGGTTACTTAACCTAACTGCTTAGGATTTACAGAGCCAGCTCAAGGGGCTGTGGTCCCCCAAGCCAGCTTTTGTTTTGGTGCCCTTGGGAGGTGGCGGACCAGAGTGCCGAACCCAGCCTCTGCTCTGGAGTGGCTTGCTCTACCCCCGGGGTGGAGAACAGCTGGTGCAGGGGCAGAGCAGGCCAGCCCAGAGGCTGGGCTCTGCTCTCTCACCCCTCCCCTGGGCAGGTTGTTCTGCCCTTGGAGCACAGTGGGTCAGCCCAGAGGTAGGACTAGAGAGTAGAGTTCACCCCATGGGCTGGCTTGCTCCACCTTCTGGGGCAGAGTGGCTTGCTCAGAGGAAGGACAGGAATTCAGGGTTCAGCTTCTGGGCACCTGTGGCGGCCTGATCCAGTGCCTCATTGGCTTATGGGTAGAGCCAGCCCTGAGGGCTTATAAAAATCATAAACTAATTTTAGCCTACATAAGTTTGTAAGAATACATATTGATGTGTATAATATACACATAGGTAATGTAATCTAGAGCCAACACTTCATATATCAGGCAATACAAGTTGGTAAAAACATGACTTCAAAGGCATGCAGTGAGGGTTAGGTAATATGTTGTCACTTAACATAGCACTGCACACAAAGTAGTGTTCTGGCAATATTTTTAATGCTTAAAAAGCAACCAAACCAAAAAAACACCACTGTTTTGGTAAATGATGCTTTTCAGCAGTGTCCCTGAGGTACCCACAGGTATCTTACTATTTTTAATAATAAATTGAATCTGTTTCAAATGTGGTGACTAGCAAACAGATAAGCATTACGATATTTTTAGAATGTAAGCAAAATAAACATAGGCTCATTTGTAAGAACTGTTGATATCAATAGAAGAGAACTGCCTGACAAATTTCAGTGGTAAACTGAACTTTTGAATAGGAAAAGAAGAAACGAGCAGTTGTGGATAAGAATGGGTAAGGCTCTTGCTATTCCTGGTAAGAACATGACTGTGGTCTTAATATAATAAAACTTGCTGTGTGTACTGGATAAAGATTAAAGGAGAACAGTATTTGAAACCTGTTCACTTGGTTGAACAATAAATAGAAAAACATGGCAAAGGAAAGAGCTAAGGCTTCTAGGAAAACCAAATGGGCCATATGGTACAGTGATTTAAAACAGGACCAAAAAGGGCGCAAACACTGTCTCTGCAAGTAATTAGAAATGCAGAAAGATTCCACTGGCAGCACTACTATGGAAATACTGCTAAAGGTTTTAGGATAAACAATATTAGGAACAACAATGAATAGCCCAGAGATGAAGTTGAGATAGAAACTCTATTCATTTTGGTCAGGGTAGTGTATCACAGGTTTCCTGTGGCAACTTATACAAGCACAGATGGCTCCTTTTATCATTACTGTTACTTTTAGCTAAAGTGGGCATTTCTGAATCTGCCACTAGCGTCAGCAATATTGCTGAACTACGCAAAGAATCGGGAGTTGTCAGATGGCTACAGGAGTAATTGATATCAGATGGTATCAAAACAGCAGGGGTTACTTGCTTCAAGAGCCCTATTAAGTTAGATTGTAAGCATCACCTCTTTCAGTATTGAGCTCTCCCCCTTGGGGGAAGAAGCAACATTAGTGTGTCTCAGCAGAGCACTTAGCATATGTGCAGCTGGTTTTTGAGAAGGAGCCCAAAGAGCTGTCTGAGAACCAATAACTAATGGGGGGGGGGGAGGATATCAGGCTATTAAGTTGACCAGCTGGTATCCATGCCAAGTCTATAGAGTGACTATTTTTGCTTGTTGAAAGAAATGTCTCAGGATCTCATTTTATTAATCAACTTAAATATAAATTTAAAAAATCACAAGCTAAGATATTCAACTAAATTAATGGAGCAATATAACAAAAAAAAAAATCCAAAATCAAATTGGCATCAATAGTGGAATTAAGTAATTGAACTAGTTAAATCAGCAAATTATACAATTTTTTTTTAATTCTGTGAATGTGGTTGTCTGTTTCTGTTAATCCAACTCTAAACTAATAGTAACACCAAAATTAGATAATGTCTAAATTGGTTTTCAATCTTTTCATTGATGGATGCCTAAAAAATTTCAAGTGGAGATGTGGACCTATGTGAAAATCTTAAAACAGTTTGCAGACACTTCAGAGGCCTGAAAACCTCTGGTCTAACCCACAGCTACCTTAGATGACTAACCTTGCAGAAAGAGGAAAGGGTATCTGTAGAGTTCAGCCATTGATTAGGCAGAGGTTGATCAGTTCTTAGTCACTAGAAATTACAGATGACAAGTGCCAGTCTCAGAACTCTTCAACACAACATAAGTTAATCGTGAATACTTTGAGGCTTTTTAAATAAGGGGAAGTTTGGAATTTATGGGTATGCTTGCACACATTCACTCTGACACCCTAAAACTAAAGGGCTGGCACCATGCTTCTTGCTTGCTAGCTGACTGCCTTTTGGTCAAAGGAAGAAGTGATCAATTTTGGAATGTCAGTCAGCTGCTAATGGCCTTACTTTTGATACTTAAACTTTTTTACTTGAAGTTTGCAATCTTGCAGCACTTCCATCCAATGTCTTAGGGCTATTCAGGATTCTACCCTAGCAGCCATGAAGCTTTGGTCCAGTCAAGGTTAAATTAAGACATACTTAACAAGCACCAATTTGGAAAAATCTCACTTGTAGCAGCAATTTTAAAATATATTGAGTTCTTTGCATACCATAGGTTATGTCCACACTAGCTAATTAGTCTGGATTAAGTAGGCAACCTGTCTACATGAGGCTTTGCCTAGTTCCAAAAAACTTTAAAACTAAAGTTCAAACTAACAACATTTTTTTAGTTTCAACTAAAAAGTTCTGATTAGTTCACACTAACTCCAAACTACTTAGTTCTGACTAAACAAGTCCAAACTAGGCAGTTAGATGTTGACATAGCTGTAGAGACTGTCTGACACCCAAAAATATTTAAAAAAGACACATGGGACTGGCATGGCCTAATCTGAGCAAAAGGTCTTAAAATGGGTGGCTTTGTTTCCAATTTATGGGAAGTTCAATTAAAAAATATTCTATTAGCATACTTAGCAATAACCAGTCACTCAGTACGTATTCATCCTCAACAAAACATGTTTAAATTTGAATTTAATCTTCAATTTTATAGTCTTCTTGGAAACATGGCAATTACAGTAGCATTTCTAGTCTAGAACTGATCTAGACATCAAAAAGCTTGTCTTCTGACACCCATCTGTTGATGTGAGAAGGGCCGTATGTTTTTTCCATTGGATAATACCAAATTTGTCAATCTGAATGTGCTGCAGGAGTCTGGATTAAATAAAACATCAGAGGGGAAACCTGCCTCTCTTTTTCTGCCAGCTCACCAGCCTACCCAGTGTGAGGAGCCAGAGGGCAAAAACCTAGGTCTACAAATCCCAGGTGACTCTCTTCAACCTTTACCTGCAAATTTTAGCTGTTACATGAATTTGGGTATCTTCAGGGTCCAGCAGGAGCCTTGTATGTAATAGTGAGGCCTAAATTTGAGATTTAAAAACCAGGAGTTCAGGCATCTAAGTTCTTCTATGGATCTGGGCCTTTAATCTAGGGCAGTGATGATCAATTAGACCTACCCATGGGCCAGTTCTGAAAACTTTGACAGGGCAGTCTATTTGCATAGGATGCTAACAAACCAATTGTTTTTAAACCTTTATCAGAGGTATGTTGAGCTGAATGTCATTAAAAGATTACCCAGAATCTAGCCATCTATCTTGAAACTAGTTGGCATGTTGAGTCCAGGAATCACCTTCCACTTCTGAGTTTCACCTGCTGGGGCTCTGGAGCCTTGCAATATCAAATTGAAATGCACTTTTATCAGTTGAATTAAGACCCTTCTTTGCTTCAGAAGAGAGGTTTATTCATTGGCAGAGAATAAATAAAAAAATCCTTTGGCATTTTAAGTCTCAAATCACCTTTCAAACTTATCAGATTTTTTTTTTAGGAATTCTTGCATTGTTTTCATCAGTTTAATGTGCAGCAACCACAACAAGTGGGAAATTCCAATGTCTTTCCTACTGAGTCCATCTGAAAGAGATCCAGATTCACATAAAAGGCATACATACTTTTTTAAACTGAATCTGACATTGCTTGTGCTGTTTTTGAAGTTGCCAGTGATGTAATTGAAGTGATTAATAACATTTATATAGAAGCTACCTGTGACAGAGGGCAGCATTGATAAATTCCAAGAACTCACAAGATTTCAGTCTTGTGCGTTTGAAAGAAATTCTCTTTCTTTCTGAAACGGCATGCAGCCTTTCTAACACACGCCCTCTACTTAACCAGCAAAAATGTTGTTGTGCTGGAACAGGTCACAATATGTGGCTGAAAAGCCTTGTAAAAGAGCTTTAAAAAGATAATGTTGCAAACTAGAATTTGAGGGTATGTAGTTCACTAATCTCATGGGAAGTCCCCAGACAACCTTCCACACAGGATGGTCTGGTGAATGACGAGTTGTGTGGCACTTAAAGACTACATGTCTTTTGCTGAACTAGACTAACACGGCTATCCCTTTGGAAACTGGTGAATGATGCAATGAAAGGTATTTAAAGAAGGGTGCATTGCTAACATATGAAAAAAACCCTTCGAGTTCCCTCCATGACAGGGAAAAAGATCTGTAAATAGCAAGCTTATTTTTTTCTGCAGGTTTAAACCATCTTAAAACCTTGAACCTCTTCAGAAATTCTCTCCTGTAGTACGTTTTTTAATGGCATTAAGTGCAAAAACTTGTCCTTGAGGATTTCACTGTCATAAGAATTTAACAAACAATGATAGCTGTACAAGGTTACTTAAACTGCTTACCTCATCCACTGCAAGACATGTATTTGCATTTTAAAAAAGCCAAAACCAGAAGCAGTGCTGATAAACAATCCTTGTAAATTACCTTTGCCTTCACATTGCCATGGATTCAGACAGGGGCACTTGCTTGACACGCTTCATGATGTCATCTATGTTTTATTTCCAGCAAAAAGTTATTCCAGCATTTCAAATGTGTATTTCTTCACAAGCTAGATATTGAGCAAAGGCTCTTTCAGGTAGCTAGTACCACCATTACCCATAACGAAGCATTTGTACAGCTACTGATGTGAAGTATAGTATGAAAATTTCAGACTTTCAGTCTTGTTGCATCTTTCAAGCCTGCTAGGAGGATAGGCTGCATTGCAGTTACTGTGCTTTGCTTCAAAGCAGTGCCTCGTGTTGGTGACCCAATAGATTGGCATATTAAACACACAGGTCTTGCATTTAAATGTGGCATAATAAGAAAATCTGCTTAGTAATTTGGGTTAAAAGCTTGAATTTTTCTGTTGACTCTTCAACATTTACTCCCACTTGTATTCATTTTTGGCTCCATTTCCATCACTCATGAAAAATGGGTGGTGTCCTAGGTCAATTGTAGCTCATGCTATGGTGAGAAATTAAGATCCAGTAAGCAGAGCTTCATCTGTGCCAGGGCTGCTTAGCTGTTTATAGCCCCAAGGCTGCCGGAGTTCAAGCCAGCAGCTGCTGCTGCTCTCCAGTCTTTTTGCTTAATTTGTGCCAGAGCTGGCTGAAGCTCAACCCAATCACTCTTTTTCATTACAAATTAAGCACTGCCAATAAGTTCCCTACAACTTCCTTAGTAAGTAAATAAGACAGAGCATCACTCTTCATAGACTGAATTTAAAACACTTTTTTTTTTTTTAGATGAGCTGGCCACCCACACAGGAAGCTTCAGTGGGCCATGTTTGGCCTGCAGGTCACCTAATGAGTGTCATCACTTGTCCTATGGCCTCTTCAGTCATGTTTGCTCAATCACATTAGCCCTCTTAACATGGGAAGCATCAGGCAGGCCAGCTGAAACTGTCACTAAGACATGGCACTAGACTATTTCTCCGTACTAGTAGGAATATATATAATACAGCAAGCGTAGTGCTGTCATATACTTTTGAAACTGTCAGCCAGGAAGTAAGACATAGTGTTAGATCAGAAATCTTGATTTTTTTTCTTAAGTCTTCCCATCCAAGCATATTAACATTTTATTGGGGATAATATTTTAAAATGGGAGGGGGGAGTACTGTAAGGCTTAATTGTGGTAGGGCTGTTAAATCCTGCAGGGTTATCTTTTTCTATATTAATATTAAATGGATGGAAGTTTAGTGTTCCAAAATTCTGTATTTGATAGCAATTAAATTCCACTTAGTGCGCTGGGGAGAAGGAATCTACTAGAAAGGCATAATCATTATAACAAACAGTATTGTTTTATTTTCAGTATTTTCCTTTTTCTCCTCCCCACCTGCCCATTCTGTAGAGCCCCCTTTTTTTCCACAAAGTGTCAAGAGTTGGAATTTCCATTCCTCAAAAAATTCCAGGGGTTAGGGGAAGCATTCCATTTTGGAATAAAAAATATAGATGTTGCTATTTTGCACAGAAGGGAAAGTCAATCTCTAAACTTCAAAAGAATCAAAACATTCTACTTAGACAATTTTGAAACAAAACTGAGCCCAAGTTCCAAGATTTCCATGTCTTCCAGGTTCCTTGCAGCAGAATCAGGAGCTTAGATTCTGAGAATCCCAGCTAGAGCGATATCTGAGGGCTGCCAGACTCCATTTTACACAAATAAGTCTGGAGCCTGAGAGGATGCCAGTTAATTAGCAACCACAAAGCTGTTTGGTTTTTTTTTTCTTCTCCTCAGCTGGCTTCTGGATCTGGCATACTGTACATTTGAGATGGGAGCATCTATTTTCAACTGAAACTAAAGCTCTGCACCCCTAATGCCCCATCTACTGTGAGATTTCTGTCTTTAACCTCTTGAACTTGTCTTATTTAACATTTAAAAAATAAACCAACCCTATACTGGCAAAGGTAAAGCTCAATCTGTAATAGTTCCTCACAGGAGGCTTCTCATTCAGATCCACACAATTAGACTAGGATGAATTTATTTAGAAAGTCACTTTTACTGCAGTGCCTATGAAGAACTGCCAGCTGATGAGTGCTAAGCAGGTTATCTTCAGATAGTGATAAAAATTAGAATTTCTTGGGTGCGGGTAGAAAATGTTCTGGTTTTTGTGGGAAAACATGGAACAGAACAAGATGCTATTTGGTTAGCTTCAGTTACTGAAAACAATGCTTGTCAGTTTTCTGATTTCCTATCTTATCAATGAAACAAACGAGGAATCCTGTGGTACCTTAGGCTATGTCTGCATTAGCCAAACTTAGTTTAGACCAAGAAGTTCAAGGTTAGTTTGAACTAACCTTGGGGAATTTTTTAGTTCAAACTAACCGTGCATTCTAGTTTGAACTAATGCTGAGCCCTAGTCTACATTAGGGGGACATTTTGGTGGCAGTTGACCACTGTTTGCACAAGAAATTTTACGTTCCTTATCTAAACAGCAGCAACTTTTGAAGCCACTGTCAGGAACGTTGCTGGCCCCGGAAAAGACCCAGGGCATGGGCCAAGGCCATGCTCCCTTTGCCACGTTCCGGTGTCTGGGCCTGATAATTCATCAGGCTCCTGCTGCCTACAGCCTGGCCCCAGATCCCTGGCCGGTTTCAGGGCTGGGACAGGCAGGTGCTGCTGCGGGTTTCCCAGCCTCAGTGCCAGGCCGGAGCTGGGGTCAGGAGAGGCGGGAGCTGTGGAGAGAGCCCCAGCCAGGGTCCCTGATCTGGAACAGGGCAGCCCGGGCACTCAGGGCACCAGTGCCAAGACTTGGGGACACATGCCCTGTGGGCCGGGTGCCAGTGACACCCCGGTCCACTTTTACACATTAGGAGAGAGCCAACTGCAAATCCTTTGCAATCAGCTTTCCCCTACACCCCCTGCCCCCCATGACTTCTGGGGTCAGTCTCCAGGAATGGCACAGCAGGTTCATACTCACCGTGATCTGCTCTTGGAAGGGCAAACTGATGGCGGTGAATTTGCTGCCATCAGTATAGACATGCCCTTAGTTTGAACTAGAATGCACAGTTAGTTCAAATTAATGGCTTAGTTTGAACTAAGGGTATGTCTATATTTGGGTGCCATCTAATGTCGACATTGAGAAATCTACATAGCAAAACCAAAGCTGAATGGCCACACCTCACTCCATGCACTGGCATCTTTTCTCCTTACTGCTGTCTGTTCCTCCCACTTTAGAAGCATTGCATTGTAAGTGGGTGTCCTACAGTACAAGGAAGAGCTGGGGCTTGTGGGAAGTCAGCTGTCCTGCCATGATGCAGTGCCACCTCCCTTCCCCTTCTCACAGAGAAACAGGAAGTGCTTTTCCTGCTGTGTCTGTGTATCAGGGAGAGAAGAGTTCAGTCTAGGCAGTCCTGTCTGCACTGTAGAATGTAGTTGCCCCAACAGGGAAGGAAAAAGCTGGGATGGCAGTAGTTGCTGGGCTCTGGGGGGAAGCCCAGAGCCAGGTGTGGGCTGCAGGGCAGGGTCCCTGATGGTGGTGGTGGGGGGGGGGGGGGGAATCATGGAGTTAGGGGGCAGGTGAGATCTGAGCCAGATGCAGGCCAGGGTTCCCCAGTGGTGGAGAGAGGACCCAGAGCTGGGTGGAGGGATGCACAGCAGGGTTCCCCAGGTGGGAGCTTGGTGGTTGGGGTGTGGATTGTGCAGGGTCCCCCAGCATCAGGCCAGGGATCAGGACTAGGATCAATGGAAATGGGGGGGGGGGGTGAGAGGGCAGAGTACATGGCAGGGGTGTTGCCCTGAGCAGCAGTGATGCCTTGTGCACTCATTCCCCCTCCCCTTCTGTTACCCATAAAGCATTCTTATCAAGGCACCAAAAATAAACACACACTGAAAACAGCTATTACTTTATTATGTTCTGAGACCTGGACATTGCATCTCTTACAGGAGTTGTTGCAAAGGTCTACCTGCATTTTCCTTTTAACCCATGGGTCCCACTGACTGATCGATCTCTCTCTCTCACACCCACACCCTTTACGCCACAGGCAGGGTCCACGCTGGCTGCTGCATGTTCCATTACCTGCAGGCAGAGAGGAGGGGGAAAGATGCTTCCCAGTGATGTAACAAAGCTGCAGCTTATTGGTCCACAATGGCTTGAAAGAACACGGAATTATGGGACTGGTCAGTCAGCCAATTAAAATCTGTGATTCATACACACTCACATAGATCTGATTTATTAAAGTCAAACAGAATTCTATGCCTCTTTCAGGGGTGGAGTTGCAATGTCGGCTTCCAGCCCCCCTTAATGCAAACTTTCCCTCACGTGTGTGTAAGCACAGAGCTGGAGGGCGAGTCAACTGCTGATAGGTCAACCTGCTCCCTAAGTGTGGCCTTAGCCTAAGCCTCAGCCTCAGTTCATGTCTTTCCTGCACTTAGTTTGAACTAAGGCTATATCCACACGAGGCTTTTATTTCAAAACAACTACTGTTGTTTTGAAATAAAACTTGACAGGTCCAGATGATGTTTCCTCATTTTGAAATAAGGAGCTCCCTTCGCCTGCTGCTCCCCCTTGATGGGGATGGGGGGGGGCAGCGGTAGGTGCCTGAGCTGGCTTTGCCTACTGCTCCCCCTTGCGGGGGGTGGGGGTGCCCCCGCCGGCTTTGCCTCTTACTATCCCTGGGCAGGGGAGCAGCAGGCGCCCTAGCCAGCTTTCCCCGCTGCTCACCCTTGCGGGGGGGGGCAGTGGGTGTCCCAGCTGCCTCTGCCCCCTATTCCCCCTTCCTGAGGGCAGGGGAGGTGGTGGGCACCCCAGCTGGCTTCACCACTGCCTGCCCAGTGGCAGGGGCAAAACTACATGGACACCTCGCTCCTCCAGCCCCTGGCTGCCTGCAAGTGGCCAGGGGAGATGCCCACTGGGGCACCCCTGGCTGCTTGCAAGCAGCCTGGGATGGGGATGCCACTTCCCCCAGCACCTCGCAGGCTCTGCAACCTGTTTTCAATTTCACTTCTGTGAAATTGATGACAAGCTGCATGGCCTGAGAGGTGCTGCGGGAACTGCCCCCCCCCAGCCGCTTGATAGTGGCCAGGGGCGCCCCAGGGGCCATCTCCCCTGGCTGCTTGTAGGGGGCTAGGGGAATGGGGTGGCCGCCTACCTCTGCTGGCACCCCCACCGATGCCCCCCCCACCTAGGCTGAGTGCCCACCACCCAGGCGGGCAGTGCCTGCAGCTGTGGGCGATGCCTCCCCCCACCCCGGTTGGCTGCATGCTGCCCAGGCGGGGCCTGCAGGCGCCAGCTCTGCCCGCTGAGCCTGGGGGGTGGGCAGAGCTGGTGCCTGCAGCCCCTGTCTGGGCGGTATGCGCCCAGCCCGGGCGGGGGGGGGGGGGGAGCTGTCGCCTGCCCAGGTGGTATGCGCACAGCCTGGGTGGGGGGGCCATCGCCCCTGGCCACAGCCACTGCCCACCTGGTGGCAGTACAGCCCAGTGGCGGGCAGAGCTTGTGCCCATGGTTCCTGCCCAGGTGACAGCCACCCAGCTTATGGGGTGCAGGTGTCCCACGGTCCCTTCCCTGCTGCCCCAACAGCAGCAGGGGAGTCAGGGCAGGGGGTTCCTCCCTGGGGGCAGTTTTGTCCTGCCTGGCTCTGCAGGTAAGAGCCAAGCAAGGGATTGGTTGGCAACATGGCCCTGCCAGGGAGCCATGTTGCCACACCTCCCATGGTGCCCCTGTCCTGCAGCAAGATAGCATGCCCAAACGCATGGAATGCTCTTTCACTTTCAGGATTTCCCTTATTTCGAATTAACTTATTTTGAAATAAAATTAAAAAAAAATTTATTTCAAAATAACCAGCTACATATGAACATAGCCTAAAGTTCAAACTGACATCCAGACTAACCCTGGTACGTACTTGTTTGAACTAAGCTTTGCTTAGTCCACACTAAGAAATTTCTTAGTTTGTACTTGGGAAAGCCTAGTATGGTCATTGGCTTAATTAGTCCAGATTAAACTTCCTTAGACATAGCCTTAAAGACTAACCAATTGCTTTGAGCACAAGCTATTGTGGGCTAGAACCCACTTCATCAGTTGCATGAATGCATAGTCAGAACGTTAGAGGAAACCTTTGACTAGCTTCAGTGAAAATAATTTTTTTCAAATTTTGTGAGCAATTAGGTTTTTAATTAAAACACTTTCAGTGGAATCAACCTACAGGTTTTACACAATACCAGTCTATGCAAGCATCCGAAGTAAAGCATGCATGTGGGGGTTGGAGTTCCCTTTTCACCCAGATTTATCATGCAGCAATGGGGATTTAGTACGTTGTGCCCAATTTGTGTATGGCTAATTCAGTCACTTTAAGTAAATGGGTGCATTGAAAATGTAGGATTGGGCCATTTCAGATTGGAAAAAAATAGTGTAAATGTTCTAATCAGTTTTCCATATAAAATGTCTGTACATTATGAAGGAGAGTAAACACAGGCTCATGATTTTTAAATAAGAAATGTGAAAGTTAACAGAACTTCAGTTATCTAAGTGATATGATGCATAGATAAATAGAACAATACAGGAGAAGTATCTTGGATAATAGTATCCTGAATGTATTTAATCTTTTTGTCTTGTAATAAACTTGCTTAGTAAACATGCTCTTTAGGTCATTTGAGGCTGAATCCCTTCATCATATTGTAATATCAATACCATCTGAATGTTCCATGAATAGGACTAATGCTTTGTATTTACAATTTATATAAACATGTTGTCACTATATATACTTAATTCTATGTATAGAACAGCATTTCCTGAGATGCCATTAGAGAGCTTATGCTAGACTTTATATCTAAACTATGCCTAGAAAGTCTACCCTGTACATATGGGAAGCTTATTTCAAAAGTTTATCCCATGAACTCTTACCCTTATAGTTTTTTTTTGCCATTTTTAGATTCCATATTAAATTTGATGTAATTTAAAAGATCAACAGCTTTTTCTTGACATTATTTTAAAAATAGAGCAGGAACATGAAAATGCTTATAAGTAGTTGTTTTCTAGAGAAACTGTTTTAGTTTTCACACCCATGATGTCTTTATGGGCAGACTTTCTTCACCACCCTTCTTGCATTTCTCCCCACTGCTTTAGTCTTTCATAAGCATCCATTACAGTATAACCAACCTCAAGCACTCCAAGCCATGAGTCCTCTCCTTCCTTCCTTGGTAGAACCAGGAGGCCTTTTAATAAACTCACATTTTTAAAACAAATTGGGGGGGGTCCTTAATCTTAGTGTTTTAGCCTTTAGGAGGTCACTGCTGGTTTTAAAGCCCCCTACCCCCTGCTGTGCATTTTGGGAAGGACTCCTGAATTTTTTTTAAAATTTACAATAGCCAAGTTCTCTTGCACTCCAGGTATGTGAGACTATTTGCAAATGAAAATTTCATGTGACATGAGAACAAATATATACACCAATCCCTTTTGCTTCCTCTTGCCCAGCCATTCCCAACAAACCCACACTCAGCTTCCTTTTGCCAAACCCTTTCTAAAATTTCCCAGTCATACTCCCAAACCCTACCCCTTCAAAATTAGCTATAAACTGAAATAACAGCAAGCAAAGCCAAACTAAAGGAGAAGAGATCCACTTGGAGAGGTGAGTGGCTGGCTAAGGTATGGAGAGACATGGGGAGGTCATTCCAGTTGGTGTGAGTTCCAGAGCAGCCTTCTGCACCAAAAGTACACAGCTTTGAAGACACATTTTGATTGATTTACAGGGAGTTTGGTGATGTGGAAATATGTTCTCTAGAAGTATCAGCTGAGGAGAGGAAAGCAAAGGCTATCAATTTAGCATCATGTTGAAAGGCACTATGGCAAACTAAACAGGCTTTTAAAAACAGTATTAGTTTTTTTATTTGATCTCAATCTTCAGCATTAATAACAGTGGCTGTGCCTACACTGGAGGCTTAAGTCAACTTAACCAGGCTTAAGCTGACTTAAGCAATTCCAGGGCCACATTTGGAGTTTATTAGGTCAGTTTAAGTCAACTTAAGCAAGTGCTTTAAGGGTTAAGTCAACTTAACAAACTGTGGCCATTAAAGTCTATTTAAACAAATTGGGACTCTCAAAGTTGATTTAATAAAGTCTACTTTTAAGTTGACCTTATTAAGTCAACTTACCGGAGCCCTCTAGTGTAGACATAGTCATTGTACACAAGTCTTCATCTTAGAATGGTTGGATACATTTCTCTCACCACTCTTCAGTTAATGTAATAACCTTGAGAGTTCATTAAAGATGATGCTACTGAATGAGTAAGGAATAGAACTTTAATCATACAGACAGGTATCCAGGTGTGTACCTGGAAGCAGCCATGTTCAATCTTCTCTGGGGCATGTCTCCCAATTTACACAATGGCCCATGCTAGGGAGTGTCTCTAAATTCACAACCTTCTACAAGCATATCACTACATCTTCCCCCCTAAGGAAAAGAAGTAAACAGATACATATAAAAGCTAGCTAATAATACATGCACTAACATCTAACAACACATAACAGCTATCTAAAAAAAAATGCAGAAGGACAGTCCATAAACCCAGAATCTGAACTCCCTAGAGAGGAGAGGTTACTAGCACATCACTCTCAAGTGAGTTTTTATCACCCACTTCCCTTACGTATCCTAGCAAGTCTCTAATGAGTCTTTCTGGATGTTTGATGACTCAATTAGATCTTCTCAGTACTGGTCCTTCATTCAGGTCTGAATTCTCTTGTTCCCTGACAGTTTCATTACCATGTGTTTTGAAGATATTGGATCAGTAAGGGGAGGCATGCCAGAATCTACCTCAACTTCCACGGTGTTGGAACTTTCTAGAATAAGTCATAGATCCCATCAATGTGTCCCCTTGATCTGTGTGGACCACATAAGATTGTGGATGCTGCTGTTTTTTAATAGTACCTCTTTGTCCCCAGGTATTAGTGTGCCTGAAGAATCACTCCTCCATCTCCTGGGTTAAGGGATGGAAGATCACGAGCCCTTCTATCAAAATATTTCTGCTTCCACTTCTGGTTTTCTTTCATCTTCTGAACATAGCATTGTTCTTAGATTGCAGCAGTTTATCAGTAATAGGTAAATTAGATCTGATCCTTCTTCCCACTAACAGCTGAGCTGAAGAAAAGCCATTCTCCAGGGGTGTGCTTCGGTAGACCACCAATGCTGTATACAGATCACCTCCACTTTCAAATGTCTTTTTCATCAGGTTCTTTACCGTCAGTATACACCTTTCCACCAGTCTGTTTTGATTGGGGATAATTGGGACTGGAGGTTTCATGATGAAAATCCCAGTCTAAGGCAAACTGCCTGAATTCTGCACTTGAAAATTGTGGCCCATTGTCGCTGAAGACCTCATCAGGAATTCCATGTCTGGAGAAAATTCCTTTCATGCCAGTGATCACTGAATTACTATTAGTACTGTTCAATGTGCAAATTTCTGGATACAAAGAGTAATAATCAGTGACTATTAAGTAATCCTTGGAACACCAGGTAAATAAATCCACACCTACCTTCTCATAAGGTCTCTGTGGAACAGGATGGGGTCTCAGTGTCTCCGCCTGTTGGCATGGCCTGTATTTCAAGCATGAAAAGCAGTTTACCACCACGTTGCTAATGCCGTGATTAATCCGTGGCCAATACATGACCTCTCGTGCTCATTCTTTGCACTTCTCAATTCCTAAGTGACCTTCATGAATCTTCTGTAACATTTCTTTTCGGAGACTCCATGGTATTACAACCTTACCACCTTTGAAAATCACCCCATCTACCACAATCAGTTCATGCCTGCAGTTCCAATAGTCTCTTAAACTTAGAGCAACTGCTGCTTGTTTCAGGCCATCCTTTAATTATCACCTCTCTGAGGAGTCCCAACGATTCATCTTTCTCAGTCTCTTCTCTTATGTGTTGCAGTCTTCTGTTAGTTATGGGATTTGCGCTCACAATCATATCTACATAGGCTTGCACTTCTGTTTCCAGTGTGTTCTCAGGTACCATGGGTGCTACTGCTCTGGAAAGTGCATCTGCAGTGAACATAAATTTTGCCTGGTGTATAGGTCACAAATTACAGAAATACAATTTATTGGATCATCATTCTTTGAATCCTTAAGGTACAGTCATTTAGTGGTTTGTTAAATAATGCAATCAAGGGCTTGTGATCTGTTTCAGCTTCCACTCTCTGTCCATAAATATACTGACTGAATCTCTCACAGGCAAACAAGATTCCTAAAAGCTCCTTCTCAATCTGTGCATATCCAGTCTCTGCATCAGTCAGTGATTTGGATGCATATGCCACAGGTTGCCAGCAATCTTCATGGTTTTGTAAAATCACAGCACCCAACCCCGACTGTGATACATCTGCTGAAATTTTAATGGGCTTCTCTGGAGCAAAAAATTTCAATACTGGTTCCTGTATCAAGTCTTGTTTTAAACTTCTCCATGACTCCTCCTGTGCAGCATCCCAGCACCATTCATTTTTGTCCTGTAGGAGTTGTCTCAATGCTGCTGCCTTGGCAGAAAGATTGGCTATGAATTTTCCAAGATAGTTAACCATTCCCAGGAACCGCTGGACATCTTTCTTTGACTGGGGATGTAGCATCATTTCAGTGGCTGAAATCTTCCTCTTATCCAGTTTTACACCTTCATGGGAAACAATGTCCCCTATAAAAGTCAGTTCTCTAACCCCTAACACACATTTGTCCTTATTTAGTTTGAGGTTTGCGGCTCTAGTTGCATCTAACACTTGCCAAAGCTGACGATCATGCTCCTCTTTTGTAGAGCCCTAGATAATGTCATCCATGGAGGTGTCCACACTGCTAATATGTTCATAGATCATGTGTACAGTTTTGTGATATACCTCTGGTGCTGAAGCTATGCCGAAGGGTAAGCATAAAAATCTGTATCTTCCGAATGGAGTATTAAATGTGCATAATTTTGAGCTTTCCTCTGTTAATTTTAGCTGCCAAAATCCAGAGGATGCATCCAATTTACTGAAATATTGAGCATTTTCAAACTGAGCCATAATCTCTTCTCTAGTTGATAGTTTGAAATGTTCTCTTTGTATAGCTCTGAAGTCTCTGGGATCTAAGCATATGCGTAGCTGGCCATTACTTTTTTGCACTATAACTAGGGAGCTCACCCATTCTGTTGGCTCCTCTACTTTTTGTATTACCTGCACTGCTTCCATCCTTTGAAGTTCAGCCTTGAGTTTATCACGGAGTGCAAATGGCACCTTTCTACATGGATGAATAACTGGAGGGATCCGCTTGTTTATGCGCATTGTATGTTCACCTTGCAAGCAACCCAATCCCTGAAACAGGTCCTGATATTCTTCAAGGAGTGTCTCATAGCCAGATGCAGGCCTATCTTGTAGTGAGAGCGCCCTTTTTACCAGATTCAGTTTCTCACAGGCGGCCAAGCCCAAAATTGGTGTCACCCCCTGTGGCACTATAATGAAAGGCAGCCTGTACATGGTGTTCTTATGGTTAACACTAGTGAAGCAGCACCCCTGCACAGGTATATTTGTTCCACAATACCCAGTTACTTTTATGTATGTTGGTCCCAGCTTGGGTCTTACTCTCAGTCTCTCATAATCTCGTGTAGACAGAATGTTAACCTGAGCTCCTGTGTCTAGTTTCAGTGGAATGATTGTTCCATTCACTGACAGAGGCAGTATCCAGTCCCTCTCACTAGGTTTGCTTGATCCCAGTACATCTACAAAGCACTCCTCAGTCTCACTGTCAGTAACTAAATGCACTTGATTTTTGCACCTTTGGGATCTGCAGCAGTTTTCAAAATGATTGTTTCCCACAGTTATGACAGAGTTTCCCATAGGCAAAACACTATTTGGGACCATGCCATGATCCACACCTGCCACAAGACTGTCTGTCTGGAGTCAGTCTTCCTGATAGCAGGGGGTTGGTTTCACATTGTGATTTGAACCACTCTGGCTACATGCTGTTTGTCTAAGTGCATGCACTGTCCCTTTTGGTGAGTTCAGCTCTTTTACTTGTGTTTTTTTGAAGGGTTTCATTCAAAGAGATCTCTCCCTCTCTGAGCAGTCTTTCTCTTAACACATTGTCTGTAATGCCACAAATGAGTCTGTCTTTGATCAGAGACTGCCAAGCCACCAAAGTTACAGCTTTTACTGAGTTTCCTTAATTCTGTAACATATTGGTCTATGGTATTATCTGGTTTTTGCATGCATGTAAAAAAAATCTATGCCTCTCAAAAGTCACATTCATTTTTGGCAAGCAATATTCCTCAAACTTAGTCAATATAGTGTTTAAATTCATGCTTTCACCATCTTGAAATTCAAAGTTGTTACATACATCCAGTGCCACCTCCCTAACAACATGCAAAAATATAGATGATTTCTGGTTTTCATCTTTGTTCTGAGCTCCGATGGCAGACAAATACAACAGAAATCGCTGCTTAAACTTTAGCCAGTTTTCTGCAACATTACCAGACATTTTGGAGAGGTGAAGGAGCCTGTAAGACATTCATTGTTAGAGCTTAAACTTAGTTGCTGAAGGCTTTCTTTGTTTTCAGAGATCCCTGATATTTTGCTGTTTTCAGGTGCAAATGCAGGAATTTTCCTCCAAGTCTTTTTAGTTTCCAAACTCATTCTCCATCTTCTGACACAGTGTAATGATCTTGAGGGTTCATTAAAGATGATGCTACTGAATGAGTAAGGAATAGAACTTTAATCATACAGATAGGTAACCAGATGTGTACCTGGGAGCAGCCATGTTAAATCTTCTCTGGGGCACGTCTCCCAATTTACACAACAATGGCCCATGCTAGGGAATGTCTAAATTCACAACCTTCTACAAGCACATCACTACAGCTAGTATGATCCCAAAAGTTAGTAATAGTTTGGACCCACTCTGTTTTATGACTGAAGGTGTAAATTGACATCCTCTTATGCTAATAAAAATGTGTCTGTAGAAATTTATGGTAATAAAAACAGATGACAACTACAGACATGTGAGTAAGTCACCTCCAAAATAAATCTGACAGGAAAATGGCTTCTGTACTGCACCTTTTTAATGAGTGGAATTTCAAGAAAAGTGTATATTTTTAAAAAGGGATGTTTTAATAAATTATTGAAATATAAAACATGACTAAGGTGAGGTTTTGCTTCACATTTTAATTCAAGCCAGTTATTAATCAAAGCTGATCTGGCCAGATGTTATCCAAATGCATTATATGTTCAGCCAAAAAGTCTCCTTCCCTACACCCGAGACACAGTTTCCTCTAAAGCATTGTGTATGATTTGTTCCAGCTGGGATGCTGCTGTACCAGGCATTTCTGGGGAATTAACACCCAGGAAAATGGCCACTTCAATTTCTCATTATTTATAAATGTTTCCCCAGCAGCATTATCATTCAGTGTAATTGAAAGGGTTTTAAATTAGCTATTATACCAGGCAACAGATACCTCTTTAACACACACAAAAGAATAATGGTTCAAAACAGTTCAGGATTGCCGACAGCTAGTAGAAACCCATAATACTGGTATTAGCTTGGTTTATCTAACAGAGTGGCTTTCAGAGTAAGGGTTGGGAACTCAAAATGGGTCATGGTATCATTTCTGGTGACCCCATTAAACTGACGTTAGACTTGCTGGGTTCTGGGACTGAAGCCCAACCTCCCACCTGTTGGGACCATATCTGTATCCAGAGGGCTTTAGTCCTGGCTGACATACTTCAGGTTACAGCCCCTTGCCCATGGCTGAAGCCATTTGGGCTTTGGCCACTACTTTGTCCAAGGTGATAGGGTTCAGGCTCAGACTTCAGCTTTGGTCCCCCACCTAGGGTGGCAGGTCTGAGGCTCAGACTTTGGCCTCTCTTTTTGTTGCTCAAAGAGGTGTGATAAACTTTGAGACCCGGTGATCTAGTTGCATGCCTGCCTCTGAGATCATGAAGTTAGACCTGAGCTTGTACCCAGTGCAGACAGGGCAGTGTTGTGACAGTGTGGAACTGGTCAGAGGCTGGGAAACATCAGTCTGGTTTCCCTAAACCATTCTGGCTGCTGTTTGTGGTCCTTGGATGCATCTGTGTGTTGTCCACTGAAGTTAATGCTTAGCTGAGAAGAGAATTTGACACCTTGTTGCAATGAAAGAGATTCAAATTAAGGATAAGTGATCCAGTTTAAATGAAAGAACAGAATTCTGCAGGCAGCATAGTGGTATTAATTTAGTCTTACCCAAAAAGGTGGGAGGGTTCAGGTTGCGTATGTACACAAGGGGGCCGTTGCCACTTGCACTCAAGACCTGGGTTCTTTTCCTGGATTCTGTCACTGACCTTCAATGACAACTTAAGCAAGCCACATCTGTGTCAGTTTCATCACCTAACCTTTTCTTTGTCTGTCTTGTCTATTTAACTTACAGTTCCTACTCCAAAGAGCTTGTATCATACTCCAGTTTTGTGGATTTCACAGCTGACTTGCAAATGAGAAATGAAACTCAATTCAACAAATAGAATCATTATAACCCATTCACCCAGCCTGCAATTCAGTAATCCTTTTCACTAGTGCAGATGCAACTTGTCTGAGTCACTGGACATTATTGTACCTAAAACAGTCCATTCCTTCATTGATTGTGAGCAGTCTCAGGGCTACACCTACAGATATCTAATTAAGAGTTCTCTCTAATACTTAAGGTTTGTCAGGAACATATGTTTTGCAATTTTTCTATCATTATTTAAACTCATTTTCACAATTGTGTGCTAGTGACTGAGAACATCTGACTCTGCAGAGAGCTTTCTTCCTCTGACAATATTTAATTAAAGAACAGAATAGATGAAGAAATTTGTTTGGCTGTAACTGTGTTTTGATTTTGTTTCATGTGGGAAGATGTCTTATAGGAATATGGAAATTTGAACATGACTTGTTAACAAAACAGTGTTTGCGTGGGTGCTTGGCTTTTTATGAAAAGGCTTTGATTCCCTCTGCCCCCAATGCAAATAAAGGCTGTCAGTACAAGAAATTATAAATGGGTAACTGCATATGACTACCTGTAATGGTTAATATTTTTCATTAAAGTAGGAACATAGTCTTAAATTAATTTTATGTTTCTGTAAAATACACTCCGGCAGTGGTTTCAAACCATGGGTTGGGACCCAGTACTGGATCACAGACCCTCAGGTACTGGTTAGCGGCACCCCCTGTTGCATTCCAGACTTTTGGCAGCAGCATTGTTTAAAAAGATAATTGTTGGGTCATGGGCATAAGTGACTTTTTTTCAACTGCATCTCGAGGAAAAAAGTTTAGAAACCACTGCCCTAGGGGTACATCCACACTGCAAATGGGAGCATGCTTCTCAGCTCTGGGAGTCAGATGCATGTTAGCAGTGTAGCCAGGACTACCACACTAGGTGAGTCAGGTTAGCTGTGTGTGTACTCATGGGATCTGGGCTGGTTTCTACTTAGGTGGATAGTATGAGCTGCTGCGTCCGCTACTCCTGGCTACGCTATTTTTAGCATGCTAGTATTTGTCTAGCTACCAGAGCTGGGAAACACATTCCCAGCTGCAGAGCAGACATATTCTGAAACATCTATCATAATAGCACTGCATTTTACTGATACAAATAATGCTAGGATTTGTGTTTTTACAAACACTGATTTTTCTAGAGGCTATTTTAACTTGGTTTGACTAATAAAGGTCACTTGGAGTCTGAAACTTTGGCTATTGGGCCTGATCCTTCTATCACCACCCACTGGTGTGAAGCAGGAAAAACTACTGAAATCAACAGAGTTGACTGGGAAATCAGGTGTACTTCTGTACAATTCAGATTAGATCACTATCCAGTTGGGTGCTGAGTAGAATGATGTAGAACTAGGGTTCTCTCTATCCTGTGCCTATAGCTGCAGAAAGTCTTAACAATTAAACGTGGAATTGCTAGTAGTGAAAACAGGGACATCCTTGCTAAAATGCCAGTAATATGCCCTTGTGTCATGAAATATTGAATTTAATACAGGGACAATGATCTTTGCTGATTGGAAGGAATATAGCCCAGACTTCTAGGAGAATGGCATATGACTAGCTATGTCAGCCTTATGTCATCCAAAAATGACAGAGAATTCCCAAAAAGGCTATTGGTTAGAGCTAGAAAACTGTTGTGATTTGGGTTTTGGTTTTTGTTGTTTTGATTTGGCTTGGGTGGGTTGGGGGATCTTTTAACTTGAATTTTGGTGAACTGGCCTTTTCTCACATAAGTGACTATTTCTTCAAAATATTTTTGTTTGTCAAAAAATAGTAACTTTTTTTGTGGCCAGAAGCCAATATATCTTAAACTGAAAATGCTGCCAAAGTACCTTTTGGTAAGTTTTAGTACCCATGTCTTATGTCCCCATTCTCATTTAACATCTGGGATCCCCAGGCCAACTTTTGCTTTGGTGGCCATGACATTCCCATGATGCATTGGGCTATGAGGGTAGACTACAGATGTAATCTTGATATAGAAGAGAAAAGCAGAAGCATGAATCATTGCAACAGCATTTCTGAGTCAAGCCTCAGTTTTTGGCTGAAATTCTTTATTTTTAACCAAAAAGTTGAAATTTTATTGACAATTTTTTCCGCAGTCAGGTCTAGCTTAGACATTCCTATGGAAAAGATTATCATTTCTAATGCTTGCATAGTAGTGATTATTTAGTCCTCACACTCAAGCCGACCACAAAAAGAAGGTTAAACTCCTCTGTCCCACCCCATTGTAATACTGCAGAGTTGGTATGTCAGAGATTTTTACAAATGGGATTGGATGCATCTGGACTCACCCACTGCTAGAGATACATCCTGCCAGAGACAAACTACAGGACTAGGGTGACTGCAGTCTGTTTTAGTATGACAAGTCTTACAGTATATTTATAAATAGCTCCTCTGCAATGATAACATGGTGTTCTATACAACAAAGCCATGAAATAATACAATATCAGTTTTTGACTTTGAACTGTCTCATTTCCAGAATTAATTCTGGGCAACTTCTGGATGTAGTCTAATAAATGAGTAGCTTCACAGGCACACATGTCTAACTCTTTGGCCTTTGGACTCTTTATACACTTCTTGTTTATCTGGGGGGCGGGGGGATTGTCAGTGCCACATCCTGAGAATGCAAGCATCCCTTGAGAAGATGTCACTGTTACTGCTTCAAGTTCACAGTTCCAAGGTGAATAACAGAAGAGAAAATTAAAAGGGCGTCTTTAATTTTAAAAAAAGACATGTACTTGCTGGCAAAAATGTGTGTGTGGGGGGTGTTTTGGTGTGGTTTTTTTTTTTTTGTGTTGTGATCAGGTCTTGACAATGGAATGCTGTTACCTCTGCATAACAGAGTAGCTGTTCAGAAGAAGAGTAGCCGGTTCTCACTTTATTTGGACCCATTGAATACAGTGTGCATGTAGATGCTTAAATGCAGAGTATGAGAAATGTGTACCTGCTTTGGAGAAAATTCAGAAACAGGAGCTTTACTTAAATTGGATTGTAACTGTAGCTACATCTTTTACCCTGACCACAGTCCTAATCACAATCCCTTTCTCTGAAACCAAATTACCACTGAGACTCTGAAACCCTCTTGGGAGTATGTTAGTTGATTATTTGCCATATTTGAATTACATAATGTTTTGAAGACTCCTGGAATACCTTTAACATCAACAAAATGTGAAACAACTGCAAGTTCTCTGGAGATGTCTGGGCAGGTTGTAAAATATTTTGTTTGATGGTGGTCAATGTTAAAATTTTGTCACTTGCCAAAAGCTACTGCTCAGAAGTATTGAGACTACTGGTTTTCCTTTCAGTTAGTGATCAATGCTAGCTGATTGTGCTCGTTTACCTCTTTGACACTTTGAGCTTTTTACTATATCTCTTTCATGTAAGTCAAACCTTAAAATAGAAGCAGATGCTCTAGGAAAGGTGGCATTAGCATTCTGCATCCCCAACTACTATAATTTCCACTATACTCATTCTTCCAGATAATCTTAACAATAGGGTGCAGTCCCAGCTCTGTCTTCCCTTTTTATTTCCCTGTCTTTTCCTACCACTGGTGTTGCACAGATATCTTCCTGATTACTTACTGTAACTTTATTTCCTTCTGCCTAGTGATGGTGTGGGTAAGGGGGCTGTTTCTAGTGGGCTCTTGTCCAATGTCACAAGCTAGAAAAAGCTATGGAATTATTGCTGGCACAATTTTCAGATGACACAAAGATTGATGGAGTAGTAAATGATAAACAGGGCAAAATCAAATATATTTTAATATAGCCAGATGCTATGCCATAAATAGAGTGGGAGACTGTATCATAGAGTATGACTCTGAAAAGACTTGAAGAGTCATGGTGGATATCCAGCTCTGCATGACCTCCTCCCATTGTGGTGCTGGGGTTAAAAAGGCTAATGCAGTCTTTGGATATATAAGCAGAGTAGCAACAAGGTGGGGTACAGAAGCATTCGTGAGACCATCCTGCAATATTCCATCTAGTTCTAGCGTCCAGCTTTCTAAAAGGATATTGACAAATTGGAAAGGGTTCACAAAAGAGCCGCATGAGTTTTTCAAGATATGAGAAATTTACCTTATGCAAGAGATGTAAGAAGTTTGATCTATTTATTTTATCAAAGAGAAGGTTGAGGCGATCACTGTAGTGTGTAAGTACCTAAGTGGGGAGAAGATGTCTGAAAGTGACTCTTCCGTGTTGTAGGCAATGATATATTAAAAGATCCAATGTCTGTAAGCTAAAACTAAGTAAACTGAAACTTTAAATAAAGCACTTGTTTTAGGAGTGATGGTAACTAACCACTGGAGCAGCTTTCTCTATATGTGATGGAGTCTCCTCCGCCTGAATTTTTTAAATCAAGACTGGAGAGCTTCTTAAGATATATTCTGCAACCATGAAATATTTAATTTAATACATGAATTAGCAGATGAAATTCTGTGGCCTGTCTTATGTAGGATGTCAGACTAGATAATCCTAATGGTTCTTTTCAATCATCAAAATCTATGAAATTGATTCATGAAATTGCCCCCAGACTCCTTTTGTTTAAAAAAAAAAAAAAAGGGGGGGGGGACGGGAGAAGTCTGGAATAGCAAGTAGAGGTGGAGAGGAATGCTTGTAATTAGTGAAAGCAGTGAGCCACATTGTGAAATGCTTAAATTCCAACAAGTTACTTTTCACAAGTGATTTTAGTGCATTTTTTTAAAATGCTTGTCTTGTTTCCTGTTTTGAGGGCTGTAACACTTTGTGTTTCTCTTCTTTAGGTGGATCCATCTTTTTTATTCTCATTATCTTGATATTTTGCACATCTCCTTCCTATTTTTCATTTTCTAACCATATATCCCCCACACGTAATGTCTAGCTTTTCTGCAGTAAAAAAGAAACAGTTTTGACAATTATAACTGATTAGCCCCTGATATACCTGGAAACAGCAGAAGTTAACCTATATATTAAGAAGCAAGAAGCTTGTTTAGGGGTCCCCCCCAACACCTATTCACTGTACTTGCCCTGCCCAAGTCACCTCAAACACCACTAGTCATTAAGGGTCTAATTTTTTTCACCATTTACTTACCTTGAGCAGTGCCTTATTCTGCCAGTAGTCTGAATTTTTTTTTCCCCCCAGTAACTGTAATGGCTGACAAGTTCCAGAGGGGTAGCCACGTTAGTCTGTTTTATTAAAAATAAATTTTATTACTCTTCAAGATGCCACAGGCCTCCTTGTTTGTTCTTCTAATGGCTAAGTAAGGGGCTCCTCAAAATGAGTCATGGTGACAGCACAGTAGCTAGCACCTCTGCTTAACATGCAGAAGGTCCTGGGTTCAATTACCGGGGGGTTGGACTCGATGATCTCACGAGGTCCCTTCCAGCTCTATGATTTTGATTTGATTTGACAGAACTGAACCATGTGATTCAGATTTGAATGAAGACTATGGGCATGTTTACACTTCAACTACAGGTATGATTCCTGAATTATATAGACATACTTGTGTTAGTTCTCGTTGAGCTAGCATGCTAAAAATAATAGTGCAGCTAGGTTAGCGCATTCAGCGAGTGGTGACATAATTTAGTAAGTATAAACCCACCCAGACCCTGATGCTGTTGCTTGCCCCTGCCCATGCTTCTTCCTTTTCAGTATTAGTTTCAAGTGTGCTATCAGGAACTATCATTAGTATGTGAGCTGGAAAGTATACCAGGTGTAGACATAGGCTAAGTGATCTGACACAGCAGATGCATTGTAGTTTCTTATGTATGTCCACTGTGAACTTACTGTCCTTAGACAATAGAGCTAGACAGTTTTTATTCTACCACGATATATTACCCTTGGGCTTAGTCTATATGGATGGTAGCAAAATCACTGCTGTCAGGGTGCTCTTCTGGGTGCGGTTGAGTGGTCTGTGTAGATCCATTCAGTCACTCTGGAAATTGCCATAGCAACTCCAGCACTGGAACTGGAGTTGCTGTAAGCCAGCCAGAAGGCATTTCTGGTTGGTTTAGCCTAGTGTGTAGTGAAGGATTAGTAAATCATCTGGAGACATGCAAAGTGACTTCCATATCTTGCAATCCCTCATTGACTGCTGCTGAAAAGTGTAGCAAGTATAGACTAGTCTTAGACAGATTTCTGTAATGTTTTTTAAACTAGTGATGACCAATGAGAGGCTAACTTTATCCATTTCAATTCTGGTGTGAAAAGCAATGTAAATCTATTCCACCTATCAAGCATCCGTTTCTAGAAGAATCAGACTCTACCCAACAGTTTAGTAGAGTGCACTGAAGAGGAGCCACAAGAATGACTGACTTAATTTCTCTAAACAGAAGTATCTGACATGTTCCTAAGGAAGCAAAGGAACTCATTTCTTGAAAATCATTTAAAAAAAAACAAAACCCTCCTCTGATTAATTATAAGCAACCTTTTTAAATTTAACTCCCAACTTTCTGTTTTAGTAATGTTAGAAGTAAAATGTGACATGATATGAAAGTAAGGGCAGTGCCTTTTGGCACAGTCCTGCTAACAAATTCAAGCATCTCTGTGAAATATGGCATCTTTAGCCCTCAGTTGCATTCAGTAGCCTCTTGAGTACTCTTAAAATTTGTCTGGCTACAGCACATGCCCTGTGCTAGGGCCTGGTATGAATACTCTCCACCACACTCAGGAAATTCCAGGTTAGGAAGATTCAGGTGCTTTCTAGATTCTTTGTGGTGCTAAAATGGGAGGAAGCTAGACTGAGGCTCAGAAGTGAGTTCCAGGATATTACTTATAGAATGACTGAGATCATGGGCATTCTCCGGTACTGCACTGAGGGATGCCTGGATGCAGACCATGTCATACTTAAATATACAGATGAAGAGAGAAATAGAAGTTCAGTAGACCGAGATATACAGCCTTTCCTGTTTAGAGCACTGGTTCAGATGTATGATAAGGCTTTTATGGGCCAAAAATGTAAAGACCATTTTGGTCATCTGTGAAATGAGTTGGTGCTTTTATTCCTGTTCATTAAAACAAGCCAAAAATCCCTTCACTAGCTGATACTTGTCAGATTGACAGCAACTGACTGAATTTCAGGAGCTATCAAAGTTTCCCCTTTCAGCAGTAAAGTTTTTAACTAAAACTCTGAAAGATGTAGCAGAGAATGACAGAGAGCCAGATTTGTTGACTTGAATAGAAAACAATTTAATTGCTAGATCTTGGCCTACTCAATGATTATTCATTTATAAATCACATTTGCATTAAAACCTCAGTTTTTATCAATAACCTCATGGAGATCTTCAAATGAAGTGTTTACAGGAAGCAAAACATTTATTGATGATTTGTGCCTAGCAAGGGATTAAAACAATTGTGACGATCTCTACTTGATAAATATTTAAAGCAAAGTATATTTAAAAAAAAAAATCAACCTAGTTATATCTTTAAGATCTGATCTAAATCCCATTGGCATCTATAGCAAGATTGCCCTCTGAATTAATGGATTTGCAATTTGGGTCATAAATACATTTAGGCAAAACCTGGAACACTTACAAAGGCAAATCCCCTGAAGCATCAGTGAGTTTTACCTGGGAAGGATTCATCCCATTGACATTTTGGTATCTGATCTTAAGCTATCATATTTCAATCAAATATATATATCATTTAATTTCACTGATGCAATTATCTCTTCTCCACTGGATACCTTTTATATGCTGTACATGTATTTCCTTCATAAATCACTGAGAAGTGTTCAGTATAAAGTGCTTTAATACTTCTCTGGAAAATGGTTTATTTTCTTGTAGGCATAATTCAATCTGAATTGATTAGCTCATTACAGCAAGTTACATTAAATATTCTAGTTAGTCTTTATATCTGAGCTTAAACATTTGAGTCATTGGATTAAAGATAACTCGCATGTGAGCCATGATTAAACCCACTATTGCCACCCCCACATCATTCCCTCTCCAAGAGAAAGAAAGAAAATGATCTTCAAGTTAAACTGAATTAAAAACTTGGCATACATGGATTCAGTTATTGGCTGTTGGAGGAGAGGTAGTTAAGATTGGTGGAAGGGTGATCCTAACAGCCCGCCTAGTTAAATGATGTGATAAGTACTCTCTTTGTGGTGCGCAGGACTTGGAGTTATCTTATTAACATTCCAACTCCTGCAAAGATTGCCACTTACTGAGAATTTGGTTTTCATGGTCATCTTTTCCAGAACTTGTAAACTGTTACTGCAACAGATGTGCTAGGGATGGTGAAAATAAGACACAGGCAATACTGGGACCTTATTGTGTACAACTACTGGGCTCCTCACAAAAAGAGAAGTCCCTCCCTGATATGTGTAGGATTTAGGAACTGAAGCGTGGGAAATGCCATGTCTTTCTGGTGTCCAAGGCACATCATGATGACTGTCCTTGGGTATTGTGATTATTGAGCATTCCAAGGGGTTGTTGGCTGCTCAGCGACACTGACAAAGTGGGATTTTCTCCCACAAAATTTCCTGTGATAAATAAATTTGTTAGTCTTTTTAGAAGTGCCACTGGACTCCTTGTTTGTTTTTTTTTGCTGGACTAGACTAACACAGCTACCCTTTTGGAACTGATGTTGGTGTTGTGGTGTTTCAATACAAGTTACAGTTTGGCCTTTAATCCAGTTACCAGTTTACTGCTTTACTTTCACATTGTCCAAAGAGGCATCAGTAATAAACTGTTCCAATTTGCATTTCAGAAAAAAATTCCATCTCCTTCGTGGGTAGATCTATGGTCTTTGCAGTCAGATCTGAAGGCATTCATCTCTGCTCTAGTCAGAGAATCCAGCTATCTCAAAGTGGCATACTTAGTGCCCTGATTGGGGGGGGGGGGGACTTGCTCAGCCCAGGAAAACATCAGAATTAAACAATGCCAGAATAATAAGATTCACAGCCTCGCCTAAGCTAAATACATAACGTGTGGATGGTGATTTGAGGATTGCAGGTGATGGGAGGAGGTGGACTTTGAGTAATAACAATAACTGGGGACTATTAAAGAGTCATATCATTCTCTAACATATATGGATTTCAAGGTGTTGCTCTATGACCAGAAGAATACAATTTGAAAAAATACTTCAAAGCCCATACAGTGTGTTAAGGCTTGATTTGTACAGCTGTGTGATCTGTTAGAGGGGAGGCTCAAGTCAAGTGAAGCATAAAGCAGAACAGTAAATGTTCAGAAAGGGCATAATGAGGGAGATGTTACATCCAGGGGCAGAAGTCTGGATCTGTAGCTGGAAGGCAGCAGTTGGCTGCCACTGGTTCTATAGGTGTTGGGGGAAGCAGGAAGAATAATTTGTGGACAGCTGGAGGAAATGGTTTGTCCTGACAGTGGTGTTCTTTCTTTGTTTCTTTTATCTGAAGAACTGAATTACACTCTCACAAATTAATTCTTACCGCCCCATAAAGAAAGACATCGTTAAAGACAAAAGCATATCCTTTAAGGTACTTGCAATAGATGGGTTAGAAGATACCTGTATGGCCCTAAGAACACTGTCTGAGATTTGCAGCTGACAGTGTAAGGGGAAAAGGGAAGTGAGTAGATTGGTAATACAATTTTTCTGCCTCCATCTAAGCTGATGATGCAGCTGAACAAGTTATGGGTGCACTTGGGGAGCCAGTGGGCAGCAGGGAAGAAGCCCATTGGGGCCTGGAGAACCAGCAGGGAACTTGCTCAGCTGTATCATTAGCTTAGAGCAGTGGTTCCCAACTTTTTTTCAGGCTGGGGACCCCTTTGTAACAAAACAAAACAAAAATTTGCAGACACCCCCCCCCCAGCTGATTATGTAATCTGGCCTGCACAGGTGGACTCTGGCCTGCACCAGTGGGACAGCTGGTGAGCAGCGCTGCCACCACCATTGCCCACACCACTGGGGAGCTGAGTTGTAGCAGCTGTGGTCCCCTGTCCTTGCCCCTGCTGGGGAGCTGCTGCGGCCCCATCTTCCTGCCAGGATACAGCCACAGACGGGGAAAGGCAGCCCTGGCAGGGAGCATCAGGGCTGTAGCTGGATTCCAGACCCAGGTAGGGGGAGGCTTTGCAGACCCCCTTGCAATGTGTCTGTGGAGCTCTGGGGGTCCCCGGACCACAGGTTGGGAACCACTGACTTAGAGGGAACATTGCCTGCAAAGTTTAAAATGGGGGAGCCCCGCACAAACTGATTCACCCTGGGCCCTGCTCCCCCCTAGGGATGGCCCTTGTCATTAGTGAATATTTTAAGAACTGCAGTGAGGTTAAGAACTATACAATTCCATAATCGTGGGTTTCACTGCCTCTTACTTTCTCCCCATTAAATTAACTTAGTAGATTCATTTAGAGATTCAGTTCATACGAATACTTTTTTCCATTATGTAACAAATACATGTTTCTCTCTAACAGTGAGATAATATTTAGATCCTTCAATCTTCCTTTCTAATAATTCTTTTTATGATGGGAATGTCTTGTAAACCTACAATACTGTTGTCAGCTTAAAGCAATATTTTTCATACATTTGTACTAAAATTGGAAGATCGTTCATACAATATAGCTGCCAAAATCACTTTTTGCTATTACTCATGCAGAAATTCCTGCAATATATTTTTGTACTGATCAGAAAACATTTCTTTAGTTTTGTAATACAAATATTGTGATATATTTGATTTGAGTAGTATAAACAACAGTTTATTTCCAAGTAGCATTTATAGAAAGATAATTTAATGCACTGCATATTAAAAATAGAATGGGTAGTGAAATCTCTTCTTATATTTTCTGGAATGCATTGCATGTATATGTATGCACTGTATACATAAATAAAAAATCAGAATATACTTTAGCAGAATTTACTAAAAGCATAAAATTACACCTGAGTTGTAAAATTAGAGGTTTGTCTTAATTTTTTTAATGAAGAACCTTTTTCCTAAATTGCTTTTCTTGCTTATAATGTTGTAAATATTACATGTTTGCAAAAATGGGTGAAATTTCTTGGGCTAGCCCAGCTGTTCTGGAAATTATGCCTAGAAGACTGTAAATGACATTGGAGCAAAAAGGAAATACAGAAAAACAAGACAGCAGGGCATAGAACAGAGGCAAATGTTTGCGAACTGTGGCAAACACCATAAGTGCAGCCAGGAGTTTTTAGATCAATGAGTCAACATGTCTCAGTTCAAATTCCAAAAGTGCTTTTTTGATGATTCTGAGAACTTTAATTGCAACTGTAGCAGAGCTGCTGTTATCCTTGCCTGTCCTTTCATTCTGGTTCCTGTTCTCCCATGTTCATCCCATTCACCTTCAGACCTTTCTTCAAATTTGTTCCTTATCTAGCACTGGGTTAAATTAGTCTCCATTTGTCACTTTTTCAGTGGCGGCATTCCATCTACCAATATGGAGGAATGTGGGTGTGAAGTACCTCCTGAACAGCTGGTATTTTTTCAGTTGCCTGGAACTCCACAATTGCCTGGATCTATCACAACCCTCATGTTTTGTTGTTTAAGAAACCTATTTTTCTTTTCTTTTTAGTATCTTATGTTTACCCTATCAGTAAGAGCTCCTCAAGGTCCCTCTTGTTTCATGCTCTGTTTAGCACATGCTAGAGAACTGCTTGCTCTTTAGGGTAGGTTTGCCTACAATTTTCTTCCTAACTTACAGCCATTCCAAGAGTAAACCAAATCAGACAATCATATGCCTGTCTATTGTACTGCCCTGTAATTTGTATTCCTGGGGTTGGAGATGGAAAATTGAATTTTGTAGAAATTGAACATATTAGAATATTCTGCACCTCATCCTTGAGCCGCCTCCTGATATTTTCAGTCCAGCAGCAGCAGGAGAATGGAAGGGATGACCCCAGGAAAAGTATGTTCTCCTTTGAGCACTGCTCACATCATTTAGTTACAGGTGTCTACATGCTGCAGCGCATGGTAGCTTGGACGGTTTTTAGCGTTAGCCTGTCAGGTCATGGTGCACGGCCAACGCCCCCTCCACGCCGTGCTCGTGGCTATATAAATGACAGTGACCCTGACCCTCCCAGTTATTTTTTTCTGTCATCAGCGTCGGTTTGGATCAGCGTTATCTTGCGAAATGCAAGGGCCTGTCTTTTCGCGCGAAACTCGAAATACCAGGTTTCAAGCCGTGCTTGGGATGCTGCAAGGCTTTCCCGATGGATGACCTGCACGAGAAATACCTCTTTTGCTTGGGTGAGTCCTACCTTGCAGTGGACTGCCCCATTTGCTGATCCTTCAAGCAGAGGATTCAGCTGGAAAGGGAGCATCGCCTCTGCCTAATTTCAGGGACCAGAGCCGCTCTGCTTGAAAGCGGCCAAGCCACCAGCACTCCACCAGATCCACGATTAGCCCGGCCTCAATATTCCCGCCGATCTCTGGTACTGGGCTTAAATCAGCCCTCTACGGTACCTCTTCAGCATCGACCTCGCTGGTCTCCAGGTAGCCTCCCGGCTGCCCCAAGTAGGGCCCTGGCTCAGGCACTGGCTCACCAAGGGCATTTAAGCCCGGCTTGGGTGCAGAACAAGTAGAAATGGGCCACAGCAGCACTGCCTCCCTTGCCACTGCTGGATGCGGCACCGCCCACAAGTCTGGCACTGCTATCAAGCCCAGTACCGCTGGACTCGGCACTGTTGCTGATAATGCCAGATCCAGTACCGCCACTTCTGGTACCATCGGACTTGGCAATAGCAACACCTGCACCGATACCAGTACTGTCACGGGCCTCTTCACCCCTCTCCGACCCGGCACTGTCAAACCCAGTACCAGGTCCAAGTTCTATGGCTCCACCTCATCACTCCTCCGAGGAACTTTCGGTACCGAACTGCTGGTTGTCGGGGGCGGTCATCCAGATCGTCTTTGGAAGACCCCTTTCTTCCCCCTCAGGAGGAGAGCCCAAGAAAGCAGGCCCGGAAAAGTTCCATGTCACCGGCCTCAAGGGGAAGACGCTTATCAGAGGAGGCGCCTCCTCCCCTCAGGACGCCTATGCCACTGTTGAGGTCTCCGCACGACGAGTGGACCCTCGAGTGGCTGAATGCAACGGCAGACGATACATCTTTCCGCTATGCCCACTTGCCAGCACTGGAGTCCTCAGATTTCTCCAGTGATGAGCCAGACCCTGATTCTACCCAACGAAGCAGATCAAGGGCCCCATCATCTTCATCACCTGACGAGCACCTAATAGATATGTCTGCCGACCGTGAGGGGGATTCTCGCGTCGAGCAGGACCTCCTCCACCTCATGGCAGTGAACCTGAAGCTGAAATTAGGAGCAATCCAAGTGGAAGATGATTCTCTCTTCGATGCATCCCATAGAGCCCTGCCAGCTAAGGTCACAATTCCCTTGCATGCTGAGGTGTTCCACATCATCCAGGAACGCTGGTAAACGCCTTCCTCGATTTCTGCCAGTGTCCAAAGTAGCATATAAGAAATATTCTGTTTCCCCGGAAAGGATTCCCCTTCCTGTTTCATCAACCGGCCCCAGGATCCCTGGTGGCCGATGCAGTTAACCAAAGGGAGAGAAAAGGTCAACCTAGCACCATGCCCAAGAACAGAGAGGCGAGGACGCTTGACCTGTTGGGCAGGAAAGTTTACTCCTCTGCTCTCCTGCAGCAGCACATCTCAAATCACTCAGCCTTGATGACGTGCTACATCTTCAACCTGTGCGAAGCTCTACAAAATCTCCCCTCAGCCATCTCCAAGGATCACCTGAGAGACTCCAAGGCAATGCTAGACAAAGGAAAGAGCGCGTCCAGGGATGCACTCACGGCAACCTGGGATGCAGTGGATACAGCAGCATGTATAATGGCATCCGCAGTGGTGATGCGCCATTTGGCCCGGCTTCAGAACTCCAGCCTCTCCGCGCACATGCAGCAGATTATCCAGGATCTTCCCTTTGAGGGCCCCGACCTCTTTGCACCTTCCACAGACACGAAACTGCATGGTATGAAGGACTCAAGGGCTACAGTGAGGTCCCTCAGGATCTACCCTCCTCAACCTGTTTGGCACTACTTGAGGTCAGACCATCTACAACAGCAGTTACAGCAACTAAAACAGCTGCAACTGCAGATCCAGTTTCCGAGATCTCTCCAGTTTCCCCAGCACCAACTCGGGGACCTGGACAAGGACAAAGGCCAATCAGGTAAAGGGGGTAAGCTGGGCGCCTCCCCATCGGGGTGGTGCAGACAGGTCAGACCGTTCGTCAGGCCGCAAACAGCGTTTTTGACAGTCCCCCCGAGAGCAGTACTCCACAACCCCTGTTCTCCCCTCCGCCACTTCGCTCCACAATGGACCTGGGTCACGTCAGACCAGTGGGTCCTCAACACAGTGGCCAGAGGATACTGCATCCAGTTCCCTTCAACCCCCAGGGACAGAAAACCACCGTCTTCCATGAACCCAGATTTGCTAAGCAAGCTCAAGGTTGAGTGCCAGAAGTTACTCTCCCTCAGAGCCATTGAAAAGGTTCCCGAGAGAGCGCGGCAAAGGGTTCTATTCCCGTTAATTCCTAGTCCCCAAACCCAACAGGGGCCTATGGCCCATTCTAGACCTCAGAGCACTCAACAAAAACATAAAGAAAATAAAATTCCACACAGTCTCCCTACCACAGATCATTCCCTCCCTGTCCCCAGGAGAGTGGTTTGCAGCCCTCGACCTAAAAGATGGTTACTTCCACATAGCCATTCGACCTCACCACAGGCGGTTTCTCAGGTTTGTAGTGGCACGATGCCATTACCAGTTCACCGCCCTCCCCTTCAGGTTATCACTAGCCCCCAGGGTGTTCACAAAGTGTATCGCATCAGTCGCAGCCTTCCTATGCAGGAGGGGTGTAAGAATCTACCCCTACCTAGATGATTGGCTCATAGTGGGCTAGTCAAATCAACAGGTACAAGACCACGTTGACATAGTAATGAACCTGTGCGAGTTCCTGGGCTTCCACGTAAATCTGGAGAAGTCCAAGCTTTGCCCCACTCAGGACATAGAGTTCATTGGGGCACGTTTAAATGCCCGGCAAGGCACTGCATCCTTGCACCTGTCAAGATTTCAGTCCATCTGCACCATCATCATGGAGCTCCAGGCGCCCGGGCTGACCACAGCACGCAGATGCATGCAGTTCCTGGGGCACATGGCAGTGGCCATGTCAGTAATCCGAACAGCCTGCCTGCGGATGCGACTGTTCCAGCTCTGGTTCACCACAAGCTTCCGACCAGAAAGGGACCACCTGGACAAGGTAATCTCAGTACCCCAGTATGCCCTGGAGTCCCTCCAAATATGGAGGGACCCCAACTTCACGATGGGGGGAAATTCAGTTCAGGGAGTCCAAGCCCTCAGTGACCCTGATAATGAATGCCTCTGACTTGGGATGGGGTGCCCACCTGTCCGGGGGGCCTAAGTGTTTGGAATCCCGAGGACAGTCTCCTCCACATAAACGTGAAGGATCTCAAGGACATCAGACTGGCCTGCATGACCTTCCTCGACCATATCCAAGGCAGGGTGGTCGAGATCCCCTCAGACAATACAATGGCCGTGTTCTACACAAACTGTCAAGGGGGAGTCCGCTCCTCAGCGCTATGCGAGGAAGCGACCAAGCTCTGGCACCTAGCGATAGTCTATCACTTCACGCCAGCTGCCGCCCACCTACCTGGGGTGCACAACGGCATAGCTGATTCATTCAGCAGAAAACCCCTGGCGAATCACAAGTGGTCCTTCCACAACGAGGTTTTCTCCCTGCTGACAATCAAATGGGGAACCCCTCAGATCGACCTCTTTGCCACAGTGCAGAACCGCAAATGCCCCTGGTTCTGCTACCTCCGAGGTCGGGAGAAAGGTTCTTTCATCGATGCCTTCCTCCTCAATTGGTCGGGAGCCCTAATATATGCCTTCCCGCCAATTCACTTGATCCACCGGGTGCTCCTGAAGGTCCTCATGGATGAGGCACTCATCATCCTGATAGTGTTGTCCGGGCCAGTCCGGGGCTGTTTCCCTCTCCTTCAAGACACGTCAGCGAGGACCCTGCTCCACCTCCCATGGTGGGCAGACCTTCTGACACAGGACTCGGGACACCTTCAGCACCCAAACCCTGGCCGCCTGCACCTGACAACCTGGATGCTCTCTGGCTCAGCAAGCCAGAGAGATGCTGCTCAGATAGGGTTAAAAAGGTCCTTGTTGGTAGCAGAAAACCCTCCACCAGGTCCACCTACATGGCAAAATGGAATCACTTCTCCACCTGGTGCCGTGATAAAAACCTAGACCCTACCTCCGCACCAATTCAGGCAACTTTAGATTACCTTCTTGACCTAAGAAAGAGGCCTATCCCTGTCTTCATTGAAAGTCTATTTGGCAGCAATCTCAGCCTTTCACCAAAGAGTAGATGAGGCACCACTCTTCACACGCCATCTGCCATAGATTCCTGAAAGGAGCAGAAAAACTTTTTTCCTCACATCCAAAGCCCCACCCCGCAGTGGGATTTAAACATTGTGCTGTGGGCTCTGACAGAACTGCCTTATGAGCCCTTGGATTCAGCCACCCTGCTTGTGCTGTCCTGGAAGGTGGCCTTCCTGGTAGCTGTTACCTCAGCCAGAAGGGTCTCAGAGCTATGAGCTCTATCCTCTGATCCCCCATATATGGTTTTCTTCCCAGACAAGGTGGTCCTGCGTCACCACTCCTTGTTCTTGCTCAGGGTTGCCACTCCCTTCCACATGAATCAAGAGATCTACCTGCTGGTCTTCTATCCAGACCCTCAGGTGACAGAAGACCAGAGATGGTGGCACACCCTGGATGTGAGGAGAGCGCTCCTAATATATATTGAGCGCATGTGATCTTTCCGCAAGACCTCCCAACTGTTCATGGCAGTTGCAGAATGCATGAGAGGTTCTCCAGTATCCTCCCAATGCATCTCCAAATGGATTGTGAACTGCTTAAAAGACTGCTACGGAAGGTCAGACGTGCCTCTCCCAGAGACTGAGAGAGCCCACTCTACCAGAGCTCAGGCATCTTTTGTGGTCTTCCTTGCTAAGCTCCTGATCCAAGAGATCTGCAGGGCTGCTACATGGTCGTTGATACATACCTTCATGACGCACTACGCCATCACCCAACAGGTGAGAGATGATGCCACTGTGGGCAGAGCTGTACTCAGTGTGGGTAGACTGTAACTCCTCCCACCATCCTTGGGTACGGCTAGCAGTCACCTGTAACTGAATGATGTGAGCAGCGCTCGAAGGAGAACAGCTGGTTGCTCACCAGTAACCGTCGTCCTTCGAGATGGGCTGCTCACATTCAGGTCCCTCCCACCGTCCCCGCTAATGGAGTTGGAAAAGGTATATGGTACTGGGAGGGTCAGTGTCACGGTCACCTATATAGCTGCAGTCATGGCATGGAGAGGGCGTTGGCCGTGCACCCTGACCTGACGGGCTAATGCTAAAGACTTTATGTGCCGCAGCACGTGGTAGCTCGGAGACACCTGTAACTGAATGTATGTGGGTAGCCCATCTCGAAGAAGGATGGTTACTGGTGAGTAACCAACCGTTCCATCTGGGACTTCTGACTTTATGGTCTTGCTCCCTTTATTCATTACAGTAGTAGACCTCATTGTTGTTCCATTGACTTAGTATACTGTACCAGACAGGAGCGCTGCTGGCCTGGGGAAAGACCCATGGCTTGGGCACTGGGACTCGGGGCTTGAGCCCAGTAAGTGCCGTGCAGCAGTGGCGGACCCAGGGTTCTAGCACTGGGACTTGGGGCTTGGGCCTCGTAAGCCCAGTGCCAGCAATGGCCATGGTACCAGGTCATATACAGGCTTACATTATTCACACTGATCAAGTGTGAGAGTGCTTGATCACCCTTTTGTTAAACAGAAATATTGTGCAAAGGCTGGCTCCATTTAGGGTTATGGTCTATGTTTCTCTTCTGTTTTATGTACAACAAAGCCAGAACAGACCCTTGCATCAAACTGAGCTAACAGTTCCTATAGTGCTACAAACTCTCATAACCTTGTAAGATTCTATAAAATATAGGCTTTCTTGCTAGATGAGAGCAAGTGTTGTACTGGTGAAGGGATACTGAACTGCTTTGCTGTAATTATTTTGTAAATATTCTTAATATTCTTTATAGATAATGCTTTACACTTCTGTAGCACCTTTCATCTAAGGTTCTCCTAGGGTTTTGCAAAATTAATGAAAACCTCACAGTTAAAGGTTTTACCTGAACTGCATGGAACATCAGAGTTCTCTCCCCCTGCCCCAAACTCTGGGGAGTTCAGATTGAGTTGGAGCTGTGTTTTTAAACTTCATCCAGTGCTCTTTTTTTATTTAAAAAAAAAAGGGGGGGGGTGTCAGTATTCTTTCCCCCTGTGGACACCCCCCCCAAGCTGGGCAGTGGGGCTGGCAAAAAAGGTATCAGTATTTAGTACCCCTGTGTACTATCACAAACAGTACTGACTCCATCACATCAATTTTCACAGCATCCCTGTGTACAAAGAAGATAAGCTGTAGGCATACTTTTTGCTTTTGCTTGCCAGTGAAATATTGTTTCCTCTCAGGCAGGATGCTGGAGCTCTGTAGCAGTGCACTCCAGTACTAGACAATTAAGAACAGAGAACAAAGAACACTGTAGTCAGTTAAACAGAGTCTATATTTAGGGAGACAGGAGCTATAACTGAGTCAGAATGTGGCACAAACACGAGCCATCAGTTCTTTAAGAAAGAAGTGACATTAGCTTTCTACTGGCCACGGATGGTCTTAATTTGACACAGTATTAGAAACAAGGGGCATTGCTTCAGTGCTAATTCTGTACAATGTATCCTGTGGAAGCTTAAGGTTGCTGGAAGGTCTCCCATTCAGGTACTGACTTGGCCTGACAGTTTGTGAAATCTGACAGGAATAAGCACAAAGAAGCAAGGGGGAGCAAGAGTTCTGTAGTTCCCTAGAAATATTTTACTATTTAGGTGCTTATTAATAAAATGGGACTTTTAAAGATTTATTTTTATTTTGTATATCTAATGAACTCCCATGACATTTCCTATCTTCATGCTCCTGTTTTTATGTATGTAGGTTACATGCACAGACCATGCAATGTGTGAATTTCAGGAAATGTTTAACCCTGCAGAATACTTGCTGAGCTGTGGACTAGTGCTCCCAGGAGGGTTGGAAGCCTAAAGATACAGTACAGAAGGATGATGGAAAAAAGGAAATGTGGATTTAAAAATAAGTTTTTGTTTTTTTGTTTTTTCCAAAGAGCTGCATGCATAACTGAAAACAGCCTTTTGGCAGAGACCCAGTGTTCTCACTTATCGTGGCAGCACTACTGAGAGTTAGTTTTGAGGTTCGCTTTTTGCAAGGCTCATCTAGTATCTTAGGCAAAAATATGCTTTCAGTAAATATCTTCTGTTCTTTGCCATGCCTTTTTTTATTTTCCTCAAATACATTTCTTCAGGCTAATACAAAATAAATACCATCATACCACTTACAGAATCCTATGGCACAAATGGAGTGTAGGATCTTTGTTTATACAACAAGCATGAATGGCCTTCTTCAGGGGAACCTTTGAAATTGCAGGTAAAATTCTTTAGTATTTTGAGAAGAAACACAAGATAATACCTTGTTCTCACTATAAGGAGAAGCCAGAGTGATAAGCGTGGGGAGAGTTAGTGTAGCCAAAATCTAAGATTTTTATCGTATGTTTTAAGGCTATCCCTGACTAACTGACTTTTAGTCAATTCTAAGACCCTCCTGCCCAACCCTGAACTTTTTTCATTGTGGGAAATAATTTTAGAATGAAGTTATTGAGGTTCCTCTGTGGGACTTTGTCAACACATCTTGGCCTGATAACATTTGGGTGAAGAACCGAAGAGAGACGACAAAAACCACTCCTAATAAAAACCCCTCTAGCCCAGATCTATGGAAGTTAGTTGTTAAAATGAATTTGAAGAAGTGGGCTTCTGTTCTCCTCCATAGCTTTAGGGAAGGCAAATATATGATCAAGTTCTTAAACAGCACACACAGTAACAATTAAACCCACATTAAGAAAAGAGTACTAAATAGTTACAAGGATGGTTACAGACACAGAGCAATGTGATGATCGTAGAACAACGCAAACACAATCATAGATACCTACCTAAGAGAAGTACTGATTAAAACCTGACCTTAGTCTGATACTGCTTTGTAAATGTCTACAAAGGAAGATAATGAGGGTTGCTACTTCTGGTTAAAATAGACTATAGTAATCTTGCATTTATTAAGGATGGTTTTGTGTGCCCATTATTTTATGTGAAGCAACAGTGCCACAGGATTCCTTGGCTATGTCTACATCAGCAACAGTTAGTTTGAACTTGTTAGCTTGAACTAATAAGTTCAAGGTTAGTTCCAACTAACCTCAACCTTAGTTCAAATTAACAATGTGGACTACTTTGAACTAGTCCGCTTTATTAGTTAGAACTAACTAGTCTTAGTTCAAACTAAGGGTTAGTCCTGGTCTGCACCAGACATAGGTTGAACTAACAGTCGAACTAAGCACTTGGCTCGAACTAAGCACTGGTAGCTACAAGTTTGAACTAAAGACTTCCTTAGTTTGAACTAAGGAAAGTCTGATGTAGACAGGTAAAAATTTAAGATTTATTTTTCACATGAGTTTTCATGGGAGAAAATCCCACTTCGTCAGATGCTTCAAAGATGGGTGAACTTACAGAATGGAATGAAAATAAATGCAAGGGGGTGTAAAACATGGGATCAGGTCATACAGTAAAAGCAAATCAGAGCAGTTGTTAAGTTCAAACCCTGGGAAGCCTGAAGTCAAATTACCTTTTGTAATGGGAAAAGAACCCATAGTCTTGATTCAATCCTGCTTTCACAGAATTTAATTTGCATATTAATTCAAGTTCAGTGGTTTCTCTTTGAAGTTTTGATGTCCCAGTCATTAACAAATCATTTATCGAGTGATTAGAAAGATGGAACTGCTCAGCAACTGGTTTTTTTGTTTTGTGATTTCTGATATCAGTTCTATGTTCTTTTATTCTTTTGCACAGGGATTGTCCTGTTTGTCTAATGTATAAGGTGTTGGGGCATTTCTGGCACATGATGGCATAGATCACATTAGTAGATAAGCCTTTGGAGTAGCAGGCTTGATTAGGACTTATGATGGTATCTATTATGCAGATATGTGGGCAGACTTAGCAGCGTGGTTTGTTGCAGGGGTGTGTGCCTGCTTTAATGTTTCTGTTGTTAGATCTGTAGTTGCCCGTGAGTATCTGTTTAAGATTGGGGGGCTGTCTGTCTGTAAGCAAGGAGAGGTCTGTCTCCCAAGGCTTGAGAGAGTGAGGGATCATCTTTTAGAATAGACCAGGGGTGGCCAAACTTATGGAACTCAAGAGCCACACAAGTTAATTACTAAACCTTTGAGAGCCGCACTGAGACATATAGTCATATACTTCTACCTACTCCAAAATTAAGTTTAAAAATCATTGCACACTTTAATTTTGTCAAAAAGAGGACAAATAGTGATCCTACTAATGTCAGATTCTAATAATTAAGGTTACCATGAAAATTAGCCCCATACAGTAAAAACTTAGCTGCTGCTTGACGTAGAAGACTGCAGGTTAGTGTTGACTTTTTTAAAAAAATCTGACCATGCTGCACTCTTCTCCCCTCCATCCCTGACCATGCCAAGCTTCTCCCCAGTGTTCTGACCCTCTCTTGAACTCCTAGGTTGGGGCTGCTTTTTCTAAGTTGATTTGCTGATGTTTTTCCAGGAGCCACAATGTTTCATTCAAGAGCTGCATGTGGCTCCCGAGCCGCAGTTTGGCCACGCCTGGAATAGGTTGCAAGTCCCTTAATGATCTGTTGCAGAGGTCTGACTTGAGGGTTGTATGTGGTGACTAGTGGTGTTCTGTTGTTTTCTTTCTTGGACCTCTCCTGTAATAGATGACTTTGGGGTACCCATCTAGCTCTGTCAATTTGTTTTTTCTTCCCCAGGGGGGTATTGTAGTTTCAAGAATGCTTGATAAAGATCCTCAAGATGTCTGTCTCTGTCTGAGGGATCAGAGCAGATGCGGTTATATCTTAGGGCTTGGCTGTAGACAATGGATCATGTGGTGTGTTTAGGATGGAAGCTCGAGGGATGTAGGTAACTATACTGATCAGTGGGTTTTCGGTACAGTGTGGTGTTGATGTGTCTATCCCTGATTTGTACTGTAGTGTTGAGAGAGTGGATCTCCTGTGTGGAGTGTTCCAGGCTCAGTTTGATTGTGGAGTGGAAATTGTTGAAATCTCTGTGAAAATCTTCAAGAGCATCCCTGCCATGGGTCTGGATGATGATGATGTCATCAATGTAGCATAGGTAAAGAAGAGATGTTTTGGGATGAGACTTCAGGAAACATTGTTCTAAGTCACCCATAAAGATGTTGGCATATTGTGGGGCTGTGTGGGTGCCCATGGCAGTACCACTGACTTTGAGGTATAAATTATCCTCAAATCTGAAATGGTTGTGGGTGAGCACAAGTCACAAGCTGTGCTGTGGCATCGTCTGGGATGGTTCTTCTAATAGCTTGTAATCCATCTTTGTGTGGGATGTTGGTGTAAAGAGCTTCTACATCCATAGTGACAAGAATGATGTTTTCTGGAAGCTCACCAATGGACTGGATTTTCTTCAGGAAGTCCGTTGTATCTCGAAGATAGCTAGGGATGTTGATAACATGGGGTCTGAAGAAGGAGTCCATATAGCCAGATAGGCCGGCGGTAAGAGTGCCAGTGCCTGAGATGGGGTGTTCAAGGTTTCCTTTTTTATGGATTTTAGATAGAACATTCCTGGCCAGGGTTCTGGTGGTGTTTCTGTCTTTATATGTTCCTGTTCTGTCTTAGGGAGTTTCTTGAGTAGGCATCGTAATTCCTTTTGGTATTCCTCAGTGGGGTCAGAGAAAAATGGTTTGTAGAATTTTGTGTTGGAGAGTTGTTTATAAGCCTCCTGATCATATCCAATTTATTCATGATGACAACTGCACCTCCTTTGTCAGCCTCCTTAATGATGATGTCAGAGTTGTTTCTGAGGCTATGGATGGCATTGCGTTCTGCGGGGCTGAGCTTATGATGTAAAGGATGTCTTTTGTCCCCAATTTCAGCCTTGGCATGGTGGCGGAAACAATCAATGCAGAAGTCTAGTCTCTTGTTTCAACCCTCTGTCGGAGTCCACAAAGAATTTTTCTTCTTGTAGTGTTTGGAGGAAGGTATCTATGTGTCAGTGCATTGATCGGTGGTGGTATGGAAATATTCTTTGAATCTTAGATGGTGAAAGTAGGCCTCTAGGTCACCACAGAATTATATCTTATGTGTGGCAGTTGTGGGGCAGAAGGAAAGTCCCTGAAATAGCACAGATTCCTCTGCTGGAGTAAGTGTAGCTTGAGAGATTAACAATGTTGCTGGCTGGGTTGAAGTGTCACTCCTTGTTTTCTGTAGTGGTGTATAGTAGTTTATACAGTTTGGTATCTTTTTTTCTTCTGTAGGAAAGCAAAGTGTGTGTCGTAGATGGATTTTCTCTTAGTTGTGAAGTCCAGCCATGTAGAAGAATGCGCTGTAGGTTGGTTTTCTATGAGGGAATCCAGTTTTGAGAGTTCATTTTTAATTTTCCTCTGTTTGCTGTACAGGATGATGATCAGGTGGTTTGAGTTTCTGTGAGAGTATATGGCATAATCTCTCACTGTAGTCTGTGTAATATGTCGATTGTAAAGGATTTTTTGCCTTCAGTCCATTAGGGATAATGTCCAGTTGTTTGCATTTGGAAAAGAGATGTCTGTCTGAGTCTGAGTGAGTTGTTTCTGTAAGTTGATGGATTTCCACTTCAAACAGCTGTATTTAGTGCCTTGCACTTTGTCAATTTCCAAAGGGATAGCCATGTTAGTCTAGTCCAGCAATAAATAATAAAAAAACAAAACAAAACACCAAGGAGTCGTGTGGCACTTAAAGACTAACAGATTTATTTTTTCCATCAGCTTTCGTGGGAGAAAAATCCCAGTTTGTCCTGCTACTCCATCAAAGGCTCCCATGCAAGCTCATGCAAAAAATAAATCTGCTAGCTTTTAAGTGCCACATGACTTTTTTTTTTTTTTGGCTGTTTTTGTTTTAAGTAAATATAGCAGTGACTACATGATAGCTATAGTATGTGCCTATTCACTGACATCACTTTTTTATGGTTGGTGTACGACAGGCGTGGCCAAACTGCAGCTTGGGAGCCGCATGTGGCTCTTGAATGAAAAAGTGCAGCTCACAACAGAACTTGGCTTATACGTGGGTGAGAGAGGAAAGCGGCCCAAGCGTAGGAATTTTAAGTCTGGTTGGGGACAATGGGGAAGCAGTGGCGTGGTCGGGGACAGCCAGGAGAAACACAGCATGTTTAGATTTTCTCATAGGCCCTAATGCTCATTGTTAAAATAAAATCATGTTTTACAAGTCCTTCTAAACATGACATCAAATAATAAATGAAAATACAAAGAAGAAAATAGATCATTTACTGTATAGGCCTAGTTTTCATGGTAACCTTAAGTAATTATTAGAATCTGACATTAATAGGATCAATATTTGCCCTCTTTATACAATAAAAATAGAGAGCAATAATTTTAAACTTAGTAATTTTGGAGTAGGTAAAAGTATATTGGCTGTATACCTCACTGCAGCACATGAAGGTTTAATAATCAACTCGTGTGGCTCTTGAGTTCCATAAATTTGGCCCCCCCGGTGTCAGAGAGTAAAGAATTCAGATGAAGAGATTAAAAACAAGACATACGGTTAACAAAAAGAAATGAGGTTAAGCTGGGCAATTAACTGGTAAATAATGAGACATTTCTCAGCTATCTACAATGCATGAAGTCATCTGGAGTGATAGCCTGATGCTTTTCTGCATGCAGATGTCAGTTATATGCTGTCTCTTGCAAGATCTCCGGGGGGCCCCCCCCGCAGTAATTATGAGAGAGAGACAGTTGCGCTTCATTATGATAATAGCACATTCATCATTATCAGCACCTTTCACTTCTGGACAGAAATTAGAAGAAGAAAGGATAGATGTCAAGCTGATAAGAACATGCACTTCTTAATCACTTCTAAAGCAGAGAACAGACCCAGTTCATCCAATCTAGGTGCTCAGTTGCATAACTCAAATTAGCACTGTCTGATTCTCAAGTACATTCTCATTATCAAATACCTGAGTGAATGCTTGCAGAGAATAATCCATGACAAATCCACAATCCAGAATGAGTCACACAATGTATTCATCAAATTATCTGAAATAATAGACACATTGTGCTGTTTGGAGACAATTCATAGAGTAAAAAGAGTTGAAGTTGGTGGCTATATTGTTTGCAGTTAACTAGTCAACTAGCCCTGATGCTAGGGAGGAACAGTCTGTGTTGTGATCTAAAAGGTTACAAGTATGTGCTTTTGTCTGTGCTGTAGCAACCCCACGTGATTCCTAGCCTGCATTGCTCCCTGCAGTGTAAAGTTGTATTATGTGTTCATAAATAATAATTAGTGACCTAAATCAATCTCTAACAAAACTTGACCAATTATTCACTAGGAAAGACAGAGGGATTATACAACAGGGAGCAGGTACACAAATTGGCAAATGATACTTTTAACCCCAATTACAATATGTCATTTGATTTGACATTTTCAGTCTTAGCAATTTACAATTTGCCATGGAAAACTGCTGTATACTTCAGATTCAAAAAACAGTGGAACATGTGCTGATAACAAGCATTATCTTGTCATGTTTCAAAATGAAATTGAATTTTAAACAAATTACTATAGGCTGGTATGTGCAGCACATGATAGTATCATTTGGATACAGGAATAACTGTGATGGTATTTGTGCTTTTAAATCAAATCTAATGTTTGTTTACCAGGGAAAGGTGAAACTTTAAGGTTACTTGCAGCTCTAATGAGCCTATATCATCCTTCTCTTCCCAAGAGAGAGAGAGCTCTATGCATATTGATTTTTTTAAGGGTTTTCCTTATAAAATATCTTTACAAAAAAGTGGGAATTTTTCTTTCTGGTAGAAAATATAACTTCTATTGCAGTGTGGTATGCGCACACACACTTCATATCATTCTTTCTAGCCTTTTCTAAGTTACTACCAAGACTTTTTATTTCCCATAAATTAATGAAATTTCTACTAGTCTGTTTTTTGTTGATGGAAATAAGTTACAAGATTTTATTTTGATATTGATAAGGCTTCTGTCACAGCACATATTCAGTGAGATTTGTGGGTATTTAGTATCTGCGAAAATGTACCTTATTTTAGATGCCAAACTTTGGGAACTAACATTTGAACATAAATCCATTCATTCACCTTTATAAGCTACATTAATAAGACAAACTTAATATGTTTACATCTGTTAAAATTATCTGCAATAGTTTGTTTAATACAGGCAAATATCCCATTTTTAAAGACTGTCTTGAGATGTTTCATAGCAAGAAGCATTTTCTTTGTCCCTCTGCAAAGTCAGGAAGTTCCCTTTTCCACTCTTATAACCTTCCTGCTTCTAACTCTAGAAGATTACAAGAAAACAGCCCGTCACAAATCTAATTGCATATTCTCTGACTTGAACACAGTCTTTCTAGGCTGTTGTAATTTTAATGAAAAAAATCAATATTTCAGGGAAACAATTTGTTACAAATTGATTTTTTTTTTTTTTTTTTTTTTTTTTTTTAAGAAAAGCCATGTAAAGCTATTCTAGTGAGTGTTAGAATTATGTTAGCAAAAGAGGTCAGCGAGCAGAATGAAGGTAGGGCAGTTAATATGCACGATAAAGGGATTTTATTATATGGGGGGTGGTAAATATGGAAAAAATGTGAAACTAAATGGATTTTTTTCTCTTTTGAAAGATGGTTCAGATCAGGAATAAAGAAAAACCTGTCATGCAAGATAATAAAGTGCTCATCCATTAGGCAGGACTGGGATTGAATGGGCCCTGAGGTGCTGGAGAGTGAAGAAAAGAGAGCATTAATCACTAAGTTACATCTACTGGAGCCCAAGAAAAGTCAGGGATTTGTGGGTTATATTTTTTTTTTTAAACAGTCAAATTAGGATTTAGTAAGTGATGAGACTCAACCAGATTTTGTTGTCTCTGAAGTGGCTATTCCATGCAGCTTCTGAGAAAGGGGAATGAACCATACATTGCTATATTTAATTTGCTATAGTGCTTTCTAGTGAGAACTATATGAACATGTGAAAGTTGTCTTTGGTCATACTTACCAGAGGTGCAAAATCCTAATTATATTGGGATTAAATTTAACATAGATTTAGAGATTAGAGGGGTTTGTTTATATGAATGTTGTTAAAATTTGTTAGCACTTCATATTAGCTAAATGGCTTCACCCAAGAGAATAAAGCATCTATAGAGAGAGTATAAAGTCTCATTTGAATTAGAAGAAACAAAACATCTTTTGTTATAAATACACAGGAGGAGATTTACAGAAACATATGGGATTTGGGAGGACAAGTCTTAGCTCTGGTTTACACAGATGGTAAAATTTGATATAATGATGCATTCCTTGACCACCTGCAGCCTCTGTTTCCACTGTTAGAACAGTAAATAGGAGAAAAATGGAGTTGTAATTTGATCTGCTAACACCACCCATGCAAGTAGTGTAGCTCTGAGGTCGAAATCTACAATTCGAATTTAGGCCCATGTAGCCAGAGAGCAGCTTTTCCACTTTTCCAGTGTATGTTGCACCATAGCAAGATATCATCTCCCCTGCATGCAGCCCTAGAAAGTTTTTTTTTTCAATTAATTCCTTTCCCCGCATGCAGCACTGTGCCTCTCTGTTCTGCCTTCAGCAGAGAAATGGGAAGGAAAGCTTTTCCTGCCTTTTTTCCTTTAGAAAAGAGGGGAGTGCAAGTGAGTGGAGGATGATTGCTCCCCTACAAGCCCCTGTAGCTACTACCCACAGTGCAGTGACTTTCTGGAAATAACATTGGTAGTAGGGAGACAAGACTCCGAGCAAACACTTTGCTATGATTACCCTTCTTCGTCTTTTGCAATTTGGTAGCCTAAAATCGAATTAGAATTTCACCCCCTAGTGTAGACAAGCTCTTATTGAATATCAGTGACATTTTCCATCTTTGACACTATCTGGTATGCGGGGCAGAGTTCAGTCAGGCACATCGAGCAAGATGTATCCTTATCAGTGTTATCATCAGTGTTGTTCTGTGTCTGGCGCTAATATCAATTTGGCTGCTTGTGTGAATGTGTGCGTGAGTCTCTGAAGGTGTGCTCCCTCAGGATTACCCCGGCTCAGATCTCTAGTGGGAACTCCGTTACCCTAGTGATCCAGAGCCTGGCCTGGATCTTAAGCAGGGACTGAGTTAGCCTGGTGATCCTAAGCCAAGGTGTTCCTTTGGTTAACACTTTGGGTTACCTTTGGCTTAAATCTGTAGTGAGAACTCAGTTAGCTCAGTGATTTGGAGCTTAGGCGTACCCTGTGTGCAAGAGGTAAACTAAGGCAACACTCATGATTGAGGAAACACACACGACCACGGATCTTTGTAGAAATGAAGGTGCCAGGCTAGGCTTTATTGCAACATAGCACAATGGCAAATAATCTGTATCAACAGATTTGTTGGCAACATTGGTGCTCTCAATGCAATGGAACAGCTCAACTGGCAGCAGGACTCACTGTCACCCTCTTGACTGCACAAAGTCTGAGCTCTAGGGTTTCCTGCTTTTATACCTCATCTACCTTTACATTAATTGGTCTGTGCACCCCTTCTCTGATGCCACCCCCTTAGTTTGATATGTCCCTGGGCATCACCATCCGTCATGATTTGGCCAAACCTTTCCTTTGCGCAAGTCACTTATGTACAGCATACCTCCTTATCTCTTTTTGCATGAGACCAGCCTAACACCACCTTTCTCCAAGTACATTCTCATCTTTATCCATATTACTGCAATTTCAGCTTATTTCATACCAGTTTTGATGAGGTTATATTTTCGCAACCTGTCTCGTGGTCCCTTGAATTCATGCCCAGTATGCATTCCATTCAGGCCCACTTTCCTGGATTATTTCGTTAGGCCTTGAGCCAATAGATAAGTAGAAGCATATAGCTATCTAACCTTTTACTTTCTCCTACAGCATAAATGAACTTTACTAAGTACATTAATCTTCAACTGGCAATGGAAGTACATGGCAAGCTATCTTGAGAGATGTAACGTTGAATACACTATAGGGAACCTTACATTCCTATTTCCTATGTTGATCTCACAGACTTGTCACTGATTCATTACCATGTCTGTTCAGAAACTGTTGCCTGAAACCTGTAATGAACATCCTAGGCCACTCCACAGCAGGGTAAACCCTGCCACAACTTTAAGACAAGGGGTCCTCCTAAGCACCAGACCTATGATTCAAATATTCGCCTTGCATCCTGTATCATGAGAAGCAAACATCCATGTATATTTAATGTGAATGAGCACCAAGTTTTCAAACTGGGGTCTTAATCCATTCACTTAGTGAGACTGCAAAGACAGTGATAAATATAAAGGCAAATTCAGAACAACTGTATAAACTACTGCTACTTCAGTTAAGTCAGTTTTAATCCCTTATATTCTGACCCAATTCTGGTGGAAGTATCTCATAGGTTTTTTTAATCATAGCACTTAGAGAACCTTCTTTTCCGTATTTGCCAACATAAATGCTTCTGACAATGTAGTTAGAGAGCTAGTATAAAATAATTTATCCTTTCAGCTTGATTTTTCCATTTTTATTCAGTTCTATTATGACACACCTATTTCATTTTCTTTTAGCAAAAACCACTTAAATCATAGAATCATGGGGTTGGAAGGGACCTCATAGGTCATCTAGTCCAACCCCCTGCCAGAGGCAGGACCACTCCCACTAAACCATCCCAGTCATGGTTTTGTCCAGCTGGGCCTTAAACACCTCCAAAGATGGAGATTCTACCACCTCCCTCGGCAGCTCATTCCAATGCTTGACCACTCGCCTAGTAAAAGTTTTTTCTAATATCCAGCCTAGACCTCCCTAACCGCAACTTGAGACTATTGCTCCTCGTTCTGTCCTCTGTTTATTACAGAGAACAGTTGAGCTCCATCTTCCTTGGAGCATCCCTTCAAGTAGTTGAAGGTTGCTATCAAATCCCCCCTCATTCTTCTCTTCTGCAGACTAAATAAGCCTAATGCTTCCAGTCTTTCCTCATAGGGCTTGTGCTCCAGCCCTTTAATCATTTTGGTTGCCCTCCTCTGAACTCTCTCTAGCATGTCCCTGTCCTTTTTGTAGTGGGGAGCCCAAAACTGAACACAGTATTCTAGATGTGGCCTCACCAGTGCAGAATAGAGGGGAATGATCACATCCCTTGATCTGCTGGTAATACATCTTTTGATGCAGCCCAGTATGCCATTGGCCTTTTTGGCAGCAAGAGCACACTGCTGACTCATATCTAGCTTCCCATCCACCATGACCCCCACGTCCTTTTCTACACTGCTGCTACTTAGCTGAATGTTCCCCAGCCTGTAGCAGTGCATGGGGTTTTACATTAAGCAGAAAGTGACTTTAAGCTCATGTTTTGCTATAGGTGCAAACTGAAACTTTTCACAGAACTGTTCTTCCACTATCACATCATTCTAATAATAAAGAAACATACTGTCACCAAAAATGTGAAAAGATGCCATTTATGTAATTAAAAATCTTGCTCAATAAGGTAAACTCTTGGGACATAAATCTCATTTTCAAAAGGACACTTGAAGGATCACAGTGGTGGTATTTCCGTACAAATCAAACTGTATATTACAGGGCACTCTGGCCTGATCGTTTCCTCTATTTACACTGATTTTACATAAATGTAACTCCGTTGACTTCAGTGGAGTGACTTCTGATTTATATAGCTGTGAAAGGAAAATAAAGCCCTCTAAATCTGAGTTTATTTGCTAACATAATCATCTTGACGTTGCTGAACACAACAATATATGGACAATATATACCTCAGATCCTTCCTCATGTATGGGAATGGCATTTTGACAATGCAAAGGTCCAGCTGAATGCATCAAAGAAACAGCGGTAGAAGGGCCAACATCTTGTTCATTATGTACTACTTGCACAATACAAAAGAACCAGAAAATCAGCAGATTTGTCCCCCTGAGAAACCTTCCTGCAAGGTGGCGTGTTGGGGAGTAATGGTTAGAGGGAGGGATATCCCCATGTACCAGCTATTCCGAGCTGCTGGAGCAGCAGCCTTTGAGGCCATAGGCAATGGAGCAAAATTGTCACTCATAAGCTGCTCTAATTTTTTATGAGGATCCATATGGCCCTCAACAGTACCCAGAAATCAGATGGGTGTAACGATGGCTTAATGTTGCCTTGCCTATGACTCCTGAGCTGTGCAGTTTGAACACCACCCAGGATCTGTTGGACTGTTACTCTGTAAGTGTTGCTGTTTAGCTGCAGTAACTCATGCTATGTTGTGTCCCTTAAAGATAAGGGCAAGTTGAGAAATGTCATTTTGATGCTGTTTTTTAAATGTCTCTGTTCCTAATCCATAAAGAATAGAGAAGTTCCTTGGACTTCACGGATCTGTGGTGAATGGTAATCCAAACAAAAACACCTAGTCAGTGTTCATAAATACATTTCACCCTGGAGCAGAAATTACCAGATAACTAGGGCTATGTTCACACACGGGGTTATTTTGATACAAGTTGTATCAAAATAACGCCTTATTTCAAAATAAGTTAATTCGAATTAACAGTTTGTTAATTCGAATTAAGGAAAAAAGCAGGAATCGAAATAGCAAGTTCAGACAACAGTTATTTCGAAACGAGTCTCTGTTGTTTCGAAACAACATGTTCAGACGGCATTGTTTTGAAACAATCGTTTCAAAACAATGTTGTTTCATCCCCACATGGGGTTTGTCGTTTCAAAACAACGTCGTTGTTTCGAAACAACAGTGCATCATGTGAACATGGCCTTTTGTTGTTTCGAAATAAGACTGCTGTGTGAACACACCCTAGTATTTTAATCAAATTAGTAGAATCACTCTGGCCTGATGTTAGATAATAAAGATGATGATATGCCATATGTTGCTCACCATTCACAGGGGCAGATTACCGTACAGGCCAACAGGGCCTATGCCCAGGGGCCCTTCACCCTTCCAGCACTGGAGAGGGTAGGGGGCAGGCTGGCCCAGATGTCAGGCACTGAGTCCCTGCCCTGCCCCTGGGCTAGTCAGTCTGCCCCCAGGGGTGGGGTGGGGTGGGCCAGACCAGAGGCTCGGCTCTGAGCTCCAGCCTTGCTCCTGGGCTGGCTGTGGCCTGGCTAGTTGCCCCTGGGAGTGGTGGAGCTGGCTGCCACATGCAATACAGTCTCTGGCATGGCCTTTGAGCCGCACCAGAAGTTGCACCACACACACCAGCTGGCCGTGCCACCCTCAGGAGCTGACTGGCCAGGCTGCGGCTGACCTGTGGCCTCAGCTCCCCCCTACCCCCAGTCACTGGCCCCTCTGGTGGGAAGCAGCACTGTTTGAGGAGATCCTGGGGCCCTGCAGCCCCTGATCTACCTCTGACCATTCATCAGTTACACAACTCTCTGAGATGAGATTTTTCAATAGCACAACAGCACCCTCTGAACTTTAGAAACTGTCTTGCCAGTGGGATTGGACCCATACATGTAACCCATGCCTACTTAGCAACAATGGAGGTCCTTTTACAGGAAACCAAAAGCAATACACAGTAGCGTTTTGCCGCTGATTGATTGTAGAGAGTTCATTGATATTCCAGAAGACAAGTTTTGTACTGCAGGGATCAGGCGAGGAATAGTTTGCAGAGCCAACCACAAGACTCTCTAGGGCGGCTACCAACTCTAATTATGTCTTTGCATATCCAGTATTAAGAATGCTGGTGCCAGAAGATTGGTTAAATAGTTTGTGCTCTTGTTGTACATAATTATATCACTGATAGTTGCATTCTGTATTTCCACAGCTATGTTTGGTATGACTACAGAAAAGCAAATTGCATTGCTGTTTTAGTACTGCTAAAGAAAGAAAAATGCCACTCTCAGCTTACCTTAAGGTCAGGGTGAGTATTTCACTTGCATTAATGTCAACTATATACTTAGCATCTGTTGGTAGTATAAGAATGATCAGTACAGAAAACTTGACAGATTTAATTTGTCAGACTTAATTCTAGGTAGAATTAAGGTAGGTAAGGTGTGTCCAAGTTTGATTGGGCTATGTAATAGGGTCTTCTGTGGCCAGGATGCCTAGCGGTTAGATTGTTGCTCTTTTTCAGACTGTAATGCCAGAAGAGGTGATACGGGAACCCAGCCTCTCCCTCTCCACTGGGTCCCAGCCCAGAGCCCTGTGTAGGTCAATCAAGGAGATAGATCTCCCTTATGGTATGTGGGGGGTGAGGGTGGGGGGGTGTTAAAACCCACTTCCCAGCGTTACTGTCTACAAGTTGTCTTAATTTGGGGCATGGCCCCATTAGTCCATCTGCCCCACAGTATTTTCAGGCTTTCCTTGGCAGAGAAGCCCTTACTTTTCTTAAGTGGCCACATTGGCTGGCTAGTAACTGACCTATGCCTTCAGGCAGGCAGGCAATGATCTGCCACTTCACCAGTCCACCCCTAGCTGAGTCAGGATCCCTTCTCCATCTCTCCCCCCACACCCCCTTGACCTGGCATTGATTGTAGGCATAGCAGGGTGGAGCAAGCTAACTGCAGAAGTTTTTTTTTACCCCTGCCATGTTAGACAGTAGTTGCTTTGCACCCTCACAGGCAATCAAACTATCTATGCTCGTCTACCCAGAAATGTCTTGTATCGCACACAGCCAAGTTAGTAGTAAGAAACTTTGCAACCATCTTTGCTTTTTGAATGCTGGTATTTTCTGTGGAAGGACATAACAGTCTACTCTCTTTAAAGGGTCAACTTGTGAAAGGCCTTTGAGTGAATATCCTGCAGTTTCCATTTTTGATGTATTATTAGTTGGGAGGCTGCTCAGTCTAAAAGTGAACCATTGCCTTGTGGAATCTTCTAGTAGTCCTTCCATGTGGCTTTATCTTTAGATCTTGTGCATTAACTCCTTATATGTTCTCTCCCACCTACTTGAGGTGTACCCCAAAGGGCCAGTCACTGTGATCACTGGAGTATACAAACACAGCACTTGGCAATAGAGGGGTCAGGGGTTGCTCTGGACTCATGGGTCTGCCTAACTTTGTCTACTGGGCATGCTTGCAATGGAGGGAAAGCATCAATGGGCTCAGCACATCTCAAGTAAGGCAGTCAGTGCAAGGGAGCAGGCCTGCACTGGTAGGTCCTGGAAGGACATTGCAAGAGTGCCATGCTACCCAGAAAAGATTGCAAGGTGGAGCTGCAGCCAGCTGCCAGAGAGACAATGCAGTGTCAGCTTGTGAGTGAAGGGGGGAAAACAGTTGGGTCCACTCTGGGCCTCTGGAGAGGCAAGGGTGAGTGCAGTAGGAAGTGCCTTGGAGAGCAAGCTAGGTATTACCATTGCCCAGGAGATGCACCTGAACTGCCAGCTCCAGGGAACCTGAGGAGTCAGAGAGCCCAGGGTTCCCTTACTACCCCCCCAGAAACTTAAAGCATGAGGCATTTGTGCCAATTGTAGACTTGAACCTCGAGGCTTTACTGCCACACGACAGGTTGGATTCACAAGAAGGGATAGTGAACTAATGCTCCACCCAGTAGGGACCAACTCATCCCAAAATGGGGTCTGATCCAGCTCCTTGTGAAGTTAATGGGAATCTTTCTATTGATTCTAATGAACACTAGTCAGACTCCATTTGATTATTTCTGTCCTTTTAAATGTATTAGCTCCTAAACAGCTCACTAATGATGGAGGTGAGCTACAGGAATGTAGAAGAAACATGGGTATACTGTAGGGTTTCTTGGCATTTAACAAAATAAACACCACACTATGCTGCTCCATCAGACTGCAGTGCTAAGGAAGGTATTGGAAGGAAGGGTTTTAATGATCAGTAGTGACATTCTTCACTCAGATTTTCACTCACTTATAACTTGATCCTGTGCTGAGAACTGCCAGCAGACTGCCAATGAATTCAGCATGGTGTAGGGGCAGGGGCTAAAGTAAGCTGGAACACGGTGGAGTGTTGTTTCAGGGCCCACTATTTTTAGGCAACTAGCATTCTGAGCATATCTGAGCATGCTCTGTGAGACTAGGCTCTAGGCCTCCACCTCAGCCTGGGCTGGGGCTGCTCCCCATGGCAACCAAGTAAGGGGTCTCTAGGGGGCTGGTTTTTGGGGACAGGCAAGCCAGCCTGGTGGGAAGAGGGTAGGGGGTCAGCCCAGGGCAGTGGGGGAAGATGGCATGGCGGGGGGTTCACGAAGGGTTGGGGGACCATCAGTGACACATACAGTTTGGGGGACCAGTGGTGAGGTGGGGGCTGGGGACAGTAGCTGGGGTGGCAGTAGCTGGGGGGGGTAGATATATGGCGGTCAGTAGCTGGGGTGGGGGGTAGGCATGTGAGAGGCAGTAGCCAAGATGAGGCTAGGTGTGGGGACCAGTAGCTGGGGTGGGTGAGAGGGCCTGCACTAGCACAAGGGGGGGGGGGCTCACCAGTTTAGTAGGGATCCAGGTCCTGCCAAATTATACTTTAACTCCTGTGCAGGGCATCAGCTTGCATAATTTGTTTTGCAGAATTTGGATCTAAAAATAAAGCATCCAATTCTGCCAACTTTTTCTTACCTTTTAGTAGTAACTTCTGAGCAAATAGTTGGATTCAATGGGAAGGTTTGTGGAATAATACTAAAGTGAATATGGTACAGTCAGATCTGATGTTTGTAAAGTGTTTTGAGATCTTTCAGGATAAAAGGCAGTGTCTGTTAGATCAGTGGTCTCAAACACATGGCCCACAGGCCACATGCAGCCCCTAAAGCTGTTTCTTGTGGCCCACAATGACACTATTGTTACTGATATTTGCAGTATAGTTGTATGAAAAGGTTTCAGTGGTGCAGCCCTTGGGCTTATGGACTAGTCCTCCTGCAGCCCTGTACATTCCTCATGTGGCCATTGTGGTGATTTGAGTTTGAGACCCCTGCATTAGATGTTGCTGATGCAGTATGTTTTATGACATTAGTAAATAAGCACTTATACTGCTCATACTGCAAAATCTTGCTACTGTTTAGTTTTCTCACAATGCTTTTTCCATAATTAATGGGTTATATGATATGACTTTCTGTGAATCAGAAATGAACAAAAAAACTTTATTTTACTCTTCACCATTTACCATCTGCAAATTTGTAGCTGATACAAAGCTATTCAAGATCATTAAGTCCAAAGCAGAATGTGAAGAGTTAAAAGGGATGTCACACAACTGGGTAATAAAATTGCAGCTGAAATTCAATGTTGATGAATGCAAAGTAATGCACATTGGGGAACTTAATCTCACCTATACATATAAAATGATGGGGTCTAAATTACCTGTTGCCACTTAAGAAAAGAGATTTTGGAGTCATTGTGGATAGTGCACTGCAAACATCACTCAATGTGCAACAATGGAAAAAAACTAACAAAATGTTGAGAACTGTTAGGAAAGGGATAGATAATAAGACAGAAGATATCATATTGCCCCTCTATAGATCCATGGTATGCCTGCATTTTGAACACTGCTTACAGATCTGGTCACTCTGTCTTTAAAAAGTCATATTGGTATAAGAAAAGGTATGGAAAGGGGGCAACAAATTATTACAGGTATGGAACAGCTTCCATATGAGGATAGATTAAGAAAACTGGGACTTTTCAGCTTGGAAAGAGGACTAAGTGGGGATATGATAAAGGTCTACAAAGTCATGATTGGTTTGGAGAAAGCAAACATGTAAGTGCTGTTTATGCCTTCTCATTTAAAAAAAAAACAACAAAAAACTAGGGGTTACCAAATGAAATTAATAGCTAGAAGACTTAAAATTAATAAAAGGAAGTATTTCATCACATGATTCACAGTCAACCTGAGGAACTCTTTCAGAGAATGTTGTGAAGGCCAAGACAAATAACAAGGTTCAGAAAAAGAACTAGATAAGTTCTTGATAGATAGGGCCATCAATAGCTATCAGCCCAGGATGGGCACAGATGCAAAACCATGCTCTGAAATGTCCCTAGCCTCTGTTTGCCAGAAGCTCAGAATGGACAATAGGGGATGGATCACTTGATTACTGCTCTGTTCATTCCCTCTGAATCATCTGCCATTGGCCACTGTTGGAAGACAGGATATTAGGCTAGATGGGCCATTGAGCTGACCCAGTAAGTCTGCTCTTATGTTCAGTGTTATATCATCTTTTACGTATGGATGTGAATATCAGAAATCCACTGAAGATACAGAACGCCTTCAAAAGCATATACCTTAGAAAAACACTAGATGTTAAAATAAGGAAGGAGTCCTGTAGCACTTAGACTAACATTTATATATCACATTAGCTTTTGTGGGAGAAAATCCCACATCATCAGACACTTTGAAGATGGGGACACTTACAGAATGGGAGGAAAATAAATGCAGAGGAGTGTAAGTCATGGGATCAGGTCACACTGTAACAGCAAATCAAAGCAGTTGGGAAGATTCAAACACTGGGAAACAGCACATAGAGGAAGGTGAGTTCAAATCACCTGTTGTAATGGGAAAAGAATCCATACTCATAATTTAATCCTGCTTTTGCACAATTGCATCTGCATATCAGTTCCAATTTTGCAATTTCTCTTTGAAATCTTGATGTGCCACCCATTTGCTTGAACACAGTTAATGAACAATTAACAGTGATTAGGAAGAGTGAAGTGCTCAGCTACTGGTTTTTGAATGCTATGATTTCTGATGTCAGTTTTGTGCCCATTTATTCTTTTGTGCAGAGATTGTCCTGTTTGTCAAATGTGTAAGATGTGGAGGCATTTCCGGCACATGATGGCATAAACCACATTAGTGCAGTGTTTCCCAACCAGTGTGCCACGGTGCACAGGTGTGCCACAAATTTTTTTTGAAAGACTACTCAAAGAGCTCTGGATTGGCTCATGAGTATTCATGAGTTCATTTGGAAACTATATGGTGGTCTGCCTCAAGTTAATTAAAAGGTAGCAAGGTTTGCCACGGCACAGAAAATGTTGGGAACCACTGCATTAGTGACTTATATTCCCCTGCATTTATTTTCCTTCCATTCTGTAAGTTTCCCACATCTTCAAAACATCTGACAAAGTGAGATTTTTCTCCCACTAAAGCCCATGCAGTAAATAAATTTGTTAGTCTTTAAGTGCTACCAGATTCCTTGCTTATTTTTCTGAACTAGACTAATATGGATACCCCTTTGGAACTAGATGTTAAATGCAATGAATCTTGGCATTTAAATTCAGTACATTTCTTTTTATCTAAATTTATCCAAAAAGGAAAGTGGAAATAGTTCAGCTGTGTTAAGAATGAAGCCAAAGCATCTTCCATGACAGGCTTGCCATTGGGCAGCTAAGGGGATGGCTGAAAAACTTTCTCCATTGAACACTTCCACAGAGAGGGAATGCTGAGAGGATATAACACAAAGGACATTCAAAAAGTGGCCTAGGATAGACAGGTATGGTGCAGGCTTTTCATGACCGGCACATCTGGTGGCACAGGAAGGATTCAGAGTCCTCACTGTTTAACTTTCACATAATACAAATAAATTTCCACATTTGTAAATGTTAACAGAACATCTGCTTATACATTACTGGTTACCAGAAGGAAGCCCAAATTAGCTTCACAGCTCCCCACATGTTCGCTATGCATATGAATTCAGAGAGAAACTCTCTCTTTTTAATTTTCATGCATGGCAAACAGTCATTATTTTCTTTTGATATTAACACCCTAAGAAATATTCTGAAGAGAATTAACTGGACTCCCATATACTGACTTCAATTACCTCAGTGTAATCTGAAGTAACAGATCTGAATTTTGCCCAGAATATCTTTGGTCATTCAGCCATTGAGAATAACTATAAAAAACCAGCTGTTACCCTTTAATATATCCAGCTTAATGGTGCAACACAGGTATATCTGCACACTTGCCCATACAATTAACAAACCGATACTTGTATGAGAATAAACCAAGACATTTCCACATGGCGGTAATAGTGTAGTTTGAGATCCTTCACTAGCAAGTCTGATAGCAAAACACCAAATAAGACCAATTTTCTAATAATGCAACAGAGCATGTTTGTAATTGGCTTGTTAATAGTTGTTTTTAGGATGGAGTTATACGCTGAACTTCTTGCAGGACTACTTTAAAGGAAGGGAAGAAAAGCAACACAGCTGCCCCTTTCAAACTTTAAAGGAGGAAAAGGTGCTTTGGGAAGCATTACACTATAACCTACAAGATGGACCCGTGTCCCTGATGGCTAGTGAAAGTGCATGGTGAAGACTTTCAGTTTTTTATTAATGGAGATTGCTAGTGTCATGCACTGTGACAGTAAAATGCCTCACATTTTAATAGCGATAGGCAAGTCTTCGGTTGAGAAGCCATCCTCTGGACATTAAAAATCAAATTTTCTCACCCTGTATCTAGCTCCTCGGCTCCACTATGGCTGCTCTTTGGGTGACAGAAGGAGGAAAGTAAGTACAAAGAGAGATGTATTGGGAGTGGGGTTTGCACAGGCAAATTAGTGAAACAGAGGATAGGCAGCACTAGAAGACTGGAGAAAGCATTCCCTGCTTCCCCTGTATGTGCCTCCACTAGCAACTGCAGAATTTTGCTGAACTTTTTCTTCAGCTGATGAGTTATAACCATTATGCTGCATCTAACACCACACTGGTGAGTGGTGCCATACCAAGGGAGCCATACAATAAAGGCTATTTACATAAGCATCAATTAGTGCAGAATTCGGTCACCAATTTGCTTACTAGAATTGTTTTGCAAAACTATATTATACTAGTACTCCATGAACTGCAGTGGATTTTTTAATGCTTCCATGTCCAGTTCCAGGTGTTAATTTTAAATTATGAAAACCTTTATATTTTGGGACTTGGCTATGATAGGGGAAACTTCCCTCTCTACCTGCCATTCAGAAGTCTGGGTTCTGTTGAGGCATTGTATCCCTAGATGGTGGTCATTTGAGTACTGGAAGTTTTGAGTAGGCCATCTTTGGCACTGAGGCTTGCTCCTTCCCTTCATGTGGTCCGTCAAAGCCCAGGTAATATGAGCTTACAGAGCAAAAAAAGTCATCTATGTAGTCAAACCTTTCTGAATGAGCGTTTGACTGCTGAAATATAATTGCACTGAAAAGTGAGGGCACTGCTGCGCTTGTATTGTAGATGCCTGCAGGGAGCCAATAATCTTTCAGCACTTCAGCAATGTTACTAAAAAGTGGAGATATTGTTAGTATTTAATATAAAGATCAGACACCACCCACGATATTCCCAGTAAGAAATTGCTGCTTGCAGTGATCCATATAAACATAACTGATATGCTCTGAAGGACATAAGAACTGGCATACAGTGGATTGAAACTGAACGTTCAGATAAACTTGTACTACGGATGCAGACATTCCAGAGGATACCAAGTTTGTATACCCCTCTAACAATGGGAGAACAGGTACAGTCTGCTGTAGGTGAGATTTTTATCTACCATGAGTTCCTCTAATAGGTGCAAACACGTCCTTTGGTTGTATCAGGCATAGATATGGAAATAACCTTGAGAAAGTAATCATGGAAGGAATGATGGAGGGTCATCATAAGACGATCAGTGAGGAGATGGATATATGGTGCGTCACAAATCACCGAGTGGTCAGCCGATGAGTTCTTGAAGCTAGTCATGAAATGAGAAGCCTTCTGAAAATTCTGCCATGATGTCACCAATGCTTAGTCATAAACAAATGGATTTTACTTAGTGTTCCCCCATTTGCTTCAGTCTTTCAACCAATCTCAGCTCTATTTTTCTAGACTGAAGTTGAGCCAACATGGGGACAAAAGGGCAATAAAACTGTCAATACTTGTTACCTAACAGCTATTTGACTAATTGTGAGTGTGGTGCTGTCTGCTTTTGAATGACATGAAAGCAATGTAGGCAGTTTTCATTCTTACCCTCTACCAGTCAGGGAGGTTTCTATCTTCTTTTTCTAAGAATTTTTTTCAAAGAATTTCTCTCTCATTGATTTTTAGTGAGTTTTTAAATCTGAAGAGAAAAAAGGGTTTTTCACATGGTCTACCTGGTTCATTGTGCTGCTGATTATATTCACATGCATGAGTAAGACTGCATTACTGAATGTCCTAACAAACTTATCTCCATTCCCAAATGATGAATTAATGCATGGTTGAGTGCTGAAGTAAAAACTAAAATGTTTTTGAGGGGTTTTTTAAATTAATTTCTTGGCACTCAATAAAAATGATATCCATTTACAAACCAATAGAAGACTGAGAATGTTTTATATAGTCAATTGCCATTGCACTGAAGCAAGAAACCAGAAATTGTTTATGGTCGTCAGCAGTAGCAGAAACATGGGTTCAAAAAGCAATTTAGACATCACAGTGAGAGGTAAAATGAGTGGCATTTCAAGCCACAAATAATTTTCCTTTCATGAAACTATTGAAATGTTTTTAAAAGGTAGCCCTCTGGAATGAATATATTGAAAAATGATTTACAGGGTGCCCATGCTTTAAAATCATGTCATTTTGATGACTGTTTTTGTTTTCTCCACTTCAGTTAGTGCCAGCAAAGAACCTGAAAATGTAAAGTGCTATATACATGCTTAGTTTTTGTATGATTCATTGTTGACATGATTTTGGCAGCTAGCATCTTTGAAACTGCTAGGCTGTGTTCACACGGCACTTTTGTTTCGAAACAACCTCGTTGTTTCGAAACAAAAAAACCATGTTCACACGACGCACAGTTGTTTCGAAACAAGGG